>OZ004704.1:191733921-192333921 GCA_963924515.1 Vespertilio murinus
TTATTTTGCTGTTGATTCCGAGGAGCCGGGGGCACTGATAGCACACATCACTCACCACACCCCCTCCACTGCAGCCACAGCATATATTTTATTGATTTTTTACAGAGAGGAAGAGAGAGGGATAGAGAGTTAGAAACATCGATGAGAGAGAAACATCGATCAGCTGCCTCCTGCACACCCCCCACTGGGGATGTGCCCGCAACCGAGGTACATGCCCTTGACCAGAATCGAACCTGGGACCTTCCAGTCCCCAGGCTGACGCTCTATCCACTGAGCCAAACCGGTTTCGGCCACAGCTTGTTTATTCCGGGCTGATGCACGCCCCTCCGTCCAGGCGGACCCTGCAGGCTGGCCTCCCCTGCACACACACACACATGCTTACCCTCAGATGCCCACGCCTCGCACACTCGCCCTGTGGCAGCCCCGGGAGCAGGGCAGGAGCCGCCTTCCTGTGAGCTGTGCTTGTGAGCCCACACTCCAGGTCAGCCGTGGGCAAACTACGGCCCGCGGGCCGGATCCGGCCCGTTCGGCTGTTCTATCCGGCCCGCGGAGCTGAAAGAGCAGAGGGTTCTCTTGCTCTCCCCTCCGCTCCTTCACCGGCAGCCCAAGATGAGAGTGCCAGCATGGTCAGGTTGCTTTGGTTCCGGCCCTCTGGTCCAGTGTAAGAACCCATGGTGGCCCTCAAGTCAAAAAGTTTGCCCACCCCTGACCTAGATGTAAACCCAGCACCGCTGTGGGCCTCAGACATTAACCCTTGTCCTCCCCGCAGACTAAAGGGGTGGCTGGGAGGAGAGTTCCCGCCCAGGGCTAACCCCTGCTGCTCTCCGCTGCTTGCACCAGCAGACTCCCCGCTCTGGAGGCACCCCATGCTGTGCTACAGCAAAGACGGGCTGTACACGTCCCTCACCACCCTGCCCTCCGAGGCCCTGCAGACCGAGGCCCTCAAGCTCTTCAAGGTAAAGTGGGAGGGGAGCCCCGGCCCACCCACGGGCGGGCGCCTGCGCCACGTGCCCAGGCTCCGCCCCGTGCAGTTCTGTCCCCCATGGCGATCCTCGGGTGATGAGGAGATGCAGTTAGGAGGTGGCCCACAGAAGGACCTCAGAGGGGGCGGGGGAAGTCCCACGGGGTCCCCACCACGTCCTGGAGGCCAGGGAGGCGGGAGCTCAGGGCCCTCACTCCTGATCCTGGGGGAGCGCCTGTGACACTGGCCCTGGAGCTCCCGCCTCCTGTGACGGACAGATGAAAAGGCAGGCCTACGTGTGCCCTGGGTGAGCCGCGTGTCCCAGGGGGCCGTGTGTCCGGGTGAGCTGTGTGTCCCAGGGGGCCATGTGCCCTGGGTGAGCTGTGTGTCCCAGGGGGCCGTGTGTCCTGGGTGAGCCGCGTGTCCCAGGGGGCCAGGTGAGCCAGGTGTCCCAGGTGAGCCGTGTGTCCCAGGTGAGCTGTGTGTCCCAGGGGGCTATGTGCCCCGGGTGAGCCATATCCCCCAAAGGGGATGGGTGTCCCGGGTGAGCCGTGTGTCCCAGGGGGCTGTGTGCCCCGGGTGAGCCGAGTGTCCCCAGGGAAGCAGTGGGACCCGGGGGGAGGGGTGGTGAGAACCAGAGGAGGAGCGGACTCTATTTGTGTGGTCCTGAGATAGTCACCATAAAACAAGCAGACTGCCAAATGAGGAGCGGATTCTATTCATGTGGTCCTGAGATAGTCACCATAAAACAAGCAGATTGTCAAATGACAGCGGGGAGGGGAAGGAGACCTGGGGGGAGATAAGAGAACAACCGAAGGACTGGTATGCATGCATATAAGTACAACCAACGAACACAGAACTCTCGGTAGGGAGGGCATGAATGGGAGGGGGGGAGCAATGGTAAGCTATGTACACATATAATACCTTAATTAAAAAAAAGAAAAAGAAAAAAGAAAAGGCGGGCCTATCTTGTTTCTGAACCTGAGGGATTCTGGCCTCTTTCAGAGTGTTCTTTGTGCCTGTCTTGGATATTCTGTCTTTTCAGAAAGTGAGTCTGTCTTGCTTATGTAATAGGAACATTTAAAGGAGAGATTCTAGCCCGAGGTAGCCTTCCCCGCACGCACAGTGCTCCCAGGCAGTGCTCCCCCTTAGGAACAGTCTCCCTGTGAGCAGGCCGCCGAGCCCCGGGGCGGTCCCGCCTGCCCGTCGCCTCAGCCCCTGCCAGTGCCCGCTGTCCTGTCCCCGCCAGTGCTGCCAGCTCTTCATCAACGTGCCCGTGGAGGCCGCCTCGGTGGACTACCACGTGTCCCTGGTCCAGAGGGCCCTGCAGGTGTGCCTGGTGCACCCCGAGCTGCAGAGCGAGATCTACTGCCAGCTCATGAAGCAGACCAGCTGCCGCCCGCCTCAGAAGTACTCCCTCGTGCAGGTAGGGCCCCCCGGGGAAGAGCGGACGGGAGCCACTGGCCGAGGAGGAGGTGACCGCCTGGGTATCCTGAGCCTGGTGGCCAGCGGGCCGTGCACAGAGCCGCCTCGGCACAGCTGCCCTCCCTGTGCCCCTTTGGATGAGCTCTGTGTGCAGCTGGCGTGTGCGGCTGCCGTTCCGGTCAAAGCCTGACCCCGTTGGCTTTGGCGCCCGGAGAAGGAGGGGGCTCCGGGGTGGAGAGCGCGCCGAAGGGCCCTGAGGCGGGGCTTGCGGGCCCAGCACTCACCCCGCGCGGCCTGTGCCCTGCAGTGCTGGCAGCTCCTGGCTCTGTGCGCCCCCCTCTTCCTGCCTCAGCACCACTTCCTCTGGTACATCAAACAGCAGCTCCAGCGCCACGCGGACCCCAGGTGAGCGAGCGCCGTCCCCCCCGCCGCTCCTTCCCTCCTCCCGCTGTGGCAGGATTCCGTGTCACCGGGGAAGCGGGGTCGGGTCCCCCCGCCCTCTGGGACTTGCTCGGTGGCCGTGGGGACTTCACCGCTGGCTGTGAACACCGCACCCGCGTGGAGGTCTGGGCGGGCCTGGGCTTCTGCACACCGGCCACGTGCACATGGATGTTTGGTGGGGGCCGTTGCCTCCGGTTATTCCCAGAGGGACATGCTCTGTGGCCGTGTCCACGTGGGCCCGGGATGGCAAGTTAATACCCCAGGCCGGGCTTCAGGGCCTGGCTCACAGCCTGCCCCGGCGGCTGACGTGGTCCTGGCCGGGTCTGGGCGGGGGAACCCACGCGGCAGGGGGGGGTGTGTGGATTCCGTGGCCCTTCTTCCTCCCCCCGCCTTTCTAGAAGTGAGACTGGCCAGTATGCCACGTACTGCCAGCGGGCCGTGGAGCGGACCCTGCAGGCGGGGGAGCGGGAGGCGAGGCCGTCGCGCATGGAAGTGGTGTCCATCCTGCTGCGGAACCCCTTCCACCACTCCCTGCCCTTCAGCATCCCCGTGCACTTCGCCAACGGCACCTACCAGGTGAGGCGGGCGCGGGCCCGGCCCTGAGCCCTTCCAGAGGGGAGCGCCCCAGGGCCAGGCGGCTGCTAAGCCTCCTGGGGATTGGCAGGTTCTTGATAAGCAAACCAACAAAAGAACAGCCTGGGGCTTTGGGGTGAGGGCGTGGGGTGGGCGTTAGTGCCAGCGTGGCAGGAGGAGCTTGGATCGCCAAAGCGCTCCGCCGTTTGATGTCCGGGGAAGTAGTACATCTCTGAACCCATTGCGTGAACGGGAAACTGAGACCCTGACCCAGAGGATGGCGTGAAAGGGCCGCCCCAAAAAGTGACAGTAAAGGGCACCCAGAGCCAAAACCGGTTTGGCTCAGTGGATAGAGCGTCGGCCTGCGGACTGAAAGGTCACGGGCTCGGTTCCGGTCAAGGGCATGTACCTTGGCTGCGGGCACATCCCCGGTAGGGGGTGTGCAAGAGGCAGCTGGTCGATGTTTCTCTCTCATCGACGTTTCTAGCTCTCTAACTCTTTCCCTTCCTCTCTGTAAAATATCAATAAAAAATATTTAAAAAAATAAAATAATAAAATAAAATAAAGGGCACCCAGAGCTCACGTCGGGTTTGTCTCCAGAGGGCGGGCTCATCCCTTGGGCACGCGCCCTCTGCGTGCGAATCCGGAGCGGATGTCCCCTGGGCCCTGGCCTCCGCCCTTGCTCCTTGCAGGCAGGCAGGCCTTCCCGCCTCTGGGCGCAGGCCCCTCCGCCAGCCCTGGCGGGCGTCCCTCAGCGAGCCCCCCGGGGCGGACCCTCTCCCCTGCAGGTGGTGGGCTTCGACGGCTCCTCCACAGTGGACGAGTTCCTCCAGCGGCTGAACCAGGAGACGGGCATGAGGAAACCGTCCCTCTCCGGCTTTGCCCTCTTCACGGACGACCCGGCCGGCCGGGCCCTGGAGCACTGCCTGCAGGGCAGCGTCAAGGTGACGGCCTCCCCGCGGACCACCACCTGGCCTCGGGGTTTGGGTGGGGGAAAGCCTGTCCTGCTAGGTGTCTGGCTGTGTCCCCCCTCCTGTGCCAGCCTTACACATACCCAGGTGGGTGGAGAGATGTTTGTGCTGTTGTGTGTGCAGAGAAGAGCTCTGATTCCCTCTCTCCCTGGGGAGGCTGGGCAGCAGCCGGATTGAGCCAGCTGGTTACACGCTCACGGGTGCACACGCACATGCACACAGGGACACGGGTGGGTGCCTGCACGCCCAGCGTCCCTGGATGTTGTGTCTGACTGTGATTACAGGTTCAGCCACGTTTTTAGGAAGTGGGCCCTTAGGGTACTTGGGTATTGGAGGCTCTTGATCGGGACTGAGGGCTATCTTGTATTGTGGTCTGAGATTAGAGCCTCGGGCGCGTGAAGTGTTTGAGGGAATGTGCTGCAGCACTTGCTGAGCGTGAGGGCTTGGGTCCGTCTGCTCTCCTTATGGCAGCGAGACAGAGGCCTGGCGTCCTGGACCCGCCGGAAACACCGTGCTGCACGCCTTCTCTGTGAATGTCGGGGCGCCTGCAAGGCTTCGCTGCTCAGCAGGCCTCGGGGCACGTTAGCCGAAGAGGAGAGTGGGGAGGGGTGGAAAGGGAGCTGGTGATGGGAGGCCATGGTTCTTGACTGGGGCCTGCCTTGCCCGGGGGTGGGTGGGGCTCAGGTGGTAAGGCCAACAGGGGAAGCTTGGCTTTGCGGCTCACGCCCAGTCTGTGAGGAAGCGCGGGCAGCTGGGGCCCTGGTCATCTTCTCCATGAGGGACGGTCACTCCACTCTGCCCTGCGGCTCTGCCCGAGTCCAGCCCCGCCCGGACCTCGTGCCCCGCATCAGGTGCTTTGCTGACTTTTGTCTTTTGTCTCCTCAAGATCTGCGATGCCATTTCCAAGTGGGAACAAGCCCTGAAGGAGCTGCACTCCAGGAAGTCCGAGGGTGGCACGCGTGTCGTGAGGCTGATGTACAAGAGCAGGTCGAGAGCTCGCCCTGGGGGGGGGGGGGGGGGGGGCAGGCGTGGAGGTTGCGCCGGGGGCACGGGCAGGAGGCCCAGACACAGCACCGCACGGTGCTCATCAGCTGGGGAGCCAGGCCGACCGGGAAGTTCAGCTCTCAGTCCCTATACGCATGCACACACACACACACAAACATGCTAAGAAAACAGACCAACCCCATGAGATGGCTGCATGTGTTACCTTAGGACTGACTGAGATTTTGTGTGAGCACTAACTTCAAGGCTAGAAATAAACTGCTCCTATACCAATTCCAGGAAATACAGACGTAGGCATCCTGACTTTTTACCAATTCGAGTAAGAAAATTCCATCCCAGCTGTCTCCAGGCAAATAGTTTCCATTAGTCTCTTGGCTTCTTAATTCATCCAGTTCCCCTAATAAGTTGTGATTGGTACCAGATCCCTTCACCAAATCCCGTAAGTCCAGTGGTGTATCCAGAATGAACCGCACGCTACAGTTGGCCATGGGCTCTGTGTCGTGCTTGCTTACATATTTTGGAGACCATAGAAAACAGGCTTACAGGTGGCATAAAAAGAGTCATTTCTTTCTTTGGGCGTCAAGATAAACAGATGCCAAGATGACCTCGCCCTTTTGGGATCCCCGCTGACCCGGCCTCTCGCCCTCTTCCCTGCAGGCTGTACTTTCGGGGCCAAGTCAAAGGGGAGACGGAGCGCGAGCGGCTGCTGCTCGCCTTCCAGACCAGTGGCGAGATCGTGGCCGGGAGGTTTCCTGTCAACAAGGAGCTGGCCCTGGAGATGGCTGCCCTCATGGCCCAGGTACGGGTCTGATTGGGAGTCAGGGGGGTCGGGCGCCACCTTTGGACGAGCAGGCGGAACGCGCCGCACAGCCTGGAGCCGGAGATCCTGCAGGTGGGCGGCGCCAGAGGAGAGGGTGGCCGTGTCCCTGGCTCCTTCCCCAGCAGAGCTCCTCGTGGCCGCGTGCAGAACTCTGGGCTCGAGTCCTGGCCACTTCCGGCTCTGAGGTCTTGGCCACGTTACTTTACTTGTCTGTGCTTTGGTTTCCATTTCTGTGGACTGAAAACAAAGATACCTCCATACCTACTCCCACGGGGTTGTTGTACTAAGTATGTTCTTAATGCACATCACATAATATACGCGATGACATTTGTACTTAAAGCTGTCAAGCATTTTAACTAGAATTAGGAAAGGAACACACATTCAGAATTTGACTCTTCTCCCTGTTACCTTTAGGAAGCCACCTTGCCAAAGGTATCTGGGATACCCATAGATCTACTTGCTGAAAAAGAAGAGGAAATAATAATAGTTGATCTTTAGACCTACCCTGTCTGGCCACGGTGGTTGGGCATCATCCCATGTACATCATCCCATGTACCAAAAGGTTGTTGGTTCAATTCCCTGACAGGCCACATACTTGGGTTGCAGGCTCCATCCCTGGAAGGTGCATGCAGGAGGCAGCCAATCAATGTTTCCCTCTCACATCAATGTGTCTCTTTCTCTCCCTTTTTCCCTCCCTCTCCTTTTCTCCCCCTCTCTCTAATAACTGACCTTTAATATAATAAACATTTATTAAATACTCTATAGAGAACCCTGTGCTAATATTTTATACTAGAGGCCTGGTGTACAAAATTCATGCACTTGGGGTGGGGGCGTACCTTAGCCCAGCCTGCACCCTCTTGCAGTCTGGGAGCCCTCAGGGGATGTCCAACTGATAGCTTAGGCCCATTTGTATTCAGGCCTAATGCACAAGATTTGTGCACTTGGCGGGGAATGGAGGGTAGTCCATTAGCCCAGCCTGTGCCCTCTCGTAGTCTGGGAGCCCTTGGGATGTCCAACTGATGGCTTAAGTAACTTGACCAGTATTACAAAGCTGGTAAGTGAGTTCTCACTTAGCATCGTCAACCGGTTCTACAGTTTTAAGCAAAACATCTCATCAACATTATAATGAAGTGACATTGAACAAAACTGCTCTACTCTCAGATCCTAGAGTGCAGGACCTGCTGGACTCTAGGATCTGTAGCCTCTTCAATCCCATGTCTCATATTTTTTTATTGGAAGCCAGAATTTCTACATTGTTTTCCCTGTCTGCCCCTAATTAACTGTGTCTTTGGATGAGGCACTTAACCTCAACTGGAAAATGAAAGCTAGACTAGATAATCTCTAATATTCCAGGACCCTAAGGCTGTTTGTTTATCTCTAGTGTCTGTGAAACGAGATAAAGGGCCAGTTCACAAGAAGTGTTTTTTCGCATCTATTCACACCTCCCCAGTAAAGTTATGGGGGGGGGGGAAGGGTGTACTACACCTTTCTCAACAGCCTACCCCCAATCCCACCCCCGCCATGTCCAGATTCTTGACTTGTGCTTCCGTGTGTTTCTGTCACAGGTAGAGTTTGGGGACTTGGAGAGGCACCTCTCGCCAAGCCCCGGGGGCACACCCCCTTCCAAGGCTCAGCACCACCTACAGCAGGTGCTAGACAGGTTCTACCCCAGGCGCTACAGATACGGGACCCCCACTGAACAGCTGAGGTAGGCTGCAGGGCTCACGGGGGTCTTGTGGGAGATGCGGGCTGCGGGCTTGGGGAGGTCTCAGAGCTGCCATGAAAACATGTTGGCACCTCACCAGCACCATTTCTCTCCCTCTGTCCATCCAGACACCTGGTAGATCAGCTGACCACAAAGTGGGCAGCACTGCAAGGCTGCTCCCCTCCCGAGTGCATCCGCATCTACCTGACCGTGGCCCGGAAATGGGCCTTCTTTGGTGCTAAGCTCTTTGCTGCTCAGGTAAGCGCAAGTGGTTTCCAGTGGAAGGTGTGGTGACCACCCCCTCAGGAATGCGCCAAGTATCTTCTGGAGCAGTGGTCAGAAAACTCATTAGTCAACAGAGCCAAATATCAGCAGTACAACAATTGAAATTTCTTTGGAGAGCCAAATTTTTTAAACTTAAACTTCTTCTAACGCCACTTCTTCAAAATAGACTCACCCAGGCTGTGGTATTTTGTGAAAGAACCACACTCAAGGGGCCAAAGAGCTGCGTGTGGCTCGTGAGCCTAAGTTTGCCAACCACAGTCCTGGAGCAACTGTCTATCTGGTCATGTTTGAGTCTGGTCTGCAGTGCCTGCCTGCAAACTAGCAACCACCAGGGGTCGCTATCTCTCCACCCATTTCCGACCTACTCCCAATTCCATGGTCCGTCCAGAGTACCTGTGATTCATTGCTTTGGGGCCAGGATTCTTCCTGGGTGTCCCTCATCTGTCCTTTACTGACTTCTTTCTCAATGCTACCCCGGGGGTTGGGGGGAGAGGAGATAGGATCAACTAGTTATAAGGGCATGTAACACAGGATACCACTTGGTCTGGGAAGTTGGGGAAAGCTTCTGAAAAAGATGGCAGGCCTACCTCCCCCGCCTTTTGAGGACTGCTACTGCAATGCTGGCAGTGAAAACAGTCGTTCCAGGAACTGTCCACTAAATAACCACTTTTCTTACTGGTAGGGCCTATCGTCCCTAAGATTGCACTCTTGCTTTTGTTTCTTTTACAGTCCCTGTGAAACTGACTGAAGTAAGATGCACTCCAGCTGGGAAAGGCTGAGGGCGGAGTGCTGTCAGTGTCGGAGCTGGGAGAGAGCAGTCTGTTCCCCACGCCATGACAGCAGCCAGGGATGCTCTCTCCTACGCACAGAGCTTCCCAGGCGGCGGGCTGTGCGGGATAGGCTGTGATCTCCCCCCACTCGGGAATGTTAGTAGGTAGCCAGGGCCCCAAGGCCAGATGCCTCCTGTTCACTCCAGCATGCTGTGCGATGGCATCTGTTAAGTTTTCCAAGATAAGGAAAAGGTTGGAAATCAAGGCGCTGCCTATCACAGTGGTCGGCAAGCCACATGCGGCCCTTTGGCCCCTTGCGTGTGGCTCTTCCACAAAACACCACGGGCGGGCGCGCACGTACAGTGCGATTAAAACTCCGTGGCCCATGCGCAGAAGTCAGTTTTCGTCCTGGGATAGTCTTTTTTGAAGAAGTGGCATTAGAACACTCAAGGGGCCGAGACCGGTTTGGCTCAGTGGATAGAGCGTCAGCCTGCGGACTGAAAGGTCCCGGGTTCGATTCCGGTCAAGGGCATGTACCTTGGTTGCGGGTACATCCCCAGTAGGGGGTGTGCAAGAGGCAGCTGATCGATGATTCTCTCTCATCAATGTTTCTAGCTTTCTATCCCTCTCTCTTCCTCTCTGTAAAAAAAAATCAATAAAATATATTTTTTTAAAAACCCAAAAACACTCAAGGGGCCAAAGAGCCTCATGTGGCTCGCAAGCCACGGTTTGCCAACCACTGGCCTACCAGATCCCTGTGTGCCTTCTTCCTCACAAAGCTCTCATGGTTCCGACTCCATCGCTGTGCCTGTGTCTGATGGGGTTTCCTGTTTCCCCAGCCTGTGCCGCTGTCTTCCAAGGAGAACCCTCTGGTGTGGATTGCCGTGAATGAGGACGGTGTCAGCATCCTGGACCACAACACCATGGTAAGGAAGGAGGAGGGCTGGCTCCCGATCCGCTCCTTCTCCTAGCTAGTCTTTTCTTCTCTCTCGACTCAACAGCCTCAGTGAAGTGGCCACGCCCCCCTCGCCCCACCCCTTGCCCAAGCACCAGGCACTGCTGTTCTCTAGCCTAGACACAGCGTGTAGACAGGGGAGGTGTTTCTCTCCAGATTATGACCACTGCCGAGTTCTCTCCTCGTTACGTTCCCTGTGCTCAGGAGAGACAGGATGCTGGTTCCCAGCTCCGGAGGCGGGTGGGAAGTTTCCCCAGGACTGACTAGCTCTTTCTCACAGCAAGTGCGTGTCACCTACCCCTACTCGTCAGTGACGACCTTTGGTGGCTGCCGGGATGACTTCATGCTTGTGATTAGATCCATTCCAGACCAGAGCTCTGGAAAAGGCCACGTTGACAAGCTGACCTTCCGGATGGCCGCTCCTAAGGTGGGTCTGAGGGCCACCGACACATTTTGCTCTGAGCTGTCATGTAGGAAGGGGTGGACGTGGAGCTGAGAAAGGAGGCTGGGGTTGTGACCGTTTCCTAGAAGAGCCCTGCCCCAAAGGAAACTCGGCCTTGTCTGTAATCCCGGCTCCGAAGGGTTCAGGGGGAGTTGCTCGGAAGTCACCGCTGGGCAGGCGGGGAGGGCTGGCTAGGGAGGGCACTCACGCTGGCCCAGCTGCCCCTGTGCCCCTCACATCGTCCTTCCTGCTCTCGAGCCTGTGCACGGTGCAGGCTGGAGGTGGGTGCTCACCCGCTGTTCTCCTTGCAGCAGGTCCAGGGCAGCCGCCCCCTCAAGATGTTCTCACCCCGTCTGCCCTGGGCTCGGCTGGCCTAACACTAGCTGCAAAGTGGGGCAGACTGCACATGCCCCCCTGTCCTCCGGGTCTCGAATTTCTGCCCGGAGACCTCCTTTGCCTTAAGGGCTTTATTCCCACAGGAAATGTTGACTAGCAAAAGTAAGAATTACAGAGACTCAGAAACCCAAATCCTGACTCCCTCTGAGAGTTCACTGGAAACCCTGTTGCTTTGATCCTAAAGTTGGAGGGTGCCAGATCTCCTCCTCCTCTTCACACACCCCTCCCCCCCTGCCAAAGGAGAAGATACACGCCCTTTGCTCCAGGGAGGCCCCTGCCCAGCTGGGAGCTGGCCAGAGCGGAAGTGCCGCCTGTTTGGGGATGGGGTGGGGGGGTGGGAGGGAGGTACTGTGCATCTCACAGAACCTCCGGACCAACAGGCGCCCATTTCTTTGGGGAACCGCAGGGACACCCCCTTTGGACGATCTCTCCCAGGTGGGTGTTTTAAGAGAGAGGAACTGAAGCCCAGGAAGGCTGTGCGGCTGGTGTAACAGCCGGTGAGAGAGCGAGCCCGTGCTCGAGCCAAGGCTAGTTCACGTCCTTTGTTTCCGTTTCTCCCTAGATTGCGGAGGCTACGCTGCTCATGGCCAGCTACATGAGCCACTGCTCCATAACTGTGAACACTCCCACCAAGCCCCCCGCTGCCCACCAGCCGTGGGAGCTGCCTGGACAGCAGCTCTTCGCGTCTCTTCCACGGGCTGCCAAGGGGCCCACGCTGCTGTGAATAGTTCTCCGGCCCCGTGCCCCGCCACCACGGGGCGGCTCTGGGGTTGGAGATGCTGGGGTTGGAGATGCGCATCCTGGGGCGTGACACTACTGTGATGGGTCCAGCCCCCGCCCCGGCCCGCCCGGGTTGGCTCTGTGAAGTGTGTGTTTCAGGGTCCATGAAGCCTCTATTCTCTAGGTGCCTTACGTCTCGGGGCCCAACTTTTAAGAAGCCAGGCCCAGGATAAAAACCACTGTGTCTTTTCCCCACAAGAGTACTGAGCTCTGGGTTCTGCCTGCTTCCAGACAGACAGGGGGGTCTGTTCCCGAGGGCGTCGGTGCCGGGAGTCCGAGCTTTCCCCACCGGCACCCTCAGAGAGGCCAGTCTGTTTGGTACTGTGTGCGGTCCTCACGTGGGGATTTATACTTGAAGTTTTCCCAACATCCTCAAATTCTGAGGACCAAAACTTCCCATCCACCCCAACTCTGACTAAAGCCTACAACTCACTGGAACTAGACTTCCTTCTGCAGATGGGAAGGGGTCAGCGGGGCTGGAGGAAAAGGAGCGAAGGCCTGTCTCTCCTCTACTGCCAGAGAGCAGGCGCTCTGCAGTGCCCCTTCCCTCCCTGCCGAGCTCCAAGCTGCTCTCCCTCACACTGGACTGAGCCCGCCTGGGTGCAGGCTGAGGCAGGGCAGGTCTAATCGGCCCCCCGGGTCTCCTCTCACCACTGGACGGGGCTACGTGGAGGCTGTGCTCGCTGCTGTAGGACGAGGTGGCCATCGCTGTTTCCCTGCTCTTTGCTACTCTGGGAGCCACCAAAATGAGGCAGAAACAGGAGACCCTTCGGGCTTGTGGGCCTGGACCTGCTCCTCAAGACATCCAGCGAGCTTCTGCTGGGAATTAGTTTGAGGACAGAGGACACGCGATGTCTGTCCCAGAGACTGAACGTTGCCTTCACCTTTGCCTTCCTAACGATGCCAGTATCCCCCTCCCCACTGAGACCTTCTGTTGAGTGCAGAGGAGATGATTGTTGTTTCCACCCTCCCCTAACAAGGAAAGACGAAAGAGTTCATTGGCACTCTGATTTTCCAACATCAGAAACGGAGTTTTATTTCATAGCTCTAAGTCTTACCATTTGTCAATAAAGTGCTGAAAACTGTATGGTCTTAACAGGGGCACCTAAGAACGAAGCATTTTACCCTGACAGAGTGTGTATATGTGTGAGAATGTGTGTGTGTGTGTGTGTGTGTGTGTGTGTGTGTGTGTGTTGCATACTGCAGAACCACTCGGCTGAACTAGTTTATGTGAGCACCTCAGCTGCTACACGCTTCCCCTCTCATCCTTTACACCAGGGGTGGAGAACCTTTTCTCTGCCAACGGCCACTTGGATATTTATTTCATCATCTCGGCTCATACAAAGTTATCAACTTAAAAATTTGCCTGTTGTGTTTGGTCAAACATCTCTGTTCCTGCCTTTCGCCCAGCATTTGGGTTTAGTTGGGACATTCCTACCTGGAACACGTCACACATACCACTGGCTTCTAAAGAACCCCTCCAGGGCTGGTGTAAAAGGCAGAAATGACAACTCTGGTTTTGTAATACTTGAGTGTCTCTAAGGCCCATGGGGATAGTATTATCTACTTGGGAGTTTTAAAAAAAATTAGGATCTGCCCTGGCTTGTGTTGCTCAATGGTTAGAGTGGCAGCCCACACACCAAAGGGTTCAATTCCAGGTCAAGGGCATATAGCTGGGTTAAAGGTTTGATCCTTGGCCCCAGTCGGGGCATGTGCAAGAGGCAAGCAATCAGTGTGTCTCTTTCACATCGTTTTCCTCTCATTCTATTTCTCCCCCTTCCACTTGCTCTAAAGATCAATGGAAAAAAATATCCTTAAGTGACAATTAACAAAACAAACAAAAAAATTAGGATCCCAAAGAAAAAGTAAGGGAGAACGGAGATATATTCCTACTGAATTTGGGGGCCAAGTTATTCCCTGCACCCTGTCTTCCCAATCCTTCAGGAGTCCTCCCTTAGTTTATGAATTTTATATAGAAGCAACTGTCTCACCAACAAAGCCTTCTACACTTTGCATGTTTATCCTTCTTTAACATGTTCCTGGAAACCAAAGTCGAATTTCTGTCTGGACTTTTGTCTCATTCCTCTTAGCAAAAGAAGTTTTTGAGCAACAGAAGAGTGTTAATGTGCTCCACACCCCGACTGAAATGCCACATTCATGTGTCAGTCAGAGCAGGTGTCTGTGAGCCAGGCAGTTACTGTGCATGTTTATGAAGGAGGCCTGTTTATTAAGAGTCATATTTAACCCTAAACAGACAACGGAGATGGGGAACAGAGTCTAGTCTTTTGTAAGACATTTCTTCCCACTAACCCAGCGCCTGAAGGGCTGGACTGTTTTATATATCTGGAAATTATCTTTCTCAAGAGATCTGACATCAGTTTCCCAATGTCTCGCTCCACAAATTCCAACAAAAAGTAAACTTGGATGTGCTTAGAAAATTCGCAAAGGGCTCTGTCAACATGACCTTTGACATACCATTTCTTAAGGTCTCCCTTCAGTTGGTAATGCACACATGCCTTACGAGGGGGGCACTGAAATACCAGGGACACTGCTCACATCACACAATGAGCTGAGTCCCAGTCACCCGCTCTGGCTCGGACCCACCGCATCCACCCTGGTTCCTAGGACCGCGTCCACGTGATGTTTGGCTACAGTAAAACACACCAGCGCCAGCGCTTAGGAGTCATTTCCCACGGAGACGTACGGGCCTTCTGAATGCTGGACTCACGGGCCTGTGGGTGTGGCTTTCCCGCGGGCCAGGATCTCCTGGCAGCTCCTGTACACTTCAGTCAAGCAGTCCAGCCGGGGCTTGGCGCTCTGAGGGCCGGAGGGAAGAAAGGCCGTCAGGGTGAACAAGGGAGAGCTTAGGAGTGCTGCGTCCATGTGAGACTTCAGTCTCTCACCCACACACACCCAGGGGCCCGCAGGCACAGGTGGGAGCTCAGAGGGCAGAGGTCAGGCCTCCCAGCACCCTGCTGGAGGACCCTTACGAAGCCCTCAGCCCAGCCTGTGAATTCTCAAAAGCTGGTTCTCAAATGACAGTGTGTAATCTATAAACGTCACGATCTCCATCTGCGAGCAAGAAAGGGGATTAACAAGGAGAGCCTCCTGGGGTGCCACAAGCTGTGGACAGTCCTCAGAGAAAAGGAGGGCAGCTTGTAAGTATTGATAAATACTGTGTATAATGAGATGTAATACAACTGAATTAAAAGAAGCACAGAATGGGAAAAAGGTGAGGATGGCATATTTAATAAAAGTTTGCTAACCAAATATGTAAATTGTTACAAATACATAATCAGTATCTAGATTCTACCTGACTAAGAGAGGAGGTACGGATAGTTTAAAACAAGAAGAAATAGTAAAGAAATATGGAAAGTCCCTGTCTTTAAAGAGGTACAAATTTAAACATTTTAATTTCTTCACCAATATATCAAACTAAAAAAGCTTTACCCATTGTTAGCCAAGACTAGAAAAGACAAATCCCCCCAAAGCAAAGCAGTGATCGGCAAACTCAGTCAACAGAGCAGCAAACCACGGCTCGTGAGCCACATGTGGCTCAGGAGCCGCAGTTTGCCGACCACTGCCCCAAAGTATATAAAGTTGTCCAATCTCTAGAGCCAAATCACAAATACTGTAAAAATCTATGAAGTGTCCTAACCGGTTTGGCTCAGTGGATAGAGTGGGACTCAAGGGTCCCAGGTTTGATTCCGGTCAAGGGCATGTACCTTAATTGTGGGCACATCCCCAGTAGGGAGAGTGCAGGAGGCAGCTGATCGATGATTCTCATCGATGTTTCTAACTCTCTATTCCTCTTCCTCTCTGTAAAAAATCAATATATATATATATATATTTTTTTAAATCCATAAAGCTATTCATAAATTTTAATAAAATAATTTTGAGCTATAATGCAAAAGAATTTTAGGTTAGCTGCCTTAAATCCTTTGAGAAACAGGGCAGTGAGGCAGTTAACTGTATATTATAGGTGAATTGTACACCTATAAAGGGATTTATTACAATTATGTTTATATAAGTGGTTTTTTATAAGAAAAGAGCAAAAAATACCCTGGATGTGATTTCAAAAGTTAGCAATAGAGTGGCTAAATAAACTGATCCTTGACATGATAGCATAATTATTTAGTAAGTACAGTGTGGCCTTTTGTAGATGCCTGAAAATATGCATGTCAAATTTAAAAACCAAGATGCAAAACAGTGTATAACAGTGTGTGTAGGTCAGTAACATCTACATAAAATCATATTGGTAGACTGACAGAGCCCAAGGAGATGAATAGTGATTTACAGGCAGAAGTTGCTACCTATTTTTCCCTAAAATATGTGTAAATTGGTAATATTCCTGAAAGCCCATATTTGCCTCAAAAAGGAGCTCTTGAAAGAACTAAAATCCCAATTCTCACTAAAAATAGATGTCAGGTATCCTCAGATATTCCTAACAACAAAAGTTTACGCTGCTACTGTACAGAGTAGCTACGGACACGCAAAGGGGTGAGGGGGAGGGAGGTAGAGGATGTCTTTAAAGAAAGTTAAGCCAATGCCAAAACCAGTTTAGCTCAGTGGATAGAGCGTCGGCCTGCAGACTGAAAGGTCCCGGGTTCGATTCCGATCAAGGGCATGTACCTTGGTTGCAGGCACATCCCCAGTGAGGGGTGTGCAGGAGGCAGCTGGTCGATGTTTCTCTCTCATCGACGTTTCTAACTCTCTATCCCTCTCAATTCCTCTCTGTGTAAAATCAATAAAAAATATATTAAAAAAAAGAAAAGAAGAAGAAAGTTAAACCAAGTGTTCCGTGCTCACCTGGAAGACAGGTACTACTTGGGATATCCCATTTGGCTCCAGTGGATCGTTCAATAAGATGCAGAGGTAGTAAATCACCTTCTGCTATAAGAAAGCACACCAAATAGAGATCTCAGGGAAACTCACTTTGTCTTCTTTTTCTTCGAGGGATGGCTAAAACTTTTTCACAAATGGTTATCTCTAAGTAGAACACTTGATAGTTTTTGAAGTGAGGGATAAGTACATTCTCATGCAACAATCACCACCAGAGAGTATTCTGAAGCAGAGCCAGAAATAAAATTGAAACGCTGACTCCCTCTCCATGAGAACCTGTTGTGTCTCTTTAAAAAGGGACATCCTGGTCAGGTAGCTCCACTGGGGCAGGGCATCATCCCCATATGTCAAGGTTGTGATTCAATCCCTGGTCAGGGCACATACAAGAATCTACATACGAATGAAGGCATAAATAAGTGGAAAAACAACAAATCTCTCTTTCTCTCCCTCCCCCCTTTCTTCTCTAAAAATAAATAAATAATATAAAAGGACATATCTTTTTTTCAATATAACTTACTTTTATGTTTTTAGACATGCCAGCCCAAAAAGAAAACACTGCAAGTCCTGGAGCAGAGTCCTCGATTTTAATTTTTTGACATCTAACACTTTAGGAACTAAAACAGTTCAAACCCAGGCACACTCCATGGGCTACGCCTCCAAAGAGGCCCGTGATGCGATTTACATACTTACCATATAAATAGCCTCATTAATGATGACATCCTTCACCTTGCTCATCTCAATGAAGGTGGTACTTTCTTTGCCAGAGGCATAGGATGAAGTCATCTGGATGCCCAGGGAATCAATGATTAACAGAGTCTCCTGATCAATCTTCACAAAGTGGAGATAACCAAGCAGGCCTATGAGGGTGATGAAGATGGCAGCAGAGAGGATCATGCTGTTCTGAAGAGAGAGCCAGACACGGCAGTGAGATTACCAGATGGTCGTCTGCATTCGCCACTGTTTAATGCGTCTACTCTAGGCAATGCAGGAAAAGCCTTCGTTCTGCTGTGAGTTGAACAGGTAAGAGGAACATGCATGGAGGAAGAGGAAATCACTCTCACTTGTGCTCTGTAGAGCTATGAAAGCATCTGATGAAATACACCCAGACAACAAACGGGTAGAGCTGTGGAAGAGAACCTCTATCAGCAAAATATCCACCATCAGAGATTTTTCTTCCCAAATTGCAACTTGAGGACTCAGACCTTTTCCTCGCACTCTCCCTCAGAACAATATGTAGTGCAAAATCACAGACTGAACAATAATAAAATGTTTAGCACAGTGTAATAGACACAACCCAGCCACTCCTCCTTCCTAATAGAACTTCGAGTGAACCATGATTGATTCCCACTTCTGACTGTTTAGAAATGGACACGTGACACAACTCTGACCAATGAGATGTGAGGGAAGATCTCCTGGAGGGGTTTCTGGAAAACCAAATCCTTCTTTTTTTTTTTTTTCTTTTTAAAAAAAAAATATATTTAATTGATATTTTACAGAGAGGAAGGGAGAGAGATAGAGAGCTAGAAACGTCGATGAGAGAGAAACATCGACCAGCTGCCTCTTGCACACCCCCTACCAGGGATGTGCCCACAACCAATGTACATGCCCTTGACCGGAATCGAACCCGGGACCTTTCATTCCGCAGACCGACGCTCTACCACTGAGCCAAACCGGTTTCGGCCAAATCCTTCTTAAAAAGAGATCTAAGAAAGATAAGGTCCCTACATCCTGAGGGGCATTTTTTGTTTGTTTTTAATGTGTTTTTATTTATTTCAGAAAGAGAAAGGAAAAGGGAGAGAGAGATTGAAACATCGATGATGAGAGAGAATCATCGATTGGCTGCCTTATGCACAACCTCTACTGGGAATCAAGCCTAAAAGCAGGCCTGCGCCCTGATTGGGAATCCCACTGTGACCTCCTGTTCATAGGTCAATACTCAACCACTGAGCCACACTGGCCAGGTAATCCTGGCGTTCTAATATCTGCAACTGCTATGGACTCTGTCAGACCATGAGGAAAGCTAGGCTGAGGACAAGTAGAGTACACCAAGATGGAAAAAAGAAAACCAGTCTACTGAGCCCTTTATGCCCTCTAGAGCCCTCCTACCTCCTGACATGTTGTTTCGTTAAATAACAGAGATTCTCATTTGGATTTTAGTTGTTTTAGAGTGTGACTAAATGATGTGTTCAGGCTGACTGACGAGCTGATATGACTACCTGATGTATTAAGGGCTCGAGATGGCATTTATTCCTTTGATTCTAAGACACATTTACAACCTTTCATCATTTCTGATGTTGAAATGTGTTTTCCTATTAATGTGTGTTTCTTTCAGGAGGCACTGTTTTCTATTTTTCCATAAAGCTATTATATAGAAGGATGGCAACAGAGAAAAAAAAATCACTGACCTGGAATCAAAAGAAATTCAGTAATTTGTGACTGTCAGTCCTTGAGGGCAGGAAGAGTCTTATTATTCTTTGTCTCTGACAAGGTGTGCCCCTTGACCCAACTCTAGTCAAGCTCTTCTAAGCCCCTGACCCTGGTGTCCATCGTTGTTGCGCCTGCGTTGCCCAGTTGTAGCAAGAATCTTGCAAAGTCATTTAGAGAGAACTCCCACCTGGCTGGTCTTCAACAACAATCCTGTCAAGTCCATTTAGCTCCTGATGCTTCCTTTTAGTAATTTCCCATCCACTGGCCCCCACCCTGGTCCTCGACTATATATTCCCACTTGTCTATGCTGTATTCAGAACTGAGTCCGATTCTATACTGAGGTGTGTTTTTTTCTCCTATCGCAATGGTTTCTGAATAAGATATGTTTTTACCACTTATAAATATTAACCAGCTCTGATTTTCTTTGAAAGCACCTTCCTTTAAATTTTTTAAATTTATTTTTAGAGAGATACAGAGGGAGGGAGGGAGGGAGGAAGGGAGGGAGGGAGGGAGGGAGGGAGGAAGGGAGGGAGGGAGGGAAAGAGAGAGAGAAAGAAAAACTTCAATTTGTTGTTCCACTGATCATTTAATAAGTATCTGTTCCCTCCTCATATGACCATATATTATAAACTAGAGGCCCGGTGCACGAAGTTCATGCACAGGGTGAGGGGAGTCTCCTCAGCCTAGCCTGCACCCTCTCTAATCCGGGACCCCTTGGGGGATGTCGGACTGGCGGTTTAGGCCCAACAATCCTGGACTGCTGGCTCCTAATTGCTCACCTGCCTGCCTGCCTGGTCGCCCCTAACTGCCCCCTGCTGCTGGCCTGGTTGCCCCTAGATGACCCCCCCTGCTGGCCTGGTCACCCCCAACTGCCCCCCTGCTGGCCTAGTCACCCCTCACTGCCTCCCCTGCCAGCCTAATTGCCCCCAACTGCCCCCCTGCTAGCCTGGTCTCCCCCAACTGTCCCCTCCTGCAGGCCTGGTTGCCCCTCACAGCCCCCACACTGGCCTGGCCGCCCCATGCTGCCTGCTTGTTCAGTCATTTGGTCATCCCTCACTAACTCCCCTGCCGGCCTGGTTGTGGGCAGCCATCTTTTGCAATATCAATTTGCATATTACCTCTTTATTATATGGGATTAAATCTTTTTTCTTTGGGAGTGGGGGAGGAACAGGACTGTCCTGGTAACTTAACTGACTTACAAAGAAACTTTTAGATATAACTTGACACAAATTAAGCAGTCCTAATTATGCACATATCTATGCTTGCATGGCAAAAAAAAAGCTAATGGATGCAATAAAGGATGCAGTAATGGGAGCAACATCCAAATTAAAGAACAGTCCTGCTGTGCTTGCTCTGACCAGATCACTCCTGAAATAATACATTCAATTCAGGGCACTACATGTGAATCTGAAAAAGGCAATGAGGGTGATTCCTTCCATTTGAGGGCAGTCACAAAACCACTGTACGCGACCCTCACAATTCTGTGGAGCTGGTGTGGCAGACATGAATTCCATTTTCAGAGATGTGAAAACATCCGGGACAACAGGAATGGTGTCTGGAAATTCTTAATTCTTTATCCCATCTCTGAAAAGTCACAATTCTTCAGAAAGTACTTGAAGTTGGGGAAGCAGCTGGGAGGAGGGGGATATAGACTGCCTTGAAAGGCAGAGATTAGGAAGAACTGTCAGTGTGAAGCTCTTAAATAACGTGTGTGTGTGTGTGTGTGTGTGTACACACGCTACACAAGCACATACACCGTGGAGCCAGCAACAGTCTCTGCGCAACTACAGATAAGGTTAAGGTACGGGGAGCAGTGATTCCCAGGAGGGGAAGGGATGGGCGAGGACGATTAACGGAACAGCTCTGGGAGTTGAAGTTTTAGGCTGCCGTGCAAGGACCGGCTGTATACCGGGTGGAACCAGAGCACAGCAGCGATCGATCCGAGGGAGGGAGGACGTTCCGGGCACAAACTCCCTCCACTCCCGGGATGGAGAGAGCTGTCCAGCAGCGGGACGGCGTCCCCAGAGCCAGCGAGTTCCCGCCGGCCCGCCGGCCCTACGACTGTAGGAGGGTCCGCCGAGAGGCCCGGGCTCGACCCCACGACCCCACAGACCCTCCCGACATCGAGTCCGGGCCCGGCGGCCGGAGGGACGGCCCGGGCGGCCCTTACCTCGCAGAGGGCGAAGAGCCCGTAGGCCGCCAGCCACACGGAGCAGGTGACGGCGGTGAGCGAGCGCAGCGACAGCCGCGGGCAGCTGAGGCAGAACTCGCGGCAGGACGGGGAGTAGTAGCGGCGCTGCAGGGCCAGGCGGCCGCCGTAGATGTCCGAGAAGCTCAGCTCGTCCTCCATGGCCGGAGGGCGCGCGCCCCGGGGGGCCCGCCGCCTCGGCCGCCCTCCCCAGCCTCCCGCCCGCGTCCTCTCCCGGGCTCCGACCCACTTCCGGGAGGCGGGTGGCCACGCCCCCTCACGCTCCGCGCAGCCTCAGTTCCGCCCGGCGAGGCGGCGAGGCGGCGCGGCGGTCTCGTCGGTTCGGTTCTTCGCGCTCCTAGGATTGTCTGCTCCAAAGCCTCCTAGGGGCAGCCACTGGGCGGACAGCTTAAAGCCGCTATAACGGGCTTTGTCTGGATAAACTGGTTTCTGTTTCTAAGGCAAAGCACGCCCCCAAGGAGACAGTCCGCAGGTACTCATCCATTCCCATTCATTCATTCATTCATTCAGGAGTGGAGGGTGCTGAGGGGAACAACGTTGTCAAAGTCCCTGCCTTCTAGAAGCGTCCTTCCTGGTAAGAGAAACAGAATGGAAATAGCTCCAGAGGGCTCTTGGCAGTCATATGGCTCGCAGGGATGACATTCAGCAGGGCGGTCAGGAAAGCCACTCTGTTGACAGACCGCTGGAGCGACTTGGGTGAGGAGACTGTTGTTGGGTGGGATCTCCGGAGGAGGAACTTGCCTGGAAAGATCAGGCAAAGCAAAGACCCTGAGGCTGAAACAGGGTGGGCTTACTGGAGGAATAAAGGTCCGAGAGGCTGACGCCCGCCCGGGGAATGCAGTTGGGAATGGGGAGGTATAGGCAGGCAAGGGTCAGATCCAGGAGGGTCTTGTAGGGCCTGGTAAGGATTTGGGATCTCACTGCCCAGGAGTTCTCTTTTTGCCCTAGCCGATTTGGCTCAGTGTATAGAACATTAGCCTGCGGACTAAAGGGTCCTGGGTTTGATTCTGGTCAAGGGCACATGCCTGGGTTGCAAGTTTGATCCCCAGTAGGGGGCATGCAGAAGGGGGGGGGTGGCATATGTAGGGAGGGATTTGGGATGGGAATGGGGGAATGAGGACAATTATGTGATACTATAATCAATAAAATAAAAAATAAAAAGAAGACCTGCTATTTGAACTTTGGGTTGTTTTTTTTAATGAGTTATAAGATATTTTAGACATATAGAATAAATTTAATTTTAAAGAATAATAGTAATATAACAATTTGCTATCCACTCCTCTGATGCATAATAATGAGGAATTAGTAATTTACCTCTTACTAAACCATGGGTAGTGGAAAGCCACTGGAAGTGACATGCAGGATTAATTTAGAATGGTCAATCTGGTGACTCCCCTTAAGTGCTCAAAAAGAGGTTTTTGCAATAGTCCAGGAGATACTGAGGTAGACTGTGCCAGTACTAACTTCAGAAAACATAGGAAAGGGGAGAAACTGGATGTGGTGATGGGCAAGAGAAAGGTACCAACATAATTCCAAGGATTTGAGCAAGTGTGGCAGTGACGGAATCCCCGACCACATCTCTACTGCTCCCTCCAGCTCCCCACCTGGAGGACTTCTCAAAGTTTAGGTTGCTGGTTCCCCATCCCCAGAGTAACTAAGTAAGCGTGGGGTAGGGCCCAATAATTTGCATTTCTGACAAGTGTGCAAATGTTGACACTACTGGTCTGGGACCATACTTTCAACAACATTGCCTAACAGTAGTAGCCGCTTTATTTTGCTAAGGCTTCAAAGACATTTCTTTGTTAAGCCAGCAGGGGGAGACAGGAATACAATTTATCCTCAAAATAAATATACTGCCTGACGAGACTACAGCTGCTTGGGGTTATGATGTTGCATGGAGACCTCTGAAATAATTTGGAAAGCAGCATGTAACTTGGCATCAGGAAATGTTTTTCAGGTGTTTACATTAACACCCCCTCTCTCTAAAAGCCAATTAAAGAATTATTTTGGTAGAATAAACTTCCAAAAGCATACACACTGTGGTAACACAGTAAGAATTTAGAATCTGCCGAAACCAGTTTGGCTCAGTGGATAGAGCGTTGGCCTTCGGACTGAAAGGTCCCCGGTTCAATTCCGGTCAAGGGCATGTACCTTGGTTGCTGGCACATCCCCAGTAGGGGGTGTGTAAGAGGCAGCTGATCAATGATTCTCTCTCATCGATATTTCTAACTCTCTATCCCTCACTTTCTTTCTGTAAAAAATCAATAAAATACATTTTTTTAAAAAAGAATTTATAATCTGGAGTCACAGAGCTCTGCCACTTCCAAGCTATGTGACTTTGGGAAAGTTACTTATCTGATCCTGATTCCTTACATTTAAAATAGTCTCTATTATAGTGTCCTTCTATCCCCGGGGACATGTTTCTTCAAGACCCCTCTACATACTTAACTGTCACTTAAAGCAGTGGTCGGCAAACTCATTAGTCCACAGAGCCAAATATCAACAGTAAAACGATTGAAATTTCTTTTGAGAGCCACATTTTTTAAACTTAAACTTCTTCTAACCCCACTTCATCAAAATAGACTCACCCAGGCCGTGGTATTTTGTGGAAGAGCCACACTTAAGGGGCCAAAGAGCTGCATGTGGCTCTCAAGCCGCAGTTTGCCAACCACGGACTCAAAGGAAGCACTCTACAGCTTCTCTTTGGCATATTTGAATTGCCAGCATCACTACTCTGGCACTTGAGGCCATTATTGAGTAAAATAAGGGTAACTCCAACTCAAGCACTGTGATGACGCAATAAGGACCCGTTGATCAGATAGCCGAGACGGCTACAAAGTGACTAATTGAGTGGGTATCATACATACAGTGGATGTGCTGGACAGAGTGATTCATAGCCCAGACAGGATGGAGCAGGACGGGGGAGATTTCATCAGTAACTCCGGATGACATGCAATTCAATCTTTTTGTACCGTGGTTAACTGAAACTTGCGAAAGCAAAACCAAGGATGGAGGCGGGGGGGGGGGGGGGGGGGGAGGGGACAGGCTACCGTACTTTATGTAATTGTTAGAGGGCTAAATGTTCTAGGAAACTTTGTTGGGTTTTGCCCTAACAATGGTTTGCCTCAGTGGATGGAGCCTCAGCCCGAGGTTTGAAAGAGTCCCGGGTTTGATTCCAGTCAAGGGCATGTATCTTAGTTGCAGGCTTGATTGATGTTTCCCTCTCATTTACATTTCTAACTATCTATCTCCCTTCCTCTGTAAAATATCAATAAAAATATATTTAAAGAAAAAGAAAGAAACTGTTGGTTAGTATTATTAAAATACTAGAGACCCAGTGCATGAAATTCATACATGGGGGTGAGGGGGAGTTCTTTCAGCCCAACCTGTACCCTCTCCAATCCGGGAATCCTTGGGGGATCGGGCCTAAACCGGCAGTCGGACATCCCTCTCACAATCCTGGACTGCTGGCTCCTAATCACTCACCTATCTGCCTGCCTGATTGCTCCTAACTGCCTGCCCTGCCAGCCAAGTCACCCCCAACTTCCCCCTCTGCCAGCTGGTCCCCCCATGCAGTCTGTTATTCAGTCGTTTGGTTGTCCCTCACTATCCCCCCTACTGGCCTGGTCAGAGACAGCCATCTTGTGAGGGTGTGAGGTTCAATTTGCATATTACCTCTTTATTATATAGGACTAGAGGCCCAATGCATGAAGTTCATGCAAGAGTAGGCCTTCCTTCCCCTGGCTGCCAGCACTGGCTTCCCTCTGGCACCCAGACCCAGGCTTCCCTTGCAGCCCCAGCTTCGTCCAAAGGACCTCTGGTCTAATCAGCATATTATACTTTTATCATTATAGACTAGAAGCTTGATGCTCAAATTTGTGCATTCGTGGGGTGCTCTCTGACATCCCCTGAGGGGTCTCAGATTGCAAGAGGGCACAGGTCAGACCAAGGGACCCTACCGGTGCAGGATTGGGGCGGGGAGGGACTTGGGAGGTTGGCCAGGCAGGGAGGGACTGTGGGAGGGCTCCAGGGCATGTCTGACCCATCTCACTCAGTCCTGATCAGCTGGACCCCAGCAACAAGCTCACCTACCGATTGGAGCGTCTTCCCCCTGGTGGTCAGTGCATGTCATAGCGACTGGCCGACTGGTTGATTGTCTGCCCCTTGGTGGTCAATGTACATCACAGCAAGCAGTTGAGTGACCTTAGCATATCATTAGCATATTATACTTTAATTGGTTGAATGGCCTATCAGACGACCAGACACTTAGCATATTAGGCTTTTATTATAGAGGATTACCAATACTCTAGTTAATTGTTACTTTCAGCTAGCCCAGATATGTTGCTATGTTTGGTTTTTAACAACCCAGTGTTCCCATTATTCAGGTAAAGAACTGAAAACATCTGGAAGGTAATTGTAAATCCTCAACTCCCCATCTAACACACCCAAACGAGGTGGGATTTTATTACCGGTAATATGCCTGGCCCAGAGAGCTCTGGTCTAGATTTGATCTCCTAGCCTTCAATTCCCAAAAGTAAGTGTGGGTTTTTTGTTTTTTTTGTTTGTTTTTTGGACCTTGAGCTCTGAGATGGACCGGAGCAGGTGGAAGCAGGCTTGGTCTCCTCAGCAGGGCACTCCCTTAGGGTCAGATGAGACCCATCTCAGCCTCGCCATCCCTTTTCCTTGATGGGGGAGGACTGGCCGCTTCCCACAGAGGGACACACCTGTTTGTAACCATCTCTTAAGGGCCAGACCCTGACACTGGTTCCCTGGGACTCCCTCCTGCACGGAGAGCCGGCTGGGCTCGGCGGAGGGGACCTCGGGGGCAGGGGGCGGGGCTGCCGGAGGTGTGCGGGGGGCTGGCGGGGGGCCCGGCGGAGGGGACCTCGGGGCAGGGGGCGGGGCTGCCGGAGGTGTGCGGGGGGCTGGCGGGGGGCGCGGCCGGCGGGGGCGGGGCCGTGACGTCGGGCGGGCGGGCGGCGCGGGCGGCCGGGCTCCGGTCGGTGAGCGCGGCGGCCGGGGCGGCGCTCAGTGCAGGCGGCGAGCCGCTCGGAGCAGCCGGTCGCTGGGCAACGTTCCGCGCCGCCCATCCATGTCCGTCCGCGGCGGCCTCTCGCGTCTGCGGACGCCCGTGCACCTCGCGCTGAGGAAGTCCGTCCACTCGGTGGCCGTGATCGGAGCCCCGTTCTCCCGGGGGCAGGTGAGCGCGGGGACCGGGCTCCGCGGGCCGGGATCGCCGCCCGCGGATCCGGGGGGCGCGGGGCGGGTGGGGTGGGCGCTCGAGGAACCGAGGAGAGGATGGGGGGAAAGCTAGCGGTTCCGGCGATTGGGCGCCGGGAGAGCACGTGGGGGGTTTTTTGTTTGTTTTTTACTAAAAAAATAGGGGAGGCGGGAGGGGATGGAGGGAATCCTGAGTGCGGTTCGGCGCGGGGTTCGGAGCGGGCGGCTCCCCGCGGCCTCCCCGGGGGAGCGGGGAGCGGCGGGTCCGCTGAGGGTGATGGAGGAGGAGGAGGAGGGAGGGGGGACCGGGGAGGGGAGGGAGGAGGAGAAACCGGCTTGAATCCCCCGGGCGAAATAGAGAGAGAGGAGGTGAAAGCGAGCGGTTTCTAAGAATTCAGGATCCGCTCGGGGAGCTGTGACGGGAGGACACTGGCGCCGGCAGGCCGGACGGGAGGGGCTGTTTGTTCCCTCCGCCGGGGAAGCCACCCCGGGGGAGGCCAGGGGCCCGGCCGCCCTGCCAGCCACGTCCACCCGGCCACCGATCCTCACCTGGCGCAGCCTGTCTTGGCTCCCGCGTGCCCTTCACTCATGGGGCTTGGAAGGTTAACGCGACTCCGGTGGTGGCTGTTTTCCCCTCCTGCCCTGCGAGCCTGTGAACCGACCAGGCTGCCGGTGAAAATATAAGTGATAATGTCAGGTTTTGAGAGGGTTCTACCGGGAGCTAAGAGCAGCCGTCCTCTCTTGGTTTTTTTCCCTTCCCAATAATAAATATTTCAGTGACCCACTGCCAACTGTGGTCCGAGCACATTTCATTGAAATTCTAGAAATAGATATTTCACAGGGTTTAAAACCGCAGCTATTGGGAGCAGCCGTGATGGGTCTCAAGCTAGTCCCCGCTCTGTCCCGTCCGGGATCCTTTGTCCCCGGGGCTCATGCCATTAGGCACCTCCCACTTCTTAGTTATCATACGGAGATAGGACACTGCTGGCTCAGCCAAGCCTTACTTTATTGTTATAATTATTTTATTGGTAGTTATTGTTGTTGCTCTAGTGTTGTGCCTAATTTATAAATTAAACTTTATCATAGGGTCCAGTACTCTCTGCGCTTTCAGGGATCCACAGGGGTCTCTTGGAACACATTCCTTGCGGATACAGCCGGCATAGTATAACCAGATGTCTGTGTTTTTGCGAACCGCAGTCGTCTTCTTTTCCGTCATCTCCCCTCACATCTCATTGTGTGCTTTGTGTGGCAGAAAAGAAAAGGAGTGGAGTATGGTCCCGCCGCTATCAGAGAAGCTGGCTTGATGAAAAGGCTCTCCAACCTGGGTAAGTGGGGGCTCGGAGATGTCTGTGCAGGGAGGGAGGTCACAGGCCGCTCAGTCTTCGCTCTCTCGTGCAGGGACCGCACGGTGTCAGCTGTGCGCGCACTTGGGAAGCGTCTCTCGTCTTGTGTTGGATTCCACCTGCAGTTTAAGAGCTGCCCTGTTTCCCCGAAAACAAGACAGTGCCTTATGTTAATTTTTGCTCCCAAAGATGCGCTAGGTCTTATTTTCAGGGGACGTCTTATGTTTCCATGAAGTCGGTCTTATTTTCGGAGGATGTCCTTTTTTTCGGGGGAAACACGGGTATCAGAGTCTTCAGAGCAATAAGAAGTGTGTGTGGAAGGCAGGGAGGGAGAGAGGCAGGGCCTGGAGCAAGCTGCTAATGACTGCGAAGTGGTGCTGAGCATGCTAGCTCCCACTCTAACCGTACCGTCAGCCTTTCCCCCTGAAATTCTGACTTTCCTAACTCGCTCAGGAGATGCTTATGACTCATCGGTCTAGCCAGTTTCCCTCTTTGAATCATTCGTTTCTTCCTGAGGATTAATAGCTTTCCGTTACTATAAGCAGAGCCTTAGGTCAGTGTCTCCCAAACTTTCCTGATTATGAAAATCACTTGGGCTATTGTTAAAAAAAATTCTGATTCCTACGCGACACCGTGGAAGAGTCCGGTTTATTGGCACTGAGGTAGGACCCAAACGAGTGCTTTTCACAAACACCCCGGGTACTCATAAGTAAAGCTGCATTCTTGTAATTAGTGTGGTACTCAAAATTTACTGGAGCAGAAGTCAGTGGAACCCAGTGATAAAGGCCATTTATGGAGTCATGAAGAATCCTTTTTTTAGTAACAGGACATCAAATTCCATTGTCTTTATAGTAGGAAGGGTCTTCCTTATAGCCAACCCCAGTGTTTCTAGTGGACGTTAGGAGCCGTTTTCTGCATTCACATTAGGACCATTCATATAGCTTTTCCGGAGCTGTAAGTGCCAAAGGCATGGCAGCAGGAAGCTATAGATCCTGGAGCTAGCAATACAGAATCTGGGTGAGCGTGTGCCCTGACCAGGAATCAGATCGTGACCTCCTGGTTCGTGGGTCAACTCTCAGCCACTGAGCCATGCTGGCTGGACAATAGGGTCTTTTTCCTTTTCTGTTAAATATATTTTATTGGTTTCAGAGAGAAAGGGAGGGGGGAGAGAGAGACAGTAACATCAATGATGAAAGAAAATCATCCATCAGCTGCCTCCTGCACAGCCCACACTGGGGATGGGGCCCTCGACCTGGCATCCTTCAGTCTGCAGGCCAACAACACTCTATCCGCTGAGCAAAACCGGCTGGGGCAGTGGTTGGCAAAGTCATTAGTCAACAGAGCCAAATATCAACAGTACAACAATTGAAATTTCTTTTGAGAGTCAGATTTTTTTAAACTTAAATTTTTTCTAACGCCACTTCTTCAACATAGACTCGCCCAGGCCGTGGTACTTTGTGGAAGAGCCACACTCAAGAGGCCAAAGAGCCGCATATGGCTCTCGAGCTGCAGTTTGCCGACCACGGGGCTAGGGCAACAGGGTCTCTTTCTTAATCGTTTTATTTACTCTCCAAGTTCACCACCAAAGATGAAAGATACATTGGTAAGATTTCGTGTTAGTGTGTCACACATTACTTAAGGGAGGTGGTTTTTATTCCCGCCTATTAATGAGGATACCGTCCCTTGATATCAGCTATCCACATTCTGCCTTTTAAAAAAAAAGCAATCTCTGGCAGTCAGTTTTTTAATACTGGACAAACCTGTGCAGCCCATCTGATGAACTGGGCCTGGTATTGCTCGAATTGCCTGCTCATTGCTGGATTCCGCCTCTTGACAAGAATCCTTTTCAGCCTCCCACAGGAGACAGCATTCAGCCGAGGCTGCTGAGCGAGGGGGAGGGGCACGTTTGTAGCCGCCGCTCCTCAGCCCTGCAGACCTCCTTTCCTGTCCCAGCTCCTGGTATTTTTCCACTCCACCCCGGGGCAGCTGTTCGCCCTTCCATACCATAATGCTTCCTCTGTAAACGCTCACCCTGAAGTGATGGTGAAGCTTCAATTTATTTGGTTTTCCCTTTCATTAAAAAATATATATATATTTTTTCGTTTTATCATTTATATTCTTACCTGGTAGCCCCATTGGTAGCCCGACTGCTGGTGAGCGGTCAGAAATAGAATCTCGCTGCATATTAATAAGATTGTGGCACTCAGCAGATTTCCAGCCTGGGTTGGGCTAATCTCCAGGAACATGTTAGAGTAAAGTACAGAGCAGTGCCAAAGCTCTATTCAGAAATAGTACCAAAATACTTTAAGTTCTTCGAGCACTTTCAAATCAGCAATATGCATAAGTAGTTTCAAGGGAGAGGAGACCCAGGGAAAGGTTACGTTTCACAAATCCCTTTGTTGTTTGCCCTCTGCTCTGATGTCGCGGGCTATCAGTGTTGCCATGGCAATGGTTCAACTTCCCGTTTTCTGGAGTGAATGCATTTGACCTGGTGTGGGGCTCAGTAGGCACACTCAAGGGGTCCCCTCTCAAGTAACCACTTACTTTGACTGTACAAAGAGACCCCGAGGGGGGAAACGGAGGAGGCATGGCTCTGGCAAGGCTCCGGCGGAGTGGAGTGCGTCTGCTCCTGGTTCTGGTCAGCGCTGCCAGCCGTGGTCATTTGCCCCTTTTTCTTCAGAAGTAGAATGAGTGTGCGGAAAAGAGCTGTAACGGAAGGTTAGTAGTTTAAGGTCTCCCTCTTTATAGTCATGGTAATTTGACCTCCCTGTGGTACTTACAAGAGGTGACAGCCTCTGGCACAATTATCTAAAGTGCCACTGACCAGGCCAAGAGTCCTGGAGTTCAGGAAGTCATTTGGGAGCAATCCCGACCTATTTTGGGACATCTATTCCCCTTTACTTGTCCCAATTTGGGACATGTGTTCTTTCTGCTCCATTTTAACTATGTTAATTCTTCCAGTTCATGAACAGGAGATATATGACCATTTCTTCGTGCCTTCTTCCATTGCTTTCCACAGTGTCTTGCAGTTTTCAGGGACTAGATCCTTCACTTCTGTTGTCCTAGTTCACCCTTTTTTGTTGCAGTTGCAAATAGGTTTGGTGGTGGTTGTTTTTCCCCCCATTTTTTCCCCTAATATTTCGTTGTTAGTGTATAGGAACCCAGAAGATTTTTGTATATTGATTTAGTATCTTGCAATTTTTAATGTTTCTAATAATCTTTTGGGTGGAGTCTTTAGGGTTTTTTCTAATAGAATCATGCCATGTGAAAATAGTGACAGTTTTACTTATTCATTCCCAACCTTTTATTCCTTTCTCTTGCCTAATTGCTCTGGCTAGGACTTCCTACCGTTTTCCCCCGAAAATAAGACATCCTCCGAAAATAAGACCGACTTCATGGAAACATAATACATCCCCTGAAAATAAGACCTAGCACATCTTTGGGAGCAAAAATTAATATAAGACACTGTCTTATTTTCTGGGAAACAGGGTAGTTCTATGTTGAATAACAGTGGCACAAGTGGGCATTCTTATCTTATTCCTGGTTTTTGAGGGAAAGCTTTCAGTTTTCACTGTTGAGTATATTAGCTGAGGGTTTGTCATATACAGCCTTTATTATGCTCAGATACTTTTCTTCTATCCCCATTGTATTGAGTGTTTTAATTACAAGTGGGTGTTGTATCTTGGCAAATGCTTTTCCTACTTCTATTGATGAGACCATGTGACTTTCTTTTATTTTGTTAATGTGTGTATTACATTAATTGATTTGCATATCTTGAATCATCCTTGCATCCCTGGAATGAACCCCACTTAATCATGATGCATTATCTTTTTAATGTATTGCTGTATTTGATTTGCTAGTATTTTGTTCAAGATTTCTGTATCTATGTTCATCAGATAATGGCCTGTAATTTTCTTTTTGTGTGTGTTATCCTTGCCTGGTTTTGGTATCAGCATAATGTTGGCCTCACAAAATTGGGAAGTATCCCTCTTCTTCAAAGTTTTTTAAAAATATATATTTTATTGATTTTTTACAGAGAGGAAGAGAGAGGGATAGAGAGCTAGAAACATCAATGAGAGAGAAACATCGATCAGCTGCCTCCTGCACGCCCCCCACTGGGGATGCACCCGCAGCCAAGGCACATGACCTTGACTGGAATCGAACCCGGGACCCTTCAGTCCGCAGGCTGACGCTCTATCCACTGAGCCAAACCGGTTTCGGCTTCTTCAAAGTTTTGAAGGAGTACATGGCCAAAAGAACCTAGAAGGCAGAGGAAGTTTTTTCTGCCCCACAGCTGGCATCATGAATAGGATACCTCACCAGTTGGGCACCGCTTATGCTGAAGTGCCTGCAGTAGAAAGATCTGGGACCTCTAGAATGAGCAGACAAAGAAAGGTAAGAATTCTTTCTTAAGCACACTCCCAGATCTCTGTCTGCAGAGTCCGGTCATGTAATCCTCCAAAATATTTATATTAGAAGGAGAAAATTTAGAGTCATATACCATCTAATTTGTCATATTTACTTTGATTTATATATTTTTTTCAATTGTGTCTAAGGCTTCCTACTTTAAATTATAACTTGCCCCTCCAATAAACAATGAAATCTCAGGCTGTGCTAGATACATCTTTCTAATATATTTTCCTTTTAATGGTTTTACATTGTGGTATTTGTCCTTTGATCACTAATGGTATGTGTTCCACACCTAACAACCAATAGGATAGGTCCTCCATAATTTGACTTTCATCTACCTCTTAGACTTATTTCCATCCACACTCCACCTTGTCTTCATTGCAGCTAGGGTTGTGGGCACTGGACGGAGGCTCCACCACCAGAAGCACCTATCCTAAACTTTGATTCGAATTTCAAGGAGAAGGGGCAGCAAATAACTCATTTTGTGATGGGCCATGATGGCAGCGATTGGTCTGCAGCTTCTGTCCATGCAAGCTGCCCTTCCCTGGTGGTGGAGGCACCAGCAGCATCTTCACTGTATTATCCTGCAATGGACGGATGGGGCCATTACTCTTTGGACAATATGGCCTTTAAACCCTAAAGGGCCCTACTTAAAGATTCTGGGAATTACAATAATGAAACAGATTGATTTTCCGCTGGAATTAGCCAGAACAGGTTTCCGTTGCCTGAAGCTTAAAGATCCTGATTGATGATAAGACAGTTTACAAATTCCACTGAGAAACAGAATTTTGAGACATGCCTGGTTGATCAGTTGGTTGGAGCATTGTCCCGACTCACCAAGGTTTCAGGTTCTATCCCCACTTAGGGCACATACAAGAATCAACCAATGAATGCATAAACAAGTGGAGCAACAAATCGTTCTCTCTCTCACTTTCTCTAAACAGAAGCATCAATTAAAAAAATGTGGACTGGAATCTTCAAAGGTCTTTGTTAATACATTCTTGTTCTTTTGCTTGCTTTTTCCCTAGTACTTTACACAATGTTCTTCAAAGGTAATATAACTCGTTAGGTTACAGCTTCTTTGTCCTTTAATTTAGGGCTATATTTCAGTCCCTTTGGATTTTAACAACTCTCTGTTCTCTTGGTGCTTTGATTTTTGAACTATCATGTTCCTTAAATATGACTTTTGAAAACAGCAGCCTACAGTTTTAATTAAAGATATCTCCAAGTTCCAGGCCTACTTGTAGTAAACAGACCTACCATAATGTGCAACTGTGAATTATTTTAAGCTAGAGGCCTGGTGCATGAAAATTGGTGCACTGGAGGGGTCCCTCAGCCCCGCCTGCCCTTTCTCACAGTCTGGGAGCCCTCATGGGATGTCCTACTGACGGTTTAGGCCCGAGGGCCTAAGCCACAGTCTGGCCTCCCTCTACAGGAGGCGATGGGCCCATCAGGGCAGGTGACGCCCCTGTCTTGCCTCTGCTGCTGCCACTGCCAGCTGTGAGGCTGCCTGAGCCTCAGTCCTCGCAGCCACCGCAGCTTGCCTGAGCCTTGGCCGGCCCTTGTTGCCTGAGCCTCAGGCCCTCACAGTGGCGGCCGTCATCCTCGGCTTACCTGAGCCTCGAGCCGGCCCTGGGCAGTGGCAGCTGCCATCTGCTCCCCCAATGCACCCCCCGGTCAAGTCCCCCACTGGGACGCAGTGTCAAGTCCCCGTCCACCCACGTGCACCTCACAGCTCACACAGCCCTGCCCACACGCATGTGCCCGCTGCACACGCAGCCTCCTGGTGATCGCTCGTTGTGGTATGAGGGCATCATGGCATGAGGGTGTCACTGTTTGAGGGCGTGATGAGCACCTAGGTTTTTATTAGTATAGAAGATGTTTTATATCTTAAGTGTGGTGGTGATTACCGGACTGCATATATGCCAAAATTCATTGAACTAAAAATGTGAATTAATATAAAGCATGCATCAAAACTGTGTGAACATCCTTTCCAGGTTTATTTTTCTTAGGAGCAGCTTTTAGTCACTAAAACCTGTAGCATGTTTATTCATTCACTAATTTGTATATTCAACAACTTGAGCACTACTAAGTTCTAGGTGCTGAGAATACAACAGTGAACAAAACAGAAATTCCTGTTCTAGAACTCTGGGGGATGGTTTGAAACAGACAAAAGTAAAACATACAGCATCTCAGATAATAATGACAGCTGATGAATGAATTTGGGGACAGGGAAGGCATTGTATATGTAGATCAGGAAGCCATACTCAAGGTGTCATGTGAACAGATCCCTGAGGCGAGGAAAGGAGCCATGTGCATATTTGGGAGAAAAGCATTTCAAGCAGAGGAAACAGTAAGTGCAAAGGCCCTGAGGTAGAAAGGTGACTAGAGTGTCCAAGGAAGAAGCTGTCGCTGGGCTCTGGGCAGGGGAGGGGCTCCTATTGTTTTATTTTTGATTTTCCAAGAAAAGCCAGGAATCTGGATTTTTTTATGGGAGATTTGTGTTTTTTTTTTAAATTGTGATATAGCCATACAATGGGTGAACCTTAAAAAAAGCGTTATATTAAGTGAAAGAAGGCAGGCACAAAGGTCACATAGTGCCCAGCAGGCGTGGCTCAATGGTTGAGTGTTGACCAATGAACCAGAAGGTCATAGTTCAATTCTCTGTCAGGGCACAGGCCTGGGTTGTGGGCTCCATCCCCAGTAGGGGGCATGCAAGAGGCAGCCAATTGTTTTTTCTCTCCTCCCTTCCTTTCTCCTCTCAAATCAATAAAAAACATTTTTTAAGGAAAAGTATATTTAAAGATACCTTATATGATTCCATTATATAAAACTTCCAAAAATAGGCAAATCCATAGAAACAGAACGTAGATTAGTGGTCCCAGGTGTGTGTGGGGGGGAGGGGGCGGGGAGGACGAGGCTGGGGAGGGACTGGTTCTGTGTGGAGTGTGATGAAGCTCTTCTGGAACTGGTGATTTGCCTCTGCCTTAGCAAAGGCCTCCATCAAAGATGTGCCTGATATTAGGCAAATCTGTTATTAAATTTCAATATAACTATGTATTTCCTGCTTATATGAGCAGCAAATGGTTTAACTTACATATTTTTATTTCAAAGTTGTTCCATAGCTAACATTTAACAATGTACTAGGCTCTTGCTATTATGTCATTCTTAATCTGTTAAAAAGCAAGTTAATGATACCCATTAGGATAGCTAGTATAAAAAAACACACATGTTGGTAAGAATATCGAGCTATTGGAACCCCTGTGTCCTGTGTAAAATGATATAGACTGTATGGAAAACAGTATGGCGGTCCTCAAAAAATGAAAAGTATGATCCAGCAGTTTCACCCTGGGCATATATCCAAACGTTGAAAGTAATGTCTCGTGTACAAAATGATATTTGTGCACCCATGTTCATAACAGCTTATCTGTAATAGCCAAAGGGTGGATGCAACCCACGTGTCTATTGATGATGAATGGATGAGCAAAATGTGGTTAATACATACAATGGAATATTATTCAGTCTTAAAAGGGAAGGAAATTTTGCCAAAACCGGTTTGGCTCAGTTGAAAGAGCGTCAGCCTGCGGACTGAAAGGTCAGAGGTTCGATTCTAGTCAAGGGCATGTACCTTGGTTGCGGACACATCCCCAGTTGGGGGTGTGCAGGAGGCAGCTGATAGATGTTTCTCTCTCATCGATGTTTCTAGCTCTCTATCCCTCTCTCTTCCTCTCTGCAAAAAATCAATAAAATATATATTTTAAAAAGGGAAAGGAAATTGTGATATGTGCGATAGAATAAGTGAACTTTGAAAACATTGTGCTAAATTAAATAGACCACTCTCAGAAAGATAAATACATGTTGGATGAGTCTACTTATGAGGCACCTAGAATAGTCAAATTCATAGAGACAGAAAGTAGAATGGTGGTTGCCAGGACTGGTGAGAGAGGGAGTGGAGAGATAGTGTTTAATGGGTACAAAATTTCAGTTTTGCAAGATGAAGAGTTCTGGAGATAGATGTTGTTGATACTCACAGAACAATGATGAATGAGCTTAATACCACTTGAAAATAGTTTAAGATGGTTATTTTATGTGTATTTTACCACAATTTAAAATATAAAAAGGAACATTTCAAAGTAAATTAGAATAGAAATGTTATGAAGAACAAGGAAAGTCACTTGAGGTTGTAGCTTCTTCTCACATGGCCATGACAATGTGGTAGGTGCAATTGCACATGATAATCAGACCCCAAAATAGGGGTTTAAGAAAAATAGTCCACTTCACTCTCCGGTGAAGAGAGTTTAGAGAGAGGTCCGGAGCTGGTGTAGCAGCTGTTCCTGGAAGTCCAGACCTAGATTCTTACCGTGCTGCCGCGCTAGCAGCGGGCCTGGGTCTAATGGTCCAAGATGGCTCCGGCCTCAGTTCTGGCAGCAGGATGGAAGAATGAACGAAGAAGCAAGCAAAGGGAGAGCTTGTGCTTTCCCTTAAGGAATGTTCCCAAGAAGTTGCTGCAGGCCACTTCTTACCCTGTTCGCCCTAATGGGTCACATGGCCACACCAGTTTCAGAAGGTGGTGGTGAGCTTAGTCTTTAGTCTCTCTTCTAAAAAGTCATGCTCCCAAGTAAAACTCCTGTCTCTGCAGAAGGGAAGAATAGATATTGCACAAGCATCGCTTAGCACATCATCTCCCTGTGCTCTGGATCCCTTACCCTCCTGTGTTCTGAGGGTCCTTGTTCCTGCTGTTATCCCCCCTCTCCCCTCGTTTCTCAACTTCTCTCCATTCACCTTCCGTTCGCCGCCATGCTGGCTTCCCCTCTGCCCTTTCACACTTCAACTTGCTATAATCTGGTGTCCGGGGCTGTCATTGCAACGGAACTGGTTTTGCTGAGGTTGGAGACCAGCTGTATTCCATTCACCTTATTTGAAACGTTAACCATTCCTTCCTTATTAAACTGACACCTCTCTCTTCTGGTTCCTTTGCCAGATCTGCTTCCTAACCCGATATGTTGGTGTTCCTCAGCGTTCTGTCCTCGATCCTCTTGTTTTATGCTGTGCTGGCTAACTCTGTCCATTTCCATGGCTTTCCTATCACATGTGTGCTGATGTCCAAAGCTTCATCTCCAACACGTGTCTTCCCGCCCAGCTCCATACCTATACACCAGCTGGCTTCCATGTATCTTCTCTTTTTATTATGGAAGTGTTCAAACGTAACAATAGCAGAGATGGTAGCATCACAAATTTAATACCTATATTTCCCAATATTAGTCATCAGTACACAGGAATGTTTTTCACTCTACCTCCATACCTTTTGAAGCAAATCACAAACATCATATTGTTTCATCTGCAAATATTTCATTATCTTCAAAATACAAGAATTCTTTAAAATTTATCCACAATACCTTTTTACCTTACCTAAAATAAGTAAATATCAAATACCCAGTGTTGGGGAAATATAATTTTTAAAGTATATTTTTATTGAATATGAAGCCTGCAACCCAGGCATGTGCCCTTGATCAGAATCGAACCTGTAACCCTTAAGTCTGCAGGCCAGTGCTCTATCCACTGAGCCAAAACAGCTAGGGCGGGAAATATAATTTTTAAAAAATCTCCCAACTGAGAAAACCCCTTCAAGAAGTAGAGAAAGAAAACAGTTTATATTGAATAAGCATTAAATCAGGCAATCTGCTAAAAGATTAAAAAGGTAAAGAAATCCAGTCACCAAAGCCGGTTTGGCTCAGTGGATAGAGCCTCAGCCTGTGGACTGAAAGATCCCAGGTTCGATTCCTTGGTTGGGAGCATATCCCCAGTCGGGGGTGTGCAGGAGGCAGCTGGTCGATGTTTCTATCTCATTGAGGTTTCTAGCTCTCTATCCCTCTCCCTTCCTCTCTGTGAAAAATCAATAAAATATATATTTTTAAAAAGAAATCCACTCATTTATATAGTCAGGAAGGTGCAAGACATTAATTACATCAAGATAAGTGATAACTGGTCCTCCGGTAAGAGAACTTGATAGTACCTTTTGTCACATTAAGGAAATTGGCGTGGCCACCTGTGTTAGTTGATTCCATTTATCTGAAGGGTAAACAGACTTTTCATCTTAACTGGGGAGGCAGTTTTGCAAATTGGAGCAAGGCACCCACCACCTTTTGGGTGTGGTAAAGGCATTGTGGATAAGTTTTAAAGACTTCTTATATGTTATGCCCACAGAAGTTAGCCTATTATTCTCCCATAGGAACTGGGAAAAGAGGGCTAGATGTTTGCATTTCAGAAAGATGGTTCCCCGATCCTTGAGGAAACCTTCTTGGGTTGTGAGACTGGCAAGGGCTCATTTAGTCATTATAAAGATTTACACACATTTGAAAAGGACAGAAAGAGAAATTCTGAAACAAAGTGTGGGGGGGGGGCATGGGGAGAAGGTCTGATTTCAATAGGGACAAGTTACGTATCTTCAATTTGTATCTGCCCTTACACCTTTTAATGTTCACACTACCCCATTAACTTACATATAAAAAATATATTTTTTTATTGATTTTTTTTACAGAGAGGAAGAGAGAGGGATAGAGAGTTGGAAACATCGATGAGAGAGAATCATCAATCAGCTGCCTCTTGCACACTTCCTACTGGCGATGTGCCCGCAACCAAGGTACATGCCCTCGACCAGAATCGAACCTGGGACCCTTCAGTCTGCAGGCCGACGCTCCATCCACTGAGCCAAACTGGTTTTGACTTACATTTTTAATGTTTATTTTTACAATTTGAGTTGGGATCCAAATAAGTTCCATATTGATTGCTATCTCCTAGGTCTTTTATAGGTCCCTCCCTGTTATTTCCTTCTTCCTTGCAGTTTATTTCGAGAGGAAACTAGGTCATGCGTCTGCAGAATCTCTCAGCTTGGATTTTGCAGGTCGCATTCTCATCAACCTATGACTTGTTCTTTTGTCCTCTGTATTTCCTGTAAATTGTATTTGGATCTAATTCCTTGGTCAGATTTAGGTTCAATTTCTCCCTCCCACCCCCCAGCAATTCTGCTTCATAGATAGCAGTATACACTTCCACCAGAAATGATGTTATCAGCCACTAAATATTACCTAGAATAGAAAGCTTGAAACATTAAGTTCTGCCCAGAAGAGACATAGAAACATTTTGATGACAGAGGAACATCAATTGGCTGCCTGCTGCACACCCCCCCCCCCCTGGTGATTAAGCCCACAACCCAGGCATGTGCCCCACCGGACAGGGCCTGGTTCATGGGTCCATGCTCAACCACTGAGCACACCAGCCAGCTGCAGTTTCTTATTACAGGACTAGAGGTCTGGTGCACGATCAGGGCCGGGGAGGGACTGCAGGAGGTTGGTGGGCCAGGGAGGGCTCCAAGGCATGTCTGGCCCATCTCACCCAGTCTCCATGGGCCAGACCCCAGCAGCAAGCTAACCTACTGGTTGGAGAATCTTCCCCCAGTGGTCAGTGCTCACCATAGCGATTGGTCAAACAATTGAACAAATGGTTGGACACTTAGCATATTAGACTTTTATTATTACAGGATAATTAAGATTATGTGCTTTCTTGAGAGTGGTCTTGTCTACAAGGGGTCTAAAAAAAGGATTGCTCTGGCATTTTGAAGGTGTGTTAACCTAGAAGCACAGAAACAACGAACAGAATTTGCTTAAGGAATAGATATACTAAAGAAGTTATATGTTTGGGGTGTGGCTATCCACCATGACCTGCCCAGATAGTAATGTATGCTCAGATCACCCCATGAGGTTACTTTCAGTCACTAGACCTGTCAGATTTAGAGCCTTGCTTTCGTTCACATTTGATTCACATGAGACCCATGGGATTTTCCCAGATTACTATTTCCTTTTTCTTAAAATTGCTCCTAGAAACCATTTGGTTTCCCAGATTTTTAAGAATGTATGACTCACAGAATAACTCTCATATATCAAGCTGTTTAACTCTTAGCAGTTGATTAAATTCTTCAAACTAAACGTTACTAGGTGATAATGGCCAGTTTTTGCTCCCTTTTTAAACATACTTGTTTTTGAACCAGGACCTAAGTAGCTAATTATGACTGCTTCAGGTAAGAGTGACCTCTAGTTATTTAGACAGCTGTTGCATTATTCCTTAAATATCCAAAATAACACAATCCAGAGGCCTGGAACCTAAGGAATTACTGTGGTTGGTTTAAGAAATTTGCTCCCTATTAATGACCAAACTCTTGGTAGGGAGTGTGTGTTAATAGAATAGGTAAGACAATGCTCAGATTTGAAGAGAGACAGAATCTCCCTGGATCCCCCCCCCACCCCCACCCCAAGAGGTCAGAACCACTGAATAGGAAGAGAAGTAGAAAATACTTTCCTGTGTGACTTAAGAATTGAGTCACAGCAGGGTGTGGCATTGTGGTTAGAACTTAGGGTGTCCCAAGATTTAATTAGCTGTCTTCATACCTGTAGATTTTTGTTTGTTTTATTTGAGTCAAACCGATGACAGTGCTGAGAAGCAAGATCTCATATGCTCTTGAGAATGACAATTTTGCAGTTGCTTTTATATATTTGGAATTAAGGGAATGTAAGAAAGATAACATGAAGGTGGGAGAAAGCTAGGTGGAGTGTGTCTCTATGATTGGATTGCAGAATAGTTAACAAGATATTCTCCCTTGAGGGTGGGAAGGAAGCTTGGAAAAGACTTCTGTCATTTAAAAATGCACAAGAACAATGGATAGGATTTGCTTAAAGCAAAGATAAAAATTTTATAGGCTTGGGGTGTGACTACCCACCATGATCTTCTCAGCTAAGAATTTATGATCAGATCACCCTAGCAACTGATCATACTTACTAGAGTCCCTTTTTCATCCACAGTTCCTCCTTTTGGTCAAGTTGTGTGTGACAGCTGGACTCTTTAGGAACCATTTCAATGAGAAATCAGTGGACCTGTATTTATTTTCTAATTCTTACCCAAAAATCTAGCTTTTAAAATGACAGTCATATTACAAACATATTTTGGGAAGTCTTAGGTTACACCATCAGTTTCAAGGGAAAGAAAAAGGGTCGGATGAGAGTGAAGGGGTTCAGAATAAGCCTCCCCAAAATTGCTTCTTTGGCTTGTTTATTAATTTCAGCTGAAGTCATTCAAGGCCCAGAAGACTCAGCAAGAGCTTTTCACTTCCCCTTTAACTACCCAAATGAATTTAGAGAGAAGGCTTGGTCCAGGAAGAGAGTTAACACCAGAGATAACTGCAGAGTATGGGCTAGGTGTGGCAAGCGGGAGGAAGGTCCTGTTTGTTCAAAGTCCAAGGTCCTCTATTTCTGCCTAGTATGGAAAACAGTTGTTTACCAAAAGTTGGGTCTTCCCATCTTCCTGTGAATTGTCTTCTTTCCCTTTGAACCCCAAATCACCTACCCCCTTCTCCAGTTGTCTGGGGGAGTTGGATTTAACCAGCCTAAGAACCTAGATGGGAAGAAAGGGAATGTTTTTTTCCCCTGCAGGAGAAAAACCAGAAAGATGCCTTACCCAGTTAAACTGATATGTAATTCTTGGCATATATGTGCTTTTTCTTATTTAATTCTTGTAACAACTGTAACAAGGTTTATGTTTGCATTAAGCAAGCCTTGTCCTTGAGGTAGATAAGCTTAGAAACTGTACTTGGTTGGACATCTTGACTCTTCTAAGAGGTTACGGGCCTGGAATTTTTCCTTTGTATCTTGTGTGGCACTGGAGCTACTGTGGCATGATGGGCAAGAAGCGATGTTTGCAGCCCTCGGCTCTCAGCCCAGAGTAGTATGGAATGCATTCCAATTTGAGGTTGTTGGAGAACACACATCATGATGCTAGCCCAGGGTCTGAGGCATGGAGCTGCACATCTGGACTGTTAACTGGCAGAGCCATAGTCACTAGCCTAAAGCATTTCCCTTTAAATCCTTTCTGGAACAAGGTGAAGTATCAAGAATTTAAAAAAGGATCACATTCTTGCTATCTCTTCCTGTGGTTAGTAGACATTGGAATAGCTTGAAGTTTGTCAGCAGATCGTTTTGCAGAGACGCTCAACCATCTTGCCCTGAAAGAGGAAAATTGGTTTTGTTGTAGTGACTTAGGAAGCCAAAGAAACCCTCCTCTTACCTCCATCCTGCCTGCGCTGGAACCAGGCTGCTAGGGTGCCATCAGCTGACAGTCTGCAGAAGACCGAGCTGACTCATGCTGACCTATAGGTGTCCAGAGGGTTGACATGAGTTTGGTTCATAGCAGCATACATTATTAAGCAACGAACTGATGTTTAGATACCCCAGCACATACCTCATGAGACTGTACAGCCTTAGGGAGTTAAATGAACTAAGTAAAATTCAGACTTCTTCATTTTATTGGTAGAAGCCAAATGAGTTAACCTTAAATAACAGTCTCTTCCAAAGTTCTTACCCAAATCACACTTTAGGGATAAGAGCAACGTTACTTCCAATGGACTGACTGGCCTGTGGCCATTTCCTAGACCGCCTCCAGGAACACTGCACCTTGGTTTTCAGTAAACTGGTTTTCCAGGCACAGCTTTGGGGTTCTAAGAATTAGCAGGAGCAGTCCTTTAAAATACTAGAATTCCCTTTGCATGGAGCTAGAGCTGTCTTACAGAGTGTTTGAGTCTGTAGTTTTAAAGCCATTAGGATTAGTAGTCTCTCAGCACCAAGTGAGATCTCGGCATCTTTGTTTTTCTCCAGGTTTCACTGACCTGTTATTCCTGACAAGTCATAAACACTCTATTCTATTTCAGGCACAGTCTGAAAACAAAAACACACACACACAAAAAAAACAACAACAGCCAAAAAAAACTGCACACTGATGGGCTCTGAGCTTTTCTCCAAATCCACTATTCTGCCCACGGACTACCTGGGCCTCGGTCGATTATCCCCTGTCAGCCCCTCCCTCTTGACTTACTGGGAGCCTTTGGAGCAGCAGGGAGGTAATGGAGTTACCTTTATGCTATTGACAAATGTCTGCTCACTTGTAACAGTGTCTTCTATGAATCTCCAACCAAAGGGTGATTCAGGCTCTAAACAGTGGGAGCTATTTAACTGCTGAATTTCTCGGTCTGAAGTATGTGAAACCCATGCGGGTGTGAAGATTAGCAGCCATCTGTAAAGCAGCTGGCGTCGTGTGGTGTGTGGAGGCAGATACTTATCCTCCGTCTTCTTCTCTCCTGTCCCTGGCTTCTTGCAGGGAGGGATTCTCGAGTGATCAGGACCCTAAATAGAAGTGCTGTCTGCAGACACTGCTAACTAAGGTCAGGTAGGGCTGTTTTGATTTCTTCCCTACCAGATGGTTGCATCATTCTGTTGATGCACTTGTGTTCTCATTTCACTCCAGTGGAGCCTGGAGATGTTTATCAGGGCCAAAGGTGACACCTGGGCCTAAAAGGTCCGAATAGTATTGGGTGTATTTTTATTACCAGCACCGGGAGAGAAGCACTGAGGCGGTCAGTCTGGGCAGAGCTTTGCTTGGCCCCACTGCCTGTCAAACAGCAGAGCCCTTTCAAGTTGGTTCCAAATCTGTTTGTCATACGAGCTTCCTTGCAGTTTCAGGTTCGTTCTGTCCTACGGTGCTTTCTTATAAGACAGGAAAGAGCAGTAATAAAACATTGTGTCTTAAAAAAACAAAACAAAAACATTGTCTTGCCATGGTGGGTTTTGTCCAGTGATTAGAGTGCCAGCCCACACATCAAAGGATCATGGGATCGATCCCCAGCCCTAGTTGAGGCACATGCGGGAGGGAGGCAGCCAGTTGATGTCTCTCTCTCACATCGATGTCTGTCTGTCTATCCCTAGGTGAGGATTAACAACAAAACATTATGTCTCATCTGATCTAGATTTGCAGAAGAGTTGACCTGAAGCACAAAAAAGTTAAAGGGACAGCTCCCTCAAGCATGACAGGCAGACATTTCGTCCATGTTTATAATATTTGCTCTTTTCATTATTGCTCTAAGATCTTTAAAAATTAATGAGTGGAACTCTGGCTTCAGTGAATAAGGCATCAGCCTGTGGACTGAGGGCTCCCGACCCTGATCAGGGGCATGTGAGAGGCAACCAATCGATGTGTCTCTCTCACATCAATGTTTCTCTCTATCTCTCCCTCTCCCATCCACTCTCGCTAAAAATCAATGGAAAAATATCTTTGGGTGAGGATTTAAAAAAAAAAAAGTAGACCATTTTTGTGCCTTTTGAACTAGATTTGCCACAGCACTCTGACAAAGTCATAGCTTCATTATTACTCAGCTCATTTGGACTCTTACAAAAAAATAACCTCCTAGCAGCCGCCTCACTTCTCAGAAACTCTGGCCTGTGGGTTGCAAATCATGTTCTCTACAACCTCATATTGCATTGCTCCAAAATGCAGACTTCTCATTTCTTTTAAATTCTTTAACTGTTTTCCAAACATGGAATGTACAGTTCTTCTTTCAGGCCCTTGTTCATCTTTAGAAACCAATGCTGCGCTCTACTAGTCCTTTGGGTGCTACAATGCTATGGGAACAGCAGGTGTTTAGAGGAGAAAGCTCCCAAGAGGCTGTGGGAGGATGGCATAGTATATTCACTGATTCAGCTCTGTAATGATAGAGGTTAGGATTACCATGATTAGGATCCATAATATAAGCTTTAGTGTTTGAGTTCTTAGTTATTAAAGATTAAGGCAGCTGCCCAGGCAGGGGTGGCTCAGTTGGTTGGGCATCATCCCATGCACTGAAAGATTGCTGGTTCAGTTCCCTGTCAAGGCACATGCCTGGGTTGCGGGTTCGATCCCCAAGAGGAGGTGTGGTAGGGGGTGTGCTGGAGGCAGCCAATTGATGTTTCTTTCTCACATTGATGTCTCTCTGTCTCCCTCTCCCTTCCTCTCTCTCTCTCTCAAAAAATAATAATACTTTTAAAAAAATAACCAAAAAGTTATGGCAATAGAATTTAAAAGAACTCATTTTGCTATCTGCCAAAATCCATTCTCATCATCTTCTGGACATAGCTTAGACCTGCACTTGCTGGCTAATGTCATGTGAGCAGGAGCGATGTGTCACTTCTAGAGCAGGGCCTTTCAACGTAGGGGTATGTCTTCTCAATTCTTCTTCCTCTCCCACTGCCTTGAACCTGGGACCCTAGGCGTGGCAGAACCATAAGTGAAAGAAGTCTGGTCTCTGAATCACTGACTGCATGAAGGGAAGCCTCCTGCCGACCTATTATATCTACCTGGATGTTAAATGAATAAGAAACCAATTTACTGTGTTTGAGCGGTTATTTTGGGGAGGGTTCATTATAGCAGTTTGGCCTACTCTAACAACTTTATTTAAAAGACTAGTACATAAAATAAAAGAACAGATTATGTTTGTGCATGGAGGTCTGCCAGGATAGAGTAGTCAAGCCTAGGGAATAGGACAGGGGACTGTGACTCTTAGGCACTTATCAATTTTACAAAAAAATTCTGTTACCAGTAAAGAAAGAAAACAATGAAAGTTAGCAAAATAGTGCTGGTACTAACTTTACTTGTTGTAGGAGTCATTCCTTGACCACCCTTATTGTCACTGAATTTCCTTTCACTCCTTTAGCGCTCGTTTTCCCTACTTGTTCCCTGAGACTTACTGTGGAAATGAAAGAACAGAGTTGGGAGTTATATAGGGTAGGCCACTCAGATAAGGCCTCTCAAGACATTAATCCCTTCAGGGGGGTCTGATCGTCCATGAACACAACTCCTTAATTATATATATTTTATTGATTTTTTTTTTTACAGAGAAGGGAGAAGGATAGAGAGTTAGAAACATTGATGAGAGAGAAACATCAATCACCTGCCTCTTGCACCACCCCTGCTACTGGGGATGTGCCCGAAACCAAGGTACATGCCCTTGACTGGAATTGAACCCGGGACCTTTCAGTCTGCAGGCCGACTCTCCATCCACTGAGCCAAACCGGTCAGGGCCAGAACTCTTGATATGTGCAGAGTTTAGCAGGGCTCTCAGACACAGAGATTCATGCTAACCATGATGTATAACCCCAAATGCATATGTGTAATTATGGTGAGCAACAGCCTTCCAGGACCCACTGTCAGGAAGCCCTCTTGCTTACATGAGGGCACCTGGGAAACTAACCAGAGGCCTGTTCCCTGAACAAGCAGTCAGAGAAAATGGAGTTGCATAATCATGAAGAACTGAACATCCAGCCTGTGAGTTAATCTAGTGTTCCACTCCACAGTTACATATTTAATGACCAAAATCCTTTTAGGAAATTCAGTCTCTCCCTTGAAGTGTTGTTAGAAGACCACCAAATTCTCTTTAGGTTCCTTTTTAAGCTTTCCACAGCTTCTGATAAGTAAATAATAGTCAAGTACTGTTTGCTGTCACACTTCTCTGAGTCTGCATCCTAGATTCCATGATTGGACTTGAGTGCGCCTCAAGTTCTGTCACTTACCCACCAGGTTGATCGCTTTAATTTTCACATGCTACTTCTTGATCATGTAAGGATTAAATGAGTTAAAAGTAGTTTTCAAAAATTATTTAATATGAACATTATTAATTAGATTATACAATCCATATAAAACTCCAGACATGCCCTGATATCCTAAACCTAGTATGAACCTAAATGCTCGATGTGGTTTAAGGAGGTGCTGAGATAAACATGGATGCTGAAGGAGAAGCATCCAAGTGCAGGGACTGCCATTCAGAATCTGCCCGTCCCAAGACTGTGTTGTCAACAATGGCAAGATCTGATACTGATTTGAAAGTTAAAGCTTCATTTATCTTAAATCTAAAGTGTCCTGCATATTTGGAGATTTAGTAAAGTGCAAAATGACTTTATGCATGGCTTTTCCCCCCTTGGTTTTAAAAGATTTTTATAGTTGTTTTATTTGGTCTTTTTTTCTCTAGGTTCCCAATGTCTTTGGTCTGTTATCATATTTTCTTCTATGTCAGCACCTTCCCCCTTTCTTCTATTTAGTTGTCCAGATCATCTCTAGTTCTAGGCCTTTTAAAAAATATTTTTTAAAATTCAGTGACCAAAAGACATAGAATTCTAGCTGAAGATGCATTTTACCTTTAATTGAAAATAGGATAAGGTTTTCTGTTTAGCTTCCAGTATCCCTTTAGTGGTGATCCCCTGGTTGATCAAGGTGGGTCCATGCTGGTCTTAATCCAAATCTTTAACAAAAATTTATGCAAATATTAAGATGTCTATCCTGCCAAGCCAGTGTGGCTCAGTGGTTGAGCATCAACCCAGGAACCAGGAGATCATGATTTGATTCCTGGTCAGGGCACATGCCCGGGTTGTGAGCTCGATCCCCAGTAGGGGATGTGAAGGAAGCAGCTAATCAATGATTCTCTCTCATCTGATGTTTCTGTCTCTCTCTGCCTCTCCCTTCCTCTCTGAAATCAATAAAAATATATTTTGAAAAAGAAAAAATATGTTTATCCCTGTGACCACTTCCCCTCCTCCCGCAATGTACGTGTACTTCAGTTTAAGGACCTTAAGGATACAATCTATGGTAATGTTCTGTTCTCTGGCAATTCAGATTTCCTCCTGATAGAGTTAGATTATTCAGTCCTCATCCTGAACATGGCTAAGATGGAAAGACTAGTGTTTACACCAAAGATAAAAATTAATGTGTAGTGACCAGTATCCCAGTTCTTTGAAATATGTGAAACCTTAGTGGGGAAAAGTTACAGCTTATTGTCAGAATATATCACTAGTTCTTTTTGTTTACTTATTATTTTTATATTTTTAAAGAGAAGTCAGTGCCTTCATTGGCTGAACAAGCTGCTTGAGGGAAATGAAGCAGGAGTGGGTCTCTCCAATGCCTGGCCAGCCTTGCTCCATGGGCTTTGTAGGCAATGGAGAACTCGCCCAGGTAGTGCCAATCCTCTTGGCCTTGAATCCCACCTGGGTGAAGGCCTTGCCAGTGGAGACACCACCACGCTGTCCACTGTCCCCTGCAGGATGATCAGTCCCACGGGTGTGTTCACCCTGGCTTCTTCCTCCTGGTTGGCCTTGTACAAATGCTGCTTCGCCTCTGCTGCCGGGTGCTGTGCAGCTGTGTCACAGTGACAGCTGCTAGGAGGCCATGTCCAGCAGCGGGTTAAGGTGCACACCGCGGAAGGTTTGCTTCTGTTCCAGCTCCATGTCCACTGTCTTGTTGGTTATTCAGAGAGGACTGTCTAGTTCTTAAAGTGGTGCAATCAAGAGGGATTCTGCCGACTGAAAGGTCCCAGGTTCGATCCACAGTAGGGGGTGTGCAGGAGACAGCGGATCCATGGTTCTCATCATCGATATTTGTCTCTCTCTCCTCCCTTCCTCTCTGAAATCAATATATATATATATATATATATATATATATATATATATATATATATATATATATTTAAGTGGGATTCTGGGAGACAACTGCATAGTCAAGAACACAAACTTTGGGGGCAGAAGACCTGGATTTGTTCCTGATTCTGGCATTTATCAGCTCGAGACCTAGTTTATAACATGAAATTTTCTGTATGTGTAGTTTTGTCCTGAATTAACTTTAAATCCTATTGGTATTTTACTTCCATGCTATAACTCTGGGATAGAGGTTTAATTGCTCCAAATTTCGTGATTGTTGTCAGTTAACGTATCAGGGTTTCATTTTCCAAAACCTTTCTTCATTTGAAAAATGGTATTCCTGATAGAATCCACCCCACAGGATTTCTAGGAGGTCATCCTGGCAGTCATGTTACATTTTGAATTTTACTGAGACAAAATGAAGTTGAGTACTTGGTCACAAGTTATTATTTCTGGCCCAGGCCAGTAAGAGTTGGAATACCGTTTCCAATTAATCTTATCATCCTCCACTTGTTTCTAGGCTGCCACCTAAAGGACTTTGGAGATCTGAGTTTCACTCCAGTCCCCAAAGATGACCTGTACAACAACCTGATAGCAAATCCTCGCTCGGTGGGCCTCGCCAACCAGGAACTGGCTGAGGTCGTTAGTAGAGCAATATCAGGTGGTTACAGCTGTGTCACACTGGGAGGAGACCACAGGTAAGCTGGGAGCCGGTGGTGGTGGGGCTACAGTGCATGGTGCTTTGGGCTAATCAATGAGCTTGTCTGAGTAAACTATCCTTCAGAATTTTTAGGGTGTGATGGGGAAAAAATTAATAAGCAGAAACTCATATGAAATAGAGAGGCCAGAAGTAAAGGTTGATCTTGAAGCACAGCAGCAGGAACTCTTTGTAACAGCTCTTCCAACTTCTTTCCCCCTCTATAAAATAATTCCCTCTCCTTTGTTTTAGTAAATTTGCATGTGGGCCGCCACGGTTACATGTTCGGGGTTACAATCCTGTTGTCCCTGAAGAAACCCATTTTCCTGGGGGGAAATCTGGCTGACTTTTAAAGTCAACAATGCATAACAGCATTTTTAAAAATAAGCATATATTTATTTATTTAATTTGTTAATCAAGGACATTTTTTTCCCATTTATTTTGAGAGAGAGTGAAGAGAGGAAGAGAGATAGAGAGAAAAATCAATGTGAGAGAGACACATCGATTGGTTGCCTTCCACGCATGCCCTGGCCAGGGATGGGGATTAAGTGTGCAACCAAGGTACATGCCCTTGACCGGAATCAAACCCGAGACCCTTCCGTCCTCAGGCTGATGCTCTATCCACTAAGTAAATCAAGCTAGGGCCATTATAGCATTTTGATGTTGAAGATTATGAGCTGCTGGAGGCACATGTAGTTTATTTTGTATAGTAGGAGGACAAGTTCAAAGTAAATTAAGCAAAGCTTTTAGACACAGTCATGTTTCATGCTTACCTCTTAGAAAAGCTTTCTTAAGAAACTATCTTATGACTTTCATTTGGCTATTGGGAGGATTGGAAGGATAGACTGGACTTTTTGGGTCTTCTTTTTTTTTAAGCATTTCTGCTCATAGATTTGTTCCAAATTCCCCACTTGTTATATGAATGCATTTCTCTATTTCCACAGTAACTGACCCTAGGTGACTGACACAATAGATTCTTCCTCTCTTAGTGAATCAGCATATACAGTATTGAACACTCTTCTGATGTGTTCTCAAGGGATTGTGGGAAACTTGTGACTTATTGGGCCTAGATGAAATAAATATGCATGGAATTAAAGAAATTAAATTATACAGAATTTCAGAGATCAGTCTGGACTACAGTAGTCAGATTTCACAGGGGAGCTAAGAAATGGTAGTTTTTGTTACAAAGAAAAAAATGGCATTAAAGTACTAGGATTATTAAGCACTTCATATATATTCTCAGTTAATCATCATAATGACATGAGTGGAGCAAATATAGTTTTATCTGACTTACTGCTGAGAACACTGAGGGTCAGAGGTTAGGTAACTTAGGTAACTTCTTGGTCTAGAGCCAAGAAGTAGCGCTTGGATTCAAAACCAATACACAATTCACTTCTTTTGAGTTGCAATTTAGCAGCTTTCCTTAAGATGCTTAGAGAGCTTTTTAGATCACTTAAAAGAAGTTAAATCTTTGTTACAACTGGAAAGCAGGTAGAGTCTTCAGTATGAGTAAAATTTTAGGTAGAATAAGAAAGTAGTCCCAGGTTCTCTAATAGATGTAATTAAATCAACCAGAGTGTGGGTCTCCTGCCTCTTAGCTTAGTGCTCTCAAAGTTCATTTATATTGTCTGTCTTCTCATTTTCTCAATGTTTGGAGACTGCTTAGCAATATGATTATCATAGTCCTTGGCTTTTCTTTTGTCTCTAGCTATCTATACTGCAGCCCTGTCACTGCTCCCAATTTCCTATTCAGTGCTAAAACCTAGGCTATCTGGAAGATTTTAGACAGGAAGGGATGAGTGTAAAACCTGAATAGCTATTGAACATTTTAAAGGAAGAGGAATTTTTTGTTGTTCCCGAAGATATTTTTCCACTGACTTTTAGGGAGGGAGGGAGGAGGGGACATCAATGTGAGAGAGACATTGATTGGTTGCCTCCTGCATGCATCCTGATTTTTTTTTTTTCGGGGGGGGGGGGGGACAGGATAGAACCTGCAACCCAAGTATGTGCCCTTGACTGGGAATGAAACCTGAGACCCTTTGGTGCACAAGGCCGATGCTCTGACCCTCTAACAACTGAGCAACACTGGCCAGGGCGAGGAATAGGAAGTTTTAGGGTCACTGCTCCTTTTGTATACAGCATACAGTATATGTTATATATAAATGACTGAGATTAGTACCCCTGCCTTTTAGAAAAGGAAACTGAAGTCTGGAGAAATTAGATGATTAATCCTTGATCATATACCTCTTCCTGGGGGGGTAAGAGGGGGGACACACATAGCATGCTGACCTAATCCACTGCTTTCAGCACTGCGCCATGCTGTTCCTCAAAAAGGCCCTATGTGGGGCATGCAGGTGAAAATCCTGTCCCATGCTATCCTGACCAAGGAGGATGACTACAGTTAGTTCCCAAGATCCTTAAGCCGCATTTCCCATTTATGTCAAATCCTTTGGTTACAGAAGATGGGATGCTTTCCGACCACTATTTCATTTGCTATATTTCTATAGCTGAGACAGGACAGCTGGCTAATGTAAGAAGATACCAAGGACAGGGAAAGGCAAAAACAGAAACAATGATATTTGAATGTCATACTAATGTATATAACATACAAATAAACTTGTATTTTATTCAGTGCTCTAAAAGAGGTTTTTAATTGGGTGGTTCTGTTACTTTAAAGACTTAACTTTGATTTTTCATTTTAGAAAGTATCACTTATTTTTAAAAGCTATAAGGCTGACTTAAAAGTTAATGTAACTAAGTCTTTGAATGTGGTAATTATATCTCCCTGGTTTCCCTTAAAGAGGCATTTATGAGTTATTATATATAGACTACATCCTTTAATTGGATTTCCTTCTTGAACAAGTATTTAAGGTCCCTTTCTGGATCAAATTTTAGGGGTTGGGGGCAGTCTGTCACACTGCAGGGAATAATAACCACTGGTCAGCTTTGAACGTTTAGAGCCTTCCATTTCTCCCTATCTCACTCACTTAACCTCAGCTCCGTAGATTCTGTCATCCAAATCCTGCCTTAGTCTGGAGCCCTGACTTTGCCCCGAGGACAAAGTATGCGCTGCATTGGCTGAGGATATTTGTTATTGGTGATGTTTGCCAAGCAGAGGGCCTTGAAGATTATTGGAGACTGATGACCCTTGAACAACTCAGAGGCTAAGGGCACACCCCCTGCACAGTTGAAAAATCCAAATACAGCGTTTGACTCATCAAAAACTTAAGTTGCCCCTTGGTATCTGCAAAGGATTGGCTCCAAGGCCCTCCCACCAATACCAAAATCAGTGGATACTCAAGTCCTTTATCTAAAATGGTAGAGATCAATGCATATAGTTGACCCTCTGCATCCAGACTTCCAATTGTGGGTTGAAAATAATTACGGTTTGTTTCAGTGGTTAGAGCATTGGCCTGTGAACTGAAGGGTCTTGGGTTTGATTCTGGTCAAGGGCACATACCTCGGCTGCAGACTTGATCCCTGGCCCCGGTTGGGGCACATGCGGGAGGCAACCAATCTCTCTCTCTCTCTGTCTCATTCTCTCCCTCCCTCCTTCCTTCCCTGGAAAATCAATGGAAAAAAGACCCTAAGGTGAGAATGTTTAACAAAACCAACCACAAAAAAATAGTTACAGGTATTTATTGAAAGAAATCCATGTAGTTCAAACCTGTTGTTCAAGGGTCATCTATATATTTGTTCTTTACAGCTTGGCAATTGGTACCATTAGTGGCCATGCCCGGCACTGCCCAGACCTTTGTGTGATCTGGGTTGATGCCCATGCTGACATCAATACACCCCTCACCACTTCATCTGGATGTCTCCATGGACAGCCCGTTTCCTTTCTCCTCCGAGAACTACAGGACAAGGTCAGTAGGCCAAGATGAAAAGAAAGTCGAATGGCTTGCAGGGGCTTGAGGGTCCAGTTCAGTAAGATTTCTGTGAGGGATGGGTTGCCAGTGGTAGAAATGCTTACAACGCCTTATTTGTTCATCGAACATTATTATGGGCCAGCAGTCTGCTAGATGCTAGGAATATAAACATGACTAGGGGTGTAAAGATGGTCCCTGCTCTTGGGGGTTCATAATCACCTACGGAAGGAAGGTGGTCGATACACCCACAGCTTGAGGACTTCTTGGTTACAGGCTCCCAGGCCTCGCTTTCAGACGCATTTGTCTAGATTCCAAGTAAACCATGATTACCTCTAGGTAATATTTTTCTAGGCTGTTCAAAAGACACTGGAGTCTAGGCATAGACTAGAATCTGTTTATTCCTCCCCTCAGTGAGTGACCAAGTTAAACCAGGATAACAAAGGTTATTCATTAGGCAGAATTCATGTGTTGGCTGTCAGCAACTTGAGGATGACAACTGGATTATGTTCCAAGAACCAATCTGTAAATAACTCAGTAATATGAAAAGGGCTAATCAGCAGTATTCCTGCTATTTAGGTAAGTTAATGAGAAACCAAGACCACCTTAGGAGAAGAAATTTTTATTCTGCTTGAGAATGCTATACTGTGTTCTTCAGTTGCCTTTCTGAATCATTTCGACTTGTATCAATTTTCTTCCCAGATCAGGTGTGTCTTGTGTTGCTTAAGCATATTTGTAGATGGATGACAAAGCAAACTGCATAAAATGGGAAGCATGTGGTGATTATCTTGGGAAGCCCAAAAATCCTTGATGAATCCTGTTCATTCCTCTCTCTACATAGGTGCCACAGCTCCCAGGATTTTCCTGGATCAAACCTTGCATCTCTTCCCCAAGTATTGTGTATATTGGTCTAAGAGATGTGGACCCTCCTGAACAGTAAGTTGAGATATAGGGTTAAGCTTTGAGCCCATCTGGCCACTTCCATCCCATTTGATAGGTTGTTCCTTGCCTTAACTTGTTGTAGACCACTGTAAAGACAAAACTCCATCTAAATGTGCATTTAATTTAATTTCATTTAATTTTCTATTTAAACCGATTCCTTCCTTTATATCTCATTACAGTTTTATTTTAAAGAATTATGATATCCAGTATTTTTCCATGAGAGACATAGATAGACTTGGTATCCAGAAAGTCATGGAACAGACATTCGATCTGCTGATTGGCAAGTAAGTAACTACAACAGATGTCTGTGCTAGGTTCTCAGGATAATATAGCAGCTCCCAGGGGCAGCATACTTTAGCTTTTCTCTTGATAGTAGCTTTTCTTTCAAATAAAAGCAAAACACATGTATGTATAAAAATTTCATATAATTTAGAAAGGGAGAATATGAAACATAGGTAATATTCTTCCTCTGGGGTTGCGAGGGGGTTACCTTGAAATCATTGTCCAGATTCTCTCTCTCTCATGAATTTCTCTATAGCTCCATTTTTAATGCTTATCTTTTGAGATGAGAAGCATTCATTGTTCGAATTGTACCATTCTTCCTAGCCTCACTATTTTTTCATCTGAAAGGAGTTTTTTTGTTTGTTTGTTTTTAATCCTCATCTGAGGGTATGCTCTTTCAAATTTATTTTAAAGAGAGGAAGGGGAAAGGGCGAGGAAGAGAGAAAGAGAGAGAGAGATGTGAGAGAGAAACATTGATCAGTTGCCTCTGGTACATACCCCAACCGGCAATCAAACCCAAAACCTGGGTATGTACTCTGATCCGGAATCAAACCTGTGACCTTTCAATGTACAGGATGATGCTCCAACCGAGCCACACTAATCATGGCCAACTGAAAGGAGTTTTATTTTAAGCAAAACTTGGTAGTGGATAAAAATGGCAGGTGAATGCTAATCAAATGCTAGTAAGACGTTTTCTCAGTGCATCTGCTAAGAAATTTAGTTGTTTAGCATATAGGTGTCATATGTAGTTTCAGTCATTGGACACCTGGGATTGGGAGATGATAAGATTGCAGATCTAGCCCTGGCTGTTGTGGCTTAGTTGGTTGAGCATTGTCCCATGTGCCAAGAGGTCACCAATTCGACTCCCAGTCAGGACACATGCCCAAGTTGTGGGCTTGATCCCCAGTAGGAGGAGAGCAGGAGGCAGCTGATTGATGTTTTTCTCTCTCCCTTCCCTTCTCCTTCCTCTCTCTAAAATTAATAAAAACATATTTTAAAAATTTCAAATCTAAAGTCAGAGTTAAGTTCAGCTGCTGTTACAATCTGAATAAAAGCAAATGTAGCCGAAAATTGGCTTGGCTCAGTGGAGCATTGGCCTGCGGACTGAAGGGTCCCAGGTTCGATTCTGGTTGGGGGCATGTGCCTTGGGGGTGTGCAGGAGGCAGCTGATCAGTGTCTCTCTTTCATCCCATGTTTCTAATTCTCTCTCCCTCTCCCTTCCTCTCTGTAAAAAAAAAAAAAAAAAAAATCAATAAAATATATTTTAAAAAAGCAAATGTAATACAAATGAAATTAGAATCTATCAGAGCCCAAGGTCATATGAAAGTGAAGAATTCCCTCTACTGACAATTGTTATGTAAGGGCTTTAATTCTCAGGGTAAGTCAAAAATATAAATTGGAATTAGTCTGAGACACTCAGAACATGGAAAAATTATGATCAAATGAAGTATAAAAGTTAATAGGCAAATACTCAGTAACTTCTAAAATAGAAAACTGGGAATCTGATGCATTAACAAAGTACCAGGGCTAACAGCAACAAAATCAAGAAGTTGCACCTGCAGGGAGCATGAATGTTTAGGCACAACCAAATGACTATTCTCTTATTCTTCTCCTTTCAAGAAGACAAAGGCCAATCCACCTGAGCTTTGACATTGATGCATTTGACCCTACACTGGCTCCAGCCACAGGGACTCCTGTTGTGGGCGGACTGACCTATCGGGAAGGCATGTATATTACGGAGGAAATACACAACACAGGTAAGGAGTGATTAACCTGCTCACTACATAGGTAAATATGGTGAAGCCTCTTGTCTGCCAGAGGAGTCTTTTCTACTTTTCATTCATGTCATTGAAGACCCTGTTTTTGCCTAACCTGGTTATTGCTAAAACTCATGTGGTCAGGCTACTAAGGGATAGTCATTTAGAGGCATGTTTGCATCTGGCTCATAATAAAATATGCTAGGGTAATACTGACTAAAAAGTTGGCTTCTTAAACACTTTGTATACACAAAAATAGCCTGCCAAACTAATGCAGTTCTTTGCATCTGAACTGTCCAAAGGCCGATTAAGATTAAAAGCCAACACCAACTAGCTATAATTTTTACCTTAAATTAAGAAGTTTGGTTCGCTGGGAGTTAGGAATGTGGAATTAAAGCTTCTCTTGGAGATATTTCAAAGCTACATGTAAAGCAAGTCTTATATTGGAGCTTGTTTAATAGGAGCTTTAATACAGGAACAGTGGAAAATAAATGGCTGACATAAAGATTAATAAAATGAATGTTAGGTTATCTACCAAGGAGTTACTATCCCAAAACTCCTATTTGTTTACATTAATTTACATTAGTTTCTTTTTAAAAAAAATAAAAATTATTTTGTTAATCCTCACCTGAGAATATTTTTTCCACTGCTTTTCAAAGAGAGTAGAAGGAAGGGAGGGAAAGAGAAAGATCGATGTGAGAGGGACACATTGATTAGTTGCCCCCTATGCGCACCCCAAAAGTGGGGTTGAGGGAATCAAACCTGCAACCTAGGTACGTGCCCTTGACCGGGAATTGAACCCAAGACTCTTTGGTGAGCAGGCTGAGGCCCTAACCAACACCAGTCAGGGTAGCTGTTTCCATTTGTCTGAAAGCTTCTTAGTTTTAAGGCTACTTTAAATGACCTTTAATTGCAAAATTTAAACAACTCCAGCATGATACTTCAAGATCCTCTCATGAAAATAGGGTCTAACTAGCATAAAGACCTCAGACTGAAAGGTCTAGCCAGGGCGATGGGATAGATGTGGGAATTGAGAAATTTGTCTCCCTGGCACTGGAGCCAACTAGACTCTTAGGCACTACCAAAAGGAAAATAATGCTTATCTATCAGATGTGACAGAGGCAAGGTAGTCTCATTCTCAGGCTCACAGTCTTAGACGTTAATCGTCCTTGGGTTGTTGGCAAATGAACCTGGGAGTTCAATCCTCCATTTTGGTTCCCAGGGACACCGCTAGACCCAGGGCTTAGTAACAGCTAGTACCTAGAAGGGGTGATGATCATACCTTGACACCCTCTCCTGTTGCAATGTTACTCTATTCTAAATCATGACACTGTCAATTAGACACATAAAGTAGTTTGCTTAAATAATTTATAGGGTGGCAATAATAAAGAAACATGGGTAAGAGCTAAAACCCTCTTGATCACTTCTGGGCTCTGTTGAAGGCCCAGCTTTAGTCTGTGGAATTCGGACACACAAATGATCAGAGAAATGATGCATGTGCAGGAATTGGTGGGAGTGGTACAGTAATGTGCTGCTCACCAAAGTTCGGCACAGTGCACTGAACTATACATTGCTAACACTGAACAGGTATAATGGCAATGAGCATATCACCTATAATAATAAAAGCTTAACATGCTAATTAGACTGGACAGCTGAACAACCTTCTGGACATCCTTCCTGATGACTTTCCTGATGACACCGGGGCTGGGAATTTCATGCACTGGGCCTCTAGTGTATTATAATGTAATACCAATAAACCATTAGCAATATTCACTCGTTTCCAGGCTTTATGGCCACTCTAAATATTCTCAGATACCTGTATTCTCAAATACTAGTTTGTTCAGATAACTCTTGAAAAGGTAGATTAACTTCACTCAGAATACCCAACTAAAAAGTTAACTACCCCAGAGAAGTGTGGGGGTGAGGGAGTGGTAGTGGTGGTGGCGGCGCCGGGGGTCAGGGGGAGAGGATAAATGTAGAATCTGCCCTCAGAGCTCAGACCTGCAGGAGTGAGAGTAAGATCTGTAGTAGTAACTATTTCAGGGCACATGGTTCCTTCAGTATGTGGATACAGCATCAGAGTCAAAAGTGGGAATAGAGTTCTGGTTACATGCAAGCAGGCATCTGAAAAGTTCCTTAATATTGGAAATGGCACATATTTTCCCAACAAGTAGGTTGGGAACTCCTTGACCCACAACCTCCCAAGCTCTTTCTTTATTCTCTTCACAAAGCTCGACAGCTATGCCTTGTATATCAGTTGAAGAGGGATGATTGATTTTATTACCTTAAATGTTTCTTTCAATTCTACTCTAATATAGCAGTAGTTTGGTGCTTTGTGTGTGTGTTTTTTAATATATTGATTATTTTACAGAGAGGAAGAGAGAGGGATAGAGAGTTAGAAACATCGATGAGAGAGAATCATCGTTCAGCTGGCTCTTGCACACCCCCTACTGGGGATGTGCCCACAACCAAAGTACATGCCCTTGACAGGAATCGAACCTGGGATCTTTCAGTCCACAGGCCAATGCTCTATCCACTGAGCCAAACCGGTTTTGGCTGTTTGGTTTTTTTGTTAATCCTCACTAGAGGGTATTTTCCCCCCATTGATTTTAGAGAGAATGGGAAGGTAGAAGGGGAAGAGAGAAACCTCGATGTGAGTCACATCAACTGGTTGCCTCCCCCACCAGTGAGGGTAGGGAACCTGCAACCCAGGATCAGAACTGAACTCGTAACACTTTGGTTCACAGACTGATGCTCTAACCATCAAACTTGCTGGTTAGGGCTGGTGTTTTGTGTGTGTTTTAATGTTTTGTGGTGTATTTTTGGGGTTTTTTGAGAAAGGGAGAGAACAATCAGCTGCCTTTTGCACACCCCATAATGGGGATTGAGCCTGCAACTTGGGCATGTGCCCTGATGGGATTGAACTGGTGAATTCTTGGTACATAGGACAATACCCAACCACACCAGCCAGAGCAACATAGCAGTGTTTTAATAAGGTATAAGGGGCTTCCTGACAGTGCTGTCATAGTAGAAAATGGTTGGGTTTTTTAAATTTTTTTATTGATTTTTTACAGAGAGGAAGGGAGAAGGATAGAGTTAGAAACACCAGTGAGAGAGAAACATCAATCAGCTACCTCCTGCGGGCCCCCACTGGGGATGTGCCCGCAACCAAGGTACATGCCTTTGATGAGAATTGAACCCGGGACCCTTCAGTCTGCAGGCTGACGCTCTATCCGCTGAGCCAAACCGGTTTCAGCAATGGTTGGTTTTTTACCTTGGTTTATTCTGACCAGGGGGTACAACCCTTACTGAAAGCAGCAGCTAGGGGATTTTCTGAGGATTTGTCACACTTTGTTCTTTCAGGGTTGCTGTCGGCACTGGATCTTGTTGAAGTTAATCCTCAATTAGCTGCTTCAGATGAAGAAGCCAAGGCTACAGCCGGCCTGGCAGTGGATGTGATTGCTTCAAGTTTTGGTCAGACAAGGGAAGGAGGGCACAATGTCTATGACCAACTTCCTACTCCCAGTTCACCACATGAATCAGAAAATGAAGAACGTGTGAGAATTTAGGAAATACTGTATGCTGACACATTCGTCACAATGGGCATTCCAGAGTTGTGAGATGTTTAAGGGGGCAGATACTACATGGTCATCTGGGTCAATACTGCCTTAATGAGAACATTTGCATATTCTCACAATTGTAAAATTTCCTTTCCCTCTCCATTTTGGTGACCAATGATACTAATGTAAATGTATTTGTGGGGTTTTTTTGCAATTCACGGGGTATTAATATGTTGGAGTACATGTAAATTTAAAGAAGTCATAAACAGCATTTATTACCTTGGTATATCACACTGGTCTGTTGCTGTTTCTTCACATTAGCTGGTTTTCCATCTTCCCTCCCTCTTCCCACAGTCTGGCTACACAGTGCATCCTTGAACCGTTAGCTCACAGCAGCAATACACTTATTCCACCTCTGTAACACTGTTCACTCTCAGGGTCTAAGTTCTGGTCCACAAACCCTTCCATGCCGGAAGTTCAGTGCTTGCGAAAGAATTTGTAATAAACCAGGCCTCCCAGGATGGCTATCTCCAGTAAGATGACAATGGACAGTAGCAGCTTGTTGGTTGTCACTCTACAAACAGAAACAAGTGAGCAGTCAGAAGTCTGGATAACCTTATTACTTTCCATTCTTTTTTAAAAAAATCTATTTTTTTATTTCAGAGAGGGATGGATAGGGAGAAATAGGAATATCAATGATGAGAATCATTTATCAGCTGCCTCCTGCATGCCCCACACTGGGGATCTGCCTCTTGCATGCCCCACACTGGGAATCTGAGCCCACAACCCAGGCATGTGCACTGACCGGTAATCGAACCATGACCTCCTGGTTCACAGGTCAATGCTCAACCCCTGGGCATGCCAGCTGGACTCTTTCCATTCTTAATACATTAAGGTTTGACATGGGACCAACACTAGACACTGTGAGGTAGACTGAATTCTTGTTTGATCTCATAGCCACTTAGCAATAAGTATATACAGGCATACCACACACACACACACACACACACACACACACACACAATATATATATATAAATCCAGACCACTGCAATAAAGCAAATACAGTAACAGTAAGTCACATGAACTTTTTTGTTTCGTGATGCATATGTTATGTTTACATTAGACTATAGTCTATTAAGTATGCAATAATACTATGTCTAAAAAAAAACACATGCATACCTTAATTTAAAAATGAGCTTATTGGAAAAATGGCACTGACAAACCTTCAGCTTGTAAAAAAAAAAAAAAAAAAGGCAGTATCTGCAAAGTGCAACAATTCAAGGTATGCCAGTATAATGTTCTTTAGCTGGTTAAGTGACAACTCAAAAGCTTCTTTAGCTATCACAGAGAAAATGTTGAAAACTGGGATTATATCAAAGGTAAAAATGTTTTTTTATTCTAAAATGTCTTCAAATAGTAGTTACTTCCTCACTTTATTTTTTAAAAAACCTCACCTGAGGACATGTTTTTATTGACTTGAGAGAGAGAGAGAGAGAGAGAGAGAGAGAGAGAGAGAGAGAGAGGGAGGACGGGGGAGAGAGAAACATCAATGTGAGAGGTTGCCTCCAATAACGCAACCCAACCCAAGGATCAAACCATGCAACTTTTTGGTGTCCAGGATGATGCTCTAACCAGGGCTGCTACTTCTCTTGAGAACTAGCTTTTCTAGGAGGGTCTAGTTAGGAAAATAGTATATTAAGTATAATATGAAAAAATATACCTCTTCTGAAATCAGGCTGAATCCTATTTCAAAGTTAGCAACATAGTATCATCTAATCATACAGAGCCATATCAGTTACATACTACAGTTGTGAGCATATGTTAGAGGAGTATTTGTGGCAGACTCGCCAGGGCTGACGTGCAGCGCAGGGACAGGTGCCAAGTAACCAGAAGCTGGGTAGCACCTCTCTTACTTTCTCTTTCCCCATGGGTATCTCTACAAAGGCAATATAGGAGCTTCAAAGAAAAATCCACTGTCTTTTGTTAATACAAAGAATCTAATCTCTGGTTCTCGTGTTCACGCTAAACTGAAGGTTTTCCCCTATTCCATAAGGAATTTACAACTGTTTAGGAAAATCTCATTCTTCTGATAATTCCATGACTCAGTTGTGATTTTGATCCATGCACACTACCACAATACATTTTGTTATCAGCACTTATTTCAAGGGTTTTTTTTAAAAACAACTTTTTGCTAAGACAGAATTCCCAGGTAAGGGGTTGACTCCGATGAAGAGCAAGCAGAGCCAAAAGTAAATATTAAGCAGTAGCAGTGAAAATACTTTATCAACTTTTTATAAATATGAAGCTGTATTACTCCTATGTGCTGTTTTCTCTAAGGAATGTAAATTGGGAATAAAAGTACTTTCAGTGGCCCAGCCAGTGTGGCTCAGTGGTTGAATGTCAACCTATGAACGAGGAGGTCACAGTTTGATTCCTGGTCAGGGCACATGCCTGGGTTGCCAGCTAGAGGGCATGCAGGAGGCAGTGGATCAATGACTCTCATCATTTATGTTTCTCTCTTCCTCTCTAAAATTTTATACATACATACATACATACATACATACATATGCTTTCAGTGGACAAATTTTACACTGTTGCAAATCAGAGCAGCATACACTTTTAAAAAAAGATTTTGTCTTGGGATATTTAACAACACAAGACAATATTCTTTATTTCTTCAGCTTTATTAGAACCTTTGCAAGTCATAGTTTAAAGCTTTTACACTCTTGGTTGAGTGAGAAATTAATTTTGTAATTATTTTTAAAACTTACTTTCTGGACATTGACCGGAGAATCTTTCGACTTTTGCTCAAGTTTTCATTTGTGTTTACCAGCTGAGAAGAGAAAATAGCGATTATTTTCCCCTTCTTTCGAAAGTATACATTCTAGCCGAAACCGGTTTGGCTCAGTGGATAGAGCGTCGGCCTGTGGACTCAAGGGTCACAGGTTCGATTCCGGTCAGGGGCATGTACCTTAGTTGTGGGCACATCCCCAGTTAGGGGGTGTGCAAGAGGCAGCTGATTGATGATTCTTTCTCATCGATGTTTCTAACTATCCCTCTCTCTACCTCTCTGTAAAAAATCAATAAAATATATATTTTTTAAAAAATCAAAAGTATACATTCTAGAATTTGAACATTCCAAAACTGACAGTGTGCATTAAGGAGGATATGTTAAAATCAAACCAATTTAAAAGATGGCCTCTTGAATATAATTAGAAGAAACTAGAGAGGACCAGATACTTTAGTACTTGTCAAGTAGGTTTAGGAATTATATCCCAAGGCTGCGTGAGGGACTTCTGGGACAGAGCTCATGCTTGGCTACTCAAAACAGAAAGGCTTCAAGTGTACACCTTGCCAGTAACTGAAGCAATCTAAGATTTGAATTTCACCAGTCTAACTCCAGGAGAGCCTCTTGAGTTACAGTGTTTTCATAGGCTGGAGGATTACCACTCCTGGGATATGGTTACTTTTTTCTTTATCCCTTTAAGAGACACTTATATTAAATTGTGAAAGGGATTAATCCTTTTAAGCCTCTTTTTTTTTTTTTTTAAACCCTTTCTCTTTTGCTTGCCTGGTACTAATCTATATAGCTGGAGGATATTTCAACAGATGTCACTTGCCATCTGTCTCCAATCCTCAATGGCTTGGTAAGCTGATCTCAGACCATTCCTTGGCTTTTGAATTCAGCCAATTCACCTGATAAGTACAAAAGTAAAAAATCAAAACCGTCTGTAAGCTACCTTTTCTAGAGTTTACCTTAAATTTTCTACTTTGTTGTGAATTTTCACAGAGGGAAGGGCATCATTCTGACTCATTTTTTAAAATATATTTTATTGATTTTTTACAGAGAGGAAGAGAGAGAGAGATAGAGTTAGAAACATTGATGAGAGAGAATCATCGATCAGCTGCCTCTTGCACACCCCCTACTGGGGATGTGCCCACAACCATGGTACATGCCCTTGACCAGAATCGAACCTGGGACCTTTCAGTCCGCAAACCGACGCTCTATCCACTGAGCCAAACCAGTTTCGGCCTGACTCATTTTAAAATGGAAATTTAGAGCTACCCTGTTTCCCCGAAAATAAGACAGTGTCTTATATTAATGTTTGCTCCCAAAGATGCGCTAGGTCTTATTTTCAGGGGATGTATTATGTTTCCATGAAGTAGGTCTTATTTATGGAGGATGTCTTATTTTCGGGGAAACACAGTATTAAGATGTGTGAGAAAATTATCTCAAACCCCCACACTGAACCATATTTTCCCATTTAAATCTTATCACAGTATCTGTTTTTCAGTTTAGATTTGCCTCGTGCTGTTAAGAGCACAGCATTCTACTGGCAAGTTGTACTATTTCCAACATTTCCATACAGATGTATGGAAAGGAATGTTAGTTTTCAGAGCCTTTTAGAGTGACAGATTAGAGGCCCAATACAGCCAACACTGGCCTATTTCCATTTGCTTCCCACAATGATCCAGCTTACCTTAGGTAACAGTGCAGGTTCAGTCCAGGATTGAACCTCTACAAATTGTCAGTGGTACTATTTTATGACATGTGGAAAATAGCCTTCTAGGTTCTAAATGACAGGAAAGCTAGGATCTTGTCAGATGATACTTTTATAAGAATAGCAGAATATCCCACTAGATGTAAGAGAAATCAAAACCTCAGAGTGGTAATGCAGGAAAAAAATGATGAAGTGGCTGCAATCTTACGTTTATTTGAACAGAAATGCAGAAATCAAGTTTCTTCAGTCTTTCTTTTTCCCCGCCTCCAATGATCTCTAAACCTTAGAGTTAAAATTACTTCCAAGGGCGATCTCTCGGCCATGCAAATTAAAAACTGAGAAAAACATAAGACCCTAAAAGGGCATTACTCTGAATTCAGAATTGCTGAAGCTCTGGGCAGGAACGAGCCATCAGGGTTTAATGGGCCCACCTACTCACCCACTCTTGCCCCTTTCCTCACTCGCCCATACTTACTCTACTTTTGGTACGTTCCAGCTGGTCACGTTGCTCCCCCAGCTCTTCTATAATTTCTGAGCCAATCTGATCAGTCTCTGTGGCAATCCGATGAGAACGCTCAATACTCTGAGAGGCCCGGTTCAGGCTTTCAGTGCCTTGCAAAAGCAACACCCTCTGAGATTGTAGTTGATTCTGGCAGGATTATGAAAGAAAAATGTTAGACTTCTTCCACCATAAAGTAATTGCCAGCACAATCCTTATGACCACTCTTATGTAAGAAGGGATATAGTGTGCAATAAATTTCATTATTATTTTTTTTAAATATATTTTATTGATATTTTACAGAGAGGAAGGGAGAGAGATAGAGAGCTAGAAACGTCAATGAGAGAGGAACATCAACCAGCTGCCTCCTGCACACCCCCCACCGGGGATGTGCCCGCAACCTATGTACATGCCCTTGACCGGAATCGAACCCGGGACTTTTCAGTCCGCAAACCGACGCTCCACCACTGAGCCAAACCGGTTTGGGCTAAATTTCATTATTTTTAAAAATATATATTTTATTGATATTTGACAGAGAGGAAGGAAGAGATAGAGAGCTAGAAATGTCGATGAGAGAGAGACATTGACCAGCTGCCTCTTGCACACCCCCTACCGGAGATGTGCCCTCAACCAATGTACATGCCTTTGACCGGAATCGAACCTGGGACCTTTCAGTCCGCAGGCCGACGCTCTATCCACTGAGCCAAACCGGTTTCAGCAATAAAAACTTATTTTAAAAAATAATGAAATTTGCCGAAACCGGTTTGGCTCAGTGGTAGAGCGTCGGCCTGCGGACTGAAAGGTCCCAAGTTCGATTCTGGTCAAGGGCATGTACCTTGGTTGCGGGCACATCCCCAGTAGGGGGTGTGAAAGAGGCAGCTGATCGGTAATTCTCTCTCATCGACGTTTCTAACTCTCTATCCCTCTCTATAAAAAATCAATAAAATATATTTTTTTAAAAATAAGTTTTTATTGATTTTAGAAAGAGAAGGGAGAGTTAGAAACACTAATGAGAGAAAAACAGCAATTGGCTGCCTCCTGCATGCCCCCTACTGGATAGAACTGAAACCTGGGCATGTGCCCCGACTAGGAATCGAACCAGTGACCTCTTGGTGTACCGGCGGACACTCAACCAACTGAGCCACATTGGCCACGACTAATTTTCATTACTATTATTTTTTAAATATATTTTTATTGTTTGGCTGCCTCCATGCCACCTACTTGGGATTAAGCCCAAAACCCGGGCAGGTGCCCTGACGAGGAATCAAAGAGTGACTTCCTGGTTTCTAGGTCAATACTCAACACTTGAGCCATGCTAGCTAGGCTAATTTTCTTTTCTTTTTTTCTTTCTTTCTTTTTCTAAAAATAATATATTTTATTGATTTCTTACAGAGAGGAAGAGAGAGGGATAGAGAGTTAGAAACATTGATGAGAGAGAATAATAGATCAGCCGCGTCTTGCACACTCCCTACTGGGGATGTATGTGCCCGCAACCAAGGTACATGCCCTTGACTGGAATTGAACCCGGACCTTTTTTTTTTTTTTTAAATATTTTATTGACATTTTACAGAGAGGAAGGGAGAGAGCTAGAGAGCTAGAAACGTCGATGAAAGAGAAACACCGACCAGCTGCCTCCTGCACACCCCCTAACGGGGATGCGCCTGCAACCAATGTACATGCCCTTGACCGGAATCGAACCTGGGACCTTTCAGTCCGCAGACCGACACTCTACCACTGAGCCAAACCGGTTTTGGCGAACCCGGGACCTTTCAATCCGCAGGCTGATGCTCTATCCACTGAGCCAAATCGGTTTCAGCATAGGCTAATTTTCTTTAAGACATATAAGGATGGAAATGAACTCTAAGATCCTATTCAAGGTCAGACTAAAGCAGGACTTGGAATCCTATCAGGATCACAATACCTCTCACTGTACTGCCTGTTATACTTAAGTGAGGCAAGGTAAGGGGGATTGAAAACATCAGCATTTTCCCTTGTTTGTAATGAGTTTAAACTGGTTCATGTGCTTCCTGAACTAGCAACTTCTGAAAAACAGTGGCCCAGATTTGGGGTGTAGGAGCTACTTGAAGATGCAGATAGCTTATAACTGATGGGCAGCAACCAAACCAACTAAACTCTACAGCCTTAGAACATATAAATTCACTGAATATTCCTACCTGATTGGTACTGAGGATTAAGGGACCATGCATAAGCTAATCCTTTTCTGTACATATTAAACATCTAGGTGGGACACTGCCACATTCTGGAAGAAAAAACCTAAGTGGCCACACTCTTGGTAAGCCCCAAAGAATTTGACTTCAAGTCAAACACAAAACAAAAACTGAAAAAACTGAAGTGGCCACACTGGTGATTTGCTTTCAGGGAAGAAGGTATTTAGGGCCAAGAAAAGTGGCCTCGCTGCCCTAATTTCCCAAATCCCCATCAAAGTTTTACTCCACCTGGAATCCTAAGCACAGAAGACCTGAGGAAACAGGCCAGGATTAACCACTGAGGAAAACGGCTGTGGCTATGGCTAGGTATCTCAGCTGGTTAGAGTGCCGTCGCAATATTCCAAGGTTTTGGGTTTAATCCTGGTCAGGGCACATACAGGGTCAACCAATGCATAAATAAGTGGAACAATGGATAGATATCTCTCTCAAAATTATAAATACAAATATTAAATTATTAAAAGTAATTAAAAATACTTTAAAATAATTAAAATATTTTTAAAGCATACATGTACACACACACACATATTAAAAAAGGGGCCAGTTCACAGGGCTTATTACTGAGCACTAGATCCCACCATCAAGAAACCAAAAATGGGCCCTGGTTGGTGTGGCTCAGTTAGTTGAAGCATTGTTCTGTAAACCAAAAGGTCATGGGATCAATTCCGGGTCAGGACACATACCTAGCTTGCAGACTCAATCCACAGGAGGCAATCAATTAATGTTTCTCTCTCACATTGATGTCTTTCCTCCCACCCTCCCTTTCTCTAATCTATAAACATTAAAAAAAAAAAAAGTCAAAAATGGGTCCCCAGATCAGAAGTAACAAGAATTCCTCATAAATGGTATATGGACCAGTGAATGAGGAAACTACTGAATGAGGTTAAACTAAACTCCAGGTACTTTAGCATAAAAGAAGCAAGATTAAGGTTTTTAAAAAATAAAAGATAGGGGTTTTTAACTGATTAGGTTGAGAAAGAACAGGAAAAGATGGTAAGATCACATAAATCAATCTCAGATTTGGAGCAATAATTCTACTGAAAGTGGTATATATCTAAATTGTGCTTATAATTTCTGAAACTGATCATTTTGTTTTTTATTTTTTTAAATGTATTTTATTGATTTTTTACAGAGAGGAAGAGAGAGGAATAGAGAGTTAGAAACAACGATGAGAGATGTTTCTAATCAGCTGCCTCTTGCACACCACCTACTGGGGATGTGCCCGCAACCCAGGTACATGCCCTTGAGCAGAATCGAACCTGGGACCTTTCAGTCCGCAGGTCAATGCTCTCTATCCATTGAGCCAAACCAGTTTCGGCTGAAACTGATCATTTTAAAGCAAAATTAGTCTCTGGACTTATCTCCCCCTTTTTTATTTTATTTTATTTTGTGTGTGTGTGTGTGTGTGTGTGTGTGTGTGTGTGTGAAATGACCAAAATTACTTTCACCTCATCTCTCCTTAATAAGCTCCACCTCCTTGCCTGCCTTTTTCCAGTCCCTCCCTTCACAAGTGAACTCTGAAAATTTTACACCATTCTCAAATACTCTAGTTTTGACATCAGCAATGTCAAGCCAGCAGCATCTGAATGTCTCTTCAACTATAACAAGGATGCATCATGAAATGGGATTTGTTTAAAATGGTTTTATCAGCTTTCTACATATGTGCAATCTGCACTTCCATTCTCTCCTATGCTACTTGCCAGGCCATTTCAACTTTGCACCATGGAACACAACCCCAAAAGCAACACATTGTTTAAGCTTTGTGAAGTTTTATTCCTTTAACTCTCTAGCTTCTCGAGATAGTTACAGAATATAGATTTTTCTATCCAGTCAGTCTAACTTAATAAATCAGAATACTGAGGCAAAAGGCAATCTGGCCCACTTTCTATTGCAACAGCGCAAGGCATTAGCCCCTTCTTAAGAAGCATCCTGCCTTCTCTACTGTATCTGGGCTACTGGGTCACCATATAAATGTAAAAGAGAGCTTGTGTTAATTTTGTAACAATACTGGTAAATTAAAAATCTAACTGAATTTTTTGGGCACATGTGAGAAAGAAATTAGATCAATGGGTCAGAATACAGAGTTCAGATATAATAAGATTAGGTACCACTTGCACACCACCAATACATACCAAGCCCTGTTTTATATATAAAGGATACAAAAAAAGTAAATAAGCATATGGTTTGGAAGTATCTGCATTAAATACAGTGTGGTAAATACCCAAGAAAAGGAGAACTGGATGCAGGAACGAGGACGGTAGGGAAACAAGTGTAATGCAGTGTACACTGTAACATGAACTGTACCTCACAATATGGTTAATTACAGGCCCAAAGGGGGAAAAACAACTGAAGCTTACCATATGTTCATTCTCTACAGTGTATGTGCCATATTTCATGTCTCCTCGGCCCCCAGGTGTGGCTGTCAAAGGCGTGCTTCTCACTTCCCGGTGCAGTTTGGCAAGGTCCTTCCGGTAGTTTCGAAGCTTAGACATCATAGGGTTACGAAAAGAGAGGGGTGCATAACGTAGTTCCTCTTCCATCTCTGCCAGCTAGGAAGGCAGAAAACAGTGAGAGGACTGCAGACTGAAGGGTCAAGAGTTCGATTCCCAGTCAGGGGCACGAACCTCAGTTGCAGAGTCATTCCCCTGCCCTGCTTGGAGCACATGCTGGAGGCAACCAATCAATGGGTCTCTCTCAGGTTGATGTTTTTCTCTCTTTCTCCCCCTCCACCCTCCCTTCCACACTCTCTAAAAATCAATGGAAAAAAATAAGCTGGGGTGAGGATTAAAAAACACACAAAAATCTGAAAAAACTCAAGATTACATAAAAAAAGAAGTGAGGATTCAAAACCGTCAAATTCTCTTTTGGTACACCGAGTTCTTAGCCTGTCTGGTCCAGGGGCTATCATGAAGCACTGGGAGGTGTTCTTCCCTTCTTCCTCTTCTGTCTGAAAACCAATGGTCTCCATGTCAGAGATTTGGGATAAGTAAAATATAAAGCCTGAACATGGACACAAAAGGGCATAAATTATTTTCACCTGCCTAGGATGGGGTTACTTTTGCTAAATTCAAAGAAAGCAAGCACCAAATAATTTGGTGTAAGCTAAAAGATTTTTAAATGCTACCAAAATGTTAACCAGAAAAGGAGACTGGCTCTGTGACAGGTACAGTGGATATGCCAACCTATATTCAAGTATTAAAAGAAGTTTCCAGCTCGGCCGGCCTGGCTCAGTGGTTGAACGTTGACCTATGAACAGAGAGGTCATGGTTCGATTCCCTGTCAGGGCATATGCCCCGGTTGTGGGCTCAGTCCTCAGTGTGGGGTGTGCAGGGGGCAGAGGTCAATGATTCCCATCACTGATGTTTCTGTCTCTCTTTCCCTTTCCCTTCCTCTCTGAAATCAGTAAAAATATATTTGGAAAAAGAAAAGTGTCTGCTATCCCCATGATGAAGGAGCTAGGCCCCACAGTCTGATGCTTCTTAAAACAGGTGTGTAACAAAGAAAAGGATGCTGAGAAACTTCACTTCTCAGAACTTCACTGAGACAGGGAAGTTGTTCGTCAAGGAATAAGGAAGTTCTCTGGTTCAAAAAGAATTTTTCTTCTCAGTCTATGCTGGGGTAGCAAAAACTAGGGGCAACTCTCTTGCCAAGTACGACTAGGGACCTGGATTTTAGCCCCAATCTTCTAAAGGGTCTGCTAAAGCTACAGCATAATGTAGACAGAAGATTCTTCTAACAGGTTAGAGCAAAGCTTTATTATTATTTTTTTAAAGCCTCAGATTAAGAGAGAAGCAGTTGTTACACGGCTTAGCAACCCGGGCCAACTTCTGACAGCTTTGGGTTCTGACTGGGAACTCATCAGGTCCTTGCAGGTCTGACCAAGATGCCAGATCCAGTCACAATGCCCTTTGGAAACGGAAGGGAAAGTGACTTAGAACCACCTGTGAGCTACATTTTGTGGCAGTGTGTTTAACAAAGAAAATGGATGATCTCGGTGGACATCCTTTTTTTTTTTTAATGTATTATCAAAGCCTCACTTTGGAATAGTCTTCTAGCTTTACCCATTTGTGTTTGTTAACCCTTTCCCCCAATACCCATCCCCATCAACTGGTCTCATTTAGACAAAAATAATCAAAATCAGGATCAATAAGCAGGAGCAATTGATCTGTGGTCAGGTCATAAGCGTTAGTTTTGGAAAAGACGAACACCAGATAAAAGAAACAAGGACCTGTTCTCTGTTCTCACCGTTTCATTTGCTTCCTGTTGCTTTTCATCAAAATCTCTGATCAATTTCTTCTTCTCTTCTGGAAAAGAGAACACCAGTCTCAAATGCTCAGTCCTGCTTCCTTCCATACATTTGTAAATCCCATTCCCTCCGAGTAGAATAAACTCTCCATTCCTCCCTCTTTGGGGGTAATAGTTCTTAATCACTTCTAAAAGCCCTTTAGAAAAGTATGGGAACTTGTTATGACAATGACCAGGGGAAGGGGAAAGGAAGGTATTAGTACTGGCATTTAGTTAGTGCCCAGGGAACAAGAATAGCCATGCTTGGGACAGTCCTGCATAGCAATGGCCTGGCCCCAAAGGCCAATTGTGTCCCTGTTAAGAAGCACTATACTAGCAGGTCTAAGTTAATCACTGTTACCCATCCGAACACACTATCATCAAAGAGAATTAACCATACTGCTTCTGAAATCTGGGTCCCCACCTTCACGCACACCATTAACCCTCATCCACTGCTTTTCTGCAAAACAAACTAAAAGCCCACCTAGCCGAGGCCAGTTTGGCTCAGTGGATAGAGTGTTGGCCTGTGGACTGAAAGGTCTCTGGTTCAATTCTGGTCAAGGGCATGTGCCTTGGTTATGGGCACATCCCCAGTGTGGGGGGTGGGGGTGTGTGTGTGTAGGAGGCAGCTCATCGATATTTCTAACTCTCTATCCTTCTCCCTTTCTCTCTGTAAAAAAAAAAAAATCAATAAATATATTTCAAATAAATAAATAAATAAGTAAAAGCCCACCTATTCTGTTCATTGGGGAAGCAGCACATTATAGCACTTGTTTCTCTGCCATACCCACTGGTGGAGGTATGGAACTGACTCAGTGCGAAAGTCACCCCTATTGATTCCCTCTCAATCCTTCGTATCACGTCTTTTTGGTGCTAGTATGTCTTTAGAGGCTTCAGTTCCAAAGCAATTGACATTGAACTCAGACAGCATTGTTTTGCCTTCCTTGTATTTTTCTGACCATTTAGATAGGTTCTACAAATTTCCCATTTAAAGCAGTGATATAAAAAATAAATAAAGTAGTGATACAAATTTTTATTTTGAATAACTTCATGTATTTAAAAATGTATTTTACATGAAATAAGTTGAGATAAAGAAAGCAATTACATAATAGTAAAGATGGAACTTGAACGTGGCAGAAAGGATGAAGGGAGTCCTGGCATGCTGTCGCCTGGTAAACACAACGGGAGAACAGCAATAAAATGAGGCATGCCTGTGTTGCCCTTAACAGGGTCTCTTCAGCCTATCCTATCTCTCTCTATATAAAAGCCTAAGTGACCATCGCAACTGAACAGATGGCCGAACAGGCTGCATGGGGCTACCAGGCTGGCAGGGGTGTTAGTGAGGGGCGGCCAAACGACTGGAGCAGCAGGCTGTGGGGGTGACCAGGCTAGCGGGGGGAGAGGGGGTGTTAGTGAGGGGTGGCCAAACCACTGAGCAGCAGGCTGCATGGGGTGACCAGGCCTGCAGGGAGGGCAGTTTGGGGTGATCAGGCTTGTGGGGGTGTGGGGGAGGGGGGTGGGAGTAGTTAGGGGCAATCAGGCAGACAGGCAGGTGAGCAGTTAGGAGCCAGTGGTCCCAGATTGTGAGAGGGATGTCCGACTGCCAGTTTAGGCCCGATCCCCAAGATCAGGCCCAAACCTGCAGTTGGATATCCCCAAAGGGCCCTGGATTGGAGAGGGTGCAGGCTGGGTTGAGTGCACCCCCCCCCCTCCGCCTGCGCATAAATTTCATGCACCACACCTCCAGTCCTATCTAATAAAAGGCTAATATGCAAAATGCCCTAAGGGCCCAAACCGGTTTGGCTCAGTGGATAGAGCGTCAGCCTGCGGACTGAAAGGTCCCAGGTTCGATTCTGGTCAAGGGCATGTACCTGGGTTGCGGGCACATCCCCAGTAGGAGGTGTGCAGGAGGCAGCTGATCGATGATTCTCTCTCATCGATGTTTCTAACTCTCTATCCCTCTCCTTTCCTCTCTGTAAAAAACCAATAAAATATATATTTTTAAAAAATGACCTAAGGGCAGAATCGAGCTATGATGCACACTGACCACCAGGAGGCAGATGCTCAACACAGAAGTTGCCCCCTGGTGGTCAGTGCGCTCCCACAAGCAGAGCAGCTCGGCCAGAAGCTGGGCTCACAGCTGGCCAGCGCAGCAGCAGTGGTGGGAAGCCTGCCTCTGAGGCAAAGCTAAGGATGTCCAAGTGCCCCCTGGGAGTCCCAGACTGCGAGAGGGCTCAGGCCGCGCTAAGGAGGGTTCCCCCCGCCCCCTGGTGCAGGAATCTCGTGCACCGGGCCTGTAGTATTTATATATTATCACCAACCCACTAAAATGGGGATCGTAAATCTTTTCACTGTAATTTGCAATATTAACAGTATCTGGAGCAGAGCCAGGCACCCAATAACCTCTCCCAATAAATACAAGTTAAACAACTGTATGAATTTCACTCTCGCCATTCAATTCATATGACTTTGGGTAACTCACATAGCCAACACAAACTCTGACCCCTGAACTTATCCACCAGACCAAGAACTGTGCTTCCCACAGATTTTACAGAACTCTCGCTCCTCCAGGCAAAGCTTGCAGCAACCTGAATTTTGAAATACTGGGACCAGAAACAGTCTAGCTAGCAGAAAGCTCCTAAGAGGACCACACACCTAAATGCCACTATCCCGACTTTAAAGACCAACCCCCCAAAAACTGATGAGGGGCGGCCAACCCCCAAAACTATGATTCCTTTGGGCGTGATTTCTTAACCCTTTTGGTGCTACAGACCCTCTTGCCAGTCTGTTGAAAACTATGGACCTCTTTTGAAAATAATCATTTAAACGTGTCAAACAAAATACAGAGGACAATCAGTTTTGCTGAAATACAAAACCGAATCTCTGAAGTCTCCTATACTTGTTGCAGGGAAAGTGAGATGAGAAGAATTTGGAGGATGAAGAATCCCAAGGAAACGTCATTCTTCTGAGGTCCACCACGGAGCACCCTGCTTGGCATCTGGCGGGAGGTCCTGGGTCCCGCCAGCTCCACTCGGGGAATTGGAACACCAGGAGGGCTCGGGGCTTCTCCTCCTCCCAGAGCTCAGGGTCCGAGTTCCCAGGGCTCCGCCTGTCCCGCCTCCCTGCCCCCCCCCCCCGTCCCCGCCCCGCCTCACCGGTGCCCCCCGTCCCCAGGAGCCGCTCCGGCACCCCCCGGAGGTCTTCATGGAGGCCGCGGAAGATCTCGTGCAGCTTCTCGAAATGCTCCGAGGAGGAGGCGGCGGAGGCGGCCATGGCGCAGGCCGCGCTCGAGCGGCGGCTGCCGAGGTTCGGGACCCGGGCCCGCTCCACCCGCGGGGGTCAGCCACCCAGCCCCGCAGGCATCACGGCGACCACCGCCGCGGCTGTCGGGGAAGAGACGTTTCCGGGCCGCGGCGGGGGCCTCGGGGCCGGCACGCCCACCCTCTTCACGCCGACATTGAGGGGCCGCCGGGCGCAAAAGCCTGACGGAAAGGCGGGCGGGTTGCGCCGCCCGGGAGGCTGCGCTGAAGCCGGCGGCGCGCCCTGGCTGGCGGGAGTCTCCAACCCCCGGGAACACCCGGCGCGGGCTCGGGGAAAGCGTCGCAGCAGAGGGGCTGCCGGGACCGCGGGTCCGGCAGCGCGGCCGCCCCTCTCAGGGCCCCGCCTCCGGCGTAGGGCGCTCGCTGCAGTGCATGCTGGGGGTTGTAGTTCGGCGGGAAGGGCGGGCCTACCCGGAGGTCACGAGTGGAGGGGCGCGGTGCTTCCCGGGGCGCATCTGCTGCCCAGGGGTGACGCGGAGCGTATAGGTTCGGTGTCGGCCTGCGACTGGGCGTTATCTTGTCATCGCCCCTTTTGGCCCCCCTGGCTGACTTAGTTTACGTGCTGAGCGAATGTTAGTTTCCAGCACTTGAAAGGTGGCCAGGTTCCTGCCTGCCCTCGAGAGGGGTGGGGGGGGTGTGTGTCTAGCAACCAGGGGACACCTGCTTTCCGAAGTGGTCACCGGGCACTGTGAGCCCCAAAATATGCGCTCAGCAGATGTTTAATGTCAATAGTCACTGTGCAGGATTAAGGCCACACGTGGGTGATTAAAAGATTTATTCTGCACCTGGGTAATTTATAACGCGGTGAGCGAGGGTAAGGTGACCCGACGTCCCGCTTTTGGCGGGACAGTCCTGATTTTAAACAGTTTGTCCCGTCCCTCGCCGTTTTAAAAAAGTCGAGATTTTTGGAAAGAATGCACAAGCTAGGGAGAGAACTGGAAAGGAATATACGGTTTTCGGCGGCCATATGGCTATTAGCCAGGATATGAGTTTTATATTATTTTTGTTAATTTTATAATATTCAACTTTGATAATAACAAGTAATTGTTGAGAACTGATTATCGAGAACTGATTATCAAAGTTCGCATAGTTGCTGAAACCGGTTTGGCTCAGTGGATAGAGCATAGGCCTGCGGACTGAAGGGTCCCCGGTTCAATTCAGGCCAAGGGCATGTACCTTGGTTGCGGGCACATCCCCGGTGGGGGGGGTGCAAGAGGCAGCTGATCCATGATTCTCTCTCATCGATGTTTCTAACTCTATCCCTCTCTCTTCCTCTCTGTAAAAAATCAACTTAAAAAATAATAAAAGATATATATTTTTAAAAGTTCGCATTGTTGATCAGTTGTTAGAATTCAACCACCATTGTTTGGACTTAATGAACAATGGCATTTTTTGGGATTGGCAATGACGAAAACACTTTGTAACTGTCTCTCAGACGATACACATCGTACTGCGCGTGCTAGTAAGCTAGTTAAACAAGTGATGTCATTACAAATCAGCTATTCGGATAATTTAGGTAATTTATTTATTTCATAAATTTTCTTGAATTTAGCAGACAGTTACTCAACTATACATAATATTTTTAAACTATATTTGTAAATTGTACTTAGGTTGAAATTTAAAAAATATATATTACAATACTATTTTTGCATTCTATGAAAATTTTTGTTGCTCCATATAGACCAAATTTTTCATCAAGACCCCCCACCACCACCACCACCAATGGTGTCCCGCTTTACCAATGTCAAAATCTGGTCACCTTAGCAAGGGGGACCCAGGCTTCAAGTCTCATTCCCACTAAATGTCATGTGTTCATGTCCTCTCCTGCACTCCAAGGAATTTATTGGTTCGATGGAAAGGAATTTTTATTTTCACCGATTTCATGGTTTGCCCACGGGGACCGTTATGAAATGTTTGTTTGGCAGCATCCAATATTTAAAACTGCTCACACACATTAAAAGATACATGGTTCAGGAGGACGATTTGGTGATTTTAATCTCCAGGATCCTTATTTTGATTAGATTGAGTTCATTAACCATTGATTCAAGAAACTTGTTGATCTCCTAAAATTAAGCATATGGATAGAGCAAAGCCTGAGATTGTTAGCGGCAGTGTACTGTAAAATCCCATAGTTACCCAAGGGGCAGGTACAAAAAGGAGCGCTAACCTGGGGTGGAAAAAGTAATCTTTGAACAGCATCACCAAAGAAAAGTAGAAAATGGGTGAATGATCAAATTATCACACAACTGAAGTTAATGGCATTTCAATTGAGACTGAATGATAGAAAGACTCTGGGACAAATTATTCTTAGAATGAGAAATGATTACATACCTGTAATAATGAAATGTTTCTTCTTTCAACTATAATTAAACTTTGTTTTCTTCTGTTGACTCTAATTAAACTTTTTTTTTTTAATTCTTACAGTTTTTATTCTGGTAAATTAAAACACAATTTTTATATAATCAAAAATTTTATTTGTCATTGACATCGATATAAATTAAGTAAAATATTAATTCAGTTATTCCACTGCACTATTACAAAAAGTTTTCCAATTTTTCCATAAAGTGGCCACTTCTAAATATAGTCAAAACAATTTCAACAGAAGATTATTAATTTTAAAAAAGATTATTAATTTACAAATATGAGAAGACTTGGTCCTATAACACTTTTCCCCACCAAAGTATATATATAATTGTTGGTCCAAGAAAATCTCAAAATCTTACTAGAATAAGATACTATAAATAAGTGATGAAAACAGTAGCAATTCTTCAGATTTCCTTTGGCAGCATTACTTTTTAAAAAATGTATTTTTATTGATTTCAGAGAGGGAAAGAGAGGGAGAGATATAAACATCAGCTGCCTCCTGCACACACACATCTCCTTCCCCTCCACACCCTCCAGGGGGATTGATCTGGCAACCCAGGCATGTGTCCTTTACCAGAATTGAACCAGGGACCCTTCAGTCCGCAGGCTGACGTTCTATCTACTGAGCCAAACCACTGTGCCAAACTGGCTAGGGCTGGCAACATTACTTTTGATAAAAAGTTCTCCAAGTAAGCCCCGGCCAATGTAGCTCAGTTGCTTGAGAGTCATCCAATGCACCGAAAGGGAGGCAACTGATCAATGTTTCTCACATTGATGTCTCTCTCCCTTCCTCTCTCTCTAAAAAATTCAAAAACACATTTTAAAAAGTTCTACAAAAAATGCAATGTAGATTTTTTTTCTAAGCAAATAATCATTTTAAGCTTAAGATATGTAAGGAGATACCCTAAAATAGTATTAAATTGACTGTAACTACCAATATCAGTAATTTTGCTAAATAAGGAATTGAGGGTATTTTTTTCTGCACATTGGTTGACTGGTGCTTATGATAGTGCCCTATCAGCCTTGCTAACTCGGGTGCTCACCCTTAATTCTAGAGCTGGATATTACCAACTACAGCTAAAAAAAAACCCACCAAACCTCAGGGGAGGTAAGGGAGGGGGTGTAAGGGGGAGAGATCAACCAAAGGACTTACATGCATGCATATAAGCCTAATCAATGGACACAGACAACAGGGGGGTAAGGATATGAATGGGGGGGGGGGATAATGGGGAATAAGGATACGTATGTTATACCACAATCAATAAAGAAATTTTTTTTAAAAGTCCTTTAGTCCCTTCATTACCTTCCAGGCCTATTATCTTTGAATTTCTTTCCTGCTATCCACGTGCTTCTTGGTGGGGAGTTACCAACATAAACAGAATCTGCTTCCCCTTGCAGCTCTACCCATTTGTATCAGACTGGATGGCACTGGCTTGCTCCATCTCTAACCATTTACCTGCACCAGGGTCCAGTTTAATACTGCTCCTTTGTGGCTATTTCAAATTTTGTGAAAATACTCCCAACTGCAAAAGTACATAGGAGCACAAATACTCAATAACAATCACCAAGGAGAAACTACAGCACAAAAGGGAGGCCTCCGTGGGTCTGGGCAGTAACTGAGGTCAGGAGGCCTACTTCTCAAACGGAGCCTTTCATTACCTCCTTGCTGGCCAGAGAAATAGCAGGAAAATGAGAGTTTAAACTTCATTTTTATTTCTGCCTTCTCCCCTATCTCCGCCATCCTCCCAAACTCATTAGAAAAGAAAACCCTTCCATGGTCTAGGCATGGGAACGCGTCTGAGCAGTGACTGTAGGTTGTCAGAGACACAGCCCTGCCACATTCCAGACTCAGTCACATTTTCTGAGAGAATCCAGATGTTGGCACTATGATGGTTTTCTTAAGAGGTGAGGGACGCCAGGACCGGTTTGGCTCAGTGGATAGAGCGTCGGCCTGCGGACTGAAAGGTCCCGGGTTCGATTCTGGTCAAGGGCATGTACCTTGGTTGCGGGCACATGCCCAATAGGGGGTGTGCAAGAGGCAGTTGATCGATGATTCTCTCTCATCGATGTTTCTAACTCTCTATCCCTCTCTCTTCCTCTCTGTGAAAAATCAATTAAAAGTATACATATATTTAAAAAAAAGACTGTGAACAGAGAGGGGGGAAACGAATCCAAACCGCCACAGATCAACCCTGCCAGAGCTTAGTCTTTTAGGTGGCACATCTCAGAAGGAAAATAGGAGCGTGCAGGCCCTGAGGGGGTGCTTGTCCTGTGATATCTCTAGTAACTGGCAAGAACTGGAGCAAAGCCAATCTGGGCAAAAGCAAGGCATTTTGATGGCTCTGGCAGAAAGCTGCCAAGTCTGGAAGGTGTGCTCCCCTTGTGCTCCAGGTTTGGCCGCCCGGGAGGGGGATCGTTTTGGCAGGGAGCACGGAGTAGTCTGCTGCACACTTCTCGGGTCCGGCTGCCATCGCCTGTCAATCCACAGGGAGGCCCAGCAGGTCACAGCTGACGTCCCACAGCCGCCTTGCTACCGTCATATTCCGAGCCTGGGCGGAGACCCACGTCACGTGGCAGTCACTAGAAGGGAAGGAGAGAGGTTAAGAATGGAGTCTGGCCGAAACCGGTTTGCTCAGTGGATAGAGCGTTGGCCTGTGGACCGAAAGGTCCCGGGTTTGATTCCGGTCAAGGGCATGTACCTTGGTTGTGGGCACATTCCCGGTAAGGGGTGTGCAAGAGGCAACTGATCGATGTCTCTCTCTCATCGATGTTTCTAACTGTGTATCCCTCTCTCCTTCCTCTCTATAAAAAATCAATAAAATAGCCGAAACCGGTTTGGCTCAGTAGTAGAGCATCAGTCTGCAGACTGACAGGTCCCAGGTTCGATTCCGGTCAAGGGCATGTACATTGGTTGCGGGCACATCCCCGGTAGGGGGTGTGCAAGAGGCAGCTGGTCGATGTTTCTCTCTCATCGAGATTTCTAGCTCTCTATCTCTCTCCCTTCCACTCTGTAAAAAAATCAATAAAATATATTTTTTTAAAAATCAATTATATTAAAAAAAAAAAAAAAAGAATGGAGTCTGTTCTCTGCCTGGGATAAGGAACAGGATAGAAAGACATCCCAGGGATGACCTGTCCGCTAGGCCCTTCACAGATCCAGTGTTTATCCCTGCTCTTCATCCTCCAAGCTTTACCCCAAAGACAATGTAATTACCATTTTTTTTAAACTACCATTCTCTAGAGCAGTGTTTCCCAAACTTTTGACATATGAGTACCCCTTCTATAATTTTTGTAACGCTAAGTACCCCTCGTCAAAAAAAAAAAAAGGATGTATTTTAATAATCAAAATATATATATATATTTTTTTTTGGTACATACACAAAATAATAATAAACGAAAAATAAAATCATTCATAATAAAATACAAATAAAAGTTATATTATAAATAACATTTATTTGCACACCGGACCATCTCACACCTCACAAGACTGCCTTGACTTGACTCATGAGAACGTAGAATTAGGTGCAGCTAAGCACGGTGCAGTGCACATCCCCACCAAACTCCGGTGCAACGCGTACACCCACCAAACTCTTGCCGTACCCCTGGGGGTACGCGTACCACACTTTGGGAAACACTGCTCTAGAGTATTATCTCAATCTAATGAGATTTTTTAATTGATTTCAGAGAAGGAAGGAGAGGGAGAGAGAGCGATAGAAACATCAATGATGAGAATCACTGATCAGCTGCCTCCCGTACCTGGGCAGGTGCCCTGACCAGGAATCAAACCGAATTGAACTGTGACCTCCTGGTTCATAGGTCTACACTCAACCACTGAGCCACGTCAGCCAGGCTATAATTACCATTTTAGATCTCACTAGACCACCTCTGATCAGAATGCTTTATTTGGTATAAATGCCTATCATTCAGTCTTAATATTCTCCTTTGTATGTATATATTTAATGAGGCTGGATTATGGGTATATGAGAATTCAACATGCTATTTTGTCTAATACTGTGTATAGTCAAAATTCTCTAACAAAAAGTTTTAAAAAGTCTTTACTTATTCAAGAAATGAGTCCACTGCCAGGACCCGTTTGGCTCAGTGGATAGAGTGTCGGCCTGCGGACTGAAAGGTCCCAGGTTCGATTCCGGTCAAGGGCATGTACCTTGGCTGCGGGCACATCCCCAGTGGGGGGTGTGCAAGAGGCAGCTGATCAATGATTCTCTCTCATTGATGTTTCTAACTCTCTATCCCTCTCTCTTCCTCTCTGTGAAAAATCAATAAAATGTATTTTTTCAAAAAAAGAAAAAGAAATGAGTCCACTGATAATATTTCAGTCCTGAAGACAATAAAGAAATACAGGTTTAAATTCTTTAAAAATAAATAAATAAAAAAAACTAGGATTCTAACAAGGAACAAAGAAAATTCACAAAATACCGAATAAAAGAAACAACCAGAAAGCATAAAATAAAAGATGACATGGATAAAATCAAACCTAGCCATACCACAATAAAATTGTGAATGGGTCAAATTCCCCGATTAAAAGGTAAAAATCTTAGAATTAAAGGACAAAAACTCTGTTAGACAATGTGCTTTCTTACAAGGGTACACAACACCAAACAAATCCAAATTATTTCCTTTAGGCGATAAAATGTCATCTTCCAAAACAGACACACTGCTACCTGAAATGACTCCCGCTTAGGACCTCCAGGCCCTCTGCCAAGGCGCAGTGCAGGCTGGTCTGGGCCCCCTGCTGCGGGGTCTTGATGAAGCTGGAGAAAAGCCACCACATGCATCTCATGAAGGCCGAGTGCCGAGTCAGTTCCGAGTGGACCGTGCCAGGGTGTACAGAATACACCGAAACGCCAGAGCCTGGCGAGAGGGGAGGACAGGACTCAATGGTGCTGAAGGGCCGGAGAGAGCAGAGGACACGAATGCACACTGCCCCGTTTCAAATCCCAGCTGTACCACTCATAGCTGTGTGACCTTGGGCAAGCTCTGGATGGTGTGACTCAGTTTCCTCATCTGTGAAATGGGGATAATCATAAGATCTGCTCCTCACAGGGTTGTTCTGAGGACTCAATGAGTTCGCATGATGGCTCGTCCTCGTTAGTATAGTGGTGAGTATCCCCGCCTGTCAATGAGTTCATAGGTACAAGACCTTAGAATAGTGTCTGGTGTTGTTCTGGGGGATGGGAGTGGCCAGGGAGGGGTCAATCGGTGGGAAAGAGAGACATATGTGATACTTTAAATAATTATTTTTTAAAAAGTATAAACTGTTTTGAATACTCAGAAGAAGAAAAAAGGATAGTGTCTGGTACATTTATACATTTACCAGTATAAATGGCATTCAGACATACGCCATTTTAGGTCCCCAATTCTTGATTAGAAACCTTGGGGCCAGAAATGTTTCCAGTTTTTTCCTGTATTAAAAAGGTAATATGATATACCGAGTGGCCAGATTATTACGATCTCTGAATGCATAATAATCTGGCCACATGAATTCGTGCCTGGGTGAGGTCTGGCCAGCCTGGCCAGGGCGAGGGGACATGGCCTGCCTGCTGATCGAACGCCTGATCAAGGGGACAATTTGCATATTAGCCTTTTATTATATAGGATATACATGGAGTGGATAATTATTATGTGTTCAGAAATCATAATAATGTATACTCAGTGTATATACATATTCTGTCTATTACCTACTCTCCCTAGTACAGGTGAAGTTTTGTTGCCCAATGTGTTCTGGTGTCAACTTATACAAAAACTGAATTTTTAGTCCTTTGTAGATTGCACAAGTGACAGATAAAGGACTGTGGATTTTTACTTATTATCCACTCAAGATGTACTCTTAATGACTCCTATTTTATATTCTATGTTTGAACCATATCAGCCCTCTCTCTGTTTCTCAAACTGAGCCCAGAACTTCATGCATTCTCCCCCCACCTACCTGGAATGTTCCCCAGCCCCCTCAACCCACCCACACTGTAACCCATTTAATTTCTAATCAGAAGGTCATGTCCTGGGCATAGACTGGACACGTGAACTGAGCTGACCAATGGGGCTCCTGTGTCTGAGACCTTCGGCCTGAACTCTACTCACCTCAACTCCTAAGCATCTCCAGCTGTCCACCCCGGATTTCCCTTGTCTTTACTGGAAATCCAGAGTGGAAGTGTAAAATGACAACAGCCTGCACAGACAATAGCCCTCAGGTGTGTTTATTTGTGACTGGGGTGTCCCCTCCTCAAGCATACATTTCCCTCTTGTTTGACCCCTTGCTGTTAGGGAGACACCTCCCACTCACTCCCCACCCACCCTTGCACTTGGCTTTATCCCAATGACTGTATCCAGTGCCGGTTCAGATCCCTCGCTTCTACTTAGTTTCACTGTGAGTTAAAAAAACCACGAAGCCCGAATTAATTATGACAACAACCCGTGAAGCAGTCCTGTTTTACACATGAGGAAGTAAGCCTCGGAAAGTTAACTTGCTGCAGGTCACACAGCCAGCCAGGGGTGAAACCAGGCCTTCGGCCTCACACTCAGAGCGTCTCCATCCCCTGCCGGCCGTCTCCAACATTCACTAACGGGCGGCTCTCTAAACCCAGACCCGGAGACAGTCACGGAGCAGGCCCTGGCCCAAGGACAGGCTCCAGAGAGCAGTTCCTGTTCCTGTGGCTTTGAGCTACCTCCCCGACTCGTGTGTCCACGCTCATTTCTTCCAGGCCTACCTTCCAGCCTCCGGGCCAGCTCCTTGGTGAAGAGGATGTTGGCCAGCTTGCTGTGACAGTAGGCCAGACCCGCGCTGTAGGATTTCTCGCCCTGAAGATCGTGGAAATGGATCCTTCCCATGAGATGTGCTAAGGAAGACACATTCACCACCCTTGACGGGGCTGATTCCTTCAGCTTCCCTAGCAACAGATGGGTCAGGAGGAAGTGACCTGTAAGAAAAACTAGAATTAACAGAGTTCAGGGCCAATGCAGGGGTGAAGGGAGTAGCGGCGAGTAGGGCTCAGCTATGGGAGGCAGAGGACTCAGGAATAAGGCTATTTTGCCTCATGAGTTCATTGTCAACGACAGGACAAGTTCAGTGCGGGTTTGGGGAAACAGAAACAGCCAAAGACTTTCAGCTGGTGTGCCGCAAGAATTTTTAAAACGTGCAATGCTCAACTAGTCAGGTGCACTGACCTTTTCTCACTTATAGACTGTCAAATTAAAAAATGACAACAGTCGCTCTGGGTGGTGTTGCTCAGTGGTTAGAGCGCTGGCTTGCGCACCAACGGGTCGCAGTGTGTGCAGAAGGCAACTAGTCGATGTTTCTCTCTGTCTCTCTCTCTCCCACCCTCTTCTTCCACTCTCTCCTAAAAGCAATGAAAAAAAATATCCTCAGGTGAGGATTAACAAAAATGAACGAATGAATGAAATGACAACAGTGCCCTCTGTTGTGTAAGCCCTGTCTTGAACCAAAAATATATAGGTCATATAGCAGAGTTTCCTCTTCTTGTTCACATTACATAAAGTTGCAACTGCTTGGTTAATTGTTGGTACTTGAAATCCTTATATAGAAGTATAGGCCCCTGATTTTTTATTTTAATCGTTATTGTTGAAAGTATTACATATGTCCCCATTTTCCCCCCATAGAGCCCCTCCAGCCCTCCTTGGCCCCTGCCCCAGCCCTTCACCACCCTGTTGTCTGCGTCCATGTGTTACGTATATATGCACACAAGGTCTTTGGTTGGTCACCTCCCACCCATCCGCACTCCCCCCACAAGATTCTGCACTCTGTAGTAACCCTTGTGGCCAGCATCAGATAGATGCTGCCTGCTCTTAAAGAGTGATGTTACTCAACGTTGGAATGAGATGGGACCTCATATTCACATAATCCAGACCTACCTCATACAACAGCGATTTTCAACTTTTTTCATCTCAATGCACACATAAACTAATTACTAAGATTCTGTGGCACCCAAAAAAAAAATTTTTTTTGCCAATCTGATCCCCAAATAAAAGATATAATTTTGATTGATTTACAAATAATAGTAATTAACTTTTTGGTCCAAAGTAACTTTAAAAAATCAGGTGCCCCTAGAGGGTGTTATGCTGAACAAAACAAGCCAGTTAGAGAAAGACAAGTATCACGTGACCTCACTCTTGTGGAATCCAGTTAACAAAACAAACTAATGAATGGAATAGATCCAGAGACTTGGAAGCATGGAACAGAGTGCAACACAATTATGCTGTTCAAAAAGGCGCCGAGGTAAACCGGATCTGAATCAGATTAAAAAGTGGTGGAATTGAGTGAGCCTCAAGTTCGTCCCTGAGCTTTCAGGCAGGATTATGACATTTATTATTTACTTACTAGAGACCCAGTGCATGAAATCTGTGCACTCGGGGGGTTTGGCGGGGAAGGGTCCCTGGCCAGGGCCCTCTCGCAGTCTGGGAACCCTTGAGGGATGTCCGACTGACAGCTTAGGCCCAGGGGGAGCGGGCCTAAGCTGGCAGTCAGACATCCTTAGTGCTGCCGTGGAGGCGGGAGAGGCTCCCCCTGTGAGGGCGCACTGACCACCAGGGGCAGCTCCTGTGTGGAGCGTCTGTCTGGCCCCTGGTAGTCAGTGTAAGTCATAGCGACCAGTCATTCTGCCATTAGGTCAATTTGCATATTAGCCTTTTATTCTATAGAGTGGTCTATTATGGCCGAGAGGTCTAAACACACTACAGAGAAGGCCCCATCTCGCCCTTCAGTTTTCCAAGAGGAACTTCAGGCTCCTTCTAGCTTTTGTAGTGAGCCCAGATTTCTTACCCAAGTGGTTGACTCCTATATGCATCTCAAAGCCATCTGCTGTCTTGGAGTAGGGACACATCATCACTCCTGCGTTGTTGATCAAGATGTGGAGATGCTTCTCCTCTGTAGGGAAGAGGGGATGGAGCCATGGCTATTACATCTTAGAAATCTGCCTCACACCTGGGCTCTGAAAATGGAGATGCAGGACTTCAATCTTTCCTCCACGTTCCCTTCATATTTACTTTGTATTGTTTTCATTCTAAGGCTGTAGTTGAATCTTGCATACTTTTACTAGGCAGGACAAAATTCCATCTTATACTATTAATGGGCCTTTTCCAAGATTTCCAATTCAGGAGCTAAGTACTTACTCTCTGCTTCTGAGAAGTACCCCATCCACCTCTCCCAACAGAAAGACTTCCCAGCTGAATGGGAAGATTCCAAAGCAAGAGAAGCAAGGACATTCTGTATGTACCCACACCACTGAGATTCAGGCACCAAAAGAAATTACTGGCTTCACCTCTTTGTTGCATCTGCCAGCTTTCTCTCAGGTTTCCCTTTCTCATGTGGTTAGTAACTTCTGACTAAAAGCTCATTATGCTGCAAGTTCTTTTTCTTGAGAGGCCTAGCTCCCTGGGTTATGAGGGGATATGCCCAAAGAATGCTCTTGGATTTGCTTTTTCATGTGATACTACAGGGCTTTATGTTAAGTTCTCAGCTTAAGATTCTTAACACTATTCAGAGGTGTAGATTCCCCCGCCCCATAGATGCCAGCTGGGGGTTCTAATTTCCTGCGGATGATTCTTTATCCATCTGTGTCCTGAAGAGATGATAAGCTTCTTTGTCATGTTCCTCAGCTGGTAGCCTGGGCTTTTTTAAGCTCCTGTACCATGGACCAGATGGCCTTTTGTGAAACCCAACCTTCCTTATGTGGAGCCTCAGATACAGCTCCCCAGCTCTCAAGGGCATAAGACCTCATCTCCAGACCCTAAAATCCATGTTGAGTTCTGACACTCCTGTGAGATTTTTGGTTTTAGTTCTTATTGCCACGACTTTTCTGAATTCACTTTATACTTCTGCCTCTTGAGGATTTCCCTTTGTTATCAATGAGTCCTGCTATGAATCAAAAGGTGTTTTTGTGTTGTTTTGTTATATTTTATCTAGCATTTCTATATATCAGACAGAAAGAGGAATCTTTCTGTCTGATATATAGAAATCTAGGTCACAAGACCCACAACATAGTCTCAGGTTTTATGCACTCACCTGCCAAGAAGTCCTCAGCGAAGGCTCGAATAGATTTAGTATCAGCCAAGTCCAGTTTCCGCACGAACACCTGTTGGTTCCCTGTCGTGGTCTGAATCTCTCTTGCCACCAATTCCCCCTTTTGCACATCCCGGCAAGCTATATAGACACGTGCTCCTGTCAACCAATGCATAAGAGACAAACTGTCAGCTCTGTTGTTGAATGGGTATTACTGACTTAACTAGAGGCCCGGTGCACAGATTCGTGCACTGGTGGGGTTCCTTGGCCTGGCCTGCACCCTCTTGCAATCCAGGACCCCTTGGGAGATGTCGGAGAAACGGTTTTGGCCCAATCCCCACAGGCCAGGCTGAGGGACCCCACCGGTGCACGAATCTGTCTGAGATTCATGTCTGTTCCATGTTTTCATGCCTGTGTGTTAAGCATCTAGCGATCAGTGCACATCATAGCTACTGGTCGAACAGTGGGCCAGTCGCTTAGTCTATTATATACACTGAGTGGCCAGATTATTATTATCTCTGAATGCATAATAATCTGGCCACTCAGTGTATATACTATATAATTAAAGACTAATGCATACATATTAGCCTAAACAGTGGTCAAGGACAACAGGGGGTGGGGGCATGTGCGGGGAGTTGTGGGGGATGGGAATGGGGGATGAAGACAAATATGTGATACCTTAATCAATAAATAAATTTAAGAAATAAAAAAATAAAAGGCTAATATGCACATTATCCCCTCAACTAGGAGTTCGACCAGCAAGCAGGCAGGCAGGCCAACTGCCCATGTCCCCTCCCTCGGGTCTAATATATTAGAGATATATTAGATTATGAGACATATATTAGATTATGCATTCAGAGATAATAATCTGGCCACTCAGTGTATATAGATACTGATGCTAATTGTTATTTCTAGTGTTTTATTTATTTTATCCCTACTTCACAACAGAGGTATCTGATGAGTAAATCAGGAAAGAAGATTAATCAACAATACTCATTTAGTGCCCATTATATAGAGAGCATTGTAGTAGGCTCACACCACCAAATCAGTGGGGCACTTGGAATGTTCTTGAATTCCAGGATTGGGAGGAAATAAATGAGAATGGTCGTCATTGCGAGGTAAAATGGCAGTAGCAGCAGAGCATTAGAAGTAGATAAACTTGCCTCTCTGAGCCAGCTCTTTGGCTGTCTCCTTCCCGATGCCTGTGTTGGCACCAGTAACCACTGCCACCTTCCCTGGAAGCTGGGTGGTCGATGTACACACCCCGTTGGATAGCATTTTCCTGTAGACAAAGAAAGAGAGCTCATCAGTTCTTCATTTTCCTGTTTCAACCAGAGGATCCTGCAAACCCCGGCGTCTTCAGATCTCAAGGAAAGGTTTGCTTTGGTTCCTTCTTTTTTTTAAATATATCTTTATTGATTTCAGAGAGGAAGGGAGAAGGAAAGAGAGAGAGAAACATCAATGATGAGAATCATTGATTGGCTGCCTCCTGCACAACCCCCTACTGGGGATCAAGCCCGCAACCTAGGTCTGTGCCCTTTCCAGAATCAAACCTGGGACCCTTCAGTTTGCAGGCTGATGCTCTATCCACTGAGCCAAACTAGCTAAGCCCTACGGCTGTCCTTTTATAGGTTTAAGGAAGGTTGGAGGAAAGAAAACAAAAGTTTTCTGTCCTCACTCAAGAATAAAAGTGAGGCTACTACAGGGCAATAATAATTAGAGCGACTGCCTACAGGATAAGAACTGAAGGAATATTTGATTAGTCGGGCAACTGGCTTCGGTTTGAGCTCTTCTAGATTTGGGGAATCACAAGACTCAGGCTGGAAGAAGAAAGAACTAGTCCACTGTGTCAATCTTTTTATAATTAGCACTTCATGTCCTCAAAAAACAGCGAATCCAACATAAAATTATGAAAGCTTGTCAACCTGGGACAAAACAAACAGAAAAAAAAAACACACACATACAATTAAAAATAAGACAAAATGGGGTGCACCTCAGGACTGAAACCCTCACTGCTGTTGGGGGGCGGGGGGAGGGGGCCGGGAGAACCTAAGTACAAAAGGGAGCGGGGATTCAACTTCTGGTTTAATTCACGAGAGTCCTTGTCCTTAAGCAATGCACTATTCTTCATTTCTACAAAAATGAGTATACAAACAGTGACTAGCAGGCCTCGGGTTGTTCGTTTCTCTTCTCTACAAATCTTGAAGCCAAGTTGAAAGAATCTGTTCACGAGGAGATGCATTTTTAAAGGGCGTTTCAGCCTTTTACATTGAACTTGGAATTGCAAAGTACACACTCCTAGCCACTGAAGTTACCCGCTTAGGGCAAGGGCAGATACGACGTAAGCCTCCCCCGCTCAGTTTCCCACATCTCTTCACTCTGGCTCCAGGAGGGACAATGTATGAGGACCTCTACTCAGTCCTTTCTTCTCCCTCACCAGCAGGAATGAAAGATGAGCTCAGGCCTAGCTCCCGTGACCTAGCTAGGTAGCTGGGAGCATGGCTCTTGGAATATAATCTTCCTCAGAAACATCTCGCTGAGGACTGAGCACTATTTTCATTTCAGGTTCAACTTCCCACTGAGAACTGATGCAGATAAGAGGTTCTGGTGGTGGAGAGATAAAAAGCAGCCCCGCGGAGTGGCTCTGAGCGTGGTTGAGCGTGGGTCGGAGCACTATTTTCCTTTCAGGTTCAACTTTCCACCGATAACCCATGTGGATAAGAGGTTCCGGTGGTGGAGAGATAAAAAGCAGCCCCGCGGAGTGGCTCAAGTGGCGGAGCGGCTCAAGTGGCGGAGCGTGGACCTGTGAACCAGGAGGTCACAGTTCAATTCCCGGTCAGGACTTCCCCAGTGCGGGGCATGCAGGAGGCGGCCAAACAGCGATTCTGTCTCATCATTGATGTCTCCATCTCCCTCTCTTCCTTCCTCTCTTTTTTTAAAGAAGCAGCCGTTTTATGCTGAGTATGGGCACCCAAGGGTGCCTAGAGTTAGGAGCACCGAGTGTTCAGAGGGGAGGAAGAATACCACTGGATGAGGGGCATGAAGGAGGTGGGGAGGGGGGGAAAGAAGAGGTGAATTCAATAAGAAAGAACAGAGTGCAATCTTGCTCGCCTTCGAGTTCCAGCCCAGCTTCCGCCCCGGCCCCCGCCCATCAGGCGGCCGCGCTCACTGGCTCGCCGTCACCACGGGTGATGCACGCGGGCCAATCGGCAGGCGGCCTGGTCTGCAGCCCGCGGCGGATCCTCCGGGGACCGGGAGCCAGCCAGCGCCCCACGTATCCCCAGGTGAACAGAGCGCCGCCACCGGCCTCTCCGCCCCACCCCGAAATCCCCGGGGCGGACTCCGAGCCCTACATAATCCCGCTCCGAGGACAGGGCTGCGTGCGGGATGCCACGTTTTCCCCTTCACCACGTCGCCCAGAGAAAGAGCCGCCTCTCAGAGTAACAGGAGGGCAGGAACGGGCTGCACGTGTCCCGATCCCCATCCAAGGCCAGTTTCGAAAAGCAGAAAGTCGAATGGCTGGCTCCATTGTCCTTCACAGGCTGGAAGCAAGAGGCTGGTTAAGGCTGGTTCGAGGCGTGGGGGCTACGGGGAGGAAAAAACGGTCTTGAGGTGCACACCTTATTTTGGGGATCTGAAACCCCCCGACGCTGTTAAACTTAAGTGCCTGGGGTAGACCTGCACTCGGGGTTTGCAGGAGCCGGAAGCAAAGGCTGCTTAAGAGGCAAAAGGGGGGGCCGGAGAAGCAAAGCAGGGTGCTCCGGGATGCAATCCCTTCCCTCGTCCTGGGGTCTGACGGCGTCGCCCTCCCGGCATCCAGGGCAGCAGGACCTCCTCAGACCAACCAAACCCGGCCTAGGCCGACATGGGGCCCACCGGGGAGTTTTTCCTTTTCCTTCTTTGGAAGAACGGAGCTTCCGTGAGGATTGATGCCTGCCCCCCCCCCCGCCCCCCGAGATTCGCAAGAGAAGACATTACATTTGCACAGACCTGATTTGGGGTGCAGCGATGAACAGGAGAAGGGGGAGGAGGAGGAGGAGCAGGAGCAGGACCCCGATCATCGTGAAGCAAGCCGCACAGCGAGATGCCCCGGCGGCGCGCACCAACTGCGGCTTCCCTCCCCAGACGCGCCCTAGTACTTCCCAGCAAAGCCTTCTGGGAAATGTAGTCCAAACCCTGGAGGGGACTAGCGGGCCGTGAGCTTGCTGTTCCCAGTCACGGAGAAAAGTTGAACCGTGCGCCAGATACACTGCAGATCCCCAGTTTATCTAGCGTCCAAGGACTTTGGGGTCGTCCAGCCAGCTCTCCCACCACCCTTCTGGCCACCTGCGATTTTTGGGAAATCTCCCCAGCCCTCTATCTCCCGGTGGTTGGTTCACTTTCCCCCAATCATTATTAGGCAGTTACCACATCCTTTGTCCTGGAGATGAAATACTGGCATCTGGGATATGTTTTAAGGCCGATTACACAGAAGAGGAGCAGTTGGAGTCTGACAGTTGGAAAGGTAGGGAGAGGTGAGAATGCTTCCTCCTTTGGGGATTCCAGTGGAGCTGAAGCCATTGGTTCCTGAATCCATTCTCCGGAGAATCTACTTGATTGTGTCTATTTTGATAACTATAATAATTTTCCTGGTGTGTGACAAATAATCAATGGTAGAATATAGTTTTCTTTTTTTTTAAAAATATTTTTTTTTGATATTTTACTGAGAGAAAGGGAGAGAGATAGAGAGCTAGAAACGTCGATAAGAGAGAAACATTGACCAGCTGCCTCCTGCACACCCCCCACCGGGGATGTGCCCGCAACCAATGTACATGCCCTTGACCGGAATTGAACCCGGGACCCCCCAGTCTGCAGAGCCAAACCGGCTTCAGCAGAATATAGTTTTCTTGATGGCTTCAGTTAGTTATGTTAGCTCCCAAGGGAGCAATGAATTTCTCAGGTTAGCAGCCCAGTTGGTTTTGCCAATTCATGCAACTGTTTAATCCAGTCTTCAGGTCATGATTATGACCTGAGAATAAGCAGGTTCCCTGTTCAGTCATTTATTTAAGCTTATATCTGGTTTCCAGGGGGTGAAGGTGGGGGATGTTTAAGTAGTCATTATCTGGCTGCGATTCCTGATGGCACCACCCTAATGTATTCTGGATCTTTCTTCCAGATAATTCATTTCCATTTTTTTTTTGAAAGACATGTGCTCCAAGGTCAATTTGAATGATGAGAATATGGAGCAGCTGGCATTCTATTACAACTTGGCAATTTCTCAAACTGTTAGATATGTTAAACATACTCCTATTATTGTGACTCCTAGGTAATTTTCCAGGAGAAATAAAAGTTATTCATAAAGATGTATATATGAATGATCATAGAAGCTTTATTTGTTATAATCAAAAATAAGAAACAAGCCAAGTGTTCATCAATAGATGAATGGATAAACAAATTGTGATATATCCACATAATGAAATACTACTTATCAGTAAGAAGAAATAGAGTTTTGATGCACTTAACAGCTTGAATGAGTCTCCAAGTAGTTATGTTGTATGAAAGAAGCCAAACCCTGCCTCCCCCCCCCCCCAAAAAAAAAAGAAGTGCATACTTAGGATTCCATCCTATACAATAAAAGCCCAATAGGCTAACTGTCTGGTCATCCTCTCATTCATTCAACCAATCAAAGCATAATATGTTAATGATATGCTAAGGCTGCTCAACCACTTGCTATGACATGCACTGACCACAAGGGGGAAGATGCTCCCACCAGTAGGTTAGCTTGCTGCTGGGGTCCAGCTGATTGAGACTGAGTGAGACAGGCTGGACACGCCCTTGAGCCAATCTCCTGTATCCCTCCCTGGCCCAGAGTGCACTGGTGGAGTCCCTTGGCCTGGCCTGTGCCCTCTTGCAATTCGGGACCCCTCTGGGGATGTTGGAGAGCCGGTTTTGGCCCAATCCCATAAGCCAGGCCAAGGGACCCCATTGGTGCACTGCCAGAAGCTAATTCCAGCACGTCATAAATGCAAGGAGTTTCATCAAAAGGTTGATGGAACCTTGAGGACTGCCTGCTGGAAATGGCTAAGGGTATTTCCCCACACCTAAAGATTTGCATAGAAGATTGCTTGCTGCCAGACAGCTAAGAGCATTTTAATCTACATGGTATTGCCTCCTACTGGCAAAACATCTGAACAGCTGTAGGTGTCCCAATCTGACAATGGGATTTTGTATGCTAAACCTTGCCTTTGATATGTATGTCTACTTTGTTTTAAGACAATTAGTGTTAATAAAAAGCAAAGGGTCCAGAGAGACAGGGGACTTGGTTTCTTTAGCTCAGTCTTCTCTAGCTCCCCAAAATGCCTTCCAAAATTATGTTTCATCTCTAGACTCTTTAATAATTTATAGCAGCCCTTCTCCAGATTTCTGAACCCTTCAAGATTCTGGATTAAGAACCCCAGCAGTGCACAAATTTGTGCACTGGGCATCTAGTTGATATATAATTCTTGAAAATGCACACTGTAGATTGTAGATTTTGGTGATAGAAAGTACACCATTGGTTTCCCAGGGATAGAAGGAAGTGAAGAAGGATGGGAGGGTTTTACCAAAGGAAATGAAGAAACTTTTTGGGGTGATAAACATTGTCTTGATTGTTGTGATAGTTTCAAGACTGTATACAAATGACAAGACTCGTCAAATTGTGTACTTTTAACATGTGCACACTATTACATGTCAGTTATACCTCAATAAAGCTGTTAAAATTGGAGAAGTGGGAAATGATCAAGTACCATACCACTGTGAAGTTAAGAAACATAAGAACTGAAACATGTCTTAGCATCATATAAGTCACATGAGTGCCATTGTGGAGAACAGCTTCAGAGAAATGGTGGGGGAAAGCCTGTTTGGAATAGACTGAGGAGTGAGTAGAAAGAAAGTGTAGCCAACTCTTTCAAGCTGGAAAGAGAGAAGTTAATATCAGGAGGTCAAGGTGGGATGTCAGGAGTATTTTTAAAGAGGAGAACATTTAAGATAAAGGGGAATTAGGAGATAATTAATTGAGTCATGCCCTGAGAAGAGGATGGGCTAGAGAGAAATTTAAAAAATATTTTTTTATTGATTTTTTACAGAGAGTAAGAGATAGGGATAGAGAGCTAGAAACGTCGATGAGAGAGAATCATTGATCAGCTGCCTCTTGCACACCCCCTACTGGGGATATGCCCGCAACCAAGGTATATGCCCTTGACCGGAATCGAACCTGGGATCTTTCAGTCCGCAGGCTGATGCTTTATCCAGTGAGCCAAACGGGTTTCAGCTAGAGAGAAATTAATGTTAGGAGGAAAGGCAGATACAATGAGCACAAATTCCAAAGACTTATAAACTTGTTACCAGGATAATGAAGAATTTTCATTCTGATGGTCCGTGTGTGCGTACATGTGGGTGCATATGTGCACCAGGAAACTTGCTGAAATTGAGGGGGGTAGCCACAAAGTTTAAGAAGGGTAGAAAATGTTTGAAATAATCATTGTGGAGATTAAGGAAATAAAAAACAGATGGACAGTTTTATTGAAGGCGCTGGGTGACGTTGGTGGCTATGTACAGGGTGGGACAAAATTAGGTTTACAGTTGTTCATATGGAAAAAAATACAACAATTAATAAATAGCAATACAAGAATAAACTCTGTGTTTCACATACTAACAGCTGTAAACCCTTTGCCCCACCCTGTGTTTATTAATTGCATCAACATGCAAGGTGATGTAATTTTTCTGTAGCAGTTCTCATCAGCCAGCTGCACAGAAAAGACAGGTGGGGTTTATCAGCCTCTGGGGCGGAAAGACAAATGGGCCAGGAGGCTGAGGATATTGGTGAGAGAATGACTGACATGATGAAATCTCAGTTGGATAATTCAAGTGATTGATGGCAGTAGGGACTTAGAGTTGTCTGTAGATCCTCCTGGGTTGAAATAACCGCTATGCTGGGATTCATGCTACAAGAGAGCCAGGTGAGCAGGACGGTAGCAGGTCTGAATGTAGGACTTCTGCGATGGATGGTTCCAGGTACTGGTAGACTGAGGGGCAAGGATAAGGTAGAAGAGAAAGTTCCTGGAATTGAGGAGGTCAAGGGCCCGAGGGCCTTAGAAACTAGGGTGTTGCTGCTACATCTGTAAAGGTAATGATGTCACTATAAACATGTGTGTACAAGTCTCTGTGTAGACATATTTTCATTTATTTTGAAGATATATCTAGGAATGGGATTGTTAGGTCTTATGTTAACACTGTGTTTAATTGTTTGAGGAACTGTCAGACTGTTTTCCAAAGATGCTATACTATTTTACATTCCTACCAGCACTGTGTGGGGTTTCAATTTCTCTACCTCCTAGTCAACACTTGTTTCTGTCTATCTATTGATTTCAGTCATCCGAGTGGGTTGATTTACATTTCCTTGATGACTTAATGATACTTGAGAGTGGTGTGTGTGTGTGTGTGTGTGTGTGTGTGTGTGTGTTTGTGTACTTATAAGCCAATTTATTATTGGAAGCATTTCCTTGGATATATGTCTATTCTGATCCTTTGCCCATTTTTTAAAAAAAATATGTTTTATTGATTTTTTACAGAGAGGAAGAGAGAGTTAGAAACATCGATGAGAGAGAATCACCGATCCCTTTGCCCATTTAAAAAAATATTTTATTGACTTTTTACAGAGATGAAGGGAGAGGAATAGAGAGCTAGAAACATCGACGAGAGAGAAACATCGATCAGCCGCCTCCTGCACACCTCCTACTGGGGATGTGCCCACAACCAAGGTACATGCCTTTGACCAGAACTAACCTGGGACCTTTTAGTCCACAGGCCGATGATGCTCTATCCACTGAGCCAATCCAGTTAGGGCTCTTTGCCCATTTTTAATGAGGTTATTTATAATTTTATTGTTGCGTAAAGTCAACTCAAGATTTTGAACCCAGGAAGTCTGTCCCTACATCTGTAGGCTTAACTCTCATGCTCTCCTGCTTCTTGCTATGCATCATGGTTACAAAGTGGTACAAATTTTGTTACTATTTATTCTATGTAAGACGTTGTGTGAAAAGCCACTTAAAAGCTGGAAAAGAGTTTATTTTAGAGGTGAAAACTTGTAGGGAGCGGCTATAGGGTCAAGTCTCCGACTGACCTGTGGCAGAGCCACATACAAGTCCCAGCTTGGAGGCAGAGCCCTCCCAGCACAATTAAGCTTCACCTTATAGCCCTCCCTTGTTCCTAGGAAGCTAATGGGCTGTGGGAGGCACAGCAAGTGCTGCCAAAACAAGGCTTGAGTAACAAAATAGATTCGAAACTCGCAAGAACATTGTAAACATGTTGACCACTCCCCTTATTTTGCTTTGTGTGGTCTGACTATAAAATAAAGCTTCTGCTTAGAGGCTGTCACTGTTTCCTCATCCAGGCAGTGATCCACCTGGTCCCAGCTGTATTCTCTTATCTGACTTCTTTAATCCTTCACTGCCCCTCCTCAGGTTCACCCCTCGCTGTGCTGGATGCAGTTCAAAAACGGTCTTGGTTTGAGAAAATATGCTTATAGCACCTTCAGGAAGGAAGGGTAAGGAGAAACAGTTGAATAACTAGACATAGCTAAATTATACATAGTTAAATTGCCTCATATGAGAAAATAAAGGAATTTGGTCAGGGGGTTAGGTGAACAATCAAAAAGGATAGAAGACTTAAGAAAAAGAGTTAACATGGAATGGACTGTTGAATCTCAGAGGGAAGGTGGGGATGGGTGCATGGGTGGGAAGAGATCAACCAAAGAACTTGTATTCATATATGCATAACCCTTGGACACAGACAATGGTGTGGTGAATGCTGAAGTGGGGATGAGATGGGGGAGGGGCTAAAAGGAATCAATAGTGGGGAAACAGGGACATATGTAATACTTTCAACAATAAAGATTTTTTTAAAGAGTTAAAAAATATAAGCTTTAAATATCTTATAATTTTATTTGTTAACTAGGCCTCATTAAAGCTAAGTCAAGAGAGAGAGAGAGAGAGTTGAGAATAATATCAGGAACTAGTCATAGACAAAAGTGACTGGTGAAAAATTTCAGTGACGCCGAAACCGGTTTGGCTCAGCAGTAGAGCGTCGGTCTGCGGACTGAAAGGTCCCAAGTTCGATTCTGGTCTAGGGCATGTACACTGGGGGTGTGCAAGAGGCAGCTGGCCGATGTTTCTCTCTCATTGGCGTTTCTAGCTCTCTATCTCTCTCCCTTCCTCTCTGTAAAATATCAATAAAATGTATTTTAAAAAAAAGAAAAGAAAAATTTCAGTGACAAGGTCACTAAAGGACACTAACAACAGGGCTGTTTAAGATTTAGTATTGTTATGCATATAAGTACAACCAACGAACACAGAAGGGAGGTGGGGGGGGGGCAATGGTAAGCTATGTACACAAATACCTTAATACATTTTAAAAAAATAATAAAATTTAGTATTGTTATTTATGTTGCTAAACTCTTCACATCCCAAACCTTTTTGGAAAGTCTACCATACATACAATGTAAGTTCCAGGGATTCAGAGAAATCTGTTATTTTAAGACATTAACAGAAATCTGTTATTTTAAGAAGGAAGGGCAGGGAGAAAAGGAGAAGCTTATAGCTCTTCCTCCTGCTCTAATTTGTAAGAGATTACTTTCTAGAGTAACCGGGACAGGGATAACCAGGTGGCCAGTGCATTATGACCCCACTTTAATTCAAACCAAAGGTCAAGTCATGGGGCAGCTTCCCAGCTTCACGACATGCCCTCCCCTCCGAGGATGGTGTTATCTTCTGACCTGTGATTCATGAGCAGGAAGAGTGCTTCTCAATTCTTTGTAGGCCCTCAGTGAGTTCTTCATTGGTAAATTTCAGGTCCATTCCTGCACTGGTTCCTCTGGTGTTTTCATCGTCCTCTCTACTATATATTTCTATCCTATCTCAGATTGAAAGTCCCTAAAAAAGCAAGTATTGGATTGGTCCATAATTCTTTTGGTGTCAATTACAGTAATAAAGTAGGTCATGATGATGGCTTTGCTTATTCGTCAATATACGTTTAAGAGTGTCTCAACACCAGTGTGAGAAATAGCTTCGTTTTGTGATATTACAATGATTAATTTAACCAAAATGAACAAGATGTTTCAGAGTTATCTGGTTATTTTTGCTATAAATTTTAATATTTAATAAGCTATAGGTTATGAATTCACAAGGTATGAAACGGTACTTTCAGTGAAAAGCCACCTAATGTTCCCATGTTCTCCTAGAAGTGGCCATTGGTATCCCTTTCTTTTATCTTGTTTCTTATTAGACAAATATGTACATCTATCTTCTCCATTTTTTTTATCCTCACTTGAGGATATGTTTATTGATGAGAGAGAGAGAGGGAGAGGGAGAGAAAGAGAGAGAGAGAGAGAGAGAGAGAGAGAGAGAGAGAGAGAGATGAGAGGAAAACATTAATTGGTTGCCTCTCATTTGCACCCCAACTCACAACCTAGGTATGTGCCCTGACCAATAATTAGACCTTTCGGTCACACCAGACAGATCTATTCTCTCCATTTTAAACAAATGGTAGCATATTATAAACCATGTTCTACTCCTTACTTTTTCACCAAATATGTCTCAAAGATTCTTCCATATCAATATGTTTAATAAAAAAAAGTATATCATAGCTATATAGTAGTCATTGTGTGGCCATACTATCGACAGGCATTTAGAAGGTTTCCATACTTTTCCTATTACACACAATGGTGCAATGACATATTTGGAAGTGGAAAGTTCAGGTCAATGAGTATGTGCATAGCCTTATTAAATGTTACCATACTTCTCTCTGGAAGCTGTAACAATAAACTCTCATAATGCATCATTATTTCTTCACACTCTTGTGAATGGACTATGTGAAAGTCTTTTTTTAAATTTTATTTTTATTTAATCATCGAGGACATGCTTAGAGTGAGGAAAGGGAGAGAGACAGAGGAGAGAGAAACATCTACACACTGCTCTTCCCACATGTCCTGACTGGGATTCGAATTAGGAACCTTTTGGTGCACAGGATGATGCTCAACCTACTGAGCCATTCCAGCAGGACTGTGTGATAGGCTCTTTGATCTTTGTCAATCTGATAAGTGGCTCCCAGTGTAATTTTAATTTTCATCTCTTTTATTCTGAGTTAGATTGAAGAGCCACTTATATTTCCTTTTCTGTAACCTGTTATTTCCATTGGGCTGCTTATTCTTTTTCCTGAGTGATTTGTAAGAATTCTTTATATATAAATAAATTAAACTCTTGTCTACAATACGTGTTGTGACTATTCCCCACCCCATTTCCCCAGTTTCTCTTTTGTTTTGCCTTGTGTATGGTGGTTTTTGTCATGAAATTTTTATTCTTTCATTTTCTGGGATTCCTATCTTATTAGCAAGATCTTACTACTCAAAAATTATTTAAAAATTGGACCAGCTGTCATGGCTCAGTGGTTGAGTGTCTACTTGTGAACCTGGAGGTCACAGTTTGATTCCTGGTCAGGGCACATGCCCGGGTTATGGATTCGAGCCCACAGTGTGGGGCAGACAGGAGGCAGCCGAACAATGATTCTCTCTCATCATTGATGTTTCTATCTCTTTCTCCCTCTGCCTTCTTCTCTGAAATCAATAAAAATATATATTTTTAAATTTTATTTTATTAAGGTATTTTCTGTGTACATAGTTTACCATTGCCCCCCCCCACCTCCCATTTATGCCCTCCCTCCCCAGATTTCTGTGTTCATTGGTTGTACTTATGTTCATGCATACCAGTCCCTCGGTTGTTCTCCTATCTCCCCCCAGGTCTCCTTCCCCTCCCCGCTGTCATTTGACAATCTGCTTGTTTTATGGTGACCATCTCAGGACCCCATGAATAAAATCTGCTCCTCATTTGGCAGTCTGCTTGTTTTATGGTGACTATCTCAGGACCATATGAATAGAGTCCGCTCCTCCTCTGGTTCTCACCACCCCTTCCCCTGGGTCCCACTGCTTCCCCAGGGACACACGGCTCGCCCGGGGCACACTGCACCCTGGGACAATCGGCTCACCCGGGGCACTCGGCCCCCTGGGACACTCGGCTCACCCGGGGCACTCGGCCCCCTGGGACACTCGGCTCACCCGGGGCACTCGGCCCCCTGGGACACTCGGCTCACCCGGGGCACTCGGCCCCCTGGGACACTCGGCTCACCCGGGGCACTGGGCCCCCTGGGACACTCGGCTCACCCGGGGCACTCGGCCCCCTGGGACACTCGGCTCACCCGGGGCACTGGGCCCCCTGGGACACTCGGCTCACCCGGGGCACTCGGCCCCCTGGGACACTCGGCTCACCCGGGGCACTCACTCGGCCCCATGGGACGCACGGCTCACCCGGGACACACTTCCCCTTTGGGGGGTAGGGCTCACCCGGGGCACTTGGCCCCCTGGGACACTCGGCTCACTCGGGGCACTCGGCCCCCTGGGACACACGGCTCACCCGGGATCCCCTTCCCCTTTGGGGGGGTACGGCTCACCCGGGGCACACGGCCCCTCTAGGGTGTTGGGGTCGCATATTGGAGGCGCCACGCTAGCTCCTTGATAGCATGGCGGGCAGGCTGGGACAGCTGCAGTTGGGCTGAGATGGTTGCAGGCAGGGGGACCACCTTCAAAGGTGTCTCGTTCGGTGTGGGAGCGGAGCAGCTGCAGACATGGAGGCTAAGTTCTGAGGTCGCCCACTCCCTGAGCCTAAGGCGTGGTGAGCTCTGTTCTTGGTGGATTTCCTTTATTCTCAGCGGCAGTGGTGGGTGGCGGTGCCAGGTGCAATATTGACGGTCGTTCCTGTGGTTCAATTACCACTGTAGTTTTAAAGTTCACATGGCGGTGGTGGTGAGAGCTTCGGCTTGGCCATGTGGCCAGAGGATGGGCTCGCCTGGGTGGGTAATGGAAGGCACCGTGCCATTTCCTCACCAGCGCGCTCCATTTCCCTCCCAGCATGGTGGGTGTGCTGGGAAGATTGTGGGCGGGCTGTGATGGCTGCATGGGGAGAGTCCGCCCTCAATGGTGTCCTCTTTGGTGCGGATGTGGAGCTGCTGTGGATGCAGAGGCTAATTTCTGAAGCCACACTCTCTATGAGCCCGGTGTGTAGTGAGCTCTGATTTCGGTGGATTCCCATTCTTGGGGGCGGCGGTGGGTGCGGCAGCGATGGTAGCTCCTGTGGCTCAATTTCCCCTGTAGTTTTAAAATCCGCGTGGTGGTAGTGTCTGATGCTTTGGCCTGGCCATGTGGCAGCAGAGAGAGGATTCTCCAGGTCTGCCAATGGAAGGCGCAGCACCAGCACAGCGCGTGTGAAGGCCTGGCAGAGCAGGCCGCGGGCGGTGGCGGAGAGTCCCCGCGATGTCCCAGTCTTTCAGACTTAGTGGAACGCTTCCCCTGAGCCAGGACAAGCAGCACCACCACAGATATTGGCCAGCTCAGTGCTGCCCCTCTACAGGTGACAGTAGGGGCATCCTCACCTCGGTAGGCCTTTGTTCTTGGAGGTCTTAACCAGTGGAAGGCAGCACGGTACAGAACTGCCCCACCTTCTCAGTCCTCCGCTCGCTGTAGTTTTATACTCCACATGGCAGCTGCGGCGCCCTGCTTGGTGTCTAGTTGTAGCCTTCCCATTTCTGGGCCGAGCTGGTTGTGCGGGAGGGGAGACGCTGTGCCCGCTCCTCTCCAGCACTGTGGGCGGGCTGGGAGTTCGCGCTCATGGGCTTCTAGTCCAGGCAGGAGCCAAAGGCGCGGCGAAGGCGGCGGCAGCGGTGGTGGCAGCGGTGGCGTAGGCCCCCATCAGCTCCCGTGGCGGAGGCAGGGCTGGCCCACTCCCTAGGCCCTGGGGCGGGGCGAGGTCTGGCTTCCCTCATTTCCGGCGGCAGCGGCAGGTTCAGTTTCACTGTAGTTTTAAACTCCACATGGCAGCCGCAGCGCCCTGCTTGGTGTCTAGTTGTAGCCTTCCCACTTCTGGGCTGGTTGCGGGCGGGGAGACGCTGTGCGATTTCTTCACCAGCTCAGTAAGCGCGGGGGCTGGGCCGAGCTGGCTGCGGGCGGGGAGATACTACACCATCTCTTCGCCCGCCCGGCGGCGAGTGCGGGGGGGCCGAGCCTAGGCGCCCGCTCCTCGGGCTTCTCGTCCAGGCAGGAGCCGAAGGCGCTGCGGCGGCGGTGGTGGCGGTGGCGTAGGCCCCCATCAGCTCCCGTGTCGGGGGCAGGGCTGGCCCACTCCCTGGGCCCCGGGGCGGAGCGAGGTCTGGCTTCCCTCATTCCAGGCGGCAGTGGCTCCTGCAGGTTCAGTTTCGCTGTAGTTTTAAACTCCACATGGCAGCAGCGACGTCCTGCTTTGTGTCTAGTTGTAGCCTTCCCATTTTGCCAGCTTTCCTGTGGGTCTGGTGCGATCCCTTTTGGTTTTATCTGTTGTTTTTTTCCAAATTGTTGAGGAGATGGCGGCCCAGGAGACTTCCTGGGCTGCCATCTTGCTTCGGTCTCCCAATAAAAATATTTTTAAAAATTATTTTAAAATTTGTCCCATGGATCTTCTTAATGCTTAAATTATTTCATTTTCCACGTTTATATCATTGATATATTTAAAATTTTGGTGCATAGAGTAAGGTAAAAATTAAGTTTATCTTTTCTGAAATGGATAGTAGCAAGGCATTATAATATTTTATTAAATAATTTATCTTCTCCCAACAATGATTTGAAATAATGTTTTAAAATTATATCTAGAACGAAGATGGCGGCGTAGGTAAACACTCCTAAATGGCTGCTGGGCACAACAAGTTAAAAAAAACAACAACAACTATAAAACAAACATCTATCTCCCAAAAACCAAACAAAAGCTGGCTGAGAGGAAGCCCTACTTCTAGACTGAAAGAGAAAGAGGAGAATCCAGGGCACAAGCCCTACTTCTAGACTGAAAGAGAAAGAGGAGAATCCAGGGCACAAGGTAGGGGGGCGAGGACGTGATAAAGGCTGGCAGCGGATCCAGGCTGGCAGAGGGTGGTGCTTTCTTCAACCCGAAGAGAGACAAGTGCCCGATGTCTCTGAAATCCAGTTTCTGGGAAGAGGCTAGACCAGGGGTGGGCAAACTTTTTGACTAGAGGGCCACATGGGTTCTTAAACTGGACCGGAGGGCCAGAACAAAAGCAACCTGACCATGCTGGCACTCTCATCTTGGGCTGCTGGTGAAGGCGCAGAGGGGAGAGCAAGAGAACCCTCTGATCTTTCCGCTCTGTGGGCTGGATAGAACAGCTGAACGGGCCGGATCCTGCTCGTGGGCCGTAGTTTGCCCACGGCTGGGCTAGACTGTTTGCCATCGGGCCAGAAAGTGAGACTGGCTTGCTTGTAGAGCTGAGGTTGTTTGCTGTGCTGTAGTGCGAAACACGGGGAGACACAGGGACGCCATCACAGACGCAGCAGACAGCAGCCATCGCTGTTGGCCACATCCCAGCCTAGTGATGCCCTGAGACTCCGCCCCTCACATCCAAGCTCCAAGCATATGAATGAACCTTTCTGTTGCAGTTTAGCAAAATTGCAACCTGGGGCAAACAGATCCAAGGAGGACAGGACTGTGGTTCACGCTGTAGCTTCTGCGAAAGTACTGGCCTCAGACAGTAGCTGAACTGCACCTCATTGAGACCCAGAAACCAGAGTTCTAGTGCTCAATTTCAATCCCTCACACCCATCAGTGACACATTCAGGAGACAGTCTCAGTGAGCACCAAAGCCCCACTGAAACAAGGTGTGTCTCCAGCGCAGCAGTTCTTCCTTTTTAGACACAGCGGATCCTCACAGGCAATTGGCCTGGAGGTCCATTCCTCCCAATGTACCAACAGCAATCAAGGCTTAATTACACCAAGACTTTGCACTAAGCCCACAAAGGGATATAGCAAAAGCAACCACCTCAGGTGATTTGGGAAGCTGAGCTACTGGCTCCTATAGATCACCTACCACACAAAGCCACTCAATCAACAAAGGGAGGCAGCCTTAATGAGGAGACACAGAAGCATGACACGAATGGGAGAGATTGAGGAGAGTAAACTACTGGACTACACACAGTTCAGAATCTTATTTATAAGATTACTCAAGAATCTTCTAAAAACCTTTGAGAAACTTGATGAGACCTCCAAGAAGCTTGGTGAGACATTCAAGGACCTTAAAGAGAATATCAAAAAAATAGAAAAGGACCAGCCATAAATTAGGCACAAAGTCTTAAATAAAGAATATATAGAAACTCAACTATAGATCAACATACCCCAATAATCAAACCAAAGATCTGGAATATAAGAAAGCAAAAATCACCCAACCAGAGAGGTAAAAAGAAAGAAGAATCCAAAAGCGTGAGGTTAGTGTAAGGAGCCTCCAGGATGGCTTAAAGCGTACCAACATCCGGATTTTTGGGGAGCCAGAAGAAGAGAGTGAGCAGAATATTGAAGGCTTAATGGAAGAAATAATGACAGAAAACTTCCCCTACTTGGTGAAAGAAATAGACTTACAAGTTCAGGAAGCACACAGGACCCCAAACAGGAGGAATCCAAAGAGGAACACACCAAGACACATCATAATTAAAATTCCAAGAGCAAAAGACAAAGAGAAAATCTTACAAGCAGCAAGAGAAAAACAACTAGTTACCTACAAGGGAGTACCCATAGTCAGCTGAAACTATGCAGGTTAGAAGGGAGTGGCAAGAAATATTCAAAATGATGAACAACAAGAACCTACAACCAAGATTACTCTACCCAGCAAAGCTATCATTCAGAATTGAAGGTCAGATAAAGAGCTTCACAGACAAGGAAAAGTTAAAGGAGTTTATCAACACCAAACCAGGATTACATGAAATGTTGAAGGGTATTCTTTAAGAAGAGGAAGAAGAAAAAGGTAAAGGTAAAAAATTATAAACAACAAAAAGGCATCAAATACATACCTACCAACAAGCGAATCTAAAAATCAAGAGAATAAAAAAAAAATCTGAAGAACAAAATGGACTGGTGAATATAAAAGAATCAGGGGCATAGAAAGGGATTGGACTAACAATTCATAGGAGGAAAGGGGTCTGAGAGGTGCCAGAAGATTGGACAAAAATCTTACACCTATGGATGAAGACAGTGGCGGGGGTAAGGGCATGCGGTTGGGTTAGGAATCTGGTGGAGGGGAGATCAGGGGGAGGGGAAGAGGAACACCTGCAATAATCTGAACAATAAAGATTAAAAAAAATAAAATTATATCTAAATTTCCATATCTATTTGGGTCTATTTCTTAGTTTTACCTGCTGGAAGCCAATTCCAGCATGCCATAATTATAAGAGTTTTATCAAAAGGTTGATGAAACTTGGGGGCTCAACAAGGGCTGAGTCACATATGTAATTACCTGTTCAAGTGGCTAGAGGGCACTTTCCCCAAACATGAATAGGATGTTTATTTGCTGCCAGACAGCTCAGGGCATCTCAAGCTACATATTATCGCCTCCTGTTGGCCAAACACCTGAACAGCTGTAGGCTATTCCCCAATCTCACAATGCTTCTGTATCCTACCCTTTGAAGTGTATTATCTCCACCTTGTTTTAGGACAAATTGTGTTAATAAAAAGCAGGGGTCCTGAGACAAGGGGATCTTTAGCTCCTTTAGCTGAAGCTCTTCTGACCCCCAATGCTTTTCAAAATTATCTTTCATCTTTGGACCCTTACTTAATCTACACACAGTCTTTCTCCAGATCGCTGAACCTTTCTTAATGCTGGGACAAGAACCCCATCATTTACCTTCTGTTCTAGTGATTTGTCTGACTATTCACCTGCATGTATCACACAACTTGAATTATTATAGCTTTGTAATATAGTTTAACATTTGGTGAAACTCATCAATCACCTAATGGTAAGCTTTGGGTAATAATATTTAACATGTTTTTAATAAAACTATTTGTATATTTCCATAATTCTAGATGTCTCATATGCCTTCTATATCTCCTCTATGTTGCTCTAGAGCACTGCATGCTGTTTCTTTGCTTTGTAGACAAACTCAAGATAAATTGAGCATCGTCTCCACAAATGCAGGGGATCTTGAATTTGATTCAGTAAAAATGCAGAGCTCAGAAAGGTACCCTTTCTTGAGCTATCAGATGTATGCCCCTTGCATGACATAGCATTGTGTCTGTCCCATTGGTTTACTACAGCCCTGATTGCATGGGAAAGGGAGAACTCTAAGCAGAAAGCACCAACAGATCTTGTTTTTACCTATAATCTATGAGGTGTGGCAGACCCAATGTGTTGGGAGGAAAGGACTCTGTCCAATCAGCAGGACCATGCTGGCCCAGTGGACATCCACTTCTAGGAGGCTCCAGTAACACAATCACAGGAGCTTCTGGAACGTTGAGGTTTCTGCAGTTGACACTCTAGATGTCTGCAAGGAACTGGAGCCAGAGTGAGAAAAGTGGGGAGAGATGGGAGTAGCCCCTGGGAATCAAGAGAGATTACACCTGTAAATGATCTAATTACTCCTTGTTTTATTTATCAGGTCCTTGGGATTCCCAAAAGGCAGGAGTACTTGGAGTACGTGGCACCAAGAAATATGCAGTAAGTATATTTTAAATGGATGGATGAATTGATGAGTGAGGGAGTGGGTACCTGCATGCCACAGGAGTCTTCTTTCATGGCATGTATCTTTCTGGGGCCTCCAGTAACTTCACAGGGAGGAACAGTATGGGGACATGACAACTAAGATCTTGTCCTGATTCCTTTGTCCTGTCCTATTGTCCTGTCCAGGAGAGAAATGCTGAGTGAGCAAGTGCTGTGTTATAGTTATAATTACGTCCCTAGTGGAATTATTGGGACAGTGAGCCCTGCTAATCCACCTCCAGAGGGCTTGGAGAGTTTCTACTAATTTTTTTTCCTTGTGTTTTCTCTCTTCTTCAATAGCATTCAATATCAAAATGTCACCCTCATTCATTACCTCCCCCTTTTCTACACCAAATCCTTGGGTAATGTGAGGGAAACAGCTAATTTTAACAGCCAACTCTTATACAGTGTTTATTATGTGCTAGTCTCTACCTCAAATTATCTGCCTATTTAATTATCTCTTTAATACTCAAAACAGGTAGGTATATACTTTTATTAAGCCTTTGTACAAATGAGGAAACTGAGTAACACAGTTTAGTAACTCGCCCGGGGCCATGGAGCTTGTAAGAAGATCAGTTGAAATTCGAACCAGGAAATCCATGCACTGATACACATAACTTTCCTTGGTATGTATGTGGATGTGTTCATTGAAGTATCACATAAAGCACAGAAAAGTGCACAAATCAAGCAGATGACTCAATAAATCTTCACAAACTGAGCCTGTTTAACCAGCACCCACCTCAAAGAACAGAATACTACCAGAGTTCCCAACACATATCTTCCCAATCTTAGTCCTTTTCCACCAAGAGATACCACTGTCCTGACTTCTCTCAACATTCTTCTGGGGATTTCTTCCTTGTCTTCCTATTTTATTTATTTTAAATATATTTTTATTGATTTCAGAGAGGAAGAGAAAGATGGAAATGAGAGAGAATCATTGACTGGCAGCCTCCTGCATGCCCTCCCTCCCCCCTAATGGGGATCTAGCCCCAAACCCAGACTTGTGCCCTTGACCGGAATCGAACCTGGGACCTTTCAGTCTACAGGCCGACGCTCTATCCACTAAGCCAAACCGGCTTGTCTTCCTATTTTAATAACATTTGTATTTCAAGTATCATGGGGTCTGATGCTTAAGCTAAAAACATTCTATCTTTCAGGGGTGGAGGTGGGGGTGGTTGGAGAGAAAACATTCCCAAGATAAGAGAAATAATTGAGGGTAGAAAAGTTGCTGCATTTCCCCTCAGTCTCTTTGCTGGTTAGCCTGAGGTTCCACGCCTTCCTCCGCCCTCCTCTCTCAGGACTACATCTCCCAGCAGGCTGTGCTCTGACAGCTCTCGGATTTAAATAGGATTCTGGGCTACGCTTAGAGCCAGGCTGTTGCTGAGAGCTCTGAGAGGAGCTAGAAGAGGGAGAAGCAACCAGAAGCAGACAAGAGTTGGAGGCAGACCAGGAGCCCGAACCCGAGTTAGAGTGGAAGGTGTTGTTGCTAAGGAGCAGAAGCTAAAGAAGTTGAAAAGATGATGGTTCTCTTGGGACTGCTCACCTCCTTCCTTTCCTTCCTGTATGTGCTAGCTCCATCCATCAGGTTTGTCTTAACTCAGTGACTCATACAATATTTTACAAATCCCTAAATGGGGAGCCATGGAACTTGTAAGTAAACGAATTCTCTCTCGGCTGCTGAAAGAAGAGGAAGGGATACAGGTCAGGGGAGGGAAAGTCAGAGCAGAAGAAACAGAAAGAAAGTAATTATGGAGACAAATAAGAAGGAAGCACCTGGGCTGGGAGGAGAGGGGCTGATTTGAATTCCGATGCTAGTGGAAGGCTGAGTGGATGAGTATTAAGTTGCCTGACAGACAGCTTAGGGGGAAGTCCTTGCTCTTTCACGCTGTTCTCCTGGGCTCCTTGGAAGGTCTTCCTTTTTTCTTCATTGTTTCTAGTGAAGGTGGCCCTCTGGGTGTTTCTGGGTGGTCATTGCTGAGGGGGCTCATTATATACCAGGCCTCTGGGGAAGGAAACAAGCTCTCTTTCCTCAACTAATGATGTTTTGGGATGGCTCTTTTGCTGTGGGATTTCTGGAGGTGTCAAAGAAATGTGTGTCTGAGTAGAGAGTTTTCAAATTGCTGGTGATTAAGAAGGTTACATGGGCATATGAGGGACAGAGTGTTGCTCTGGGTCCTGGCATAGAAACCTGGGTTCCCCTTTCAATTTTGCCACCATTAACAAGTGACTTGAACTTTTTTTTTTTTAATTTATTAAGGTATTATATGTGTACGTAGCTTACCATTGCCCCCCCCCCCCATACATGCCCTCCCTCCCCAGAGTTTTGTGTCCATTGGTTGTACTTATATGCATGCATACCAGTCCTTCGGTTGATCTCTTATCTCCCCCAGATCTCCCTAGATCTTCTTTGAGCCTCATTCTCTCCCCCTCCTTGCCCCCCTCTCCCCCTAACATGGGGATAGTAAGAGAGCAGTTGAGAGGATAAAATAAATTCCCTCTGGAAAGTGCCTGAGAGTTAAACGGTGCTCAGAAAATCCCCACCTCTCACCCTCTTTTTGGAACTTGCCAAGTAAAATTTATGTAAAAAGATGCTCTCTGCGCAGAGGTCTGGAAAGAGAGGGTTTCTCAGTGTGCTGATAGGTAGAATGGAATCTCTGAAGATGGCAAAAAAAAAAAAAAAAATGCATGCGATGATGCTGGCTCTCTAAAACTGGAGAGGGAGCCCAAGAGCCACATTTGTATGTGGGGCCCCTTGAGGTGCCATTCATCAGTTATTCACTGTCGATGGTGCTTACTGAAGACCGAGGGCCGGGACCCGGGAATCCTTTAATGCTCTTTGCATGTTTTTAATGCAGGTTAGAGGAGGCAGCTGACCTCCAGGAACCTCCAGAGATAAGAGCACTGTTATCTTTATCTAATAAGGAAGGGAAGGTGTCCCTTGGCCCCAGCTCAAGAGCACTTCCTCTGTTTGCCCTGTAGGCCATCTGTAGCTTCTGGATGGAAGCCCTGCCCACCTGAGCTGATGATCAGGAGACCCCCCCTCCCCCCTCCCCCTTTCCCACTGGGAAAACATCCCCTGGAGATTAGCTTGTTTAGAAAACATCTCCCGATGACAACTGTAAGAAATTCTTCTTTGAGGCTGGATGGATGTTATGTATCTCCGCCGGGATTGGGAAGGATGGCGCATGAATGCTTTTGCTTCCTTTGCCCGTAGGAAGTTCTTTGCCGGTGGGGTTTGTAGAACAGACGTGCAGCTTCCTGGGAAGGTAGTGGTGATCACTGGCGCCAACACCGGCATCGGCAAGGAGACGGCCAGAGAGCTCGCTCGCAGAGGCAAGTCCCTCCACTTCCGTGTCTGCAGGGCAGCCCCTCCGGCCTCTCTCCTCTGGGCTCTGCCCACATTTCCCCTGTCTTTCCTCCTGGCCTTGGAGGCTCTGGTCAGGGATTCAAGGGACCTGGGATTCAAGTCCAGCTGTGACGCCACCTCACTCTGTGGCCTTAAACAAACTCCCCTTCCTCCCAGCTCCATTATTGTTTGTTTTATGTGAAGTAAGACAAACAGTGATGTCCATGTATAGTACTGGTCAAGTCTGTTATTCTGAAAAGAGATACTAAGCAACATTAAATGCCAGGGTCTAAAAACCAGGATTCCCAGCCGGAGTTAAGCTACCCTGTTTCCCCGAAAATAAGACAGTGTCTTACATTAATTTTTGCTCCCAAAGATGCGCTAGGTCTTATTTTCAGGGAATGTATCATGTTTCCATGAAGTGGGTCTTATTTTCAGAGGGTGTCTTATTTTCGGGGAAACACAGGAGTAGAAAGGAGAATGAGCAGTGCTACAGTGAAAATCCTAAAGAGTGGCAATACAGCATTCGCTGCTTTAGGGATGGCTAGAGAACGCTCTGTAGTCCCAAGCTTGCTTACTATATACTCTTTCTCAGCCTACGGTCTGAACACGTTGCCCTCTTTTTTTTTGCCCCAGGAGCCCGAGTATACATTGCCTGCCGAGATGTACTCAAGGGGGAGTCTGCTGCCAGCGAAATCCGAGCTGATACCAAGAACTCCCAGGTGCTGGTGCGGAAACTGGACCTATCGGATACCAAGTCCGTCAGAGCCTTTGCTGAGGGCTTTCTGGCAGGTGAGGGCCTGGTGGGTAGCCAGAAAAGCAAGAAGCTGGGTGTTGGGCGGGGCTGCTCCACCCAGACCTGTCTCTGACCCTTACCTCAGAACTAGCATGGATTCCACCGGACGGGTTCTGCCACATGAACCAGCAGGGCAGGGAATTGGCGAGGGGTGGACCAGCTGGGCAGGATCCTTATCATGGGAATGCCTCTGCAGTGGGAATGTTGGAGGTATCAGCTCCCTGTCTGGGCTTGTACCTTGGCATCGAGGTGTGGCCCTGATGCCACTCTCTTCTTTCATTCTGAGAAGCAACCTCCTGTGGCCAATGGCACCAAAGGAGGTTGTGTTGCTGCCAAACTTCTTGTGTATCTTGGGAAATAACCAGCTTTTACTAATGACTATGAAATCCATGACGTTTAGGGACCATGCCTGCCCGGTGTTACCACTGTATGCCCAGCAGAGTGGGCCTGGCCCAGAGTCAGTACTCAGTACATATTTGCTGAATGAATGGATGGATGAATGAATGAATGAATGAAGTCCAGGAAGATATCAATTACTAAAGTTAGGAACCCAAATAATAGTGGTTACCGAATATCACTAAGGTAGGTCCAAAGGCAAGAAGCAAATACTCAGGACTGTGCTGGGCAGCTAGCAGGCTTCTTGCTAACTACAGGGTCTCCTTGGTTGTGTTACAGAGGAAAAGCAGCTCCATATTCTGATCAATAATGCAGGAGTGATGATGTGTCCATATTCCAAGACAGCTGATGGCTTTGAAACCCACCTGGGAGTCAACCACCTGGGTCAGTATTTCTGAGCGAATGAAAAGCAAGGCTGACCCCATCTTGTTCACTGTAGGTGCAGATGACCGCACACTAGTGCTGAGAACCTCCAGTGGTCCTGTTGGAGGCCAGGGTTCCAATAGACTGGACATGCTGGATTTTTGTCCACTATCCCTCTCCTGACTAGTCCAAAAAAAATGAGGTCCTCCTTCACATAGCATTAAACAACCTCAATTGTCAGAGGAAAAGGAGGGTGGGGGGAGTTAGGAAAGGGTATGAGGGGATAAATGATGATGGAAGGAGACTTGACTTGGTGTGTTGAACACACAATACAATATACAGATGATGTATTATAGAATTGTATACCTGAAACTTATGTAATTTTTTAACCCTAACCCTAACCCTTATATAATTTTTTAATCAATGTCGCCCCAATCTATAATAATAAAAGCAAAATATGCTAATTAGGCAGGATATCCTTCCTCCCAGACAAAGCCGGCTGGGACCAAGGCCCTTGCATGAATTTTGTGCATTGGCCCTCTAGTAAACTAGACAATAAAGTAAAAAGAAACAAAAAAAGAGAAACCCCATAACTTTGAAGATAGCAGGAAGAAAAATTCCATTCTTAGATGAGGCTGTGGTAGCTTGCCAAGCAGGGCCAGGCGTAGGGGCTGCAGGTCAATACTCTATCCCCTGAGCCAAATCAGCCAGGGCCAAATCAGCCAAATCAGAGCCTTCTCCACTCTTCAATCTTCCCTGCAGGCCACTTCCTTCTCACCCACTTGCTCCTGGAGCGGCTGAAGGAGTCTGCTCCTGCTCGGGTGGTGAACCTGTCCTCAGTGGTCCACATTGCTGGCAAGATTCGCTTCCACGACCTCCAGGGTGAGAAGCGCTACAGCCGCGGTTTTGCTTACTGTCACAGCAAGCTGGCCAATGTGCTTTTTACCCGTGAGCTGGCCAAAAAGCTCCAAGGTAAGTCGGGAGAAAGGGCCAGGGTTAAGGTAGCGACAGCAGGGTTTTCAGGTTCACAGGAGTTTCTGGACACCTCAGACATGAACACCGCAGTGGTAGGTAGCTCTCTGTGCGGAGGAGAATGCCCTTGGGAAACTTAAAGTTGAGTCACAGTTAGGAACCTAGGAAGTTACCTTACATTTATGTCAAATCTTATATCTATTATCTGATATTATTTTTTCACAACAACCTCTTGCAACAGGCAGAGCAGGTATTATTATTATATGGTTCCAAACTGAGGTCCAAAGAAGCAGGCAGCCCAGGTTTATATGGCTTTAAATCCAGGGTGCTTCCTTCTGAGTGCTATTTGCTGAGATTCACGTGGTTAGCTGAGCAAGAGAGGTGCCACAAGAGAGGGGCCACTGCCCAGAGTGAGGGAGCTAGGGCTGGACGTCAACCCCCTGGGTCTGAGTTCTTGCTCTGCCACATAGTAGCCACGTGTGTATAAGGACATGCCCCTTTATCTTCTCCTGACTTTATCCCCTCAACTTTAAAATAAGGTGGGGCCTCTCTTAATCCTATGATTCTTTTAAAAAAATATATTTTATTGATTTTTTACAGAGAGAAAGGGAGAAGGATAGAGAGCTAGAAACATCGATGAGAGAGAAACATCGACCAGCTGCCTCCTGAACACCCCCTACTGGGGATGTGCCCGCAACCAATGTACATGTCCCTGACCGGAATCGAACCCGGGACCTTTCAGTCTGCAGACCGACGCTCTATCCACTGAGCCAAACCGATTTCGGCTGATTCATTTTGATTGATTGATTGATTGATTGATTGATTTCAGAGAGGAAGAGAGAGGGAGGGAGAGATAGAAGCATCAATGCTGAGAGAATCATTGATTGGCTGCCTCCTGCACGCCCCACACTGGGGATTGAGCCCACAACCTAGACATGTGCCTTTGACCGGACTTGAGCCCGGGACCCTTCAGTTCGCAGTCCAACGCTCTCTCCACTGAGCCGAACCGGCAACGAATAATCCTATGATTCTTTCCCTTCCTGGAGTTTTCCTTGAGTTGCTGGCTTTGGGATCTGGAAATCATGGAGAGTGTTTGTTACGCTGAATAGGCAGAGTTCAGGACAGAGGCATTTGCTATCAGAACACAGAAGGTAGAAGAATAGGGCAATCATTAAAAGAAATAATGATGACAATAATAATTGAGAGTTTTGTGTGTGCCATGTCTTAACTCATTTAATACAACATCCCTATGAGGTAGGTGTTTTTCCCTGCTCCACAAGCAAGCAAGCAAGCAAACAAACAAGATAGGCATATATATATATATATATATATATATATATATATATATATATATATATCTTGACCTAGCAAGTTTCCTAGCTGAGCCAGGACAGTCCAGCTCTGGAGTCCATGTCCTTTACATCAGAGTCCAGACCTTGGCCCTGCAACCCGCTAGGGTATGACCTTGGGCAATCACTTTACTTAACCTCACTGTGATGAGACCTCAGTTTTTTTCCATGGTAAATGGGCATCTTACTATCACTTACCTCATAAACCTCTTTGAGAAGCAAATAAGATAATGCAGGTAAAGCACGTAGTAGGCCCATGCACATGATAAGTACTAAAAATAGTAGAGGCAGGTACCAGCCGTGTCTGGGGGGGGGGGGCATGTTAACCCCCATCATCTCCATCAACACCCCTCAATCTACACCTCATAAAATGTGCTTGCTCGGCAAATGCGGCTCAAGCCACTAACTTTCTTTTTTTTTTAACCACATTGCTTCCCTTAAGTCAGGAGTGGGAAACCATTTTTCTGCCATGGGCCATTTGGATATTTATAACATCATTCATGGGCCACGTAAAAATATCAATTTAGAAATTAGCCTGTTATATTTGGTCAAACATTTAATTAACTCACCCCTAATGCCTTGGAAGGTTTTTTTTTTTTTTTAAGTATTTTAAATATATTATTTGATTTTTTTTACTGAGAGGAAGGGAGAGGAATAGAGAGTCAGAAACATCGATGAGAGAGAAACATTAATCAGCTGCCTTCTGCACATCCCCTACTGGGGATGTGCGTGAAACCAAAGTACATGCCCTTGACTAGAATTGAACCTGGGACCCTTCAGTCTGCAGGCCGACGCTCTATCCACTGAGCCAAACCAGTTATGGCTGGGAGCCTTTCCTATAGAAATTCCAAAGATGCCACTGTCAGTAATTGATACTACTACTACTACTACTATAGTAGTATTAGTAGTTCAACTGGCACATGTTGTTGTTTCTATTATTAATACTTAAGTCACAGAGAAAGGTGACATTGACATAGAAGGACCTTCGAACCAAGCATTCATTCTGGAGCACAGAAAGCTATAGATCTTTCTGGAAGAGATCAATTAATTACTAGCCAGATTTTATCTGGCTAGGAGGGGCGCCTTCTAAATCACGGGGTTCCGTTTTCTGAGTCCCTTTGTCTCACTTGCACAGTTTGCAGCGGGAGGTGAGCTGTTCTGGGGGCTCAGAGTATGTCGCTGCTCTAACTGTGTTCTCTTTGCCCTAGGCACAGGGGTCACCACCTACTCGGTGCACCCGGGCATCGTCCGCTCCGAGCTGGTCCGCCACTCCTTCCTGATGTGCCTGCTCTGGCGGCTCTTCTCCCCCTTCCTCAAGTCGGCGCGGGAGGGCGCGCAGACCAGCCTGCACTGCGCCCTGGCTGAGGGCCTGGAGCCCCTGAGCGGCAAGTACTTCAGGTGCGTGGAGGCAGCGCCGGTTCTCTCCCCACCTGTGCGCCGTGAGGCTCACCCTTCCCCGGGCTCTGCACCCCAGGTGGCCGAGTTTGCGCCTCCTCGCAGAATCCAGGTTTGCATTGGGTTTGGGCCAGCGAACCTAATGCTGCTACTTTTCCAAGGGAAATTACATTAGAAACTTGGCAAGAGAAGCTTCCCTGGCTCTATTTTATATCTGTGTGCCATGTTTCCAGAAGAAAAGGCTTTGGAGCTTTCTGAGTGTTTCCCTCGTTTAACTGGGTTAAACGAGGGAAACACTATCTATTTATCTATTTCTATACAAACAAAGCAAAGAGTGTAAGGACAAGTAATTAACGCATAGGCATTTCTTCTTTATCCAGACTGCATTTCCCATGAAAGTAGGCAATGAACCGCAGGCTTAGTGGTAATACCTGTGACTTTGTCACCCATGAAACTGTAGTATTTCCACGCCACACTGCAGTTGCATATTTCTCAAAATGTCACTCCTGCTCGCCACTACTTGGAAATCTGGTGGTTATTAGACCCAGTGCTAGCTCTGGTTATAGAATATATCCGCAAAGAAGCTTATGTATTACTATGCCATAGATTTTTTTTTTACAATATTTAAAAATCGCACCCCAATGCATTTCGTTTCTTTTCATGCAACATATTTTATACATTTAGAAACGTATTCTGAGGAAGAGGCCATAACCTTTTCCAGACTGTCAGTTTGCACTCCTGGATGTTTACATTCTCTTTGCCCTCCAGTGACTGCAAGAAGGCCTGGGTGTCTCCCAGGGCCCGAAATAACAAAACTGCCGAGCGTCTGTGGGCCGTCAGCTGTGAGCTTCTAGGAATTCAATGGAAGTAGAACCGGCAGAAGAACCACGGCTTTATCAGGTCCAGTCCGTGCCATCACGAAGCGGGGACCAAGAAGGCCAACCCTGAGGACTGTCCTCCCGGCTGGCCGCTGCTGCGAATCCTGTCCTCCTCCGATTCTCCCGACCCTTCTGGAAACCTCTGCGTACCCAGCCCTCTTGTGAGGCTGGCTCACGGCATCAGGTGTTCACATCTACAGAGCGTTCTTCTCCAAGACTTGCAGCCGGCCTCCCTCTCGGGGCAGGAGGAGTAGGCAGATGCCGGGCTGAGCACAGGGATGGCAAAAGAGCCTGGGAAACGGGGTCAGTTTCCTCACCGGAACCGGAACCGGAACCGGACCCGGAACTGGAACCAGACCCGCCAGCCAGCAGGCTCAGAGGAGGCGGCAGGAGCACCAGCGTCACGTACTTCCAGGGACCATAGACTCAAACTCCTGACTAATCTCTCTCCTCTTTACATTCTGCATCCCCAATTCTGGTCACAACTCTGGAGTCTGGGCCAACTCAGGAAAATCTTGGCTTCATCTTGGCCAACTTTGGTTCCTTCCTCTCAGCACCCTGAGTCCCTGCATGAAGCTGGGTCTTCCCATTTTCTTTGTCCACTTCTTTTTAAAAAATTGAAGAAAAAATGTCTAGCTTTATTGAGATATAAGTTTTAATCATGCAGATGGTTTCATTTTATAAAGTATTCCTATTACCTCATTTTTAAAATAGTTTGCTGATTTATTATTATTTTTAAAATAGAGACAGGAAGGGAGAGGAATAGAGAAAGAGAAACATCAGTGATTAGAGAGAATCATTGGTCGGCTGCCTCCTGCACGCCCCCTGCTGGGATCAAGCCCACACCCCAGGCATGTGTCTTTGCCGGGGAATTGAACCGGCTACCTCCTGGTGCACGGGACAACCAACCGACTGAGCCACACCAGCCAGGGCTTTGCCTCAATATTTAGGGAAAATAGACTACACACCCCATTGCCTTACTTATTTTCTCAGGGTAGCGAGAGAGAAAAGGATCAAAATGGGAAGCCAGCCTTCTATTTCAGTGAGCACCATCTCACCCTGCTCACAACCCATAACCTTGTTATAACATCACATCTTAGAATGCATTATTAAGATGGTGTAACATAAGATGTTTCGATTGGGTATTTCCTCAAGTTGCTTCCAGCCCTCACATTTTATTATCTAAGAAGCAATGGAAGTGACTTCAGTTACACAGTTGCTACATTTCACTATAGACTGAGGCCAAAGGGAATGTGGGACTTGATTGAATTTGATACCCAGATGCAGAAAAACCACGCTCTGATAAGCCCTCTGCCTGAACTCAGAGGTCTTCTCGCTTCTGGCCTCCCCACTCTCCTGTGCTTCAGCCCTGCGGCTCGCCTCAAGTGCTGAAGTCACCAAGAAGAGGCAGAGAGATGACCTAATTCACAGTCAATTGACCCACAAAGTCAGGTTATTGGTTTCTGCTCTAAAGCATCCAAAGGGCATGACATGCCCTTTTCATCCATAGCAAGTAGACTTTTTTAAAAAAAACCTTTTTATTAAGGAAGTGTTTAAATAGAATAAAGTAGAACAAATGGTATTGTGAATCCCTGTGTACCTGCCTGTCATCCAGCTTCAACATTAATGTTCGGTCAGTCCTTTTTTCATCTGTACTTCCTCCAGGACATTTTGAGGGTGGGGAGTGGGATAATCGAAAGCACATTCTGGACATCACACATCCATTTGTAAATACTTTAATGTGTGTACTGGAATAAGAACATTTGTTTGCTCGTTTGTTTGTTACTAAGTCACAATGCTCTATGTGAATGGAAAGGGGGCTATGCAACAAACCTGACAGACTCAGTGATCAAAAGTAACCACACAGCCGAAACCGGTTTGGCTCAATGGATAGAGCGTCGGCCTGCGGACTGAAAGGACCCAGGTTCGATTCTGGTCAAGGGCATGTACCTTGGTTGCGGGCACATCCCCAGTGGGGGATGTGCAAGAGGCGGCTGGTCGATGTTTCTCTCTCATCGATGTTTCTGACTCTCTATCCCTCTCAATTCCTCTCTGTGTAAAATCAATAAAATATATTAAAAAAAAGTAACCACACAGGTTACTCTGATCACAAAGTCCTAAATGAATGGGTTATAGCAGTCAGTCACATCCCAGGTCTATAGCTTCCTTAGCAAAGGTCAATCTTTTTTTCCCCTTTTTAAAAAAAATTCTCACCTGAGGATATGTTTATTGATGAAAGAGAGAGAGAGAGAGAGAGAGAGAGAGAGAGAGAGAGAGAGAGAGAGAGAGAGAAACATCGATCAGTTGCCTCATGTATGCTCCCCAATCAGGGACCAACCCTGTAACCTGGGCATGTGCCCGGACCAGGAATCAAACCCATGACCTTTGATGTATTGTTCTAACTGAGCAACACCAGCCAGGGTAGCAAAGGTCAACCCTTACCTTAAGTGAGCTCTGCCCATTGCTCTTATGCATCTAGGATAATATGTCTTTGAAATGTCAGAGTAATTTTATTTTCTAGACTCCTCTTAGGCACAACTACCAGCCCCAGAGCACAAGACCACAGAATCCCTCGTTGTTACCTTGTTCCCCGTATACCATTTCTATGTGCTGTGAATGTGTATTTTTAACTATTCTCTACCCATCCATGTAAAAGTGTTTCTCCATTTTGCCTTTTATCCAGTCCCATGTTTCTCTCCCCACCCCCGAGCCCATGCTTTCTCCCATCTCCTTAATCTATCACCAGTGGATTTCATGTAACTCTTCTTATGACTCCTCCTTTGATTCTAATCCTATCTGTAAAAGGGTAATATGCAAATTAACCATCACTCCATCACAAAAGGATGGTGGCGTCCAGTCTTCTCAGTCCTGCCGGAGTCCCCCAGTCCTGGGTGGTGGCCACTGAGAGTGGCAGCATGAGTGGCCTGGTGGGATGCTTGCTTTGTTGACACAGCGACAAGGCAAGTGTTCCACCCCAGCCGAGCGAGGAGGGCCTCTGGCCAGGCCGGGGTGCAGAACGCTTGCAGATGGGCCTCTGGCCAAGCGAGGGCATGGATGGGCCTCTGCACCATGGAGAGCCTCTGGGCAGTGGGTGTGGAGCAGCCAGGCCCTGCGGAGAGCTACTGGCACACAAATTCATGCGCAGGGCTACTGCCAAACTGCCATTCTACGGAGCATTTTCTCTCTCTGTGAAGATTTTGCTTCCTGTCATGTCATCAGTTTGGCTCAAATAAACTCATAAAAACTCTATAGTTTTGCCGAAACCGCTTTGGCTCAGTGGTAGAGCATCAGTCTGGGGACTGAAGGGTCCCAGGTTCGATTCCGGTCAAGGGCATGTACATTGGTTGCGGGCACATCCCCGGTAGGGGGTGTGCAAGAGACAGCTGGTCGATGTTTCTCTCTCATTGACGTTTCTAGCTCTCTATCTCTCTCCCTTCCTCTCTGTAAAATATCAATAAAATATATTAAAAAACAAAAACAAAAAAAAAACTCTTTAGTTTTGAACTTTCCTTATGCTGACACATAACTGCTAACAACATGAATAATTCCTGAGTATCATTTACTACTTGAAGTTCAGGTTACTACTTGAAGTTCAGAGTCCAGGGTAGCTACTATTGTTATCCCCATTTTACTGACAGGCGCTGGGAAGTTCAGTAGCTTGCCCAAGTTCACAAGGTGGACACATGGTAGAGTGGAGCCTGGTAGTCTGACCCTAGAACCAATGTTTTTGACAGCCATGCTCTCTGGCTTCCCAAGGTGGAGGAAGCAACACATTCCCTCAAGGAAAACTCCGGGAACATGAATGAGCAGAGGGGTGAAGGGAATAGTGGGGAAACAATCAACATGTGCTCCCTCCTGAGACCTGGTGTCTCATAGGCTGTTGGGTCCAGTGGAAAACCTGGTGAAAAGGAAGGGGAAAAGAGAGAGGGGGGAGGGGGTGTGTGGAAACAGGAAAAGGCCAGGCAAGGGTGGGAGACAGGGCTGGTGAAGAGCATGCATGGCCTTGGTGATTCTGGATTTCTCTTCTGGGCTAGAAGAATAAGCAAACACGGAAAACCGGCAGCACACAGGGCTGCTGTCGGTGCAGGAGGAGAGCAAGCAGCGCATGCGTGTGAGAGCAAAGATTCACACCTGTGTGAGAGTCTAAGGGATAAGCAATGCAAACACTGAGGCAAGAGGCATGGGCTTGGGGTGAGGTCTTTGATGCATGTCAGAGATGGCTGGTTGTAGGAGAAGAAACAAAGCCATGCACATTGTCCCAATTAGGCCTCAATTAATTGATTATCTGTCTAGACTTAGTGAGGCAAATGCAGGTGACCAGGAGTCAGCAGTAATGGCCTACCCTCTGGTACTTCAATGTCTAGACAGCTGAGCCGAACTGGAACACGTGACACACAAGACAGAATTAGTATGCAATCACACAGGGTTTATTTACCTATTCCTAGTGGGTCCTGGGCTCCAGCAAAGGCCACCAGTGATGCACACTGAAGGATGGAAAACGAAAACAGACAGACAGGCGGCCGCGGTTGGTTCAGGCTCACAGAGCAGAGCAGCCAGTCAGGGGCTTGTCTCACAGAGCGATGTGGAGTCCTCCTCTTATCGGTCAGGAGACGTCAACTGAAGACGGCCTCAGGGTTATATAGACCATGGTAAACAACTGTGTCCTAATCCATGTGGGCCAGTCCGTGTGCCTCATGCTAGAAGCAGGGCGTTTACACTTTAAGGGCTCAGGGCTTTTACATCAAGATAGATAGTGGGGTGTTCATCAAATTTCGGAAGTTACAGAGTATCGGAGTTTCTACACAGCAAACATTTCACATGATAATTATTTCATACATTAGAGGGGTTTCCTTAGGACCATAACATTATGATAACACACGGGCTGCAAGAAGTTGGCTCCAGCTGCCACTTCTAGGCAGTACGCTGGCATTGCTGTCGGTAGCAGTGGCTTTTTTAAAAAAATATATAATTTATTGATTTTCCACAGAGAGGAAGGGAGAGAGATAGAGAGCTAGAAACGTCGATGAGGGAGAAACATCGACCAGCTGCCTCTTGCACACCCTCTACTGGGGATGTGCCCGCAACCAATGTACATGCCCTTGACCGGAATCGAACCTGGGGCCTTTCAGTCCGCAGACCGACGCTCTACCCACTGAGCCAAACGGGTTTTGGCTTGAGGGCTGATCTTAAGGTCACAGTGTTTGGTGAAGAAATGCTTCCCAGTGAGTTTTAGGGCCTGGGAGCATTCCCCGCATTGTCATCTAATTATGATCTCTGGAAAACACAGAAATTGCTCCAATTCTATTTTACTTGTCACAACGTCCATACTGTACATGCTCTTCCTGAAGAACAGCTCTACTTGAAGTATGCGTCATTTCCTGCCCTCCTTGGCAGGTGGCACAGCTCAGCCAGATCAAAGGAGTACAGGGCTCGGGTGCTTACTTCCAATCATAAGGCCTAACCTCACTGAAAAAAGTCTGTGGCCCTAGCTGGTGTGGCTCAATGGATAGAGAGTTGGCCAGGGACTGAAGGGACCCGGGTTTGATTCCAGTCAAGGGCACATGCCCAGGTTGCAGGGTCAATCCCCAGTAGGGGGCATGTAAGAAGCAGCAGATCAGCGATTCTCTCTCTCTCTCTCTTTCCCCCCCCCCAGCGATTCTCTTTCATCATTGATGTTTCTATTGCTCTTTCCCTTCCTCTTGGAAATCAATAAAAACGTATTTTAAAAAACAATAAAAAAACCCCCAAAGGAATCTGTGCAATATTCCTCTTGGAAATCAATAAAAATGTATTTTAAAAAAACCAATAAAAAACAAAGGAATCTGTGCAATATTACCTGGCCAGGGAAAGTATTTTAAATCTGAAGTTTTTTATTTTATCTCGAATTGTTGGGTGCACTTCTACTCAACAAGTGACACCAAATATGCAAGAGATGAGCAGCAAAGAATGCCAACAAGAAAAAAAAGTGATTATTTGTTTTACATGTTGTTGGCATTTTCTGAATGTTGAACAATCATTGTTCCCCTTGCTTAGATTCTAGGCTCTGTCACTTCTCATGGCGGTCAGGTGCTCCCGTGAGACAGCCTCCCTCTGCACCGCTCCCTGGGCACCACCTCACGCTCCAGCTTCACCTTGTCTTTGTGTAGCTGACTGTCCAACACCGAAAGTGTTGTCTAGTCTGCTCAGCCCGGGCAGGGAACCAGTGCCAGCCTTGGCCTCCTGTCATGTTTCCAGAGGAGACTTGCCTCACGTTAACTATCCAGCAAGAGAAAGAAAGGCCTAAGCTCAGCATAAATGACTTTGGAAATCCGGTGGCTGAGTCACCATCCAACCTTCCCATCTCTGCTGCTTAGATTTCCCCATGGCCTCAGAGGACATTTCTCTTGAAATCTGTTTGTGCTATGGATGTGGCTTCCTGCCTGGCTTAGGATACAGGAGGCAAGATCTGGGATTACCTCGTTGCAGAGAAGTCATCCTAGACTCTGCAACGAGGTGCTTCCTTAGCTGCCCCAGGCATGCTGCCTTTGCTATTCCTGGCTTCTGTTAAGCTCTGAAAGCATTGGCTAGCCTAGTCCAGGTGAGGAAAACCTTTCCCTCTGGCTAGACAGAGACTGGCCTAAATTTCTTCAACATAAAACTTGTCTGGGACACTAAAGGAAAAGGAACCAAAAGAGACATTTGAAAATCAAGAGAGTTCCAGAGCATCGATTACCTATGTGATGTCTAACTGCACAGAGGACCTTGGCTAGCACCTGGCCCTTGTCAGATTCAACTCCGTGTTCAGCATGGAGAATCTAGCTTACATCTTTGCCTTTTTTAGTTACAAGACAGACACCCACTTTGAACAAGCTTAGGCCGCACAGCATAAAACATTTTGCTCATAAATTCAAGGAAGGATTGAAAGTAGAAAGGGGGAAAGGGCTCTTTCCCTCCTGGTCCCAGATGCTTTGAAAATTGGGTGCTTCGGTGGAAACATGGCCAAGTCCAAAAACCACACCATGCACAACCAGTCCTGAAGAAATCCCGACCACAAAGATATAAATATCTTATCTTAGGGGGGTGGACCCCAAATTCCTGAGGAACACGTGGTTGGCCAAGAAGCACAACAAGAAAGGCCTGAAGAAGATGCAGGTCAGCAATGCCAAGGCCACGAGCGCACATTCCAAGGCTATCAAGGCCCTCATAAAGCGCAAGGAGGCCAAGCCCAAGATCCCAAAGGGTGGCAGCTGCAAGCTCCATCAGCTTGCCTTCCATTGCTCACCCCAAACTGGAGGAATGCACTGTGCCCCCATCGCCAAGGGTCTCAGGCTCTGTTGGCCACAAGTCAACGACCAAGGCTCAAACCAAGCCCCAGGCTGCAGCTCCAGCTCCAGCTTAGGCCCCTAAAGGTTCCCAGGCTCCCATGAAGGCTCCGCAGTAAAGGCTTCTGTCTGCTGAGGTGAGGGCACGAAGGACCAGTGTGATCTCCTGAGCTGCCGTTGCATGGAGCTGATGTCCTCCTGTGCTGTTTGTACAAATAAACCTGAGGCAGGGTCTGTCAAGAAAGAAAAAAAGAAGAAAAAAATAGAAGACCAAAAAAAGGAGTCTATGTAGCTCAAAATAAACTGAAATTCAAGCATCAAGTACCACCATACTCCCCTCCCTGTAATAGTCACTTTTCTCTGATTGTAGAGTTCACTTTAGAGTAAGCGGCAGAAACTTGACTGTTGAAAATTCAAGTTTCATACCTTGTGGTTTCTACTGTGTGTGTGTGTGTGTGTGTGTGTGTGTGTGTGTGTGGTTTCTACTATGGAAGAGACACTGCAGGTATTTTTTATTTGTAGTATTTAAAGAACCTCAGGTTTGGCTTGGGTTAGATGCTCACTGTAAAGCATTTAGCTATGATATGGGAGGGAGAGTCATGTAAGAATGTGACAGGTATAGGAGTGTCATTTCAAATCAGTGAGAATAATATAGACTATTCAATAAATGGTGTGGGGCAAATAGCTATCCAAATAGGTTAGATTCTCTGTCTTGTACTATTCGTAAAAACAAGTACTAGATTAATTCAAAAACAAAAAATTGTAGAGGTTGCCCCTGGAAAGGATTGATGGGAGATAATATTTCAATTTTTAAAAAAAGCAGAATATTTTCACTTTTAACTTGGAAATAAAAAGTTAATAATTTTAACAGACACTGTTGGCTGCCACTGTCACTGTCAGTGTCTATGGCCGGTTAAACTATTACGGTGCTCTCAATCCTAGCTCTATTTTAAAACATATAAAGTGCTAATGCATAGGTCTCACCTCAGAGATTCATATTTCATTGTTCTATTCTTGGGAAAATGTTTTTAAAAGTCCAGAGTGATTCTAATGTATAGGCTGGGGCTGTGAACCGCTGGTCCAAGGAATCATGGTGATCACATTTTCTTTGCAAGTGATGAGTTATCAAAAAGGCACGTGCCTCAATCATGGCCCATGGCTGTGGAAGGAGTTCCTTTGGTAGCTTCTTTTATTTTCCCTCATTTTTTAAATTAAGGTATTATATGTGTACATACCTTACCAATTCCCACTTTGGTAGCTTCTGAGAGGGGCTTCCTCATTGACCAAAAGTGAGGCAGAGGAAGAAATTTTCTGTCTTCTTCTCTTAGCCATTGTCATGGCCAAATCTACCACAATTATCTTGAGTCAAGACTGGAGCTGAGCTGGCCCAGAGGCCAAGTTCACATGCTGAGGACTGTAGAGGGAAAGATGAAAGGAGCCCGGGTTGCTGATGATAAAGCTGTGAGTCACTGGATTAACCAAGACTGGAGCTGCCCTCTCTTGAGACATCTTGTTACATGACCACAGTACATTGTTGAAGTTGATGTCCTGATTCAATAGTATTGTGTTGAGCCATATAAAATTACTGATAACCTACCATTTTTGTGTTTTCCTTATAAAATTTTTATTAAACTTATTGGAGTAACATTGATTCACAAATTTTATAGGTTTTAAGTGTATAATTCTATGACACATCATCTGTATATTATTTCATTGTGTGTGTTTACCATCCAAAGTCAAATCTTCTGTCACCAAATATTTGATCTCCTTTTCCCCTTACTAACTCCCATCACCTCCCTTTCCCTCTGGTAACCATTGTATTGTTATCTGTGTCCATCAGCTTTTGTTAGTTTGTTCTGTGTTTATTTGCTGCTTTCAGTTTTATAGCCCATACAAGAGTGAACTCATAAGGTTCTTGACTTTTTCTGTCTGACTTATTTCACTTAGCATGATATTCTCAAGATCCATCCATGTTGTTACAAATGGCAGTATTTCATCTATTCTACCATTTTAAAACCTACTTTGTCCCACCAGTATTGTTGATCCAAGGCAGATGTCTTTCTGACCTACTTTCATCACCTTCCATTTCCTCATCTTTAAAGTGAAATTTTGACACCTGCTTCATGATACTTTTCCCCACTGCAAAGATTTGTCATCTTCTGTTAATTTCAACATTAAAAGGGATAACTGAACTAACATCTCAATACATAGTCTAAATAGTTTTGGCATACTTTCACAGGTGTTCATCCAAATTTTAATCTATGTGTACAATCTATTTTTTCTACAGGTAGATTATGCTAACTCTTAACCAAAACAATCAGCTAAGAAGATCATAGAACATGAGGTACAATTTGTTCTGGTAGGAGTAGATTAACTGCTAAAACAAACAATGCTAAATTTTAGTGGCTTAATACAATAAAAAATGATTTCTTATTCACCTCACAGTCCAATACAGGGATGGGAGCTCTGCTCCACATGGCTTCCAACTTAATAAAATCATTAACATTGCTATCATCATCCAGTATTTTGTGTGCTAATGGTACTAGTTAGTTAATTAAAAGATTAAATACAAAATGTAATTATATTCAAAGTATATGCAATTTAAACATACTTTCATAAAAATGTAAGTTATCCTTGGCTGGTGTAGGTCAGTGAGTGGTGTGGGCCTACACACCTAAGGGTCTCAGGTTTGATTCCTGGTCAAGGGCACATACCTCGGTTGCAGGTTTGCTCCCTGCTCTGGTTGGGAAGGGTGCAGGAGGCAACCAATCGATGTGTCTCTCCATTGATGTTTTTCTCTCTCTTTCCACTCCCTCCCTTTTTCCCTTCTACTCTCTCTGGAAAAGCAATGGAAGAAATATTCTCAGGTGAGGATTAACAACAACAAAAAAGTAAATTAATGAAAGGCAAAAATAAAAATTATTTTTAAATGTCTTAGGTTATTTTTCTTCTATAATATTTAAATTATATATCAAAAATTAAAAGGCAAAATACACTATTGCCATGAATATCAACATTTTAAATCAAAGCTATTTCAATAAAGCTCAATTTTTTAGTTTTCTAAATTTAATTAGTTCTATGAACTTTTATAAAAATAGAACTATTCATGATCACAATGCTCAATATCCATTTAGTTGCCAATATAAACATGGATAGCATACCTCATGCATGCTTCCTCTACACCAGTGGTCGGCAAACCATGACTCGTGAGCCACATGTGGCTCTTTGGCCCCTTGAGTGTGGCTCTTCTACGAAATACCACAGCCTGGGCGAGTCTATTTTGAAGAAGTGGCGTTAGAAGAAGTTTAAGTTTTAAAAATTTGGCTCTCAAAAGAAATGTCAATCGTTGTCCTGTTGATGTTTGGCTCTGTTGACTAATGAGTTTGCCGACCACTGCTCTACACCTACATGACATGTCTATCAATTTTAAAGCAATATGTATTGTTTATTATTTAGCCTTCATTAAAAATGTTGCAGCCCTAGCTGGTTTGGCTCAGTGGATAGAGTGCTGACCTGTGGATTGAAGGGTACCAGGTTTGATTCTGGTCAAGGGCATATGGCCGGCTTGCTCCCCAGTTGGGGGCATGCAGGAGGCAGTGGGTCAACGATTCTCTCTCCTCATTGATGTTTCTACTTATCTATCCCTCTCCTTCCTCTCTGAAATCAATAAAAAAATATTTTTAAAAAAGCGTTGCAAACACATGTTAGTATATGAAAAGACAAGAAAATAGATTTGGCACTACTGAAAACAAAATTGTTTCAATACAAGCATCTACTAAACTCACACTGAGAAAGAATTTGACAAGTTTATTAATTTGTTTTTTCTCCTTCCCAACTGCTCCCTCTGTTCAAATCCTTCCTGCATTCAGAAGTAGCAGCATGATCTACACAGCTTCAAAGCATTTGGATGCTGTTGAGACTTGCTTCCTGGAGTTTACTGTTAGTCATGAGAGCAGATGTTCAGGCTATTTGATTGAAATATGTCAGAACTTAGCACCAGGGCCTCAGGAACAGAGATGTTCACTTAGATTCATTTGCAGATTGACATACCTTGATGTGGGGCGGGGGGGAGGGGGAGAGAGGAGGGGACGAGAAGAGATAAACCAAAAACGTACATATGTATATACATAGGACATGGGCAATAGGGTAGTGAAGACCTGGAGAGGGGGGGGGAAGGGGCTGGGAGGCAGGTAGGGAAATGGGAGGTATCTGTAATACTATCAACAATAAAAATATATTTAAAAATTCATTTAGTATATTCTTAAATAAATTTATTATATTCTTACATATTTTTGGTGAAATGTAGGACTTTTAAAGGTGCATGACCAAGGAAAGGAGCCCTTTTTGCCTGGGTGTAAGGGCATTACTGTTTATATAGTCCTGAAATGGGTACTGGGAGTCCAGCCCTGGGAATTCCCAGGAAAGAGGCCTGGACCCCTGTCTACCATAGAGGTTTACCATCAACCTGGGATGTAAGAAAGTGTTTACTGAACATATGGTAATTTTGCTCTATACAGCCTCTGCGAGAGTACGAGGCAGTAGTAAATAACTCAGATAACAACCTGGTCCTCTGGGGAGACAAAGTGAATGGTGTGGGCATATATGGGTTACGCAAAGCACTAGTATTTGAAAGTGTGCTACATGCCCACTCAGATTTGGCTCCTTGATTTCCTCAGCACTGAACTTATTCACTCCTCTAAGTCTCCCTTATCATGACAAGGACTACACCTAGACACCTTGTTATCACACAAGCTTGCTGCTCCTCTGATGTCTTAACTTCCAACATCCTACTCCAACCAAGCCTCTTACTCCTCCAGCTTTTTCCCTTGCCAGTTCTCCGGCTACACTATTACCCATGTCTAGCAATGGCCAAGCATGGAAGGATCCAACTCTCTGATTTCTATATGCCAAGAGTGCTGCAGGAGAAAATCACACCACTGCCAGACTGGGGCCACTATCAATCACCAATCACTGGTCATCGATGTCAACTGGGCTTTCAGCACTGCCTGATCATCTGTTCTCCCATAGCTAGGATGGATGCAGGGAAGCTCATACAATTTGTGGGGCCATTTTTAAGAAGAGAATACAAAATTAACAGACACAAAATTAGGTACAAAAGTGGATATCGATCTAAAATGAGAAAACAACCATGCATAACGAGGGAGGTGGGGACTTTCGGTCTTATGAGATCTCTTTAGGATTTTACCAGCAATGCTTCAATGAAAGTGCTTTCTGATAGCAACCTGGTTTCCCCTCCCCAACTAGAATACAATTCCCAGCAACTCACAGGGACCAGGTAAATTTCAAAAGCTTCACGGTGAACCTGCCTCTGAGTTTACAACACCTAATTCATGTCCTCTCCTATTCTCAAGCCATTCAACCCACCAGCTCCCTTGACCCATTAATAGGTGATTTTTCCCCTTCTGACTTCATAGATGATATTGAAGCCATCAGTCATCAACTTTCTGCTCTCAAACCAGTAGACTTACCTGCATCCCACTCATAGTTTCTTCCTTTTCACTTTCTACATTAGAAGAGGTGGTACTCCATCCATTTCTAATCTTCATATTGTGAATTTCTCTTACAGTGATCTTTAAGTTTCATCAAAGATAGAGTTTGCTTCTGTTTGTTGCCCTCCTTGGCTCTTTCCTGACCATCTAAGAGGTGCCCACCTTAGTCTGGAATAGGAGGGTGAGGGGGAGAGATCACAGAAGACTTCCTGAACCAAGTGGCCTGTGTTTAAGCAAGACCTGAATGATGAGTCGCCAGGTGAAGAGGGGGGGAAAAGTGGTCTAGGCAGCTGGCTCAGAAGGCAAAGAATATGTCTCCTCTGGGAACCTGAAAGGAGGGTGTGGGGTGAAAGGTGAAAAATGAGCCATTCAACCTTGAGAAGCTTAGTTTGGAAAAAGACTCTTAAACAGATACTTCACAATGTTCACTTTATCAACTATTTCTGATTCAGTATATGCTACAGTCCATACAATCTAGTTCAACAAACCTTTATTTACTGGTAAATAATGCATAAATAATTTGTAGGTAACTCAAGGTGAGCAAGAGGTGGTCCTTGCCCTCAGGAGCTTATGGTCTACCAGGTAATCAAATAACAAATACAATTGACTGTCAAGTGGGAAGAATAGGAGAGCTTTAAGTGACACGAAAGGGTTAAAGGAGTACATTTTATACCATTTATATTTTAACAATATTAAAAACAATGAAATGTTCCACGGATTCTGGGGTTTGTGTCTACTTAAGAGGACATTTCATAGCTCAAGATTACAGAGAAGTCTGTTTAATCTTCTAGAAGTATTCTTCAATCTGGAGTGGATGGGAGGTGCACCTTTTGGAAGGGTGTGTGAGGTGAAGAGGCGCCTGTGACAGTCACAGAGGAAGTGACAAGGACCTGAAGTGAGGTGATGAAGCAGAAGGACCAGGTTCTTCAGACGGGGAAGGTAGGCTAGGAACTGGCTTTCATGTGCTTAATGCATGGTAGGTATTTGAATGTTTGTTGAATGAGGAGAGCGAGGAGTTAGTCAATACAGAGAACCCTGAGTTTTCTAACCCAAAACAGCGTGCATACTAGTTATAATAGTAAAAATAACATTAATACTAATATCTACTGAAGGAGAAGATAAAGTTCATGGGTGGATTAGGATGTGTTACATTTTGGATGTGCTGATGTTTTTAGGAACAAGTCAGCCATGGGGTTGAGTTCCAGAAAGCAGTCAAAAGGCGGGTCTGATGTGAAGAATTTAGGCAGACAAATTTGGTTTAGAACTCATGATGATTGTTGAAACAAGGTTGTATGGGAGAGAATAAAAGTGTCAAAAGAGACTAGAACTTTAAAGAATTTTAGCCTTTAAGTGGAATGAAGAGCAAGAATAGTAGAGAAGCAAATAATTTATAGAGAAGGCACTTGAAATGGGCTTGAAGGGTTTGACAACAGAGGACTGGAGGGTGACACTGGTAGTGCCCGAGAGGGGACTGTTATTCCAAGCAGTAATAACATAAAGAACAGGGAGCAGGGAAGGACTCCACCAGGGATGCCATTCAGAAACCAGAAGGCCATTCAGTAACCAGCTGAATGACGTGTAGAAGAATGGAAAGTTTCAAGGACAGGTTAGCCAGTATTACTGTGAATGAAAGGATGATGACCAAGAAAAGGCCATTTTCCTCAGGGACACTGTGACTATTGCTGTTTGGTTGCCTGGATATGAAGAGAGTCTAATAGCATTTGATCTACTTTGTTACGCTCAAGCCAAAGGTATCTGGTAACTTGGGAGTGTCTCAGGTTTCTAAACATAGTCAGTGGTCCTGTATGCTAGATTTAGATCAGAGGGTTCCAATTTGCTTTGTTGTGACACATCTCCTTTTGTTTTTTTTTATTTTTTAATCTTTATTGTTGAAAGCTATTACATATGTCCCTCTGTATCTTCCATTGACACTCTCCGGTCCCCACCCCAGGCTTTCACTTCCCTATTGTCTGTGTCCATGGTTGGTTACCTCCTACCCACCCACCTTCTCCCGCTTTCCCTCCAAGATTCCACACTCCGTTGACACACATCAGATGGTTTTCAGGTGTACTTTTTAAAAAATTTTTTAAAATATTTTTTTATTAAGGTATTATCTGTGTACATAGCTTATCATTGCCCCCCCCCCCATAGATGCCCTCCCTCCCCAGAGTTTTGTGTCCATTGGTTGTTCTTATATGCAAGCATACCAGTCCTTCGGTTGATCTCTTATCTCCCCCAGATCTCCCCACCACCCGCCCCCTCCGCTGTCATTTGGCAGTCTGCCTGTTGTTTTACTGTCACTATATCTATCTTTCTGTTCATTCGTTTATAATGTTCTTTAATATCCATAAATGAGTGAGGTCATGTAGTGTTTCTCTTTCATTGACTGGCTTATTTCACTCAGCATTCAGGTGTACTTTTTTTTTTTTTAAATATATTTTATTGATATTTTACAGAGAGAAAGGGAGAGAGAGAGCTAGAAACATCAATAAGAGAGAAACATCGACCAGCTGTTTCTCCACCTACCGGGGATGTGCCCGCAATCAATGTACATGCCCTTGACTGGAATCAAACCCGGGACCTTTCAGCCCGCAGACCGACGCTCTACCACTGAGCCAAACCGGTTTCGGCATCAGGTGTACTTTTTTTTTTTTAAAATATATTTTATTGATATTTTACAGAGAGGAAGGGACAGAGATAGAGACCTAGAAATGTCGATGAGAGAGAAACATCAACCAGCTGCCTCTTGCACACCCCCTACCGGGGATGTGCCCGCAACCAATGTACATGCCCTTGACCGGAATCGAACCCGGGACCCTTGAGTCCGCAGACAGACGCTCTACCACTGAGCCAAACCGGTCTCGGCCATCAGGTGTACTTTTATCATTACTTTTGTGTGTTTTTAAAAATGAGGAATTGGTAGATGTCATGTTTCTGGGGAAGGGAGATAATTTGAGCCATGTCCACGGCTCAAATGTTATATTGCAAACACGTGCTCCAAGGTGTCAAGAAAACAAGTTAAGCAAAGTTCTGCTTTCCCCAAAGACCCTATACTTAGTTTCAAAGAGTCACAATTGGGTTGATATTCAAGACATAGAATTTAAAAAACGACAAACAGCATTACAAAATATCGCAGAGTGCCATTTTTCATTCATTACACAGGCAAAGACCTGTAGAGTTTGATAACTGTTGAGGCAAGGGTGTGGGCAAGCAGGCACTGCCCCACACAGCTGGTGGGACATGTATCCGCTTGACCTCTTTGTAAGGCAACTGGCAAGACTTTTTTTTTTTTTAAACAAAATCTTTATTGTTCATATTATTACAAATGTTCCTCATTCCCCCTCCTCAATTGCTCCCCTACACCAAGTTTCCATTCAATTCTCTGCCCTTTCCCCATCCCCCATTGTCCTCATCCATAGGTGCAGTTTATGTTCAGTCTCTTCCTGCCCCCCTCTACTCCCCATTTCCCCAAGAATCATCAGTCCACTCCCCTTCCATACCTCTGATTCTATTATATTCACCAGTTAATGTTGTTCATCATGATTTTTACTTCCCTTGGTTTTTAGACTCACTTGTTGATAGTTACGTGTTTGTTCATATTTTTATCTTTATTTTCTTCCTCTTCCTAAAGAACCCCTTTCAGCAATTCATATAATTCTGGCTTGGCAGTGATGAATTCCTTTAGCTTAAATTTATTTGTGAAGCTCTTTATCTGGCCTTCGATTCTGAGTGATAGCTTTGCTGGGTAGAGTATTTTTGGCTGTAGGTTCTTGTTATTCATCACCTTGAATATTTCTTGCCATTCCCGTCTGGCCTGCATGGTTTCTGTTGAGAAATCAGCTGACAGTCGTATGGGTGATCCTTTATAGGTAACTACCTGCTTTTGTCTTGCTGCTCTTAATATTCTCTCTTTGTCTTTAGCTCTTGGAATTTTAATTATGATGTGTCTTGGTGTGGTCCTCTTTGGATTCCTTTTGTTTGGGGTTCTGTGTGCTTCCTGTACGTGTAAGTCTATTTCTTTCCCCAGGTGGGGGAAGTTTTCTGTCACTATTTCTTTCAATATGTTTTCGGTATCTTGCTCTCTGTCATCTTCTGGGATGCCCATAATTCTGATGTTGGTTCGCTTGAAGTTGTCCCAGAGGTTTCTCACACCATCTTCAACTTTCTGGATTCTCTTGTCTTCTTGCTTCTGGGGAGGAGTGTCCTCTGGCTCTTTGTGTTCCAAATATTGGACTTGATTCTTGCAATCTTCCAATCTGTTTTTAGGACTCTGTATAATATTTTTTATTTCAGAGAATGTATTCTTTATTTCTAGTTGATCCCTTTTCATATCCTCATAGGTCTCATTTATTTTATTGGCCTTTTCCAAGAGATTGTTGAACAACCTTATAAGCGTGGCTTTGAACTCTAAATCCAGTCGCTTTTTGTCCTCCATTTCTTTCGTTTGTGATCTGTTTCCTCGTTTTGGCATTTTCGCTGCTTCCCTTAGTTGGTAGGTTGGGAGGATCAGCTGTGTCTATGCCAGGAGACAACCTTATTCCACTAGACTTGAAAACCTGCAAAAGCCTCTCTGATTTCAGCTTGGATGGGGCAGAGTTTCAGGGTGGAGCCTACAGCCTTGGCTTCCGGTTAGCCCCACCCTCTGAGGTTCCTGAGTCTCAGTGTACCTCAGTGTCCTTTGGTACTCGCTGCAAGCACCTCTGAGAGAAAGGCGCCCTAGAGCTTCACCCGCTACCAGACAGTGTAGTCTCTCCCCCAACAAGCCCACAACTGGGGTTCAGAGCAGTTGGAAGTGGGGTTAAGAGCAGTCTGGAGCTTATGTCTCCTTCCTGCTAGGGCAATCTCGCGGCCCAAACAACAGTCTGTCCTCTGTGCGCGCAATGTGCGCGACTCAGGGGCTCTGCTTTTCGCCGCTCCCCTGAGCTTCTGTCTTACAGCCCAGATTCCCTCTGTATGAGGCTGGAGCCTGAGGGTTTTGCCCAGGACTGGGGTTCAGTGCAGTCAGAACTGGGGCTCAGCACAGTCCTAAGCTTTTGAGTCCTTCCCGCTGGGGCAATCCAGCAGCTCAGCGAACAGTCCCTCCTCTGCGGGCAATGTGCGCGACTCCGGAGCTCTGCCTTTCACCACCGGTCCGCTGAGCTTCCGCCTTACAGCCCAGTTTCCCTCTGTGTGAGCCTGGACCCCAGGGTCTCGCCCAGAACTGGGGTTCAGTGCAGTCGGAGTTGGGGTTCAGCACAGTCTGGAGCTTTTATCTCCTTCCCGCTGGGGAACGCCAGCCAGGCACTCCGCCGCCCCTCCTCTCCGGCCCCGTCCTCTCCCAGCGCGAACACTGTGCCTCCGTACCTCAGGCTTTTACAGCTCCTCTGGTTTTCCTTCTGGTTTTCTCTTTCCTTCTAGTTGTAGAATTCCCAGTCAGTCAACTTTCCTGTAGTTCTGGATAGTGTCCACTCTATATTTTAGTTGTATTTTTTGAAATTGTTGAGTGCGGCTGCAGTTAGGCTTTTACCTCTGCCGCCATCTTGTTGTGTCTCCTGGCAAGACTTATTAAGAGCACATCCCTTCTGACCCAGGGTATTCTGGACAAAATAATTAATTTCAGTATAATTTATTGTGGCAAAGGATGGCAATGACCTAAAAGGTCCATGAATAGCCCTAACCTGTTTGGCTCAGTGGATATAGCGTTGGCCGGTGGACTGAAGGGTCCACGGTTTGATTCCAGACAAAGGCATGTACCTTGGTTGTGGGCACATCACCAGTTGGGGGTGTGCAGGAGGCAGCTAATCGACGTTCCTCTCTCAGTGTTTCTAACTCTATCCCTCTCCCTTCCTCTCTGTAAAAAAAATAAAATATATTAAAAAATATAAAAGGCCCATGAATAGAGGTTGGTTAAAAATTAGGGCATATCTTTTGGTGCAGACCATGAAATACTTTAGTTGTTACTGCTGTTTATGCATGAAATAGCTCTGGAACTAGAGACAACTGTTGACACTGGTAGTGTCTGAGAGAAGAGTGGGCTGAGGGGACAAGGATGGGAGGGACTTTTCACTTACCCTCTATACCTAATGAATGTGTGATCTCCACCTATTACCCAATTAAAGCAAAAAAAAAAAAAGTTTCTGGTAGTAGATTGTACACTAATAGTCTTTAACACATAGGAAACTTGAGATAAAGTCATTAGTTATAATGGGAATCATTTAGAGAAGTTTAAGAGTTCAAGACCATCTGATCTTTCCCACCCACTTCTCCACACAGACCATGAGGCAGGAAGGAAGGGAAGGGTAAGAACAAGACAGAACAAGAATTTATGAAGCCAAGCTGGTAGGACAGACTTTATTGTGGCTGCTTGTAGTAAAACATTCAACCCTTCCACATGTTGTTTGTTTTGCTGGAGACCACAGTGATGCTCAAAGGCCTTTACCTTCATCTTGTGTCAGTCTTGTCAATGGTTGCCTATGTTATAGCTCAACAAGTTGGAGGAAAAAAGTCAGGAAAATCTGGTTTAACATCCCAAGTTAAGGGCTGCGAAATCTGCAGACCATTCATATAAAGTGCTTATGTTCAGTGCAAAAAGGGCAGGCTCAGAGGGGCAAGCAGATACCAGGGAATGATGCTTCCCAGGAGACAGGTGCATTTTATGACTCAAAGAAGGAAAAGCTACTGGTCAACCTTCCCACAAAAGGGATCAGTTACTTTGTTTGCAGACTTCTTGCTATCAGGATGAACACTCTGAACCTGATAGATGCCTAATCCTTGATTATTTTACTATCAAAATACCTGGCTCCGAGGGAAATCCACAGGGTTCTAAGCACCAGGAATATTGACTTCGCTTCTGGTTCCTGTTTGTCTCAACAGCGAATGTGAGATGAGCAGGCTGAGCTCTGGCCGGTGGGAAACTCAGAGCTGCTGAGCTTCTCTTGGGCCTCTCCTTTGCAAATCCATGTCACTGTCACTGGTCACTGAGCACGGCAGACCCGCTCTAAAACATTGTCACATCTCGCGTGGGAATACAAGCCCATAATGAAAGGAGCACATCACCTCGTTTCACCAACTGGATGGGAACTATTCATTGTCCCCTGGTCTGACTCTTGCCTGCAGGCCACCTCCAAAGCAAACCCTTGACCCCCATGACCCTGGGTCTCTGCTTATCTGCTTTGAGGCCCTGGAGAGATTGCACAGAAGCAGGAAAGGGGAGGAAGTAGTTTCCTAACCAGTTGAAGGGGCACGAATAGGACTGTAGTTTCCTAACCAGTTGAAGGGGCACGAATAGGACTGTCACTCAAATAGGCAAAGTCTAGCCATTCATTCTAGGATTCTGGCTACCATTCTCACCCCAGACTCTCAAAGAGGGAGCCACATCCTCTCACTATGCAGCAGGGATAGTCACAAAGCCAGCTGGGCTTGTAAGCAACCCCTGCATTCCCGTTTGGAGAGGCTAGCCCTTCTCTCCCTGTTGGGATTAAGTCAGTGGTGCCCCTCCTGTCGTGTCTGGGGTTCCAGACCTGATCACTTGTATGTGCACCCACAGCGGTCAGATGCCAGCGCCTGGGGGAGGAGCCTTCTGTTCAGACTACCCTCTAAAGACTCCGGTTAACTCCTTGTGCTTTGAGAAGAGGCACTTGGAGCAGTTTTATTCCACAGGTAGCCTTTGCCCCAAAGCCACCTCTGAATGCTGGGAAGGCAAGGGAGGGGAAAGAGGCGATCCTTTCGGTGCTGCTCTGTAATACACAATAAAACCCTTTTAGTCACGAGGAGCTACTTGAAGGGAATGTCTCCATAGGGGGACTGTGTACACAAACAGGATGACCCGGGCTAAGAACCAAAACGCAGGGAGGGTTTCCAGACAGGCAGCAGTCTAAGTAAAGTGCCTCTTTCCAGTAGGGGAAGAGTTTCATTTGTTCAGAAATGCTTGCACGTAAACATGAGTGTGCAGGAACGTTCATGCCATGCACTCACTCTGAGGTAGGAAGACTGGCCATCTCCAGACAAGCAGAGTTCAATCTTAGAGAAGCCTGGCACTTGTGTGAAAGGCCCGGTCTTTGCCCAAGATGGCAAGGAGGGTCCAATCCAGCTCTTTCCGACCTGGGCAGAGCCAGAGAAGTCTCCCTGCACAGGAGGGAGGAAGTAGAGAGCATCCCTATCACTCTTGTCCCAGTCCTCAGGGCCCGCTGCCCATGGTCACTTCCGGGAGCCGGAGCCAAGAGCACTCCGGGCCTGGCTTGTCAGTAGCCACTGGGTACAGATATCTTGCACTACAGCGTCCCCACTGCTCTTGGCGGCCTGCTGCACCTGCTGGACGAGGGCTGTGGCCCGTGAGTGTTCCTGCTTCACGGCAATCAGATAGGCAGAGCGCAACTTGCAGCATGTCAGGTAGGCCTGAACCTGGCAATGGGTATGAGAAGTGGAAAGGAAACGTCACTGATGGATCACTGAGAAACACACAGCACTGCACCAGAGCCCAGGCCCACAAGCTGCCCCTTCTCGCCCACCACATCCATCACTGGGTTCCTACTTTTCATTATATTACCAGAGGCCCAGTGCATGAAATTCGTACATAGGTAGGGCCCCTAGACTTGGCCAGCGATCTTGGGGCCTTCTGGCTGCTGACCAGGGCCTTCCTTCATCCTGGTCTCCTGGTCAGACTCCTGTGGAGTTTGCATATTAGCTATATATATATATATATATATATATATATATATATATATATATATAGCAACTCCTTCTGGATACTAAGCTATTATGAATAAGATAAGAATTTCAAAGAGAAGGAGGCAAGCAGGAAGGCAGCAGAGTCTGGCCTCTGCCTTTCCCTCCTCACTATCTTGGGCTCTCCAGCTTCCTCCTGGCTTTACTGTCTACAAGTTGTGACATTAGTTACTTGGGTGATTATATGATTGATGTCTGTATCCATGACTAGAGTTTAAGATCCCTGAGTGCAGGAACAGTGTCTGCTTTTTCTACTGAGAGTTCCTGGTGCCTGCCACGGGGCCTGGCATGTAGAGGGTGTTTAATCAGTATGCATCAATGAATGAATGAATGAACCTACAATCCCACTCCTTGCTTTTTGTTTTTAACCTGCTGGATTTAAAATCTTAGCGGGAAATTTGGGGAATAAAACTTATAAGCATAATTAGAAAAGATCTAATTTTTGTTCTTAGAATCAGAGCAAGCTGTGTTTCGGGTACAGGTGGTGTTTCTCCTATTCTCTGGATACCCTCGATCTCATGAATCCCCAGCATGGTGAAGACAAAAGCCCCTTCTCCCCTGGCCCCGACCTCACCAGCACATTCCTGATTGACCAGTGTGCCAGGTCAGCCAGCAGTGAGGCCCTCACCAACACTCGGGCTCTCATTAGAAGCTGCCTTTCTGCTGTGACAGCCCTTCCTGAGGGCTGGGGGGGACCCCTCTCTCTTCGCGTTTCAATGCTCCATATTCTTTTTTTGTCTTGATCACTAAAGTCTTTCTTTCCTAAGCTCAATTCATATCCTAAAGTCTGATGTCTAGCATGTTCTGAGCTCACTAAAGTGGTCAAGTCCTGCTGTTTGGATATCCATCTGTTGCCCCCTGATACTATCCTCATGCAGGCACCTGTGTTTGTTAAATATGTTACACAAGTTGATGGGCAAAATTCCTACCAAGAGAAGGAGGGCATTGTACCAGAAAGGCTGGAATAGGAATGAAATGAACTTATTTTTGGGCAAAATTTTGTAGCCTGAGATTACTAAAGTGCATTAAAACAGCTGCTGAGCCCTGGCTGGGGCTCAGTGGTTAGAGCACCAGCCCGTGCACAGAAGAGTTGTGGTTTGATTCCACTCAAGGGCAGGTTGCAGGTTCAACCCCTAACCCCAGTTTGGGCACATGTGGAAGGCAATCAATAGATGTGTCTCTCTCACATTGATGTTTCCCTCTCTCTCTTGCCTTTCCCTCTCACCCTTTTCTCTCTTTTTCCCCAGCTCCACCCTCCCACTCTCTTTAAAAAAATCAAGGGAAAAAATACCCTCAGGAGACAACTAACAAAAACAAAACAAAACAAAACAAAAAACAACTGCTGAGAAAACAACACTCCGAAAAGCAATGACTCTCTGGGTGTTAGTGCACGTCTTTCCCAGGGCCAGAGCCCCTGTCCTGTTGAGGGGGAGGCTGACTTAAGGCCTGGAAAAGGACCACACTCTGTGAGTCAGGGAACCTGGTGTCTGGCCCGGCTGTCGGCTTCTCATTTTGATTCTAGAAAAGTACTCTTCCACATTTCAGAATGTCAATTCCATCCTTTCCACGGGATCTCATCAGGGTGTTGCAGAAATAAAGAAATGTTAAGAACATTTTTACCTTAAGCCCTCACATGAAAAATGCCCTGAAAACACACTCCAGGGATTAGTACTACTGTCACTGGAGTGGCTCTGTGGTTGACTAAGAAGTTGTTTGCCTGACACCAGTTTTCTTCATACTCAGCTGCCGGATCATTCCCCTGCTATGGGGTGCGGAGGGCTGGGTTTTCCCGAGCCTGCCCGGTCCTCTGGATGCAGGTGGATCGGGCCGGCCTGAGCCACAAACAGGGGCAGCTGCGGATACTGTGACTCTGGCTGGCCCTCCTTGCAAAGGCAAGGCGAAGCAAAGGTTCCCTGGTTTCTTACTAAACAGGGAAGAACTCAGAGGCCGCAGGAGAAAGGCCTGTTCCAGAGAATGTGACACCAGTGGGTATTTGTTGGTCAAGGGTTGGGTGTTTTTTTCTTGCTGTAGAGAGTACTGTTTTCCTTCCAGAATAAAGAAATGCCCGTTCTGAGAACCTCCTTCAATGGTCACCTGATGATGGAAGTGAAGGACTTCAGAGGGCGGCCTGAGAGAAGACCTCCACAGAAAATGAAGGTTCAAGAGTGGCCTAGGGCATGTTTGTCTCGGGGATAAAGAAACGGAAAGGCAAAGGCTCATGCGGTCCATGGTCACGCATTCCCCATCTATTCCCTCCCATCACACCCCATCTGGGTCCCGGCTCCCCCTCTGGAGAACAAGGAAGCTGAGATGCAGGTTGGACAGAACTGCCAAGGGGAGCAAGGAAAAAAGGGGACAGGGCCAGCCTTGGGGATGCGCACGAGCACCCCGGGGTAGGAGGCGGTGCTGCTCACCTTGTTGTCGTCGTGGTGTATTGCCTGGATCAGGCCCTCCAGCTCCTGTGAGGACAGAAACACGGCTGATGCGGGAGCAGGGAGTGTCCCTGGGAAAGCTGGGGCCCAATCCAGTTTTAGCCCAGCGGGTCTGACGCCAGGATGGTGACGCCTGCCCAACTTGTTTATAGACTCAGCTCCTGCCTTAAGAGCACCAGAGGGAGTCTGGTAACACCAAGCTCAGGAATTTGGGGAGAATCAGCTCTCAAGAGGCATGTCCTGGGCCTTCGCCCCCGAGGTGGCTCTGCCACAGGGGGACACTCTCACAGGCAGCAGGCCTCAAAGGCCATCTGCAGACCTAGCTTTGAGGCATAAAGTGATGTATCACTTTATGAAATTGTGGACCATTTCTACAATCACAGAAGCTCAACTCTAACAATCCATAGATACTTCCAGGTGCAAGTGACATTAGAAACGGGGTAGAGGGCCACTTTCCGGTATGAGGTTGTCACCATGGCTTTTCTTTCCAGAGAAGGGCTGATTAGTTGTGGGGAACAGAAGTCTAAAGCGGGGATGAGAAGATGCTAAGAGGAGGGAGCGCACCTGGGGTGGAATTCTCTTGAAGGCTTCCAGGCAGTTGAGGAGGATGGTGTCCCCGTCACTCTTGGCTGCCATGCCTGACTCGGATACACATTTGAGCAGCTGTCGGATCTCACTGTATTTCTCCCTCTCCACCAACTGCCGGGCAGCTCGGCAGTAGGTGGCGGCAGCATCCAGCTGGAAGTCCTAGAACAGAACGTGGATGACGGGCTTAGGGTGGCATGGGCATCAACAGGGGAAAGAAGGCAACCTGTAAACAGCTCCCTCTGTGCTTGGTAAAGTAAGCCGTATTGACTGTAGTCACGGTAGAAAACACACGTAAACAAACAAAATAAGCCAAAATCCCTCTTTTGGAGTCAAGCAGACTTTTAGGAAGCAGCCATAAACATAATAACCTTCACATCTAAACTAGTACATCTTACTTGCTGCTGTATCGCTTTGGGAAAATATTCTAATCCGATTCACAACAGCAGTTCATTCTCTAACGAGCCACCTTTTCTTGGAAGACGGATGTTGGGGCTGGTATAGGCTGTCCTGGTGCTTTTAAGAGGTGCCCTCGTGTTTGGAAACAGACCGATTCGTCAAAAGACTGATTTGCTGGAAACATCAGGTAACCTTGAACTTTAAGCCTGGTCTAGGACAACCCTCCCTGCGGTCCGGGAATAGCTGCCACTCTGTCACCAGGGAAGTCTGTGTGTGGAGAGCTTTGTCCAACACGAAAAACGGGTGGGAAGAAATGTTGGGCGTTCGTGAAGTTGATCCTTGACACAAGCGTAAAGCTTACGTGTAAGACCACGCCTGCCCAGAATGATGGGCCTCAGGGCGTTTGGTGCAGCTGTGCGGTGGGGGATGGTCTGGAGAAACCACGCAGCTCCCTGTGGTGTCAGTGTGCTGCTCTAACGCTGCTCTAGGGACACAGTTGTACTTGTGTCCTTTACTCACAGGCAACAGAAAATGTGCTCACAGGCCAGCTCCTGGCCAGCCCTTGTTGCCTAGGAGGTTGGGGGGAAATGATTCTTCTGATGAAGAGGAAACCCTACCCCCCCCCCCCCCCCCCCCGCCACCTCCTCTGGCCATCTCCCCTGCGAGGGTGAGCTGAGGCTCTGCAGGGAGCCAGTGTGGGCAAGTGTCCTAGACTTGCTTCAGGAATTTATGTGATAGCTTTTGATGAATTTGTCCTTGGTTACTTGGCTTTTGACAAAGTGGCCTAGAGTCTTGAATTTGACCCAGTTCTGTAACAATCCCCTCCTTGATTTCATCCTGATACACATGTGAGTCTACTATTCCGGGGATAAAATTTTCTGAAGATTAATCTCTCACAGAGCTGGTCAGGTGCTGATCGCCCTCAGCATAATCTCGAGTAATCCAAATCTTACCTGCAGAACACGGAATGCCATTCCGAAACCATCTTCGACATTTTTCCCTCCTAGCATGACCTGAGAAGGAGAGGGAAACAACAGAAGCAACAATTACAGAGTAGCCCCTCAATCACGAGGGAGGGCCCCCACTTATTCATTTATTCAAAAAATATTTGTTGGGATCTACTAGGAGCCAGGCACTAGGGCATGGGTGGGCAAACTTTTTGATTGGAGGGCCACAATGGGTTCTTACACTGGACCGGAGGGCCGGAACAAAAGCAACCTGACCATGCTGGCACTCTCATCTTGGGCTGCTGGTGAAGGAGCGGAGGGGAGAGCAAGAGAACCCTCTGCTCTTTCGGCTCCTCGGGCCGGATAGAACAGCCGACCCGCGGGCCGTAGTTTGCCCACGGCTGCACTAGGGATACAAGAGCAATCTAAATGGACTTGCTCTGCCACCTTCTGGTGGCTGGTGGCCATCAAACAAACAACTGAAATAATATTATAAATGTTATATATGTTCTGAAAGAGAATAGTCTCTGTAGGTCTGAAGAGAACACTGTGTGTACCTTGCAGGCAACATCCATTTTCATGTGGTTATTCCCAAACAGGGTTGGCAGAGGCAAGGTGGTGATCTGAGAGGTCCCCGCGCTTTCACACCGGTGTAAAAACCTGGTCACTTCCATCTGCAGCTGCAGCGTGTTCATGTGCCTACGGGGACAGGAGACGCACAGGCTAGCCTCCGCAGGGGCTCCAGGAATCACATGACTAGGGCTGGGTGACTGAGACATCGTAATGAGGCGGCAATGGAAAAGGCCAAAGAAATGATATGGAAGGAGAAGCGATCAAAACACCCTCTGAGCAGTTATAACAGCACAGACACGGGGGTCTAGGGCCCTGTACAGACTCACAATAGTTAAGGTGCTTGGTGGAACTGGGTGAGGTCCAGTCCTGGAATCAGTAAGTATTTACAGAGCACCGATGTGCTGCTAACAACAGAGGCCGAGAGAGAGACATGAGCCCTGGCCTCACAGAGTCCACCGGCTGAGGAGAGATGAATCATGAACAAACACATAAAGCAACTAGCAACTGGGTCTACGAGGCAGTAAATGGTAGCGGTGGAGAATTTACTTTAAAAAAAAAAGTTTTTATTGATTTTAGAGAGAAAAGAAGGGAGAGGGAGAGAGAGAGATAGAAACATCAATGCTGAGAGAGAATCATTGATCGGCTGCCTCCCACACGCCTCCTACTGGGGACGGAGCCCGCAACCGGGGCATGTGCCCTACCTGTGATCTCCTGGTTCATAGGTTGACACTCAACCACCGAACCATACCAGCCAGGCAAGGAGCATTTATTTTGGTGTTGTGCTCCAAGCAACAAGATCAGTAGGAAGAATTCCTTTTATATGAATATCCCCCCCCCCCCCCCAAGGGCTTAGAGATGGGCAAGGGCAGCTTCATTCCCGCAGACACTCAGCTCTGGTCTTTCTGGCCGTCCCGACGGCTCCCTGAACCCGGAGCTACCTGGACACATCGGCTGCAGTCATCTTCTTTCGGAAGAAGTTGGTCTTCTTCCTTTTAGAGCTGCGGGAGGTTTCTTGGAGGTAGATCTTCAGGTGGTCCTTGGCCTTAAGCAGCCACGAGAGCTTCTCTCCCAGCTCCGTGTACGTCTTCGCTTTGTGACTGAAGAACCGAATACAGGTCATGGCAGCCCGGACTTGGTCCTAGGAGAGAAAAACGAAAGTTTGGGTCAGAGGAGGTCAGGGATCTGGGAGAGTGGGGTGTGGGGGGATTCTGATCTGACTCCCACCCATGACGCTTGTGTGCCAGCGCCCATTCCCACCTCCGCCTGCGCTGCTCTTTGGCATCAGCCCCTCCTAGGCCCCAGAGACCCCCCGGTGAAGTGACTGGCTGAGATCTTGGGTAGGCTATTATTCCACCACAGAAGAGATCTTAAAAAGGATACTTTTGATTTTCCATTCAACTTGGCTTTGCTCTAACTGTGGCATTGAATGACTCAATTTTGCGTGATTTAGTTGGCAAACCTCAGACAGATTGGGAGAAACTTGTTTCCTCTCCCTTCATGCATCTTCTCTAAAAACACTCCATTATTCCTTGTAAATTCTCACTCATGCCTCATGTGTATCTTGAAACTACTATCTCTTACATGCCTGCACTTCTGAAGAATGCCGTTACTGACAAGATTCAGGTTTCCCTCATTAGAACGGGGAGAGAAGTCCTCTTACTTAGCACTGCCAGACGGCAACATGGACTGCTCTAGCATGAGCCGATTAGCAAGGCAATGAAAGTCTTGTTCCCTCCCCTTGCGCAGTCTCCCCTTACACATGGCAGGGCCTCAGCGACAGAGTCAGCAGGCAGGCTGGGCCACCCTCACCTTCATAAACTGCTGCAGCTCGTACAGAATGTGGTAGTAGTTCTTCTTCTGCAGGTGCTGGCAGGCGGCGAGCAAGTAGTCTCCCCAGCACTCCAAGCTTGGATCAATGGATTCTAGCAAGTTTTCCAAAACGTGCAGCTTTCCACTTTTATAGCTTGGTTGGAAAATGCCTTCTATGAAGACTTCGGGAGGACTCTCCTGGAGCAGGGGGAAGCAGAAGGTCAGAAGTCTCGGGCCTGGGTCTGGCCCGCCTGGGAGCCACTCTGAATTTCCTTCAGCCTCTTCCGAGGGCAGTGCTTCCTAACGACTGAAGGTCACTACACCTTTGAGGATCCCACTCTCGTGACTGTCCTCCTCTCTCCTTCCCTTTGATGAAGGATCCTCAGCAGAGTTATCTACGCTCACCGCCTCCTATTTATCTCCTGTGGCTTTCTCTTCAGCCCACTCCTCCCTACATTTGTACCCACAGCTCTGAAACTGCCCCTCGGTCACCAGTGACCTCTATACTATTACATCTAAAAGTTAGTGTTTGATCTATCAACAGCTTTTGATACAGCTGATGGCTTCTTCCTCCTTGAATAATTTTCTTTATTTGGCTTCCAGGACACCACCCTCTCCAGGTTTTCTTTTACTTTTCTGGCTACTTCTTTTCAATCTCCTTTGCTGATTCTCCCATTCTTCCCAGGGCTTAAGAGAAGACTGTTCATTTTTCTACCTATAGTTGTTCTTTTGGTGATTTCTTATAGTCTAACTGTTTTAAATACTACTGATTTGCTAACTTTGCCTAAATTCCTATTTCTAGCCTGTTCGTTCCTTCTGAGCTTTAGCACTGCATAACCAACTAATACCCCATTGCCTATTACTACATGCCTAGTAAACCTACGACACCTAAAACTGTGCTGTGGATTGTTTCTTCCAAATTTGCTCTTTCTGCAGTTTTCTTCGTTAAATGATTTCCTTCTAGTTGTTCAGGTTAAACACCTCAGTCTTCTCTCCCCAATATCCAAACATCAAATTAATTAGCAAATTCTATCAAAACACATCAGAATATGCAGGAATCTGACCACTTCTCACCACCTCGACTGTACCCCCTGGCCCATTTGTTATCATCTCCATTTGCCTGGATTTTTGCAATAGCTTCCTCCCTGATCTCCCATCTTCCACTTGTGCCTCTCTTTTGTCTAAAGTCAATTTGCGTGATTCTGTAAAATGTTAAGACAAATCACGTTATTCCTCTGTTCAAAATCCTTCTACGGTTTTCCCTGTAACTCAGCGCAAAGTCCAAGTCCTCACAATGTCTATCAGTCCCTCTGGGACCTCGTCTCTGCAACCTTTCTGACCTTCTCTGCTCCTACGTGTCCCCAGCTCACTGCTCCAGCCACACTGACCTTTGTTGTGCCTTCCCCCTGGACTGGGCTCCCTCCACAATCTGCACGGCTCACTCCGACCTCCTTGAGGCCTTTGTTCAGATATCATCCTATCTACAATTGCACTCCATCCCAGTTTTATTTTTCTTATTACTCATTACCTACACTATATATTTTATTTACCTGGCTTACTGTCTCTCTCTACTATAAAGTAATTTTTATGAGGACAGATATTTGTTTCTGTCTCCCTCCCCTCCCCCCCCACTGCTGTATCTTTAGTGTCCAGAAGAGTTGTTGGCTATTTAATACATCTTTCTTGAATGAAGGGATAAATGATAAACAATAGGAAACTCCTCATGAAAGTAGACACATTTACTAGCCCCCTTGCTTCTGAAACTCACCTGTGGATCAGAGACCCTGAGTCATAAGCCCCTACTCCGCAGTCATAGAAAAGAAAATCACTTTGGCATTTAGATCAGGAGTAACTAACGGAGGGTAAAGGATGGCTATCCACTCATGGCAGTATAACCACCCCAGCCCAGTAGCGCTGGGCACGAGCTGTTTAGACGTGGGTAAGACTGGGCTTTGAGAACGTCCACAGTGGGTGAGCGCTCCTTTTCTGACTGCCAGTCTGAGAAACCCAGACCTAACCTCAATTTGTAGGTCAGACTCTCAAAAGTAGAAGAGCAACATCTTAAGAACTTCCATTTCATCCATTCATCTATACACTCATTCATTCATAACTAGGCCAGGAGCCGAAGACACAGATTGCGGGGGCCTGATGTGGCGGGATCTCCCTTCTCTGGGGGCTCCCTACAACAGATTAGTAAAATACAGGCCTTCTCAGCCCAGATGGGAAGACACAATTGTAACAAACAGCTGCAATCCAGGGGGATAAATGCAATAACAGAGCTATCACCTCGGTATCATGGCGGTGAAAAGGAAGGATTATTAACAGCGCTTGCATGTTCTGTGAATGTGCAGAGAGGGCCTGAAAGATGAATAAGCATTCTCAGAAAACGTAAGGAGGGGCAGGGTATTCTGGACAGAGGGAACAGACTTGTGGAGGTAAGAAAGTACATAATACAGCCAAAAAATTTAGGTCATGGGTAAGCCTGGAATATAGGTTCTAGGTAGCATTTGTATGAAAATAAACTGGAGAAATAAGGGGGCTTGATTCTGGTGGGCCTTGCATGCTAAGGCATTTGGACTCCATCCCACGGAAGGCCTTTCTCAGAGGGAATAGCGAGAACAATGAGTAACAGAAACAGCAGGTATTCATGCTTTAGAAAGCTCACCCTGGGCAGTGTGGCGGGTGAAGGGGCGACAAGGACCGGGAATAGGTTAGAAACCTAGTGTCTTCCACACTCTCCGTAGGCATTCAGTTGTTTAGATGTGTGTATGTGTGTGTGTGTTTCTGTTGTTCTCAACCTGCTTGAGATTAAGGTAAGATATTTCAGTTCAAGGGTACTTGAGATCCCAGGGGATAAAAAGAAAGCTTCCATGCAGCTCTCACAAATGTAAAGCAGGGGCAGCGCTTTCGTCAGCTTTTGCCAAGATGAAGTAAGTAAGCGGCTTAGCTCTCTGGACTAGTCGTTAATTAGAAGACACGGAGCTGGGTGACTTGTGTCGTCTGCCCATGCTTGGGAAAAGCAGATTTACCTCGAAACTCATTTGGAAACCGAGGAAAAGGTTAGCAATTCAACTCTAACTGATATGACTTTCCAATTATTCCTGAGACCTGGTGGTAGCTCAGGCACAGTTAGGAGCTAGGGCAGCAGAGAAAACATTTCCCTCTCACCGTCCTGTAGGGGCATGGTTACGAAGACTGAATTGCTGCCTTCACTTGGAGCTATCCTACACAATCTATTTGCAGACCTTCATCGGCTGTCATTCTGAATTAGAGCGGCAAGCTGAAGTGAAAGTATACCTTGAAATTTGGTATAAATTGGTCAGTCCCCCATAAGGTTTTCATGGAACGTTCAGATAAAAAAAAAGGCCTGCCACAGGGTCGTGGTGAAACCGAATCCTGACTTAGCTTCACCGTGGCTCCAAAGAAATGATGCATTTCGTGGTGCCTGTGCCTCCGTGGGAGGAGGGCGGCGGATGCCAGGGGGAGAGAAGAGCACACTCTCCCTCCACAAGAATCGAACATAAGATGTGTGCGAGGGGTGACTCCTGGCCCTGTGGGAACAACTCTGAGTGATGAGCAGCTGGTCGGCAGCGGGACACGGACCCGGGGCGGGTGGAGGTGTGTGGAAACAGAGAGGTTAAGCAATTTGCTCAAGGCCACACCGCTTACACCAACCATCTTATTCCAGAGAGCATGCTCTCACCCACCATTTGATTCTGCTGTGGGTTTTGGGAGAAGGGGTGGAGTTTGTCACTGCCAGTGGAGGACAGTCTGGGATCCAGGTTAAGACTTGCTGCACACTCATCAAATCATGATCTGTGTGGACAGAATTTTCCACTGGGCCTCCCTCTGCCGGAGGTGGTCTCAGGCTCACCGCTGGGTTTAGTGTAAGGGGGTTATCGTCTCACCTTGTTGAGCAGGTGCAGCAGGGCCTCCCGCAGGCAGCTGTGCCTCACGTAGAAGCTGACGATGGCCAGGTTGGTGCTGTAGTTATGCAGGTAGAAGAGGCACTCTTGGTAGTAGGTGTTGTTCATGATCTTCCCTTCAGGGATCACCTCCAGAGAGAGGCTCTGGGTCCGAAGGGTAGCTTCCAGTTCTTTCAGGGTGGCCAAGTAATCATCATCTTGCTGACAGGGAAGGAGAGAGTGAGGGAACATGGAACTCAGTATGTTCTCTGCAGTCCTCGAAACTGTCATTAGAGAATATTTAACGATGTGGGAAAATGCTCAAGATACAGTGATAAGGGTAGAAAAATAGGCAGGATACAAAATTCCATAATACTGTGTAACATCCATTTCATTCAGAAACACAACAGAGAGCCCAGCCGGGTGTAGCTCAGTGGTTGAGCGTCGACCCAGGAACCAAGAGGTCATGGTTGGATTCCTGGTAAGGGCATATGACCTGGTTTCAGGCTCATTCCCCAGTGGGAGGCATGCAGGAGGCAGCCCATAAATGATTCTCTTTCATCATTGATGTTTCTATCTCTCTTCCTCTCTGAAATCAATTAAAAACAAAACAAAAACCCACACATACACAACATAGAAAGTTCACCAGAATCTAAATACTATTTAAGTCTGGGTATGAGATTATATGTGATTTTTTATCATTTTAAGTAGTTTTCTGTAGTTTGCTTTAAAAAAATGTGACTCTGTATTACTTATCTAACCTTATATAGTTCTTATCAAACTATAATAGAACGAACAAAACCCAAGCCTGCCACCGTCACTGAGTGGAACTTGACCTTGTCCCCAGATCATCACTGCTCCGGGGCCTCCCTCACTGAGCGGACCCTTCACCCACTGTGCTCTTACCAAGGAGAGGAGAGGCCTCACTGTGGACTCCAAGTACTCAACCACGTCCTGTACCAGTCTCGAGCCATGACTCAGCTGATTGAGGTCCACAGGGGGCTTCAGACAGCGACTGAACTTCTCCCGAGCGGCAGTGAGGTTCCCAGCTTTGAGGCAGGCCATTCCCCATGCATGCCACGCCCCGGTGGGATCCAGCCCAGTCTTTGTGGAGACCTGGAGGAAAAATAGCTCCGGTAGTTAGAGGTACTCACATCAAGGCCCGAGAGTCCCGAAGACCTATTCTATCCCCTTGTTGCCAATCATCTCTCCCCACCCCCCACCTAGACAAACTGGTCATGCCCTGGGTACTTGCTCATGACCAAGCACTACTGAGATGCAATACCTGTCTGCAAGGCCAGGCAAGGAAAGTCATTACAGTAGGGCAGAAGTAAGCTTGTCTTTGCCTCACCTCAACGCCTAGTTGGTAGTACTCGGCTTCCAAAAGCTGGTTCCTTAGCCTGGTTACTGCAGCCGGCTGCAGGATCTGATCCAGAGATGGCACGTGGCGATAGGCAGCAGCAACTAAAATATTCAGCACGTCTACCTTGCTGATGTAGCTGCAGGGAGGAAAAGGACAAGGCAGTGAGGCTCCACAGAGCCTTGCTAAGCATAGTTGCTGCTTAAAGGTGTGCTATTTATTTCCAATGTTACTGTGATAGTGACAGCTGAGAGGTACAGAGACACGACGAGAGAAGGCTGGAGCCAGACTCTGAATCTCAACTCCATCATTTAGCTGCTCTATGATCTTAGGCAAACTAGTTAACCTTTCTCCGACTCAATTTACTCGTCTGTAAAATAAATATAAAATGAAATAACCCAAGAGAAAGGGCTTAGGATGCTATCAGGAGCTTCGCGGGCACTCATTAAACGTTAGCGGGCCACTCAGGCCTTCTACTTGAGGCCAGGCCTTTGCACTGAATGTCGGAGGCTCTCAAGTTTCCTGTTTGCTTTTTGGTCCCTTTGAGCCCTGCTTGCATGGGACAGAGCACAGAGACTGTACGGCGGCCTGCACTCCTGGTCAGCTCAGGGCTCACATCACTACCATTCCCGGAGGTGCTGCTGGGCAGGGCTTCCTGGCCTTTTCCTTGGATTCTTTTTAAAAAAATATATTTTATTGATATTTTACAGAGAGGAAGGGAGAGATAGAGAGCCAGAAACGTCGATGAGAGAGAAACATCGACCAGCTGCCTCTTGCACACCCCCTACTGGGGATGTGCCTGCAACCAATGTACATGCCCTTGACCGGAATCGAACCCGGGACCTTTCAGTCCACAGACCGACCCTCTACCACTGAGCCAAACTGGTTTCAGCTTCTTGGATTCTTGTCTCCTGGACTCGACATCCTTTCCCTGGGCTAAAGATTGGCTCTCATCACCGCCTACTCAGACTGCCACCTTTCAGTGCTCCTGTCACCTGGTGATTGCAAAACCTTATCATGACAGAAAGCCCAGAGAGCTGGATTAGTCTGTCTAGAGCCCAAGGTTCTTAAATCTTGTAACATAATTCTAGCAAAAGACCCTGTGCATCCTGATTTGTCCACCAATTTCCTTGAACAGGGATTCAGTGCGTTACTGATTCTCAAGCTAGTGGGGATGGAGTAGGAAAGTACAATGTGAAAAAGCAAATTTGTTATCACTACATATTGTTCATTTGTAACAGAGGGTGTGAGTTTTTTATGAATTCAAGACAGTAGAAAAATACTCTGCAAACCAAGAATCCTAAACACACATGGAAGATGTATCCACTCCCCTCAGCAAATGGGCACAAAGACAGTGATTCTCTAGAGTTGGTGTCTCTGAGTCTGGGGAGCAGGGAGAAAGGATGTGCAATCTGAAACCACTGCGGAAGCCCCACCACCTGGGGGTGAGTGAGAATGCTACTGAACTAAGGACTTCCTTAACTTTTGCTGCCCTCAGCCTAAAGTGGATATTTCCTCCATCCTATATAATAAAAGCAGAGTATGCAAATTGTCCCCTGCACCAGGAGTTCGTCCAGGGGGTGGGGCTAGCTGGGGGAAGGGAGGAAAGCCCTGGTGGAAGCAGGCAGCTGGGGGAAGGGAGGGACTACCTGGCTGACAGCCAGCAGTTGCTAGGGACCCTACCAGAGCACAAATTTTGTGCACTGGGCCTCTAGTTTATAATAGATTTTGAAGGAAGTATAGGAATTAATGTTAAGTCTGTTCCCCCTTCCCAAACTGAGTATCCTTTTAAAAAATAATAAAACTTTAATATCATTTACATTACTGATATTCAAGATATTCAGGGTGGGGCAAATGCTGGTTTATAGTTGTTCATATGGAAAATAACACAATCATTAATAAATATAAGAATAAACTGTTTCATGTACTTAAAACTGTAAACCTACTCTTGCCCCATTCTGTATTTAGACATATTATAATTTTTGCCTTAAGTTTACCTTTTTAGAGGTACTATATGAAGGGGTTTCTGGCCCTCTGTCCCCTTCTTTTCCATTTCTGATAAATTGGTAGCTTTTTGGTTCTTTTCATTGTTATTTATAAACTTTATTTAACATGTTATATTTATTTATTAATTTATCAACTTAAGAAATGATGTAGAATCTAGTACCTCTTGATATGAGTGAAATTAACTTCTTCAAACTTCCTTCCATTTTTTGTCCCACCTCCTTTTATCTTTCTCAACCTTTTGTTTTTTGTGACTAAAAATAATAAAACTGCTTGGCTGGTGTGACTCAGTAATTGAGCGCTGACCTATAAACCAGAAGGTCACGATTCCATTTCAGATCAGGGCACATGATCAGGTCATGGGCTTGATTCCTAGTAGGGGGCATGCAGAAGGTAGCCGATCAATAATTCTCTCTCATTGATGTTTCTATCTCTCTCTCCCTCTCTGAAAATCAATGAAAATATTAATAATAATAAAGCTAACATTTTTGTAGTAGTAGGCCCAGATCTTAGCCCTTTACATGGACATTCTCACGTTGTCCTCATAACAGCCCTCTAAGTATTATTGTCATACCCATTTTACAGAGGAGGAAACTGAGGCCCACAGTGGTGAACATACTTGTCCAAGGTGACAGAGCTTGGAAGTGGGGAAGCTGAGAGTCACTGCGCTCTATGCCAGCTGCTGAGTCTGCAGGCAAGCCTGAGGTACTTGCACTCAGCTAGGACTGAGTGCTGGGAACACACAGCATGAGTCACACAACTGGGTGGATAAGCTGAGAACTGGGAGTTTTCACTTTAAACCCGAGGAGGCAGAGCAGGTTATACGGGGACCTGAGGCTTAATCATGCCTTTCCCAAGTATATTTCTACTTTATGACTCAGATTCCTACCCGTGACACAGGGATACATCAGTCCCCAGCGTGTTTCACAGCTCTCGTCAGAACTCCCTGAGGCCACAGTCTGAATCTGGTCAAGGTTGGGGTAGAGTTTTTTTTTTTTTTAATATATTTTATTGATTTTTTACAGAGAGGAAGAGAGAGGGATAGAGAGTTAGAAACATCGATGAGAGAGAATCATTGATCAGCTGCCTCTTGCACACCCCCTACTGGGGATGTGCCCACAACCGAGGTACATGCCCTTGACCGGAATCGAACCTGGGACCTTTCAGTCCGCAGACTGACGCTCTATCCACTGAGCCAAACCGGTTTTGGCAGGGGTAGAGTTTTGATCAAGAGTAAGCACTGGACAACTGAGAGAGAACACATCTTTAAAGCCAGAAAGCCAGAAAGTTCCACAGCGATTAAAGGTGTTCCCCTAACCTGACGTTAACTACAAATCAACCAGAGTGTTTGAGTTCTTTCTGACTGGGTATAGCTGGAGAACCCTTGCCTTGAGGATGCACTCGGGGACAGAGAAGGAAGGACACAGGCTGCTCAGGTGGGGTGAGGAAGACCACTTGTGATCTGGTAACGGCATGACATTAACATCGAATTGCGGTGCAAACGTTTCAGTAGGCCTTGGTGGAAAGGGTGGTGAGGTGAAAACTCGCAGTGGGGCCAGGAAGAGGCTGGATAGAATGACTGCCGGGCAGAGGGACAGACTTACTCCGTTACCTGTCACAAAGAGCCAGGTCCTGGCTGCGGCCGGCCTTGACGAACATCACCTTGGCGCTGAAGAGCAGCTGCTTCATGATGTCGGTGAGCAGCCCTGCGTCCACCTCCGGGTTGGCGAGGCCCTGGGACAGCCTGCAGCAGTGCTCAATCAGCTGGTGGCCGCAGGCAACACTGTCCCGGTGCAGATTCAGGATGGCGATGCACAGGGAGGCGCTGGGGGCCTGGCCAGTGTGGAGGAAGAGAGAAGCACACAGGGAGTTCAGGGACCCGCGCGTTCTTCGCAGGTAGTTAGACTGTGGGAATCATTCTTCCTGCTTCACAAAGCGTGGAAAACACTGAAGGAGGGGCCAACGTTCCACAGCAAAGCGGAAGTGGAAATAAACAAATTCCATGTGCTCTAAGCAGCCCTGCTGAAGCTCCGGCTGCCGGGTTTCATCACCTTCCTGGGAGGAAAGCAGCTGTGGTCACGTGTTCCCTACTTCCTGGGAATGTTCACAGGACCCTCCTCTTTCCAGGCTATGTCCCACTAACACAGGTGTTCTCTATTACCGGCGTGGAGGACGATGGCCACCCTGCTTGTCTGATCACCTGGAGAAGCCTCTGCTTACAGTCACTGAATATACACTGATGATAATTCATATTCCAAAAGCACATTCCAAAACCTTTCATTGTCCCTGGTGCCTACTAAGGACATATTCCGTACTGCAGAATTCAAGTCCCTAAACATAAATAGCCTATTTTAATCCTATCTTTTACTACCTCTCTACCTACACCCTTTTCTTTAAAATTAAACCATCTCCAATTCCCCACATGACCTGAAATTTATGACACTGAACCTCCGCTCAGATGTTCTGGTTCTGTACTCTTTGGCCTTCCCCTATCTTCACTCCCCTCCTAACCCCCAAGTTTCTGCTTGTCACACTTCTACACTCTTCTAACGCTCTTCTTAAATGCTACCTCTTCCAGGAAGCCTTTCCTGACCTCCTAGTGTGCATTACCCATGATGCCCTTCATTTTCTCCCTTAACTGGTATACTTGTCTTAGCTCCCATATTGTTTGAACTAAGCAAGTGAAGGCCAGCCAGGCTGTGTTCACCTATCTCTGCATTTCCCGCCACATCATAGAGAAACTCAAATGGCCATTGAATTTTACTGCTGTTACCTGCTCATAGTAAAATTCATTCCGCACCAGCTCATTTTCCTCCTCATTCAAGTCCAAAATCCATTCTACCTCAGGCGCTTTGGGGACTCTGACCACAGCTGAGTATGGTGGGTTTTCATTCTTGGCGCTGTCGGGGGCTGGGAAGAGAATGCCATCTGTGTGTCAGCCACTGGCCAGCAGGCCATTCTAGCCCAGCCCCATGAGCTGGCGTGAGTTGTAGGCAGATCTCTGCCTGCTGAGTGCCCTTTCTCTTTGCTTGGTCCTTTTTATTTCCTCCAGGAGACCTCCTTAAGGAACCTCAAACTTCCTTCCCCAGGGGAGACCTGGGATGAGTATTACAGTGTTTGCCACACAAACCTGGAAGGTTCATGCCTCTCAAATGGACTGCTGAGCCACTGGCTACTCAAAATTCAACCCGCTGTGGAAGAGTATAGGCCGAGCTATCAATAGAGGTTAATTAGGAGGAACGAGGGAGCCTTGGGAGGTAGTATGATGGTGAACAGGAACCTAGGGGTTAAAAACACCAAAAAAACGCCCTGGCCGGTGTTGCTCAGTTGGATGAGCACCATCCCATAGACCAAAAGGATTCCTGGTCAGGGCACAGCCTGGGTTGTGGGCTCAATCCCCCAATAATGGTATGCAGGAGATAGCTGTTATATGTTTCTCTCTCATGTTGATGTTTCTCTCTCTCCCTGCCCATTTCCCTCTCTCTAAAATCAATAAACATATATTAAAATTTTTTTTTTAAAACCTACTATAAGTTAAGGACCAAGTTATTTGGTTTTTGGCCTTCTCAATGCTGGAAAGTAATGGGCCCGAATGGTAGACTAATATGATGATAAACTTTAAGGAAAGAGTTTGATTGAAATGCTAAGAATTTTCTTGGGCTAACTGGCTGGACTGTGGTGACCTTCATGAGTGGCCCGCTGGTCAGCCCCAACCCATGCTGTCAAAGGGCATGCCAATTGCAGCTGACAAGGAAGGAAAAGCCAATTTGAGCACATAAACAGAGTCCCAAGCGATGTGGTTCAGCCTTACCTTCTGGTTGTCCTGGATTCTCCGCTGGCCCACTGGGAACAGAGAAAGAAAAAATGAAATGCCCGAATCTCTCCTCGTTCTCTTTGATTTGAGCTTGGTATAAGCACTGACATTTACTCTGTGACCCAAGTGAGATAGAAAATTATCCAAAACTCTTTCCACTCCCTCATTTGTCATAGCCAATCACCCACCAATTCCTGCCCATTCCATCTCCTAAATGCCCCTTTAAATGTCCCCATCTCTCTCTCTATCCTTGCCTTAGAGAGGGTCCTCATCATTTATCGGTAGAGCCTTTTCAATAGCTTCCCATTCTGTACTTTACAGCTATAGCAAGCTTTCAAAAATGCAAATCTGGTCAAATGATGCTTGTCCTTAAAATTCTTCAGTAGCTCCTCAGGGTAAAACTATTTCACATGCAGTTCAGCAGACAATGCCCCCTGTGACCTGACCTGGCTGCCTCCTAAGACCATCTCCTGCCACTCACAACCTGTGCTCAACCCATAGAAGTCCAAAGGAGTCAACTCTGCCACTGACTCTGATCAACGTCAGGTGACACTACAAGCCAGAACTCAGGTCCTGAGTCATAAACGGTGACCTGCATGAGCAGCCCACTGGTCAACCCCAACCCATGTTGTCAAAGGGCATGCTCCAAGCCTTGTGCCACTGCCCGGGTCCTCCTGGCTCAGCTGCCAGCCTCCAAGTCCAAGGTGCACTGGCCAGAATCTTAGCACATCTCCTACCTGCTTACACTTCCTCAATGGCCCACACGTTCTCCTACCCTTACCCTTACCTTTGCAGTTCCTCCCATTTCCGGGCATGCTCTGTGTTTGCTTCTTTTCCTATGAACTTCTCATCCTCTGAGACTCAGCCCAGGTGCCCCTCCTCAGAAACCCACCTGACCCCTGTGCTTGTGACTGTGTGGTCTGTTTGTTGGCTGCCTCCCCCCTAACTGGGGGCTCCTCGAGAGCAAAGGGATTACTGCTGAGTGACTAACGAGTGAAAGAATCCCCATCAATACTAACTGCTCATTTCAAATCTCAGCAGTATGGTAGACGGATCATTCTCCCGTCCCCACACTGAGGGAGGCAGTGGAATGTCAGGGTCACAGAAACTATAGTAAAAACAAGGCATGTCTTCCTTCCTATAAGATCAGTAATCATCATGGTAAATAATGACAATAAGTATCCATTTTAAAACAAACACAAAAATGCTGTTATACCTCTGAACAAAATGTAAAATCTATTTATAAAGTCTATAAGTAAAACATGAAGAATTCAAAGTAACTTTGCTTTTGGATAGTTGCTTTGGCTCGTATGCCCTGGGAGTCTTAGATTCAGCCTCCTCTGCTGCTAGAAGTAGTGGGAATAATTGAGCAACACTGAGCCAGCCAGCCAATATAGCCTTGATCTGTCTTAGCAGAGAGATGAGCAGTTTCTGAAATTTGTCACCAAGTGAACTGTGTGTAGGAACACACAGGATTACTGGAAAGACTCTTCTAATTATGGATAACAAGCCAGGATGACTAGATAGATTAGAGCTGATGAAAGTGATGCCCAAACATTCAGCAGGTAGGATTATGTCCCGGGGAGTCCAGCTGAGACCAACTGGAGCAAAAGTGGCTGTAACACAGGTGGGGAGGTTGGTGAACTGAGGTCAGTGACACGAATCAGGGCACAGGCTGTAGAACAAATGTCCTAATCTCAGAGAAAACATCACGCAAGAGCCCTATACTTGGCTTCCTCTCACCCTTATTTCCTTTCTTAGAAGTTTCTCTGACCAAGGGCCAACATTTCATTGTAGAGTTCATGGCATTTCAGTGTGAATGTTAAAGCATTTTGTAACAGATTTGAGATGCTCTCCACAATGAGCCTCCTAGGATAAGGTGACCAGATGTCCCGATTTTCAACAATTTGATTCTTCCAAAAATCGGGACTTCTTTAAAATGCCTCGAGATTTGGGACAAATTGTTGAAAATCGGGACTGTCCCGCAAAAAGCGGGATGTCTGGTCACCTTATCCTAGGAGTGCAAGGACCTGAGGGAGGGTGTGGTGGTCAGTAACAGTAGCAGCCCCACTGCAGAACACTCACTCTTTGTTGTAGTAACGGTAACACTGGTCACACACGCGAGTAGGGTTCTCCCTGCAGCCTTCCACCGCCATTTTCTTAGTGGAGCAGGAATTGCAAACTAGCCGGCCGCAGCGGCGACAGTGATGACGCCTGTTAAACTGAGGGGTGTCAGAGGCAAGAGAAGGAAGGGGAGGAAGAGTGGGTAAGTCTGTGGGAACTGTGAGCAGAAGAGTTAATCCATTTATCCTTGGTGTCAGCCCCTGTGATTTATTAAGAACACCGTGTGCCTGGCCTCTGTTGAGAAAGAACACACTAGACCAGTGCTTGCCTTTGAAAAGCTGAGATTTAAAGATATCTCTCGGCTGATGAACAAAGGTGCCTAAGTAAGTCATGAGAAGTTTAGCAATGGCTCCCGATAAGATCTACCTGCCTGCGGAGGCAACATGTAAATATATAGCAAAAAACAGTGGAGAAGGAGGGACTTTCTCAGCCAAGGCGGATCAGATTTCTCCATGGTATTCATGACCATGAAAAAGTGTTCTTTTTTCTTTTTTTTTTTTTTTAAATAAATCTTTATTGCTCAGATTATTACAATTGTTTCTCCTTTTTCTCCCCCATAGCTCCCTTCCACCTGATTCCCACCCCACCCTCTGCCCTTACCCCCTCCCCCCACTATTGTCCTCATCCATAGGTTATACAATTTTAATCCAGTCTCTGCACCCCACACCCCTTTCACCGTGATAATTATCTATCCACTCCCTTTCTTTGCCCCTAATTCTATTATATTCACCAGTTTATTCTATTCCTGAGATTTTTAATTCACTTGACCTTCCTCTTCTTAAGTAATACCTTTCAGCATTTCATATAATAATGGTTTGGTGGTGATGAACTCCTTTAGCTTTTTCTTATCTGTGAAGCTCTTTATCTGCCCTTCAATTCTGAATGATAACTTTGCTGGATACAGTAATCTTGGTTGTAGGTTCTCCCTATTCATCACTTTGAATATTTCTTGCCACTCCCTTCTGGCCTGCATGGTTTCTGTTGAGAAATCAGCTGATAGTCGTATGGGTGCTCCCTTATAGGTAACCAACTGCTTTTCTCTTGCTGCTTGTAAGATCCTCTTTTTGTCTTTTACCCTTGGCATATTGATGATGATGTGTCGAGAAGAATTTTTCTTTGGATTCCTCTTGTTTGGGGTTCTGTAGGCTTCCTGTACTTGTAAGTCTATTTCTTTCACCAGGTGAGGGAAGTTTTCTGATATTATTTCTTCAAATATGTTTTCAGTATTTTGCACTCCCTCTTCTTCTGGCACCCCCATAATTCTGATGTTGGTGCGCTTGCAGTTGTCCCAGAGGCTCCTTACACTATCTTCAACTTTCTGGATCCTCTTTTCTTCTTCCTTCTCCAGCGGAGTGTCTTTTGGCTCTTTGACCTGATTCTTGTGTTCTTCCATTCTGCTGTTGGATCTCTGCATAATATTTTCCAATTTAGTCAGTTTATCTATACTTTTTAGTTGGGTCTCATGAAGTTTATCGAGCTTTTCTAGGATATTGTTGCATAACCTTAGAACCGTAGTTCTGAACTCTATATCCTCCATCTCTTTTGTTTGAGATCTATTTCCTTGTCTCGGCATTTTCGCTGTTTTTCAGAGTTGGTAGGATGGCTTTGTGTGTTTGGTGTCCTATATAGCACAGTGGGTCAGCCTCCTCAGTTACCTGAGGTAGACACTCTTGGTGATCCCCTTTGTGGACTGCGTGCACAGCCTTGTTGTAGCTAAGTCTCTATTGTTGTGAATTGTCCTTCAGGCCAATTGGATGTGGGTATCAGCTGTGTCTACTCTGGGATAACTTCTGTATTGGAGACAGTCTTATAGGATCAGACTTGAAAAACTGCAGAAGCCTCTGCTCAGCTTGGATGGGGCGGAGTCTCAGGGCTGAAGGCTTCCGCCCTGCCCTTGGCCCTGCCCTTGTGCACTCGCCTGAGTTTCCGCCTGACCGGTCCAGTTTCCCCAAGCAAGAGCGTGGGTGCCCCAGGGGCTCACCCGGACTTGGGCTGGTCTCTGTAGTCTGGAGCTTCCGACTCCTTCCGCTACAGAGAGGCCGCCACCTTGTACAGAGAGGCAGCGGCAGCCTCGGCGGTCAGACCTGGAGCTTCTGGCTCCTTCCGCTCCGGAGAGGCGGCGGTCAGACCTCAGCACGTACTTGCTCGCGCGCGAGTCCGTAGACCCTGCAGACTGTGACTGCGGCTCCCGGTCCCCGGTCTCCCAGTCTCTGAGTCTCTGAGTCTCTGGGTGCCTTTCTCTACAGTCCAGACGCCACCCGTATGAGCCTGGGACCACGGGATTTCAGCCGGGGCTGGGTTCAGTACAGTCCGAAAGGGTTCCGTGCAATCGGGGATTCCTCCCCTCCCGCCAGGCAGGTATTCGGCGGCCGCGTGCGCGAGCGTCTCCTACCTCAGTGCTTTTCGGCTCCCAGTCCGATCCTTGAGCCTCTCTCTTTCTTTCTAGTTGTAGCTATTCCACTCCGCCAGCTTTCCTGACATTTTGGTGAAGTCCTTTTTGATTTTAGTTGTTTTTTTAATTAAATTGTTGATGAGGCGGCAGCTTAGGAGACTGCCTAGGCCGCCATCTTGGATGTTCTCTCAAAAGTGTTCTTTTTTCAAAGTATCTCACAAGCACTACCTCATTTCATTATAAGGGGTTGGTAAACATATTACACCTTTTTTATAAATGAGGAGGAAACAGACCCAGAGAATTTACATCATCCTCATTTTCATCAGCACTGAGTAATAGACCAGTCAGGCACTGTGTTAAATATGGTGTAATTACCCTTACAGTGACATGAGTCAAATAACATATATCATCCTGAGTTTACAAGTGAGCATCTGAGACTGAAGACATTAATGGTCACATTGCTAATGAGAGGCAGAGCTGAGATTAGAACCCAGGTCTTTTGCTTCCAGAGACAGCACATTTAACCATTACCAGTCACCCGTCTTGTTGTGAAAGACAGGGGAGCTTGGAGCAAGGTCTTCTAATGTTTAGAGTCCTGCTATATCAGTCTGCCTCTTTTATGTCCCCCCCCCCCCACCCCCCCCTACCCCCAATGAGAATGAAATTTAAGGCTCTTTCAGGACATCTACCACTTCCTTGAATCCAAAAAATACACTCTGGTCAGGTCAAAGATAAATCCAAAGTCTTAGATTTGGTAATTCTTCTGAAAATACCAATAATCTTCTTGGGGACATGAGGTGACTACAAACCGAGTTTTTCTTTAGCTTCTCCTCAGACAGAGCGGAGACGGAGACGGTGCTGCTCACCATAGTGAAGTGCTCCCTGCAGCAGACCATGCAGAGGCTCTCGCTCTCATCCGGCACCCACTGGTGCCTGCCTGGGGGCGTCGCCGGGGGCACAAACTCCAGAGGGGGCTGGCTCTGCGGGACACTCCTCTCCTTTGGACTGGGGGAACGTACAATGGAGACACCTGGGAGTCAGAGCCAGAGGGCAGAGACAAGGGGATGATTAGTTTAGCTCATAAATGAGGAAGGAATGAGAGAATTAGAACTTCACCACTGTATGAATCCCCAGTGAAATAAGGCAGTTAATGATCATTGCTGGGTGATTGTATCGTAAGAAAAGAGACAAACGGACACTGTGTATCTCCTCATGGGGGGCACACAAACACTCATCAAACATACTTACCCTAGAATAGTAGGCCTGAATCAAATCAAGTTTCTAAGCTCTCTCTACCAGTACACTACAAATATAGGGATAAAGACCCAGATTGCCACAGGGTGGCAGCCAGCAAAGTCCAGCATGTGGGATGCTCTTCAGGACAAATGACCTACTTTCCTCCACAAATAAAAAATAGGGGAGGGCGGGGGGGAGGGAAGATATAGGGAACCTATATTAAAAGAGACTTAAGAGATATTTAAAAAAAATTTTTTTTATTGATTTTCTACAGAGAGGAAGGGAGAAGTATAGAGAGCCAGAAACATCGATGAGAGAGAAACATCGACCAGCTGCCTCCTGCACACCCCACACTGGGGATGTGCCCACAACCAAGGTACATGCCCTTGACCGGAATCGAACCCGGGACCCTTTGGTCCGCAGGCTGACACTCTATCCCCTGAGCCAAACCGGTTTTGGCTTAAGAGATATTTTATCCAAATGCCATGTGTGAGCATTATTTAGATCTTGATTCTGGAAAAAGTAATTCTAAAAAAAACACCTCATGAGACAATTGGGGAAATTTGAATAGTGACTGAGTAGTTGATAATAACAAGGAATCATTAACTTGTTTTTAGGTATGATGATAATGTTATGGTTTTGTTTTATAAATGTCCTTACTTTTAGCAATATATACTGATATATTTATAAGTAAAATTATATCTAGGATTTGCTTCAACATAACCCAGTAGGACAGGGGTGTAGATAAAACAAGTGTGGTCATCATGGGACGATAACTAGGCAATAAGACTTCATTGCACTATTCTCTTGTGCTTTGAAACATAATAAAAAGCTAAAAATAAAAACCCAAAAACATAAACCAAAGCTGCTCAGGCCGCCTTTTGGACACGTGTGAAGCTGCTCATACACCTGCAAGTCTGAGCCCTCCCCTCAAGTCTGACGGTAACCATGAAGGATGACTAATTCTCGAAGCATGGCCATGAGATGCCACAGTCTTTCTTTATGGCATATAAGGAGATTTCTTGTCACCTTGCAGAGCATGTTGGCAGGTCACAGAAAAAGAAAACTGAAGAACATAGTGACTCTCAGCGGCGCCCAAAACAACAGAGGCTATAGATCTCTCCCCAGAATCCTGCTCCGACCGCGGGCAAAACAAACATTTGCAGAGCTTCTTTTGTGTGTAGGTCACTGTGCAAGGGGCTGGAGTGGAGGCCACTGAGCAAGGGGCTGGAGTGGAGGCCATTGTGTGGAAGAGCGGGAGGGATGGTAAAAAGGGGCGACTAACACATGGCCAAGCCTTCAAGGAGCTTGCCTCCTGTGTGGGTGACGGATATAGTAATTAAATGCAGCACAGCAGCAGAAGAAACACGAGGACTAAATACAATCAATCCTCCTTTTGAACAGATTCCATATTTGTGAATTTGCCAACTGGCTAAAATTTATTTGTAACCTTATTATCATTATTTACAGTGCTTTCAGAGACACGCAGAGCAGTAATTTAAGGCTCCTGACAGAGGCTGAAGGGTGATGTTCTGCTTTCTTGTTTTAGTTCAGAGGACGGAAGATGGAGATGGTAGGAGACAGTACATGCAAGAGGACAGTGCATGCAAGAGGCTCAGCTCTGGGGCTGGCTGGACAGGGCTTGAATTCCAACTCTAGTACCAATAGTGGCGGCCTCAGGCACGTCACTTACCACTGCTGAACCTCTTTTTGTCTTTTGTAAAATAAGTAAAATAGAATCTACTGGTACAAACTGTTTTCAATTTAAGATTATAATATATATGATATATATATGATTGCCCCTCTGGCATGGCTCAGTGGTTGAGTGTCGACCTATGAACCAGAAGCTATCTGTTTGATTCCCGGTCAGGGCATGTGCCCAGGTTGCAGGCTCGAGCCCTAGAGTGGGGTGTGCAGGAGGCAGCTAATCAATGATTCTCTATCATCACTGATGATTCTACCTCTCTCTTCCTCTTCCCTCCTCTCTGAAATAAATAAAAATGTATTAAGAAAAAGATATATATATATATATATATATATATATATATATATATATATGTGATATGTATCTATATACACCTGTACACATAGTTTTTCTAGCAGCAATAGTTCAGTATTCACTAAGTCAATGTTAGTAGAAACTAAAAATACACCACCACAAATAATGCGGGTCAACTATATGCTGAATTTTCTGGGGTATACAAAGTGGAACAAACCAAGAAAAACAGTAAGGATGTTGTAATGGTAAATTTAAAAAAGGGGTAAAAGAATCAGAAAGTCAGAATTCTGCAAGATTGAACTAAAAGTTGGGAAACTCTCAGAACCTGTTCTTACCCTGACCAGGAGCAGTAGCAGAAGAGAACTCTGCTGATGGCGACCTACTTAAGGTCTCGAGGTCTGAAGCCTGACCCACAATTTCCTGGAGGTGAATCTCAGAATCTGTAGAGAGGAAAACGCTGTTAGAATATCGTTCTACTGTCAGCATCTTCACTGTGCGAGGTATTTAGTTCAAAGCCCTGTTCCTTTCACTGGCTATTACTCCATGATCCCACCAGGTATAGAAGGAATGGCGGAGCACTTCTAAGCCTACTTCTGAAAGTCCTCAACAAAGTATGTTTATAAAGGCACATGAGAAAATAAAGCAGGTGCTAGGGCTTTACAAAATAAATCCAAGTACATCCAGAGGGAAGTGAAAGATGATGCCCCCGGAGGACAGGGAGTGAGAACAAAAGAGCTGGCTGGCCGGGAGCATCAGCTCACACTGACTTCATTTTCCTCATTCTTGAAGAGGCCAAGTCAGCTCACATGCCAGCACTTAAAGGGCTACTGCACCAAGGCCACACAGAGACCACTCCCAATACGTTCGTTTCCCAAACCTTTATGCCCTCAAGCACACAGTGATGACCTACCATTTAAAAATTCTGGTTAGCTTGCTACTTCCTCCCAGACCAAGCTCTCTCCTACTCTCTGTTAATCCCCATCAATCAAAATAATGAAAGAGGATAAATTAAAACTAAGGATGTAGCAGAGTACTTCTTACTCCACGTAGAACCCCCCTTAGGGTGTTGGCAGTTACCTGACCGCTTCTCCCTCAGAGAGTAAGGGAAGTCCAGGGCTTTCCCCGCATATCTGGAGAGCAGCGAGTCCACCTCGTCCATGGTGAAGCCGATCTCCTGCGTGGCTAGCAGCGGGCGCAGAGTCTGCACAGCCACGGTGGCCCAGTCTACTTTCATGTTCATGAGCAGTTGCTCTAGCATGAGCAGGGGCTTAGCGGACAAGTGGGAATAGCTGGCCCGGTGCTGCTCAGGCAGGGTCAGCAGAACCTGTTTGTGGGGTTCAAAGTAAAGAAAACTGTACCCAAACCTCAGAAGAAAGCCGAGATTCTTACTGGGGAAGGGAAGGTGCTAGGGACCAAGGGTACATGGCTAACTGGCTAGTAGTCTTGTAGGAAGCAAGGATGGACTCCTATCTAAATCCTCCAGGCGGCAATCAAGAAGCACATTCCAGCCGGGCGGTGTGGTTCAGTGGCTGAGTGTCGTTCCATGCACCAAGAGATCACTGGTTCTATTTCTGGTCAGGGAACTTGCCCGAGTAGCAGACTCCATCCCCAGTGTGGGGTGTTCAGGAAGCAAACAGTCCATATTTCTCTCTCTCTTTTTCATTTCCTCTCTCTCCAAAAAAAAATAATAAAAATAAAACAAACAAATAAACAAACAAACAAATAAACAAACAAATAAATAAAAACATATTAAAGCCCTAACTGGTTTGGCTCAGTGGATAGAAGGGTCCCAGGTTCAATTCTGGTGTCAAGGGCATGTACCTTGGTTGTGGGCACATACCCAGTAAGGAGTGTGCAGGAGGCAGCTGATGGATGTTTCTCTCTCACTGATGTTTCTAACTCTCTATCCTTCTCCCTTCTTCTCTGTAAAAAGAGCAATAAAATATAATTTAAAAACAACATATTAAAAAACTAGAGGCCCAGTGCATGGATTCGTGCACTGGTGACATCCCTTGACCTGGCCTAAAGGGATCGGGCCAAAACTGGCTGACAGCCCCCAAGGGGTCTCAGATTGTGAGAGGGCGCAGGCCAGGCTGATAGGGGCCAAGTGCACAATCGGGGCCAGGTTTATTTATAAAAACCAGTATGAAAATTATCAATTTTTTTCTTCAGGTGATAACTTATAGATCTGATATACTATAATTGATTTGTTGAATTAAATTTTAGTCCAGCCTGGCTGGATAGTTCAGTTGGCTAGAGCATTGTCCTGATACCCCAATATTGTGGGTCTGATCCCCAGTCAGGGCACATATAAGATCTAACCAATGAATGCATAAATAAGGGGAACAACAAATTGATGTTTCTTTTGTCTCTTTCAATTCAATAAATAATTTTTTTTTTAAAATTTAGTCCAGTATATTAGTTCCAAGGGAGTGTATAAAACTAAAAGTGGTTGAATAGATGGAAATTTTAATTAGTTAACATAATATGTATAATATGTTTTATGGCATTTAACAGCCTAATATTTGATATATATTGAACCAAATTTAGTTTTAGGGTTAGAGATGATACTTAAAATTCAGCAGGTAACATTAACCAAGTGGTAATAAATATTGTCAGGCAATTTTAGAAATGATATAGTTGTTTCATATATAGATGTTGTTATTTATGTTTATATATTTTACTAGAGGCCTGGTGCACAGATTTTGCACTGGTAGGGCCCCTTGGTCTGGCCTGTGCCCTCTCGCAATCCAGCCTATGAGGGACTGCGGGAGGTTTGGCTGGCTGGGGAGGGTCTACAGGAGGGGTCCAGGGTGTGTCCAGCCCTCTGGCCCAGTCCCAATCAGCTGGACCCTAGCAGCAATCTGACCAACTGGTCAGAGCATCTGCCCCCTGCTGGTCAGTGTGCATCACAGCGACTGGTCCAATGGTCAGACACTTGTCATATTAAGCTTTATTAATATGTCATATTAAGCATATATAGGATATGACTCAGTTGAAGCATTGTCCCATACACCAAAAAGTTGTGGGTTTGATTTCTGGTCAGGACATATACTCAGGTTGTGGGTTTGATCCCTAGCTGATCGATGTTTCTTTCTCACAACGATGTCCTCCTGCTTCTCTCATCCCCTCTCTCTCAAATCAATTTAAAAAAAAGTCTACTCCAAGTACCTTCACCTAGAAGAGGGGTCAGCAAAGTTTTACTGTAAATATCTCAGACCTTGTGGGCCATATGTCAGTGTAGTGGGGAAAAAAGCCACAGGTAATACATGAACGCATGCACTTGTGTTCCAATAAATCTTGATTTCAAAAGTAGGTTCAGGAGTGCATTTAGCCCACAGGTGGTAACTACTGACCTCTGGCCTAGACCCTCCAGAAATAGCTGAGCTCTGTCTCACCTTAAAGCCACAATTCTGTCCACTTGAGGCTTTATTAGAAAGAGCAATTTAAGATGATATCTGTGGATTGCCTAACCTGGCATCTCCAATAGCCTACAGGTGAATGATTATTCTGAACTTCTGGAGGTTGGTATCACTAGCCTTGAAATATGTTCATTAGTTTTCTGCTCATTGCCAGTTTTTAAGGAGTCCCCCATTTAGGTAAAATGTATCAAGAGAAGAAAAAAGATGTATTTTCTTTAGGAACATTTTATGTAGTTAAACTCTTAGCAAGTGGGCCAGCGGTCACATTCCTGGCTGTCCTGGTGCTCATTCTGTTTGTGGGCAGTCTCCCTGACTGCCAATCAGAATTGTGAGAAGAGTGTCAGAGGCCACATCCCTCCCCAAACACTCCTTTACTGGATTACTTTTCCTAGTTTATGACTTTTTTCTATTAGTGTCTCTAAGGTTATGTATCAAAGATTATGACTTTTTTCTATTAGTGTCTCTAAGGTTATGTATCAAAGATTATGACTTTTTTCTATTAGTGTCTCTAAGGTTATGTATCAAAGGTAAGGACCTATTTCCTCATCATCTTACCTAGACAATTAACCCTTTATCAAGCAGTAGTTTTAAATCCTCACAACAGAATCCCTTTGGAAGATAGCCAGGTCCTGTTGCAAGAGATTTATTTCTAATTGATCTGGGGGTGGAGGTCAACTGCTAGTACTTGTAAAAAGACAAGGCGGTGCCACGGACAGTGTGGTTCAGTGGATAGAGCGTTGGCCCAGATCCTGGGTTCAATTCCTGGTCAAGTTCATGTACCTGGATTTCAGGTTTGATCCCTGGCCCCTATTGTGGCCCAAGCAGGAGGCAATCAATCGATGTTTCTTCTCTCTCTCCCCCTCCCTCTCTCCCAAGCCCTTCCTTCTATTCTCTCTAAAAATCAATGGGAAAAAATATCCTTGGGTGAGGATTAACAAACAACAACAAAAAAGTCCAGGTGATTCTAATACATGCTCAGAATTGATGCAGCAGGTGCCAGGAAAAGCATAAAGAGACCTTAAAAGGACCAGATAAAATTCACATTGTAGGTGGGGCAGTAAAAGAATGACAAGTCCTAAGGGACTCAGCCAGGACATGGTGGGCTGCTAGGGTAAAGATTTCATACAGCACAGGCCAAAGATGGCAGGCGAAGAGCCACTGACAGGGCACATTCTGTCGTGAGAGCCGGGCCAACAGTCTCTCCCTCGAGCATGCTTTTCCTCCTTACCTTGGATCCCATGTACAGTGCCTGGATCTCGCGGTGTCGAACGGCAGTCAGTTTTCCATAGAAGTGGGTGGTGAGGTAGTTGGCCAAGAAGTGCGATGTGGCCAAGCTCGGGTGTTGATCGAGGGATTGCTCTGTGACCTCAAGGCACATGGAAGGGTCAGGAATTCTTCGCAGAAGCTGTTGTAGGAGAAGGGGCGAGGAGAAAGGTGAAGCTTGTAGAACATGCAGTCCAGCCTTGCTTTGTTTGAGGACAAAATATTTATGCATCTTAGATTAACTCCTTCTCTGCACTCATTTTTTTTCACTGTGCCCCCCAGGTCCACAAATGATGGCTTTGACAGGATCCAGCAGAACCCTGGACCCAGCTGTCCCTCTGCTACCTAACGCGGAGCTAGTCACAGTCTGCTCAAGACTCAGACTATCACCACCTACCGAAGGACAAGAAGGGGCAGTCCTGAGACCGCAGATATTTTCACAAAATTAAGCAGGAACAAAACCATCCGATTTCACTAACCTTCCTGTTCTGCCCTATCCCGCCCAAATGGAAAATGTTAGAGGCTTACCTGCAGAGCCTTTTCATGATCCCCTCCTTCTAGAAGATAAAGAAGATGCTTTTGATGTAGGCTGATTAAGTGTTCTCTTGGAATGGGGTACAGGCAGCCCCACTCTTCACACAGTCCATACTCCTGGAAGGAAACACACACACACACCTTCAATACCTTTGCATGACTGGCCTTGGCATTCATGCAGCTTTTGTCTGATTTTTTTCAGCATTCTTTTTTTTTAAAATATAGTTTATTGATTTCCCACAGAGAGGAAGGGAAGGGATAGAGAGCTAGAAACGTCGATGAGAGAGAAAAATCGACCAGCTGCCTCCTGCACACCCCCCACCGGGGATGTGCCCGCAACCAAGGTACATGCCCTTGACTGGAATCGAACCTGGGACTTTTCAGTCTGCAGACCAATGCTCTATCCACTGAGCCAAACCGGTTTCGGCTTTTTCAGCATTCTTGAGTCTGCTAAAGCCCCAGGAAGTTTGGCAAGTGCTGAAGGGAATTTCACTAAAGGGTTAAAGTGGGATCATAAACTCAAAGGACTAGAGGGGCAGATAAATTATGAAAATGATGGAGCAGGGTAACTGTTGATATGATTTTCATCTCAGCTGAACTATAAAAAAGAAAAGCAGAAGACATACAGTGACTGACACTTGGTGTCAGCCCTGAGAGATACAGTGTAACTGGGCAAGACTGAGAAGGCCGTCCAAAGGAGACAACGCCTACTCAGTTTTGACTACGGCCACAGGAATGTGCCTATCCAGAGGCATTAGTCTTAAAAAAAAATTAAAATAATTTTTATTTTTATTTTTTTTTATTTTATTTTTTTTTATTAAATTATTGTCTGTGTACATATATTACCATTGCCCCCCCCCCAAAAAAAACAAAACAAAACAAAACAAAACAAAAAAAAAACAAAACATTCCCTCCCTCCCCAGAGTTTTGTGTCCATTGGTTATACCTATACGCATGTGTACAAGTCCATCGGTTGATCTCTTATTTCCCGCATATTTCCCTCCCCCCCCCCCCGTTGTAATTAGACAGTCTGCTTGTTGCTTTACTGTCGCTATATTTAACTTATGGTTCATCAGTTTATAATGTTCTTTATTATTCATAAATGAGTGAAGTCATATGGTGTTTCTCTTTCATTGACTGGCTTATTTCACTCAGCATGATATTCTCCAGTTCCATCCAGGTTGCTGCAAATGATGAGAATTCCTTCTTTTTTATGGCAGCATAGTATTCCATTGTGTAGATGTACCATAGTTTTCTGATCCAATCATCTGCTGACGGGCACCTAGGCTGTTTCCAAATCCTAGCTATTGTAAATTGTGCTGCTATGAATAAAGGGGTGCATATATCCTTTCTGATTGGTGCTCCTATTTTCTTGGGATATATTCCTAGTAGTGGGATTACTGGGTCAAATGGGAGTTCCATTTTCAGTTTTTTGAGGAAACTCCATACTGTTCTCCACAGTGGTTGTACCAGTCTGCATTCCCACCAGCAGTGCACGAGGGTTCCTTTTTCTCCACAACCTCGCCAACACTTGTCGTTTGTTGATTTGTTAATGTTGGCCATTCTGACAGGTGTGAGATGGTATCGCATTGTTGTTTTGATTTGCATCTCTCGGATAAGTAGTGACTTTGAACAGTTTTTCATGTGCCTCTTGGCTTTCCTTCTGTCTTCTTTTGAGAAGATTCTATTTAGTTCCATTGCCCATTTCTTAATTGGCTCATTTATTTTCCTTTTACTGAGTTGAATAAGCTGTTTGTAGATATTGGAGATTAAACCTTTATCAGTAATATCGTTTGCAAATATGTTCTCCCATGCAGTGGGCTTTCTTGTTGTTTTGTTGATGGTTTCTTTTGCTGTGAAAAAACTTTTTATTTTGATATAGTCCCATTTGTTTATTTTCTCTTTAGCTTCCATTGCCCAAGGGGCAGTCTCAGTGAAGAAGTTCTTTTGGCATATATCTGAGATTTTGCTGCCTGTGGATGCCTCTAGTATTTTTATGGTTTCCCGTCTTATGTTTAAGTCCTGTAACCATTTCGAATTTATTTTTGTGTATGGAGTAAGTTGGTGCTCTAGTTTCATTCTTTTGCAAGTATCTGTCCAATTTTCCCAACACCATTTACTGAAGAGACTGTCTTGACTCCATTGTATGCTCATGCCTCCTTTGTCAAATATTAATTGAGCATATTGATTTGGGTTGATATCTGGATTCTCTATTCTATTCCATTGATCTATATGTCTGTTCTTGTGCCAGTACCAGGCTGTTTTGAGGACAGTGGCTTTGTAGTACAGTTTGAAATCTGGTATGGAGATCCCTCCTACTTTACTCTTCTTTCTCAGGATTGCTGATGCTATTCGAGGTCTTTTATTGTTCCAAATGAATTTTTGGAGAGTTCTTTCTAGGTCAGTGAAATATGCCGTTGGTATTTTGATGGGGAGTGCATTGAACCTATAGATTGCTTTGGGAAGTATGGACATTTTGATGATGTTGATTCTACCAATCCATGAGCATGGTATGTTCTTCCATCTGTTTACATCTTCCTCTATTTCTTTTTTCAGTGTTGTGTAGTTTTCCGTATATAGGTCTTTTACCTCCTTAGTTAAATTTATTCCCAGGTATCTTAATTTTCTTGGTGCGATGGTAAATGGGATTGCTTTTTTGGTCTCTGTTTCTGTAAATTCATTGTTGGTGTACAGGAATGCCATCGATTTCCTGGCGTTAATTTTGTATCCAGCTACATTGCCAAATTCATTTATTAAGTCTATTAGTTTTTTGATGGAGTCTTTTGGGTTTTTTATGTACAATATCATGTCATCTGCAAATAAGGATAACTTTACTTCTTCTTTTCCGATTTGGATGCCTTTTATTTCCTCTTCTTGTCTAATTGCAACGGCAAGTACTTCCAGTACAATGTCAAACAGGAGTGGTGAGAGTGGACATCCCTGTCTTGTTCCTGTTTTAAGAGGGAATGGCTTTAGTTTTTGCCCATTGAGTATGATGTTGGCTGTGGGTTTATCATATATAGCTTTTATTATGTTGAGGTATGATCCTTGTACTCCCACCTTGTTGAGAGTTTTTATCAGGAAAGGGTGTTGGATTTTATCAAATGCTTTTTCTGCATCAATTGATATGACCATATGATTTTTATCTTTCAATTTGTTTATGTGATGTATCACGTTTATTGATTTGCGGATATTGTACCATCCTTGCATTCCTGGAATAAAACCTACTTGGTCATGGTGTATGATCTTCCTGATGTACTGCTGGAGCCGATTTGCTAGGATTTTGTTGAGTATTTTGGCATCTATGTTCATGAGGGATATTGGCCTGTAATTCTCTTTCATTGAGTTGTCTTTATCTGGTTTTGGTATTAGGGTGATGCTGGCTTCATAAAAGGAGTTTGGAAGTGTTCCTTCCTCTTGAATTTTTTGGAATAGTCTGAGGAGGATAGGTTTTAGTTCTTCCTTGAATGTTTGGTAAAACTCTCCTGTGAAGCCATCTGGCCCTGGGCTTTTGTTTGCTGGCAGCTTTTTGATGACTGTTTCAATTTCTTCCCAAGTAACTGGTCTGTTGAGATTTTTAGATTCTTCCTGATTAAGTTTTGGAAGGTTGTATTTTTCTAGGAATATGTCCATTTCTTCCAGGTTGTGCAATTTGTTGGAATAGAGTTGCTCATAGTATTTTGTAACAATCCTTTGTATTTCGGTGTGGTCTGTTGTTATTTCACCTCTTTCATTTCTGATTTTGTTTATTTGGGTCCTCTCTCTTTGTTTCTTGGTTAGCCTGGCTAGAGGTTTATCAATCTTGTTTATCCGTTCAAAGAACCAGCTCTTGGTTTTGTTGATATTGTGTATTGTTTCTTTGGTCTCTATGTCGTTTATCTCTGCTCTGATTTTTATTATTTCTTTCCTTCTGCTTACAGTGGGCTTTTCTTGTTGCTCTTTTTCTAACTCTTTGAGTTTTAGAGTTAGATAATCTGTTACCTTTTTTCCTAGTTTTTTGCAATAGGCTTGTAGAGATATGAACTTCCCTCTCAAGACTGCTTTTGCTGTGTCCCATAGATTTTGGATTGTTGTGTCTTCATTGTCATTAGTTGCCAGGATGTTTTTAATTTCTTCCTTGATTTCTTTAGTAATCCAGTCCTCGTTTAATAGCATGCTGTTTAGTCTCCATGTGTTTGATTTCTTTGGATTATTTTTATTGTAGTTAATTTCCAGTTTTATGCCACTATGATCTGAAAAGATGCTTGATATGATTTCTATCTTCTTGAATTTGAAGAGACTTTGCCTATGTCCCAACATGTGGTCTATCTTTGAAAATGTCCCATGTGCACTTGAGAAGAATGTGTATTCTGTGGCTTTGGGGTGGAATGTTCTGAAGATGTCGATTAATTCCATCTGGTCTAGTGAGTCATTTAGGATTGATATTTCTTTGCTGATTTTTTGTTTGGGTGATTTGTCCAAATGTGACAGTGGGGTATTAAAATCTCCTACTATGATTGTATTACAATCAATCTCTCCCTTCATGTCTTCCAGCAGTTTTTTTATGTATTTGGGTGCTCCCACATTGGGTGCATATATGTTTACCAGGGTTATTTCTTCTTGTTGGATTGCTCCCTTTAGTATAATGAAGTGGCCTTCATTATCTCTTTTTATGTCCTTCACTTTGAAATCTAATTTGTCTGATATAAGTATTGCTACCCCAGCCTTTTTTTCATTTCCGTTCGCCTGGAAAATCTTTTCCCATCCCTTCACCCTCAGCCTGTGTGCATCTTTTTTTCTGAAATGTGTTTCTTGTAGACAGCAGATGTATGAGTTTTGCTTTCTTATCCAATCTGTTACCCTATGTCTTTTGATTGGAGCATTTAAACCATTTACATTTAAAGTAATTATTGATAGGTAGGTATTTGATGCCATTTTTGTTCTATGCCCCTGTGTTCCTTCTTCGCTTCCTATTTCTTTATTTTTACAGTAGAGCCTTTAGCATATCTTGCATTGCTGGTTTGTTGGAGATAAATTCCTTTAGTCTGTTTTTGTCATTGAAGCTCCTGATTACACCTTCAATTTTGATTGACAGCCTTGCAGGGTACAGTATTCTTGGGTTCATACCCTTCCTTTGCATGACTTTGTATATGTCATCCCATTCCCTTCTGGCCTGATGAGTTTCTGTTGAGAAATCAGTTGCTAATCTGATGGGGGTTCCTTTATATGTAACTTTTTGTCTCTCTCTGGCTGCTTTTAGGATTCTGGTTTTGTCAATGTTTTTTGCCAGCTTAATTATAATGTGTCTGGGTGTTGATCTTTGGGGGTTCATTTTGTTGGGAACTCTTCGAGCATCTTGGATTTGTGTCGGTTTTTTCTTCTCTATCTCAGGAAAGTTTTCTGTCATTATTTCTTGAAATACTTTTTCCATATCTTGCTCAGTTTCCTTTCCTTCTGGGACCCCTATTATTCTAATATTGTTTTGTTTTGTATTGTCCCAAAGCTCCCGTAGGCTCTCTTCCTGTTTTTTTATTTTTTTTTCTAGCAGCTTCTCTAATTGGGTATTTTTTTCCATCTTGTCTTCTAGCTCACTGATGCGGTCCTCTGCTTCTTCTAGTCTACTCTTGATGCTTTCTATTGAGTTCTTCATAGAAGTGATGTCATTTTTCATTTCTTCTTGGGTCGCCTTCATTTCCTCTTCGTTCTTCTTCAGATCCTCTTGGTTCTTCTTCAGATCCTCTTGGTTCTTCTTCAGATCCTCTTGGTTTTTCTTCATTTCCTCTTGGGTCTTATTCATATTGTCAAATTTGTCTTCCATTCTTTTTAGCCATCCCATGATCATTACTCTGAATTCTTGTTCTGGTAGGTTGCTTGCCTCTAAATCATTTACTTCCTGTTCTGGTGATGTCTGATTTTCTTTCATAGGTGGGGTGTTTCTTAGCCTCCCCATGATCTTTCTGTTTTAAGATGCCTGTATATGTAGTTCTCTCTCTCCTGCTTAGATTTAAAGGTACAAAATACAACACATCCAGGTACAACACATATGGCACTGAACAGAAAAGCGTTTGCAATATTAATATCCTTCAATAAAGTTGACTAGAACCCAGCTAACAAAATCATACAATCAAATACAAAGAATAAGCGAACCAATCTTACAAAAAAGCATACAACTTTGATATAGTTAGCATTTAACATACAATTACAAAGGGGTGGAGAGAAGGATTTTTTGTTGTTGTGGGTTTTTTTTTTTTTTTTTTTAAGATAGCGACAAGGTAGGTGTGAGTTGGCTTGGAGTAGGGGGTTGGGAGCCAGATATACACAGGAAGGTTGAAGTTTTAGGAGAGGGCAAATAGAAAAAAATAGGGAAAATCTAGAGCAATAAAGAGTTAAGATAAGCAGGACATCGAAGGGAAAGGGTTAGGAAAAGAGTGATGGCCTAAAGGTAGGGATGAGTTAGAATAGAGCGTTGGAGAAGGAAAGGTATAAATAGTCTGTTGGATAGTAATCCCAAAGGGGAAAAAAAGAGAAAAGAAAAGAAAAAAAAAATTTTTTTTGAAAAGTATATAATATGGCACTTAAAAGCTAATGATAAAAATAAACAAAAGAAAAAAAGATAAAAAAGATAAAACGAGCAAACTACTAGTAGTAATAATATTGATTACATATAAAAGTGAGTTAATTAAAAAGGTAAAATCAAGTGAGGAAAGATGAAAAACAAAAATATCTTAAGTAAACTTTGCAACTAATGTAGCTTAAAAAAAAAAAAACAGAAAAAAATTAAACAATTAGAAAATCAAAATCAAAAATTAAATAAAGTTTGCAGTAATGAAGGTCATTCACTTCCTCTGTTGCTCCGTCTAGCTCACCAGTTCCCAGTCTGGGCTTTAATAACAATTCCCAGTGTTTCTTCCGTGTTGTAATCGGGCCTTGTTTTTTGAAGCAGTTCTGGAGTCCATATGTACTGCAGCCTCTAGGTGGCGGTGCCTACTGGTGGCAGAGAGCCAGGCCTCCTGGTCCCCTCCTGTTTTTGTTTGTTTGTTTGTTTTTTTCTTTCCCCCTGTGTCCGGGATCTATGGAGGGGTGGGGGTTGGGCAAGAGGAGGCGACCACGTTCGCCTGCAACTCCCTCTGAGACCGATTCAGACGTACTGCTCCTTAGGGGCCCCCACCGCAGTCAGGGGTGGCTCCAGCCCAGTTCTGGGTTTCCTACAAACACAGACCCCTCTGCGAGCGCGCGCGAGCTGCCAGCAGCTGCCGGCGCGAGCCGAGCTGCTGCCGGCGCGAGCCGAGCTGCTGCCGGCGCGAGCCGAGCTGCGGCTTGGGGGAAATGCGCGCGCTGCTGGGGATATGCGAGCCGCAGCAGAGACTCACCGATTCTTCCCCCTGGGTTAGAGCACTCCCTCCAATCCAAGCGTTCGCGCTGACTGTGGTCGGCGTCCAGGGGCGAACCCTCATTAGTTTTATTTAGTAGGAGAAGTCAAACTTGAAAATAATGTAGCTATTTCATGAAATTCCTGCAAAGTCCTCCCAGACGGTCCAAAACCCAGCAGCTAAAATAATTTTTAAATTAACAAGGTCCCTATTTTAAAATGTTGGCAATGAAATCAATATAAAAAATAAAATTTCTGCAGACCAATATTGCATGGGCCAAGCAGACATGTCTGGGGTTGGATTTCACCCATGTCTCTCCTTGCTACTCCTCGCCCCCAATTTGTGAACTCTGGATCACAATTTCAGGGAACAGAATCTCCTGGGCGTTGTCCAAGTATTCCAGCATGGTGGCATTGGGGATGCCCTCCCCACAACTCTGCCTGGTGCTGTCTTCTTCAGGATGCCTCCCTGTTTCTCAGGCTACGCAGATGCCCTGCTGATGCTCCTGCTACAATCTGGGCTTACAACTATCACTTGATAAATAATAATTTCCTAGAAATACTGTCTCTCATCGGCCCATTTCCCAAAATGTGAGATGCTCAAGCATAAGGACTAAGCTTAATCATCCTTGTTTCACCACCATCTAGCACAGAGCCTAGCAAATAACAGGCACTCAATAAACATTTCCTAGATGGCTGAACGTCTGAATGAGCATGTCTACATTTTGAACAACGGTATATCAGCTCCTTAGAAGGTAGACAAATTCTATATAGCTTTCAAATGTCCAATAAACACATGAAAACATATTCAAAGTCATTACTAATTATGGAAATGAAAATTAAAACAATGAGATACCATCCTATTGGCAAAAAAGTGAAAAGTGGGGTAATACCAAAAGTGAGTAAGGATTTGGAGCAATAGGAACTGGGAGTGGAGGTATAAACGGGGCAACTGATTTGAAGAATAATTAGTAACATCTTAATGAAGGTGAGATGCTCCTGGCCAATGACACAGCAATTCCACTGCTACATATACATCTTGTCCCCAGTGTTTACAGTGCAGAAACCGAATGCAAGGTGATAGCACAAAAGCATCAACTGTTATTTTTATACTTCTCTGTATATTGGTAATTCTCTCTCTCTCTCTCTCTCTCTCTTTCTCTCTCTCTCTCTCTCTCTCTCTCTCTCTCTCTCTCTCTCTCACACACACACACACACTCACACCAGAAGAAGAATGTGATGTAGTTATAAAAAAATTTGGACATTGATAAGGAGGAAGCGTCTACACAACTAGCTAGAGCGATTTAACTCTGAAAAGAGAAGGAAGTGAAATATCACTTAGAAATATGGTACCTTTGCTTCTAGAATCACATTCATGACAGTTGATGGGTCATCAACACAACAGTTCCTCAGGGTCTGCCAGTCACACCACATTGGGGTAGCCTGCAAACCTAGAATCTAAGAAAAGACAGGAAAAGCTATCAGAACACAATGCAGCTTCTTCCCCCATGAGCGAGTCATTGGAGTTTCCGGGGATGAGCCATCCTGAGGCCTCTGTGCCAAAGCCAGCTGTCATAACTTGCCTGGAGAGAGGAGGAATGGAGAAAATAGAGCAAAGACTGTTTAGAGGAGAGTGAACCACCGGGGAAGCACAATCAGGGAGCAAAGACCGAGTGGTAAGGTGAGGACGGGGCCTTTCACTTGTGAGGACAGTTGTGAGCTTTCGGTAACAGCCTGTTCTAGGGTCACTTGCCCCATGCTCCTCCATCTCAAACCTCTACCCCAGACATTTGCTGTCCTGAATGCTCTGTGGGATCACCCTGCACGCAGCACTTAGCTCCTAATGAAAACTGCTGAGCAAGAGAACATCTTTTTCACCTGCCTTTCCCTGGCAATACACATGAAAAATTAGCATGTATTTTATATTTGTTATCATCTAAATCTGTCTCCCTGAGACTCTTGATCTTGAATGTAATACACATCCTGTAATAACCTTTCACTTTTGAAATAAGTGCATCCTTTCAAAATGGCTCTTGAAATTTAGCTGAGATTTAAAATAATCTATTAAAAAACATATTATGCTCAGCCCTCGACACAAGGGTTTGTCTCGCTCGCTCTCTCGCGGCCTCGCTTCCTTCCCCGGCGTCCGAGGGGAGGAAGGAGGAGGGAGAACCGTGCGCGCGGAGCCGGCGTCGGCGTCCGTTGGCGCGCCCGGCCCGGCGACCGTCGCCTCCTCTCCGCGAACCCCACCGGGGCCTTCGGGCCGCTGACTGGGACGGGGAAGCGGGGGTGGAAGGCGGCGGACGTGGCCCCTTTCCCAGGGGGGCCGAGGGCCGGCTCCCTCTCTCTTTTCCAAAAAAAACCCAAAAAAACATATTATGAGAAAAGCTCTAGAAAAACACTTGAAGAACAACAAAGTCCCCATATTGGACATAAAACATACACAAACTCAAATACACAGGGTGGGACAAAAGTAGGTTTACAGTTGTTCACATGGAAAATACAATAATCCTATACAATAAAAGTATAATATGCAAATTGACCAGATGGTGGACCGACCAGTTGGCTATGACGTGCACTGACCACCAGAGGGCAGACACTCAATGCAGGAGCTGCCCCAAGCCTGCAGGCTCCAATCACCCCATTGGGGACTGCTGGCCAATCTCTTGGTTTATTTTTCTGGCCGGCCGGCTGGCTGGCAGGCTCCAATTGCCTGATGGGGAATGGGGAACTGGGGGTGGGTGGTGGTGGATGCGGGTAGCGCCATGGACCCCGCCAGTCGTCCACACCCAGAGGGCAACCGGCTGTGGCGGCAAGGGTTAGGGCCAGCTGCTGGCAGCCAGAGAAGATTGGCCCAGATTGCAGGCCAGGCCTAGGGGCCCTACTTGTGCATGATTTTGTGTGCTGGGCCTCTAGTTAACAAATAATAATACAAAAATAAACTCCATGTTTGTGTGTTCACAACTGTAAGTCTACTTTTGTCCCACCCTGTATATGAGAAAAGGCTTTGTGGACTATAAAGCATCATCCAATGCTAAAATTATAGGAGTAAATAAAATAAGAACCAGACAGGAGGCCTCCTCGTTGTTCACTTAAAAATAGAAGCCAGATGCAAAGCAAAAGCAAGGTCTAGATTTTGTTTCTTAGAATCCACTATCACATGAGAACAGCCTAGATAGTAACAGAGTAAGAAACCCAGTTCCTTTCTCTTGATGCCAGGTTCCGTACCTTCTGATACATCTGCAGCTCCGCCAGCTTCCTCTGTAGCTCACACCTCAGTTCAGCTTGCACGGCTGTGTCTGAAATGCAGTAGGCCAGGATCTCCAGGCACGGCTCCAGGGGCCACCTGTCCACAAATGTCAGGGTGAGCTGACTTCTCAGAGATGCGTCCTTCACGGGAAACAGGTACTGCCAACCTTCTTGGTCTACAAGACAAAAAGATGCCCAGAGGCAGCAAGCCTGGCACCAGAAGAGCTCCAGAGTCCAGGCTACTTTTTAATTTATTTAATACTTTTATTGACTTTTAGAGAGAGAGGAAGGGAGAGGGAGCGAGTCATTGATGTGAAAGCAAAACATTGACTGCTGCCTCTGCAGCCCCACACTGGGGACTGAGACCACAACCCGGGCATGTGCCCTGACCAGGAGTCAAACCAACAACCTTTCAGTGCAGGGATGACACGTATCCAACTGACCCACACTGACTATGCTAGATCACTTCTTAAGAGAAGGGCCTTGTTCAATTTCAGGAAACAAGAGTTTGGAGGATCTTTAAGATCCACCTGACCTTGACTAGTTTTGACACTTGGAAGCACTACGACGTGGCAAGGAGAAATGTTATACCCCCTGTTTCTCTTTATGCAAACTTAGTAGTGAGACTTTTTGAAGAGAGAGGAAGAGAAGGAGAAAAGAGAGGAAGAATAGGGAGAAAGAAAGGGAGCACGAAGAGAGGAGAGACAGAACAGAGGAAGCTCTCCATCTTCTGGCGTGCTGCACATATGGCAGTATTTCAGACTCAACGAGTCAGTGCAACTTTTAGTTTTCCCTGCAATTTCCACTCTGTGCCACACATAATAACCTGAACGTTATTTCAGGTAAACTAGTTTCACTCCCTCAGTATCCTCTGTCATTATCAGTGGATCTCTCTCTCTCTTTCCCCCAACCCATTTCAGAGCTGAAATACAGACTCCAAGTGGAGAAAACTGCATAACCATTCAGTCAGGGGATTTCTGCCCCTTCTCAGGATGGATTTTCTTCTTTTCACAGGGAAGCCAGGCCCTCTACCCAGAAACCATTCACTACACTACACAGTCTTGCTCCCCCAAGTGAAGTGTTGTAGGTCATTGGCTCTCAACTCTGGTCACACATCAAAATCTCCTGGGGAGCTTTTCAAGTAGGGGTTTGTCAGGCAGGCCTAGGGGATGTTTTATAAATTGTTTTACTAAAAGATAGCCATGCTCATTTGTTTCTATATCTTCTATGTCCGCTTTCATTCATGTTATAATGGAAGAGTTGAGTAGTTTCAAATGAGACTTTATGGATTTCAAAGCCCTTAAAGGAAAAAATTTGTCTGTCCAGTGTGGCTCAGTGGTTGAGCATTGACCTATGAACCAGGAGGTCATGGTTCCATTCCCGATCAGAGCATATGCCTGGGTTTTCAAGCTCGATCTCCAGATGGGGACATGTAGGAGGCAGCCAATAAATGATTCTCTCTTATCATTGATGTTTCTATCTCTCTCCCCCTCTCCCTTCCTCTCTGAAATCAATAAGAACATATTAAAAAATAAAATAGCGGAGACCAGTTTGGCTCAGTGGATGGAGCGTCGGCCTGCAGACTGAAAGGTCCCAGGTTCGATTCTGGTCAATTGCATGCACCTTGGTTTGCAGGCACATCTCCAGTGAGGGGTGTGCAGGAGGCAGCTGGTCGATGTTTCTCTCTCACCGATGTTTCTAGCTCTCTGTCCCTCTCCCTTCCTCTCTATAAAAAATTAATAAAATATACTAAAATAAATAAATAAATAAAATAAATTTGCTGATCCTCATTGTAAAGTAAACATTTACTACTTAATTCCATCTCAGGCTTCTGGGGATGGAGCTCAGATATTTGTGGTTTACTTAATTTTCAAATGATTCTGATATGCAGGGTTGATAATACTGGTCATGAATATGTGTTCTAAGGTTAGACAGACCTAGGTTATAAGCACTGCTCCACCACTTACTATCCTGGGTAAGTTTTCTATCCTTGTGGTGGCATCTTCCTCTAGAGTTACTGTGAGGATCAAATGTGACGATACACTCAGTGCATGCTAAATGTTATGAGCAGGAGCGAGGGAGAGAGACGTAGCTTTCTGCTCACCACTTGCCGCAGCACAGCTCAGGACTGCATCCCGGATGCTGCTCAGGTCGTCCATGTCTCGTCCGTACACATCCGTGAGCTGCAGGGCCCGCGGCCAATCTCTGGCCTCCAGGGCTTCCTGGAAGGCCTTGGTGAGCACATCCAGGACAGCAGGAGAATGCAGGCCCAGGAGGACGGTGGAGACACTGGCCTGGCCACAGAGGCTCGCTGCCAGGCTCTGCTCCTGCTTGGAGGACCCTCGGAGCGGCTCCCAGGCGGCCAGGAGCGAGGCCTCCAGCACAGGGAACTGTTCCAGAAGGCGGACACACTCCCGGGCTACCTGTTCGGCAGTGAGCGGTACCTCCCTGCGGCCACGAAGCTCCTTCCACGACAAGCTGGGCTTGCTGACCTTCGGCCCCCGGGAAGCCCCCAGGCAGGCCACTGTGGCCAGCAGCTTAGAGCGGGACTTAAGGAAGGCCAAGGCAGAGGAGGTGAGGGCTGAGGGTGATGAGTCCTTTGAGGAGCAGCTGGGCCTTTTCTCTGATGTGGGGTTCTCAGTTGGCTTCGGGGCGCTCTGTGCAGAAACGGGGAGGTCCTCCAGGCAGTGGGAGGAGTGCAGCTGGGCCAGGGTGCCCAGGTGGGTCAGGAGAGATGCCATCTGCTGGCTCTGCAGCGAAGGGCAAAGGGCAAGGGGCTCACAGCAGCAGCTGACGATGACCTGAGGCACGCTCAGGCTGAGCCCCTCTCGGGCCAGAAGGGCTGCGAGCCTGGAGGGAGAGAAGCAGAGGGAACGCAAAGGCTGAGTGCACAGGCACCAGCACCTGATCACTTTCCTTACGTTCACACGAGCAAATGTACACACAGTCTCTTTATGGTCTCCCTCTTCTTCTACACACAGAAGGCTGCCTGTTAGACACGCTGCCCTGTCCTTTGCTTTGTTACTTAAAAACGTATCTTGGTGATCTGTTCATATCCCTCTACAGAGAGGCCCCTCAGTTCTTTTGACAGTACATTATTATTCCATTATGAGGATGAACTATAATTTAAGTAGTCTCCTGTTGGGGACTATGGATGTTTTGATCTGTTGCTATCTATGACAATAAGAGTGTAATATGCAAATCAACCAAGCTGAATAGCAGAACGATCGTCAGATGACACTATGACACGCACTGGTGCCAGGCCAGCCAAGGCAGGTGCGATGCGATTGGTCAGGGGGTCCTGCCATTGCTCCGCAGAGGGAGGCCCAGGCCACCCGACTGGTGGTGCCGTGGCAGGTGGGCGGGGCCTCCCTCTGCGGGGCAATTGATCTGGGGGTCCCACAATCGATCACTCCACAGAGGGAGGACCAGGCCACCGGCCAGCGACACTGTGGTGGGTGTGCGGGGACAGCCAGCGATTGCCCTGCAAAGGGAGGCCCAGGCCAGCCAAATGATTGCACCCCACACCTGTCCTCTGAAGAGGGAGGCATTCGGTGGTGGGGCGGGGGGAGAGGGGGAGGCAGTACCTCACAGATGGCAAGCAGTGGCAGCAGCAGGGGTAGGGCTAGCTGCCAGCAGCCGGGGGGGGGGGGGGCGCGGAAGGGGAGGAAGGGGGAAGGAAAGCCCTGATAGGCCCTGATTGCTGGACAGTTCTAGGGACCCTACCCAAGAGATTCTGGATTGCGAGAGGGTGCAGGCTGAGTTGAGGGACCCCTTCTCTCTCCACCCCACCCCCCACACAAATTTTGTGCACTGGGCCTCTAGTTACATATAAGGCTGGAACAGACATCATTTTCCATATGTACAATAAAGCCACAGGATAAACTCCCCAACATGAATTTTTAGGTCAAAGGATAAGTGAATTTGTAATTTTAGTAGATATGGACAAACTGCCTTCACATAGGGGCTTGTGGAAATTTATGTCCCACCAACCCATGAGATGCTTGTTTTTCTACAGCCTAGCCAACTAATGTGTTATTAAATGTTTAGATTTTTGCCTATTCCTAAGTGAAGATTCTTCCCTTCATTTTATACTTGCAATGTAAATTTTAGTGGTGGCGAGGGAGAAGAAAGGAATTTCAATGTATCTGTATAAGCATAAATGCGAATCAAGGGCAAAGTCTAGAAGTAACGTCACTCCCTATACTGGAGCCAGGCACCACCCCACGAAGCCCTCGGTGTCCCCGATGAAACAGGTAGGCAGGCCCATGCTCCACTCCCAGGGGGAAGCTCCTACCTGTCTGGTGGAACTTGTCGCTCAAGCAGGAGGTGTGACACCAGCTGGGAAGAGCTCTGCTGCAGGAGAACAAAGGGATTTCCAACTCTGACCTCCACGGGATCTGCCAAGGTAAAGAAAGTGACCACTGACTGCATAGGTGAGAGCCCTGTTTTCCAGATCCAATAAAGAAGCAGTGAGCTCATCCCGCTCATCCAACGTGACTGGAGTGCACGCAACCCTCACTCTGCAGACGCAAGTAGGAATCTGGCACTCATCGCAGAGACTGGGTTCCTCCTCTGGGTCCTCACGCCCACAATGGGCTGAGGGTCTAAGGTCTCTTTGCGGCAGTTAAGCTGTCAGAGTTTACTGAGCACTTCGTATGCTGCACAACCATACTAGGTATTGGGGAGACAAAGGTGAATAAAACATCAAAGACTAAGAAGACCTTACGAACCGAGTGTCCTTGGTTACTACTGTGCCCAGAACCTCTTAACTGAATCTTTCCTCTTCTTCGTTCTAAACACTGCAGACCGCCGAAACCGGTTTAGCTCAGTGGATAGAGCGTCATTCTGCGGACCAAAAGGTCCCAGGTTCGATTCCGGTCAAGGGCATGTACCTTGGTTGCGGGCACATCCCCAGTAGGGGGTGTGCAAGAGGCAGCTGATGGATGTTTCTCTCGAATCAATGTTTCTAACTCTCTATCCCTCTCTCTTCCTCCCTGTAAAAATATCAATAAAATATATATATTTAAACACTGCAGACCACTCATGACTCTTCTTTCCTCCTTCCTGCTACTTACCGGGCTCAGAGCGCAAACTCTGAACGAGAACTGCAGCCAGGGTGCTGCAGTACCTGGAGAAGGTGCCCATGTAGTCCGCCTGCCCGCTGCCCCCGGGGGCCTGTCTGCCCAGGGTCTTCTGCAGGAGCTCAGTCTGGGTGCGCACAGGGTGGACCTCTGCCTCTGGAGTTTTCTGGGCCGCCTGCTCCACCAGGGACGACAGCGGAGAACTCCTGGGCTCTGAGAGCAGGAATGGGGGACAGGATGGAGGCTTTAGTCTGTGCGTTCAGCTTTGGGTCAATTTCCAACACATTTATGTGAGCTGGGCTTCCGTCCGCTGCGTGGGGCTTCCCGTAGCGTGGGCACTACACTTACAAGGCAGTTACAAACTCCCAAGTTGATTCCCAGCCACTAAGAGCTTTGAGTTGGGAGAAATCAGGGTGAATGGTTCTGTGCTTACCCCTGTGACTCGGGCTGGAATAGCTTTTGGGGAAGGGTTAATCCATATTTACTGAGTAACTTTGGGCTATATGGCTCCTCAGGGATAAGGAAGACGTATCAGCTAATGAACGCTAACCATCCCTTCGCTTGAGAGGCAAGGGAACAGCGGAGTTAGCTTGAGACATGGGCGGCTAACTGGAGGGCCAGTAGGGAAAGTCCTAAGACTCTGCTCCAATTTCTGCTCCCAAGTTCAGTCCTCCTTTGCTGCCACCCGTGGACAGTACCTGGCAGCTCCAGCGCCTCCCGCAGCGACTGCAGGGTCTGGTCCAGCTGCTGGGAGAGGGCGGCCTGGCTGGCGGCGCAGTCCTCAGTGAGGCTGGGCCAGCACGTCTGAAGCAGCTCGGCGATGCTGCCCCGGGCGAGGCCTCCTCCTTTTTCTTCCACGCTCTCTGTGCAAAGCAAACAAGAAGGAAAAAGTAAGGTTGGTGTTGACCTAGTGTTCTGAGTCCGGGAGGAAAAAAAGGGGAGAAGAGCAACTCACCTGATTTGGTTTGTCCGGCTGATAAAAGGGAGTAATTGAGAATCTTACTGATTTGCTGAAGAACAACTGGGAAACCCCGAATGCCGTCAGCACTGAGGGGGACACGGTCTAGCTGCCGACCTGGGAACAGATGAAGGAAGAGGGAATGCAGAGAAAATAAGGTACTCTCAGAGATTGCTTCTCAGTCCTGTGCTTACTTGTGCAATTTTATCTTCACCAACACTGAGGAGGAAAGAGATCCTGTGCCATTCTGGGTGACAGCCAGCACCGCCGGCTTCTCGGCACACGAGGTGCCAGGGCCATCTCCTGAAAGACGCCTCGGCTGTCAGCGCAGCAGGCCGAGAATCTCTGGCACTGCCATGCAATCGCCATCCCAGCCAATCAGGCACTTCCTGTGGGCTTGCCTTGGTACTGCCCTCAGCTGAGGACCTGACCTGAGGTCGTATCTGTCTTCTCTAACTGCTTTAAGTAGGATCTTGAACCTTCACTAGGAACAATTTTATGAAGAGATGACTCATTATACCTCCCCTATAACCCTATAACTTGGGATAATCTGTAGACACAGTAGTTACTAAATTAATTCCTAATTGACTGGCCTGAAACTACTTTAGCTAATAACAGTTTGAGTAATATTTCTTTTTATTTTAGAACTAGAGACCCGGAGCGCAAAATGTGTGCACTTGGAGAGAGGGGGCCCCACAGCCTGGCCTATGCCCTCTTGCATTCTGGGAGTCCTTGGGGGGAGGTCTGACTGCGGACATCTTTAGAGCTGCTGCCTAGGCGGGAGAGGCTCCCACCACCATTGCTGTGCTCTCCAGCTATGAGCCGGGCTTCTGGCTGTGCCGCACTCCCCCTGTGGGAATGCACTGACAACCAGGGGCAGCTCCTGTTGAGTGTCTGCCCCCTGGTGGTCAATACGTCTCATAGCGACCAGTCGTTCTGCTATTCAGTCTATTTTTCATATTAGCCTTTTATTATATAGTATAAAGGTGGTAGACGAGGGGGAGGAGAATTGTTCCTCAAAAGAGAATCATGAATGCCACAGTATACTTTCTTAGAAGGACCATGTGGGAATTACAAGACGGTTTAACCAGCAGCTCAGAAGCGATTTGGAGAGGTGTGCAGAAGAGAGTTAACACAGCAGGCTTCTGTCCTCAGAAAGGCCTGCTCACAAGGTGGGCCCTCGGCACTATCTGTGACCTTCACTGGCGAACAGTTTCCTATACTGGATAAAAGTTCCCCGGCATGATGAGAGTGGCTCATTGTGCCTACGCCCTCTGAACACTGTGGTTCAGTCTGAACACCTGCTTTCCTTCCGAGAGTCTGGAATTCCGGAACACAATGGGCAGAGGGTGCTTTGTTACCAGCCCCCAGTAAAAACCTTGGGCTTGTGTCTCTAATGAGCTTCCCTACAGGCAACACTCCAGCCTGGTGACACCTCACTGCTGGGGGATTAAGCCTGTCCTGTGTGCCTCCCCCGGGAGAGGACTGCTGGAAGTCTCTTGCCTCGTTTCTACAGATTATCCCATGAGCCTTTTCCCTCTGCTGGTTTTGCCTTGTATCCTTTTGCTGAAATAAATCTTAGTCATGAGCGTGACTACATGCTGGGTCCTGTGAGTTCTCAAGGAATCACTGAGCCCAGGAGAGCTGTTCACATTGCAACCTATTCACCGTTCCTTGTCCCCAGCACTGAGAGAACAGGCTCCTCCCTCCCTCCCGGGTCAGTCCTCCCAATGTTTGCTGTGTGTGAACTTTACCCAAATCTGTATTCACATTCTTCTACCTTCGCTCCTCCAAGAATTCCATGTACACATTTTGTTATCACTCACCTCAAGGTACAATCTTCCCTCCATGTTTTCTCTTCTATGTGGTTTACAAAGTCAAGACTATTATAGGTTAAGTGGGGTTCACTCAGGAGGGGGAATGTAGTCTAAAGACAAATCCCATTTTCACCATTTTTAAATGTATATTCTTTAAATTTATCTGCAAATCAGAAAATAACTTCTCAATCAATTGCAGAATGCTATGTCTAGTAAGAAGGTAAGGTTCTCAAAAGACTATATTTATGCCAGCAGGCTGCACACGAGGAAATGAACTAATCCGTTCTCCCTGCCCCTCCCTCATTCCCCGGTAAGTGCTTTCTTCTTGCACATTTTCTCAAGTGTCTCAGAGATCCATTTGAGAAGGAAGGACCAAAGCTGAAGCACTCACCCCGGCTCTCAAGGCTGCTGTTCAGACGTCGCTCAGCTGTTTCCAAGAGCTGCTTGCAGGTTTTCCAGAGCTGGCACTGGGAGCAAGCGAGGTCGAACGCAGCCATGGCGGGGGGGCTGAGCTCCTCCAGAACCTCTCTGAGGGGGTCAGTGGGCTCCAGCAGGGTGCTGCTTATCCAGAAGTCCTCCTGGAGCGTGGGGATGGGGTCTCCAGAGGGGCCGAGCAGCTTGTCGGTCACGTCCGAGATGGAATAAAATACCATCCCTGGACACCAGCCGTGGAGCAGAAAGTAAGGTTAAATGTTTCTATATGCCACGTCTATTCATTCTACTCTTCTATTTTGGTCCTTCTGCACAGGACATCTTCTATGCATATTAGTATCATCATTGTGACCCATTCTTATGGCTTCAAAACTACGGCATGGAAAGAAAGACCAAGAGAAACCAAAATGGACGAGATGAGTGAGGGCTTCTTCCAAATGGGATCTAAAAGTAGGCTGAGAAAGAGTGAGATGGATCTGTGTGCTAATCAGGAAATACCGCTAAAATATGCTGTGAAAAAGCAAGGCAGACCACAGTACCTGCTGTAAGAGCCCATTTATATTAAATGGCAAAAAGCGCATATATTTTTTTGAACAGCTATTGAACATTCTGGGAGAACAGAGAAGGAGCAGTATGGGATGCTACCTGGCACACAGAGCCTAGTCTGGTAAGATAATGTGAAAACGTGGCTCAAGATTCCACCTTCAAGAAAATGCATAGGTTTTCAAGAAAGCGGCAGGCCCGTCCCCTGGCTCTCTCATAGTGTCCCCTGCAGAGCACACTGTGGCCTGGAACCATAGCCTGGCCTCTGCCTGTGGGCTGGCTACAGGCACTGAATCAGGTTGCACAGTGGGGAAAAAAGAAATAATGGAAGGATCAGTTTTTGCAGTGCAGCCAGAGCTGAGAACTGAGATCTGTGAATTGCCATGAGTTAAACACAACTTTTTCACTTTACAGAAAACTGAAATAATATGCTTTATCCTGAATATTTACATGGAGGGAGATAAGCTCCTAACCATTTCCCAAAGCACAAGATAGTGCCCATGAAAACACACGGTGAAAAGAGCATTCCACGCTCTGGTGTTAGTCCCACAAGACCAGCTTAATGGAGAAGCTCGAGTGGTAGGCACGTGACCGCCCGGGTCAGGGAAGTTGGGCACAGCTAGAAACCGACTCTCAATGTGCTGTTCTTCAAGGCAAGGGTCCTGCCTGCACTTCTGCTCACCTTCCTGATGACGAGCCTATCCTTTGGGTGGCTTTTCCCCCCGAGACCCTCCTTCCCCAGCCAGCCCACCGCCCGTGGTGGCACCGGGGAAGCCTGACCTGCCGCCGCAGCGCTGCCAATGGCCTGCAGAGTCGAGCGGCCACTGCCGGTTCTTCGAATGGTGCTGCTGCCCCCGTCTGAGTTCTGGCTCTCAATCTTGTGCTCGACGCGGGCCAGCTCCTGGATCACCTCCTGGTAGCGCTCCACGAACATCAGTTCCCCGGAGCTGGGCGAGGACTTCAGGTCGAACGTGAACACCACCTGGTAGGAGACAGACGGGAGCGTGGCTGTGGTGGGCCCATGCCTAGAGAGACGGGACCTTGCTTATCATTAGGCTGTGGCCCTAAAACATCCGCTTTGCAGGGTGGGAGGAGCACTGCGTGTTAGAAGAGGAGATCAAATACAGAACTTACTTATCCAAGCCAGCATGAAGGCCACCACGGCCCCAGCAGAAAATTGGCAGAAGGTGTGGACCATGTCAGAGAAAACGAATGACTAATACACAGATGAAAAATGTGATCCCTTTTAGTAATCTGGGGAATCTCAGTCACATTAATACCATTTTGCATCCATCACAATGACAAAGCATAAAAATAAGACCTCAGGGGGTGGTGGTAAAACGAATTGTCACAACGTTTTCTGAAAAGCAATTTGGCAACCCATAAAGATTTAAGAACGTTTATATTCTTTGGCTCAGTAATTTTCATGAGAAATTTTCTTAAGGAAACAATTCAAAAGGCTTAATGCCTAAAGGTGATAATCCTGGCACTATATATTACAAGGTTGAAAATAATCTAAATGTTGAGTAACAGGAGAATGGCCAAAGGCAGCTGCCTGATCAAACTACTGTGAAGTCATTAAGTCAGGTACAAGGCAAATGTTAAGAAGGCATTAAAGTTTTAAATTCGACATCATCTTGGTTGTAGAAAAGTCACATGGATATTGGAAAAATAATGGCAAAGAGTATACTTTACCTTTAATATTGGTTCTGGACTATAGGGTTACAAGTAATATTGTTTTCTAGTTAGTACATTTCGTATTTACTTATAATATGCATGACGTATTCTGTAACCAGTTTAAAAAATAAAGCTTTTATTAAAAAAAAAAAAAATCAAGCCCTAGCTGGTTTGGCTCAGTGGATAGAGCTTCGGCCTGTGGACTGAAGAGTCCCAGGTTCGATTCAGGTTAAAGGCACATGTTGAGTTGTGGGCTCGATCCCCAGGAGGCAGCCAATCAATGATTCTCTCCTATTATTGATGTTTCTATCTCACTCCCTGTTTTGCTTTCTCTCTGAAATCAATAAAAAAAAATATTTTTTAAAAAGGTAACTTTCATTAAAAAAAAAAAAATCAAGCCAAAACTGGTTTGGCTCAGTGGATAGAGCATCAGCCTGTGGACTGAAAGGTCCCAGGTTTGATTCTGGTCAAGGGCATGTACCTTGGTTGCGGGCACACCTCGCATTCTCTCTCTGGCATTCTCTCCCTCTCTCTCTCTTTCTATTTTTTATTGATTTTTTATTTTATTTATTTATTTTTTTTACAGAAAGGAAAGGAGAAGGACAGAGAGTCAGAAACATCGATGAGAGAGAAACAAACAGCCCTTTGCCTCCTTCATACTCCTTACTGGGGATGTGCCTGCAACCAAGGTACACGCCCTTGACCGGAATCGAACCTGGGACTCTTCAGTCCCCAGGCAGACACTCTATCCACTGAGCCAAATCGGTTAAGGTGACATTCTATTTCTTATTAAACACTGTTTGTATCATGACTTTTAACTATTAAAAAATGTATGTGTTCAGAGAAAGCATATAAGGAAAGAAACAAAAATATTTCCATGTTTTGAAATGGTGAGCTTGTTGGTAAATATTTTGTCTTGTTAAACACTGTTTATGTTAAAACAAAGCAATGATTCTGCAGCTTAAACCTCCTCCGATCTGGGTCTTGAAATCTGCAACACTGGGGACTGGGCCTTGTACCTGGAAACTCTCCTGTTTTTCCTGCTGGACGTGGGCCCCCCGAATGCTCCCAGGTGGCTCTGGTTGCACAGGTACCCAGCCTTGCCTGAGGCCCAGCAGGTTCCAGATGGCTAGAGGTGGCCTTCACATTCTTTACTATGACAAGGTGAGGCCCAGGAGACTGACACCAGCTGCCCAGCCCCTTACCTGACGGGCTTCTGCAAAGTTGCCCCGGAGGATGCAGGATGCCAGCAGCGACTCAGGTGGGGAGAACATCATGGGGATGAATGAACTTTGAGTTTGGGGCTGCAACAGGCCACCCAACTCATTCCTTCCAGACGCGATGCTCAGACTTCCCTCTGTTGGAATGTGGGGGCCAAGGAAGCAATAGAAAGTGAGGAAAAACTATACTGCTGTAACATCCCACCAAACTCTTTATCCTCAAAAAGTTTCTTTTTTAAAAGGTGTGTAAGTGGGTATTAATTTTCCCTCAATTGAAGGGCAAACCTATTCTATCATGTTTGAATATAATACTTAAGTACATTCTTAGGTAGTCACCTCTGTTTCTCTCTGCTAATGGGTAACTTGACTGGTATTGAAACAGCCCTTTCCCTACTGAAATCTGGTTGGCCATGGACAGAACCAAACTTAAAAAAAAAAAAAAAAATATATATATATATATATATATATATATATATATTTTTTTTTTTACAGACAGGAGAGAGAGGGACAGAGAGTTAGAAACATCAATGAGAGAGTCATCGATCAGCTGCCTCCTGCACACCCCTCACTGGGGATGTGCCCGCAACTAAGGTACATGCCCTTGACCGGAATCGAACCTGGGACCCTTCAGTCTGCAGACCGATACTCTATCCACTGAGCCAAACTGGTTTCGGTCAAACTTCTTTAAAAAAAAATTGATATATAATTGACATATAACATTGTAATCGTTTCAGGGATACAACATAATGATTTAATATATTGTGAAATGATCACCAAAGTTTAGTTTTCATCATCACACATGGTTGCAAATTTTCTTGAGACTTTTAAAATCTACTCTTAGCTACTTTTAAATACACAATACTGTTAACTATAGTCTCCACGTTGTATGTTACATCCCCAGGACTTAACTGCGCCCTAGCTGGGTTGGCTTAGTGGACAGAGCGTCGGCTTGCAGATCGAAGGGTCCCGGTTCAATTCCAATCAAGGGCATGTACCTTGGTTGCAGACTCCTCCCCAGATGGGGCTCTGGTTGGGGCTGGTGCAGGAGGCAACCAATCAATGTGTTTCTCTCTGTCTTTCCCTCTCTCTTCTATTCTCTCTCAAAAAATCAATGAAAAAATATCTTTGGATGAGGATTAAAAAATAAAAAAAGCACTGCTCAGTCCAGGTTTCTACACCAGCGTGTGTGGCAACTCCGTATCAGGGCAAAGCTACTGGAAGTTGGCAACTGGTTGGGACCCCCATACCTGAAGTACTTGTGCTCAGCTCACTGCTTGTACTTTCCAGGGATGGATTGGAACCTCTGTCCCGGCCATCTAGAGGTGACAGGAAGGAGAGAGAAAATCAACCACCAACCCCTTAAAATGTAGAAAGTGAGAAGTTGGCTTGAAAATCAGGATCTGAGTAGTTGGAGTGAAAGGATAATGGTTAACTACTATATCTACTGCTTCTGCTATAGCAAAATGCAAGCTCCTGCAGACCAAAGGTGAAGGGTGGGCTTAATATGGCACCAATGCTCACTGGGTAGCAGCTTATACCAGTGGCTCCAACCTGTGGGTCTCCAGAGCCTCAGGGCTTTCAAGTTACTTCTGGGGGTCAGCGACCTGTCTGCTCACTAAGCACTGTCACTATTCCGGAGGAAAAGAAAAAGCACAACTATTATGACTAGAAAGTAGGAGGGTGCAAAGGAGGGCACAGGTTTTTCTGACATTGCAAAAGTTGTTCTCATGCTAACGACCACACTGTTTCGTGCCCTCGCGGAAAAGCTCCTTCTTAACGCCGGCTCTTCATAGCGCGTGGAGGCTCACTCTTCCGAGGGTGGTCACTCCAGGCTAATAGCAGCCCTACGCAAGCGAGTCTGCTGGGCTCACATTTGGGAAGGACACACAGCTGTGGGAAAGATGGCGTGTGCATTCTTGGGGTGGATGGGTCCAGTGGATGCAAGCCTTTCACTCAAACCAGTTAACTGAGCAGCTTAAGGGCCTTAGCAACTCAGCCTTGAGGTTTCCCAGGTTTCTCCCATAATATCCTCCATTCTGCCCACTATGTTGACTTTTCTCATTGCCACTGCTGGAGCCTTCTCATTCTGAGCTTGGTTTAGGAACCAAGTTTTCCATAAAACCTGCTTCCCTGACTCCTGTAGGCTATGCTGATCGCTCCTAGACACAAGCTTCTGTTTTGAGGCAGTGCCTCCGTGCAGTGCAAGTGTTTCATGTGCATTTCTGTGCAGGCACATTATCAATCCTTTGAAGGCACAGTCCTGATGTAAGCCTCATTCACTTCCCTCAAGATACCTCGTGTTATTTAGCACATAGGAAACTCTCATGAATTCCGTTAATTATTTAAAAACAAGCACCAAAAACCAGAATGGGAATTTTATTATCTAAAAATTTAATACATCTGTATAATGGTCCTGTATAAAATTCTGTAAGAAAAATTCAAATTCAAAAGACAAAATGAAGGGGGAAATATTAGCATATAATGACAGAATATTACCCATAATGTATAAAAAGCTTCTTACAAGTCAAGAAGAAAGATAAACTCAACAGAAAATATGGACCTCAGATATGAATAGGCAGCTCAGAGAAAAATATAAATGGCCAATAAATATATAAAAGACATTCAACCTTAAACTAAAAACTAATATTAAAACAATGATAAACATTGCTATTATTAATCATATTGGCCCACATTTGAAAAAATCTGATACTACTAATTTTTAATGAATGTGTGTGCAAGCAGGCACTGATATACATTTGGTGGAAATGGAAATGGATCCATCTTTTTTTAAAGGTAATTTGGTGATATCTTTATTTTATCTCCACATATCTTTGACCTTGCTATTCTACTGCTAGGGTCTTATCCCATAGCTATCCTCACACAAGTACGCACAGATATATGTACAGGGTTGTTACTGTAGCATTGTTTATAATAGTAAAAAAACTGGAAACAACTTAAGTGACCACAAAAGGGTACATCTGCCAATGGAATATTAAGCAGTTTTTAAAATAAGTGAAAAAAGTCAGTTGTCCATATATAGTATGAGACATATAAAAGGACATCAGTGAAAAAAGTTAGTTCTCAATGACACATGTGAATACATAAAATGATATATATACTTGTACTGTGTGGACATTTTCTATAAGGAAACTATTAGCAAGTGTTACGTTGGCGGAGTGGGACGAAGACAAAGCTTAGGTCACTTTCTGTGTGTGTGTGTAGCATGGGCTTTATCTCACAGAACATTAGGCGGGAGGCAGCGTGCCACTTGCCTGGTGCATGGGAATAAGGCGCGAGAGCTCATCAATTACCTGCCCGGCTCCTTCGTGCCCGACGACCCCGGCGCAGACTAGGGTGCCGTGTGGCAATGGGCCGGTATCTTCGGAAAGGTTGCTCATCTGAAACGGCAAACCCAATGGGTAAGGCGTCAGAGAGATCAATTTTGCTTTGACCCACCTCGGGGGAAACAGGTAGGGGAAGATTTGGATTGGGCTCGGAGGCATGGTTCTGACACTAGTTGCTATGGTATACGCCTTGAGTTACGGAGTGACTCCCATGCGCTCCTCCTCGCTCTCTCCCACATTCCTGGGGTTTTTCTCCCTTCTCACTGTCTGGACCCACTGGTTCTGCTGCCTCCTCTCACCTGAGCTCTGGTTGCTTGTTACCACCTTGAATCTCCACTGGGCCTCAGAGAGAACCTTGGAAAACCGGTGTAGGCGGCTGTGGGGTCCATGTCTGCTCTCTGGGCAGCTGTGGCCTTCCGGCAGTGTTGGGTCCTCAGGGGGACTGCGGCTGCTGAGCTCCTCCAGCTGGTCCTGGAGGAGCCTGAGGAAGGCCCCCATTGCGAACTCGTCAGCCAGGAACCCGCTGACACCACTGGTGAGGTGCTCGAGGTCCAGAAGGCTGTGCCCGCGGGGCTCTGGGGAACCGTCTTTCGGCTCTGTCTTCAGACAGCTTGGAGGTGTGTCAGCAAGGCCCCTGGGGACTCCGAGGAGACCCTGTTCTGACTTTCTTTCTGGCTGTGCCAGGTGCTGAGGGCTCTCTGGTGGGGACCTCAAACCTAACGGGTCCTTCCCCTCGATGTCGTCCTCCTCAGCATAGTCCTCGGGCAGGTGAGGCTCTGGGTGGAGATCGGCAGAGGTGATGAGGAGCAATGAGAAGATGTTTTCTAGGAGTTCCAGGCGCAGAGAGTCAGGAACACGGCACAGATACTGCTGACACCGGGCCAGGTATGTCGAGAAGAGAGTCGAAGCACCTAAAGTAGCATGTATGGGAGAAGAGGGCAGAGAAAGTGCAGGCATCAGAAACGTTACTTGCCAGACTCAACTTTAACTCATTTATTTAGGTTTTAATGACTAAAGAAACTGTGGTTTCAGTCAGAAGGATAAGAGACGTCTTTTCACGATTTGCAGAGTTTGTACGTTAATTAGAAGTACAGCGCACTGAACACTTATTATGTTTCTGCCTTTTAAATATTTCATTATTCTCCATCTCTCACAAGCACTCCAGCATACAGACTCCTTACTCCTCAATTTTCTTTCGACTCATTGTTACACTAAAGAAGATCAAGAGCTACCTAGATCTCTTAAGAAATACTCACTGGTCAAAAATGACCATGCTCAGAGGACAAGGTCCATCCAAAAGCTACAAGAGAGAGATAACTGACCAGCAGTCACACAAGGCAAGTTAAATGTTGTAAGTTATTAAGAAAAATGAGAGAGGATAGGAAATAGGTTCTTTCACACTGTAGCTATGATCCATGACACTGACTTAGAGTGGGGATGGGGAACCTTTTTTCTGCCAAGGGCCAATTGGATATTTATAACATCATTCGAGGGCCATACAAATTTATCAACTTAAAAACCAACCTGCTATATTCGGTCAAACATTTAATTAACTCACCCCCAATGCTTTGGCAGGGCCAGACAAATGATTTTGTGGGCCTTACACAGCCTGTGGGCTGGACATTCCCCACCCCTGACTTAGAGGCTGCATTTTTTTTTTTTTAAATCATAAAACAGAAAAATAATCAAGAGTGTGCTGTTTGGAAGGGTAAATATATAATTTCTCAAAAGTTTAGTTTATGTATCACTTATCTACACATACACACATACGTATATAAACACACAAATTAATACCCAGGTGCAAACTAAAGTGTGATGCGAAATGTTATTTTTATTGCAGATTATGTGGGGAGAGGGGGAGCATTTGGAAAACAGTGCGCCAGGTGATCAGACTCCATCAGAACTTGTGCAAATCACTTGCTTTCTCCATGTCTCTTGAATTAATGAAGGCTGATTAATGGAAGAAATTACTCCTGGGCATAATAAAACCAAGGGCCACCTCCTCCATCCTGGTGGAAAAGGGTTCCCACATAAAGCACCGTGTGGAACAGGTTGCATCAGGGAATGGGGGTGAGGGGCGCGGGCGGTCGGGGAGAGGAGGGGTTTCGGTACCTGAGGGGGAGACAGAATCAGTCACTGGCTCTGCAGCCACAGCCAGGTCTCCCGAGAGACTGTCTTTGCATTCCTGGCACTGGGTGTGCTGGTGTGAGTTCACACAGAGGGCATAGATGGCATACTTCATGGCACAGAAGCTCCGGTAGAGAGTCAGGTTCTGGCACTGGCTCAGGTGCGCAGGGCCCGGAGCACCCGCTGGATCTGAGTGGAGAGAGGAACAGGCAGCACTGCGGAGCTGGTTCTTTCAGGACGAGGAAGCACAGCCGCGCTAGAGATCTGCATGGCTCTCTCCTTCCGCCAGTTTGATCTGCGCCCCTCCCAGGCCTTTTCCTCCACAGCATCAGCTTTCATTCCTCTCCATTTCCTTTTTCTCACCGGCCTCCCTCTACATGTCTCTCTAACACAGCCCTCATGGCCATTTAACAAGTCTTTCCTTATATTTCTTAACATTTTGTTCTTCTTTTTTTTAAAAAAATTAAAACTTAAATTAAATGCTTAGAGGAGTTATGGGGGGTTTAAAAGGAAAAAAATTTTAGTCTCTAGTGCCACATTATCCAAGAGGGAGGCTTAAAATTTGTATAGATTGAGTAATGAGAGCAAAGGCAACAATCTTTTTTTTTTAAAATTGATATACATTTAAAAAATACATATTTTATTGATTTCAGTGAGGAAGAAAGATGGAGAGATAGAAACATCATTGATAAGGGAGAATCACTGACTGGTTGCCTCCTGCACGCCCCCTACTGGAAATCAAGCCTGCAACCAGGAATTGAACTGTGAACTCCTGGTTCACAGGTCGATGCTCAACCACTAAGCCATGCTGGCCAGGGAAAAAATGATATTTTTAAGAAAGCACTGAAGCAGACATCATGGAGAAAAAACACAAATGTTGTTGAAATTCCTTGTACTTGTTTAATAATTTATAATTCCTCATTTAAAAAAATTGAGAAGAGGGCATCATAATCTTTTAGGGTCTCTAAACATCTTAATCTGGCTTGAATCCCTTTCATAGTAAAAGTCCAACCTCCTCAAAGAAAAGGCATTAAATGTAGCAAAGCAAAAAAAGAAAAAAAAGAAAAGAAAATATCATTCATTATATTACCAGCTAAACACAAGATTAACAGTCTGTTTTAACTCCTCTGATAATTTAGCATATGTTGTGTATAATGACATTTTCTATACTATTTAATTTTCCTACTTCTTAAAAATAAATGATAGTATAGACATGATTATGCTTCTTCATACACTGCATTTCTGATGGCTGAATATAGTTCTACCGAGGCAGGGCACTGCAGCAGTTAGGAATGTTTTGCTACTAGGATGGCGCAATAAATTCCTATGCATAGGCTTCCTAGTAATTACTTCTTATAGAAGGCTCAGTTTTGTCAAAGTGCAAAGATCTAAGATTAAAACAAGATTTTGCTATTGTTTCATGCAAGTCTTCTAAACTGCTTTATGTGGCCAAAACCGGTTTGGCTCAGTGGATAGAGCATCAGCCTGCGGACTGAAGGGTCCCAAGTTCGATTCCGGTCAAGGGCATGTACCTTGGTTGCAGGCACATCCTCGGTGGGGGGTGTGCAGGAGGCAGCTGATCGATGTTTCTCTCTCATCGATGTTTCTAACTCTCTCTCTCTTCCTCTCTGTAAAAAAATCAATAAATATATTAAAAAATAAATAAATTGCTTTATGTGTTTGATAGAGTATGAGGGAGCTATGGGAGGGAAAGAGGGTAGACACAAAGTGAAGAACGGAGAGACTCTCCAAGAGTTGCATAAATATTGCCAGAGATAATGCTGGGAATTCAGAGGGCAGTTCCTAATTGTTTCTTGGCATGAGGGTATCCTAATGGTTCTTGAGATGGTTCCACGAGGACAAGGTTCCTATGGAACTGTTCTCATAGGGTTCCCTATACCTCACCCAGAGAGGGGAGGCATATTCCTCACCCCATGTTCTCACTGGGACAAACAGAACTAATTTAGAGGCACCTGCTAGCCCATTTTGGCAGATTACACCTAGATAAGTCTTTGCTGAAAGGAACCTGGGCAAGATTGTCCTAAGAGGAAACCATGCCCGAGTGTCTCCACCACCATCTCACCGTGCTCTTGCTGGGGCTCCTTGGCCGGCACCTTCTGTAAGAGGCTGAGAACTTCTTCCTCCCTGAGGGCTGGCAGGTTCGTGAGGTGATGGAGAGAGTAGAGCACTGAGTGGCTGTCTCCTCCGTGTAAATGACACAGGAGATCCCTCTTTGGTATGGGGCTGCTGGAAGGGAAAGACGGGGGGATGGGAGGAGAGGCAGTTTATAAAATTACTCTGAGAGAGACCATTCTTGATTCTCCCTTTCTCTTGCTGTCTGGCCCATAACACCATGGGTTTCACTTACCCAAACACTACATGTTAGTTGCTCTGGGATTCAGCAGAGCATTTATTTACCCTCTGGGAAGCACATCCATAAAATCAGCTCTACTCGTCTAGAAAGGCCCTAGGAAGGGCCTTCTTGGTCAAGAGGATCCAGAAAAAGCCTGCAGAGTAAGCTTCCCAATTCTGTGCTCTTCCCAGCTCAGAAGCGGCACAGCTTCTCTGCTTTCCTGGGAGAAACGGCCTCTCACTACTTCCCACTCTGCCTACTCCACTTCAGGAAGTGCTGGGGAAGCAGGAGAAGAACAGAACAGGAACCCAGTCCTGGGGAAGCCCTAAGGCTAATTTATCAGGGAAACATGGCTTAACCAGGTCAACAGGTTACTGAATACAAGTGTGGCCGGGATAACACATGGCCAAGAATGTGGACCACATTACTGTCACTTTGGCATGTCACCTCTGGGCTTCAGTTGCCCACCTTTAAAATTAGGATAATATCGGTAACCACTTCATAGCGTTACTGTGAGGCGTAAGTGAAATCATCCACATAAAGAGCTTGGAGCTATGCCATGCATATAATAAGTGCTCAGGAAATGTACACTGTTGTTCTTTATCACTGTCATCCTTAAATTATCCTCTAGTTATAACCTTATGGCTATAGTGAAAGTAATTATTACTTATGTTTCAATCCCAGGTTAAATAGTTGGAATAATTATGAGTTGCTGGTCAACAATGTCAACTCAAACCGTTATGTGGAAGATGTGTTGGAATGGTCACACGCACAGAAAACAGGGTCAAGTGTGCCCAGAGGTGGGAAGAGCGCACAGGGCTGTACCTGCTCTGCTGCACACACCACTCCAGGACCTCCAGGTGGGCCCACAGCCCATCGCAGGCATCCCTGAGGAGCTTATCACCACCTTGGTCCTGTGCGGACACAGAGAAAGAGACGGTGACTCAGGCATCTGGGGTCAGAGACGTACGCATTCTGCCTCAGCCCGAAGTCCCACAGCACTCACTTCTGGGCAGCTCAGTAAGTTACCTGGGTCCTGTGGAGGGTCTGCAGCAACCTCTTGGCTGATGCGAGGCTCTGGCAGTGTGTCCAGCCCAGGAGCACAAGCAGTCGGCTGAGAGGCCGGAATTCTCTGTCCAGGAGGCAGCCAAGACTTGGGAAGTCTTCCTCTTTCAGCAGTGTCAGTGCTGTCACCTGTGAGTCAAAGGAGGCTGCTGCAGGCAGTCACATGGACTTGCTGCTCATTAGGGGAAGAAGCATTTGGGCATAGCAGGGAGCTTTCTGACAATGACAGAAGAGGCCACTTGAGTAAAAAAAGTCCATAAAAACTCTACACCATAAGCTCTTTGAAGGCAGACACTGACTTCCACAGTACAGGGCACATCGGATGGAAGTTAACAAATAACTAATGAAATAAACTGAAGCTCAGTGGCAATCTGGGAGAAATTTAGAGTAATCAAATTTCTGTCAGCTTAGACAATACATTGTCACCACTATCTTTTCTTCCTTGCGCCCTCCAGAAAGCTTACAAGAATCCAACATTGTAGTTCCTGCCAAAGGACCGATGTAAAATGACTGCAGCTCTAATTATGAATGACGCTGGCTCTGGAAGACTTCGGGACTATGGGACGGACAGAACCCAATGCTCACCACTGATTAGGCTGCTGTGTTGGGTAAATGAGGGGGAGAGAAACGAGGAAGGAAAAAGCCTGTGGCGTGCCTGGGTACCTCTGGGATGGGAAATGTTTACGTCTGACCTACCAGGACCTGCTCGAGGAAGTGCTTGCTGTTGCTCAGGCAGTAGAAATAGGCCAGTTTCCAAGCCTCGGCCGAGTCGGGATTGGAGAACAAGGCCAGCATTGCCCGCTCGGGATCTAGATGATCCGGTGAGACTGAAAATCAAACCAGACAGGGTCACTGGGGAACCAGAGCCTTTCTTTCCTAAGTGAAAGCCCCTTGGAAACAACAACGTTAGAGTTCATGCTTTTAAAAACTTAAGCCAGGCTTCCTATACTTCTATATTAAAGGCCCTTTCCTTCTCTCAGTAGCTTCTGAAAAGCTCTTTGCTGCTATTGTTATTACTTAGTTTTTTTTCCATCACCATTCCTTCCTAGACTATAAAGCCTGTTCTTTTAAGAAAATGCCTCCCCCTTTTTTGCTTAGCCTTTCCTATCAGACTCTGCGCAACAGGAAAGGCCCTTGCCGAGGGGAACTCCAGCGAGGCGGGGCACAGTGGGATTTCCAGCACAAGGGGCAGCAGCAAACGGCACACACCTTCTCCCGACGAGGAGGCCGTCAGCGGCTTCACGGCGGCCTTCTCTGCATAGGCCTGGCCGTACAGGGAGAGCAGGCCCCGCCCGGCCTTGTGCAGCAGGCAGCCCAGCAGCCGCTCCTCCCGCAGGGCGCCGCCCGCAGGCCTGCAGGCCTCCAGCAGTTCCTCACACAGGAGCCGCAGCTCGGCCCCCAGCGGCTCCGCAGGGCAGCGCAGAGTCCGCAGGGCTCCGTAGATGGCCTCCACGTCCCCCGGGGACTCGGCGGTGGGGTCCTGCAAAGCTCGCAGAGCCTTTCGGATGAGGCCCACCAGTGCCTTCTGCAGAGGCCAGCCACCGGGGCCGGCGCCATCGTCTTCCCTCAGCAGGAGCTCCAGCAGGGCCTGCGCTGGCTGCGGAGCCTGGCTCAGGAGACCCAAGAGCACAGACACAGCCTCGGAGCTGAGCCGAAGGGTCCAGCTCTCCGGCCTTCGGTTTTCGTCAAGCACGGGGTCCGCGGGGTCTTGTGATAAAGCCTCACACAGCTCCTAAAGAGAGGACGAAGAGAGGGATGCATGCTGAGCATGTCAGAATGTTATCACCTGTATGCCTTTGTTTCCTCTTTTCAGTACATATGTGTGTGTGTGTGTGTGTGTGTGTGTGTGTGTGTATAAAACAGTAGCAGTAGCAAACACTGCTGTAGGACTTACTACATGCCAGGCCCTTTACACAGAAAAATAAGCCTGAAGAGGAAGACACTACTATTATCCCCATTTTACAAATGAGGAGATTGAGGCAAAGAGATGAAGTCAATTGCCCAAGGCCTCCATGCCCACACTTGCTCCTTACTGCCTCCAAAATGTGCACTGTCGCTCTAAATCAGGGACTGCAAACTCATAGACCAAGCAGGTAACAAATGCGTATGACACCATGCCCAACTCAAGGCATGTAAATTCAATTTTTAAAAGAACATGACACACCCTGGACTGCGTGTCTGTTGGCTGGAGCATCGTTTTGTGAATCAAAAGGCAGCAGTTTGGATTTCCAGTCGGGGTGCACACTGGAGGCAAAGAATCAAAGTTTCTCTCACATAGATGTTTCTCTCTCTCCCTCTCTCACTTTTTGTATCTCTCTCTTCTTTTTTTACCTCTCCCTGCCTTTCTCTCTAAAATCAATAAAAAAAATAATAAAAATTACATATCAGTTTTAAATCTTTTATCTAAATCCTAGTCCCAATATGTTCAACCCACACAACTCTCCCTTTTTATTGGGCTTTCAATGTACTCACAATTAGTACCACATGGTTTATAATTGTCTTAAGTGTCTGTTAGTCCCTCCTCCCTGACTAGACTAAGCTCTTAAAGGCAAGAACCTCTATAACATGCTGTTTGACATGCTTGCTTTATAGCCTGTAATTTGTTTGCAGGGTGGGCGCAGAGGGAGGAAAGGGAGAGCTTTAATACCATGCCTATGCATGGTGCTCAGGGATGCTTCTTCAACTGCCTCCAAGCTGGGAACAGAACCATGAGTCCTTGACTTAATATAAGTGAAAGCATGTACTTTAAATCCTACAGCTAATATGTGTTTGTTAGCTGATGGTAGAGTGATGAAGAAAGTACTGAGCGTCAGAGCATACCTCAGGCACTCAAGTATAGATCTAGTTAAGATTTAGTTTAGCCTTGGCCTGGTGGCTCAGTTGGTTAGAGTGTCACCTTGATACACCAAGGTTGTAGGTTCAATCCTCGGTCAGGGCACATACAAAAATCAACCAATGAATGCCTAAATAAGTGGAACAACAAATAGATGTTCCTTTCTCTCTCTTACCCTTCTTCTCTCTGTCTAACTCAATAAACAAAAACTAAAAAAAAAAAAAAAAACTAAAAAAAAAAAAAAAAAAGACTTAGTTTAAATCTAGCCCCAAACAATGTTAACTCTAACACATTCAGTGTAGCTCTTACAGAACCACATATTCAACAAAAATTATTTTCTGTCTCCCTTCACATTCCTTACCATATACTGGTGAAAAATTCAAATACATAGTTTAAATCCAAATTATACATTCCTTTTACATGAAATGGAAAAAACTTTAATTCATAGTTGTACTTAGTACTTCTGGATAATACACCTCTGAGAATTCTAAAATCAGTTAAGTTTATCCTAATTTTAAACTCCCCTCAGAGGGGCCTCTGTCTAGCCTGGTCTGGCCTGAGAACAGAGTACACAGCCAGCATCCAGGGGACCTATCTCCGCCGGATCCCTGGAAGCCGAACTGGGTGAGTAACTGTGACTCTGGACAGGGGGCCCCCAGCCCTCTCTCACCTTGAGGATGTCCTCTGGAATGTTACCTTGAAGGTCTTCCGATAATAAAAGAAATTCTAGCTTTCTCCGGAAAACAGCTGGGAGTAACTTCTAGAAAAATCATAAGAAGCATAGTGATTAGGCATATTCCTTAGCTAATAAATTATAAATACTTCTCTTCAGTGACTATTTTTTTACTGCAAAGAAAATTTCATTTTATACATCACTAGCCATGCATTTTTCTCACTGGTTATTACATAAAGACTACTTGATACCATTATCCAAGTGGCATGATCATCTTCCGTCCACAATTCACTTTGTTTTTACAGAATTTTCATGATTTACATACATCTACCAGTGAAGGTTTAACATGAAGATGCAATGTAGCATCCATAAAATCTGATGTTTTGCAGATACTAATGTAGAAGAGATGTATTTTTAGTCACCTTTTTATTTGAGTCACCTTATGTTAAAAAATAAATGAATAACTTAGAGGTTCTAAATCTCTAATGGAGATTCTCATAGAAATGGTTAAACAGTAAGACTGCCAGAAACAACTGCCATGTCCACATCCTCTTGTAGTTTCTGTACCACTTTGTCTGCCAGCTGCTTTCCTTTGCATGCGAAAGGGGCCTGGCGGAGATGCTCGTTTTGCTTGACTTCTGTGATGTGCTGAGCTTTCTGTAGTTCTTTATATTTCTTCAACCTACTCATTATAAACGTTGCTGGATGTCTCTATTTGATCTCTTCAACTCTCTTCAGTGAAGTAATCATTTCATTCCACAGCTCTCATGGCTATTTGACAGGTTCATTTCCACATTTTTCACATTCAAATGGATTATCCACTGTAAGCTCTTTACCAGCTGTTTTACAGAATGCTTTAGTCCACTGGACCTTGTAAGGATTGAGCTTCTTTTTAAAGTTTTTATGACACGTGGATTTACAACAACTGAACACCTTGCAATTGTTGAAGATGAACATCATGCGTGGCTGGGGTATATGGGCCGGAAACAGAAATAATGCTTCTTGATCTCTCTAGTTACTCATATTTCTACTGTTTCTCTAAGGTATCCATTAAATTCCTAGAAACTTGTTGAGATACTTTTCTTTATAAACAAGACAGCTAAACTTGGATGCATACCCCTCTTAAATACTAACACTTAAACCTCACACTGGTCAGCCTCAGACTCCACGGTTTGCTCATTTCATGGGACTTTTTCTGTCACTTGAAGGCCTTCTCCAAGAACCTCCCTTGGGGACCTGGAGAGTATTATGTTAAGCAAAACAAGCCAGTTGGAAAAAGACGAGCATCACGTGATCTTTCTCATATGTGGAATCTAATGAACAAAATAAACTAATGAACAAAATAGATCCAGAGACATACGAGCATGGAACAGACTGGAATTTCAGAGGGAAGGTGAGGGTGGGTGGGAAGAGATCAATCAAAGAACTTGTATGCATATATATGTATAACCCACGGACCCCGACAATAGGGTGGTGAAGGCCTGGGGAGGGGACAGGGATGGGCTAGAAGGGGTCAATAAAAGGAAATAGGGGACAAATGCAATACTTTTAACAACAAATATTAAAAAACAACAACAACAAAACCTCCCTTGCAGTGACCAAAATACCCAGTGATGAGTAAGCCTGTGAAGGTGTGAACCACATCATCCTCTTTGGTCCAAATCCTTGATTTGGTATTATTATAAGTTGGAAAACAAAAGGAAACAGAAAGGATCTAATGTTTATTAAACACTTATTATGTGCCAGGTACTGTGTGCTAAGTTTAAAAAAAAAGTCTCATTTAATCTCTAAATCAAACAAACCTGTGGGATAAGTAGATATTTTTTTAAAAAAAATCTTTACTAAAGAAGAAGTGGTTAGGAAGTACTTTCCAATTACTTCAAGCATGAAAAGGAAAAAGTGATCCCAGTGTTTGCTAATGACACTAGCCATATATAAAGGAAGAGAAAGCCTCTGTCTCTTTCAGGACTAACTTGTTTCACAATTACTTCCCTTTACCAAGTTCTTAAAACTAAAACTATAGTCTCCTTTTCTCCAGACACAAATACAAATAGATCAAGCGTAGGAATAATCTTGACAAACACAGCTTTATATCAGAGACACCGGTAAATCATGTAGCTGGTTAAAGTTTCCAGAAGCTGGGGTTTTATTGAAAGGTCTCCCACCTCAAGGCAAGAAGTACTTGCAGGATTTTGTGGGAGGGGAGCTTACAACACAAGACCACACTTATTTTATTCGTGCCATTTATAATTCACACCAGAGGCTAACGTGATCTGGCATGTTCTTGGCTCAAAATTCCTATTTCTTCTCACCACACCCTTCTCTAATGCACCTATGCCATCTGAATGCTTGCCTAACGCTAGTGATTGGAAGTTGGAGAAAATTATGCCAGGAAGCAAAGATTAGTGCTTCTACAGAGGACTAAAGGGAAGGAACAGGTAGGATGTGTAGACAGCAGCCCTTAATAAAAGAACAAAGTCTGGTTAAGATTTTAGAAGTTTAATCTAGAATTCTAATTAATTTATATTTTATTTTACTGGTGAAATTATATCATGCATATGCATGGCCATAAACGACTAGCAATAATTTGTTTCATGTTTCTAAGCACACATTTTCTTACTATAAAAGCAAAGCATGTTCAGTGTAGAAAAATCAGAACATACAAATAGGCAAATGAAACCCCCTCCTTACCCAGAATCTTTCCACTCAAAAAAGAACTATTAATACTGTGGTATATAGGCATTCAGGCCATTTCAGACCATGCATCTAAGCATGCATACCAAACCTACTGTTTTCTAAACCTTTTCTTCACATGGCAGAACATGAACATTTTTTCCATGCCACTGAAATTCGTTTTTACCACCCCATTTTCATAATGGCATTTCACAAACAGATGAGTCCATGCTGCACTGTGGACACGGGAGCTGTTTCCAGCTTCCCGCTATCAGAAGCAGCAGGGCAGTGAACATTTCTGCAGTTACTCACTTAGCAATAAATCACTACAAGATATAAAGGAAAGGGAAAATGGAATCAACGTTTCAATTAATAATTACAAAGGAAGCTTTTGGCAGGAGGCGGGAGACTGCAAAAGGATAGGCTGCCAGCTACTGCCCGGAAGAGGAAAGCCACTCTGGGATAATGGCTGGCCTTGAGGAACTACTCCAACAATTCACTTGAAATCTTAGTCCTTGTATAAAGTTTTAAAATTCTCTGAGGTCCTCGTTTAAAGTTTAAAAGTCCTACAACTTTTTAAATAACTACGGCTTTGGAACCTTATGGACCAATGGAACGTCGGTGCTGGCAAAAGCAAGAACAACCCTGAGTCTGTGCGAAGGGCCTGGTTGAGTCAAGTGCCCATAAAATAAGCAACCAATCAGCCATAAAGTGAGCAAATACCCTTCAGCGAGAGTAAAATTCATCTGGTTGACAAATTCCATGTTTGTACTGGAAATATCCTTAGTAACAATAAAACTTTTTTTCTTCTTTTTCTATTTGAAGCTACTATTAAATATTTTAGCTCAGGTTTTTCTCTTTTAAATCTGAATCTATAGTCAATTCTTAATTAGTCTGGGGTTATTTTTCAATTATGCTTCTCTTTTCCTCCTAGTTTTTTTCATCATTTCTTTTTGCAGACAACTGGCAAATGGCTGAACAAGAAATATATTTAGATTAGTGATTTCTGTTACTCTTGACAGCTCTGTGGAGAGAAGGTAGGGGTGCAGTACAACTGGAACTGAAGACAAAATTAATTCTGATGACTGATGGGAGTAAAGAAGAAAATCAGGCTAAATTATAGATGTTTACAAAATAGAACATATAGGTTCTTACTTTGAAACCCATGAAGGCTAAAACTAATATTGAGGTGGAACAAGCAGAGGAATGGGAATTCAAAATAAAAAGATCTAGGTTCCAGCTCTAATTTTGCCAGCTCCATGGTATGATCCTGGGCCAGTCATTTTTCTTCTCAATCAGAGATTCCTCACTTGAATCTTAAAATCTGAGGTTTAACAAAAATTGCTTCAGAGAAATACCTTTAATGGATATCAATTTTTTTCCTTCCTTCCTTTCTTCCTTTCTTTTAAAAAAAAATCATATATGCATGTTTATTCCAACACTGCTGGGAATATGGGAGAGCAGCAAGTCATCCACAAAAACCTGCCCTGCAGCTCCCCATAAGCCATCTGCTTATATAGAGTAGGACAAATATTACACGGGAAAATGAGTTATAGGTATGGGGAAGTAGGGATTACAGGCCTGGGGAGGTAGGAGGCTGGGGTGGGACTCCATTGTTTGGGCAACAAGGTTGTTAATCTCTCTATGAGAATGGACCCAATTCCAAGGTTGACTCCCAGGTAGTACGGTACACCAGGAGGTGAGATTCCTGGTCAGGGCATGTACTCAGATTGCAGTTTGCATAGTTGGTCAGGGTGTACTGGAGGCAACCAATTGATGTCTCTCTCCCTCTCCCTCTAAAACCAATAAAGTTAAAGTGAAAAAAATAAAAAGGCTTTTCATGGCAAGTTTTCTTTTTTTGGGGGAAAAAAAAGCACTTCCTCACAAGTTTCTTTCAGGATTTATTTGCTCACTTTGTTTTTATATTTGGTAAGTTATCATTCAATTCATGTTAATTACTAACTTATTAATAATGAGGTTTAAATCTACAAGATTTCACTGGCTGGGCTAGTGAAAATGAGATTTTTGGGAGAACAAACAATTTTCAGCGCAGTCCATTCTCTATTACTTGGAAATTAAGAGAGTCATATGTCACTCTTGACCTTGTTACTTTCACCAAGTTCTGCAAAGCTCTGTTCAGGCTCAACTCTCCCGATGGTATTTAGCAGAATGGTATCGCCTCAAATGGTATTACATGCTAATGTCATGTTAGTGAATTAATGAGTGAATTTAGGTAAGAAGACATCAATAAAAATGTAAGCCGTTCTCACTGTCAGTACAGAGAGAAGATATTACAAACCTCATAATAAAGGAAGTAACAGACAGAAGGGAAACCTCATAACTACTGCCAAACTGTTCTCAGTCTCGGCCTCAGGACAAAATTTGAAATAGAAACCTACTTACTTTTTCTTGGGCAAACCATTTTTCCAGTACAAGAAGCCAGACCCAGGCTAATTTTTGAGGGTTGATGTCCTGTCCACATCTGAAAAATGTAAAAAGGAAGAATTTATAAACAAAGAATTTTTACTGACTTTTTCTCTTTTGCCATCCAAGATTTAGATTTTAATGCTCAGTCTACTTTAAACCTGAACAGGCAAGATGTTCTAAGGATAAAATTTTCAAATGTACATGGCAGATCAATAAAATCAGAATAGAGCTAGCAACTTTCATAAAAGGAAAAAAAAGAGGTCTTAAACCTACCTCCACCTCCCTATCTAGTCTTTATTATTTTTAAACAAGATATTACAAAGAAAACCATAAAAGCAAAGCTATCTAAAGTATATTCTTGAAAACAGGTTTTAAAGAAAAAAGGAACTTGACAAAAATGTATTTCTTTTTTTAAAATAAATCTTTATTGTTCATATTATTACAAATGTTCATTTTTTCCCCCTCCACAAAACTGTATTTCTAACTCTATGCTTCAAAGAGGGTTATAGGAACTCATAAGCCTTTCTTTGATGTTAGTAATTTAAATTAGACAGTAATAGGCTGGAACACAAATTTTAGGTACTATATTAACATATATAGGGTGGGGCAAAGGTAGGCTTACAGTTGTTCGTATGGAAAATAATACAATAATTAATAAATAATATGGGAATAGACTGTTTCACATACTTACAACTATAAACCTACTTTTGCCCCCCCATATATGTTAATACAGTACTTAATATAATTGCCAAAGTAATGAAAATTTAGGGAGAAACTGAATAGTACATTTAATTCCTATACCATTAGTTATTAGCACTGTCAGAAAGAATTTCATTAAATATTTAGATAGAGAACAATGGTTGTCAGTGGGCAAGGAGAGATCAAAATACAAAGAGGTATGCTCAGGGAGTGACAGAATTCTTCTGTGGTGATGCAACAGTTGTGTATCTTGATTATAGAATTCTTTTGTGGTGACGAAATAGTTGTGTATCTTGATTATAGTTACATGAATATCCATATGAATAAAGTTGCATGGAACTACATACATAAAAACGAATGCAGATTAAATCATGGTGAAAACGGAATAGTCTAGTTAACAGTCATTACCTATATTAATTTCCTGGCTTTGCTATTGTACTATTATGAGATGTCACAACTAGGGAAAGCTATTGAAAGGGTACTTTTTGTATTATTTTTGCACTTCTTGGGAGTATAATTATTTTTAAAAAAAGCTTTAAGTGATTTCACTCCCAATAGTTTTGAAGTGAATTAATTCACATCAATTTCATAAGTCAGAAGAGAGTAGGATTTTTTTATTTTCTTTATTTTGGAGGCAAGAAAATGCTTTTCAAAGCAGTCCCACCTATTATCATTAATAATGGCGGTTCCATATACAATTTGCTGGCCAGGCTTAAGCACAGTTCCAAATGATAATTCAAGCCAATATTAAGTAATAGGTATGTATTACAGAGGTAAAATTTCAGAGCATGTGAAATCCACTCCCCCTCCGCTAATTCTTCAGGGAGTCGTTGAGTGAGGCTCATGGACCAGAGCCCAAACATTGAACCTTGTGTCCCCTGCCCCGTGACTGCCTGCCAGGAAGAGCGATCCCTTACCTCAGCTGATGTGGACACACCACCAGCGCCTGTAGAATATCCTCCACCTTCTTGGGGACATCCCCTTGGGCCTCGTGTAGCTGAGGTACACATGCCTGTGCCAGCTCCCACTCTCCTCTCCGAAGGCACTCACAGAAAAATCCAAAAAGCTCCTTCTGGGAGGCGGTTTCCTCTTTTCCAAATGGATGATGCATTTTCCCAGCACAGAGTGCAGGGAGACGGAAAGGGATGAATCACGCAGAACACATGCTCACTTTTCTCCTTCGTGGATCACCTCCTATTAACCGGACACACCAGAGTGGGAGGAAATGGAAGGAGTTGTATTTAGACAATTAGTAAGTACCAGCCTCTCCCAGTCGGGACTTATTTTCCTCACTGTCACTGCAAGATCGATGTGACTTCTTCCTGTCTTTGAGAAGTTACACCTTTCCCCCAAGGGTTGGGTCTCATCTCTCTAGGAGCATCTAACATTCAATTCATATTAACGGTTGTATTATCCCGAGGCCCCGGCCCTAAACTCCCCGTTCGCAGCCCCTCGGGGAACTTTAGGTGCAGTCGGGCTCTGAATCCCCAGGTGGTCGCCCCCCGAAGGATGAGACATTCAGCAGGACCCTCCCCTAGTTGGAGCCCTCCCGTTAGGCAGAGGATTGGGGGTCCGGGGATGAGTCCGTGTCAGACGCGGAGGGCGGTGGGGTGGGGGTGCAGGGACGCTCCCGGCAGGGGTCTAGGAGAGCGCTCCCGCCTCCTCCGGGGTGCCTTACACTCACCGGCCGCCGGTGCCCACAGCCACGGTGCCCCCGGCGCAGCCATGTTTCCGTCGAGTCAGGTGACAGGTCCCATGCGCGCTTGGGAGGCGGGAGGCGGGGCTGACGATGCACAGCGGCCGCTCCTATTGGACAATGGAGGGGAGATGCAAATAAGGCGCCATATTTGTTTGGGTCACGTGACGCCACCTCCAGGAACTGGCGGGGGCTCGGAGGCTGGGAGGGAGCGCCTCGCCACCTGTCTGAGGAACTTTCCTTTCAGTGTTTGTTTGACAATTCCTCTGCGCTACGCCCTCCTTCTGCGGAGCGGGTGGCCGAAATAGCGGTCTTCCTTGATTTTTGTTCTTCCGCCCCATTTTTCTCCCTAGCGTTTGAAGGCAGCGTTTACTGAGCTCCAATCAGTGCTTTGCCAGGCCTTGGGCGGGGGGAAAGGGAGGGGCGGAGGTGTTACTCAGAGCAAGTTTTGAACCCCCCCCCCCCTCCATTTTTATTCTGTTTGCTTGAGCCCTTTCATAATCCCAGAACCCTGCGTTCTGAATTCCCATTTTCTTCTGTTTAACTCTTCATTCATTTGCTCATTTACCCGACCACCGTTAACTGAGCGGCGTGCTAGGCTTTCGAAGCTGAACAAGTTGTGGTTCCCCGTCCTCAAGGAGCTCAGTTTAGTCCAGTCAGGTGACAGGTCAAAGGGCGCAGGTCAATAATAAAAAGTAAAGTGGGTGTGTTATAACACAGAGGTATGCACAGGGGAAATGAGAGCAAAGCTTGAGCAAAAGTTCTTCGCAGATGTAATCATCTGAAGCGGAGAAAGTGACGGCTGGAGCAATTTTATTTAGCATTGCCCAAACTATAAATCACTGCCAAAGGATGATGAAAAAAGCAAGCCAAAACAAACCACAAGCTTCTTCCAAAACCTCTCCTGTGATAGATGGATTTCCAGAAAACTAACCTAGTCTTTGATCCATTAAGCAATTTTCAATACAATGACAAAATAAAGGAAACACTTCAAGGTTTATCCTGGTTTCATACACTTTTTTGCTTATGTTCCCCCACCGCATTTTGATAGTCATTAGACTGAGAAACTGACATTTATTTCAGAGTGTGAAAACTACAACTCCCAGCAAGCCACGGAACCGACCTGGCTCTGCCTGCCTCTGATTGGATATTTCCCAGGATGACGACCCAATCAGCGCTTAGGTTGTTGCTTTGCAGCATTTTCCGCGGGGAACTGAGTGATGGGTGGGGGAAACTTTGAAAGTTGGATGCTGCAGACCCGGTACTGGAAAGTCTCATCTTGGGGGCAGTTGTGGGGAAGTGGGGTGCGCGCATTATTTTCTGCTCCCTCTCTGGGCCTGTGGTATTCATATTGGGGTAGCGGAGAATCTTTCTTGGGTGCAAGACATGCTCCCTTAAGTCCGTAGGGACCTTAACATAAACCCTATCGCGGATCCGGGAGCTTCTTTTGCAGGTTTGCAAGGAAGTTGGGCCTTGTTAAAACCGTTCTTTTTTTTAGGGGATTCTGCGGTGTTGTTTTTGCCTCTTGATGCCCACCCCCCTTTTACTTCCGGGCAGTTTGGGGGTCTGTACAGGGGAGCCCGTGTTTGGGGGAAGTTTAGGGCCTGCCCGTTTTCAGGTAGATAATAGCGTGGAATCTGGAGTCAGGTCCCTGGATTCGAATGCCGACTCCATCATATGCTAGCTGTTACAGACGGTGGAAGTTTTCAACTCAGTGCCTCCGTGTCTTTAATCTGTAAACTGGGGTAAAACATCCGAAACGCTTGGAACAGTGTAGTGGGCGTAATAAGGGCTCAATAAATATTAGCTGTTGTTATTTCACAGTTTTCATTGGACATCTAACAGAAGGAGTTTTCTTTCAATGAGGAGGAGAGGATTCAATCTCCAGGGCTGACTGTCTTCCATTCCCACGTACATGGGCGTATGCACACACATACAGAGCAGAAACTTACAGTCTCTGGTGGAAGAATCAAACATGCAAGCCAAATAATAATAATGTTGATTATCAGGCAAATATATGTACAAAGATGAGGACATTGGAGAAGAAGAGGCTGAGTTTGGTTAAAGCTTGGTGGAGGCAAGTCAGGGAGGCAGGATGGCTACGATTGCCTTCCCTACCAACACACTGGTGGCTGGAGAGCAGGTCATGTGAGGCAGCACATGATGTTCTGCTGAACAAACGGATAATGATGATTCACCTGGAGCCTTGTGTGAAATCCTTTAACCTTCATTACATTCTTATGGAGTAGATATTTGAATTACCCTCGTTTTCCAGATGGATAAACTAAGACAGCGGGAGGTGAAGTAACTTTGCCAGGAACGTCAGGATTTGGGCCTTGCAATCTGATGTAGTAATGAGAGGGAAAGGTGGAATACATTTATGAAGCTGTTTTACTCCTGAGGAACTTACCCTGAAGGCTGATGGTTCCATGGGCAGTTTTAAGGCATGAGTGATTGGAGCAACTTGTTAGGAAGCTGCCTTGCAGGCCAATGTGGTGCACCTTCCTGCCACAGCACAGTTAAAAACCAACGGCAATACTTATTGCATGGCTAGTTATTTTTGTATACATTTCTTTTCATCTTTTACTGTGAGTTGCCGAAGGGGAGGGAGTATAATTCTTGTATCCCAGAACTTAACAGAGTGTGTGTTTAAACAGTGCCTGTGGTCCTGGTGTGTGGCTTAGTTGGTTGGAGCAGGGTTCAAATTCTGGTTAGAGTGTGTGTGTGTGTGTGTGTGTGTGTGTGTGTGTTTGGAGGGAGAGGATGGATATTTCTCTCTGCCCTTCTCTATAGAAATCAGTAGACATAGCCGTGGGTGAGGGTTAAAAAAATGAAGTAAAATAAAAAAAGAGTGCCTATAAAAGAGGCAAATGAATGGAGTTTGTGTGTGTGTTGTGTGTGTGTGAGGCAGTGAGTGACCAGAAGCAACATGCAATAGTCCAGGCAACTGATGGGAGTGGCCTGAATAAAGGCAGAGGTAACAGAGTTGGTCATTGTTTTTTTTCTTTGTGTGTGTGTGTTGTTGTTTTTTTTTAATATCTTTTATTGATTTCAGAAAGGAAGGGAGAGGGAGAGAGATAGAAACATCAATGATCATTGATTGGCTGCCTCCTGCAAGGCCCCTACTAGGGATTGAGCCTGGACCCAGGCATGTGCCCTTGATAGGAATCAAACCTGGGACCCTTCAGTCTATAAGCCAATGCTCTATCCACTGAGCCAAACCTGCTAGGGCTGTGTGTGTTAATATTTTTAACTGATTTTTTTAGAGAGGAAGGGAGAGGAAGAGAGAGAAAGAAAAAACACATTGATGAGATAGTAAAACATTGATGGATTGCTCCACCAGGGACCGAGCCTGAAACCCAGGCATGTGCCATGACAAGAAATCGAACCAGCAACCCTTCAGTACAACACAGGATCCCCAACTGAGCCACACTGGCCAGGACTGGAGCTGTAATTGTTAAAGTCCAGGTAGTTTGGGGTTCATCATTCTCCTTTTTCATTGAATTTGTCAGTCTAAATGGTGCCCTTTCCCAGAACTACCTGATCTGTAAAGACACTAGGCAATGACATAGCACATGCCACTTAGTAAAATTTCTTCTGCGGAAAAAGAAATGAGTACTGACAAGTTTGGTTAAGAGAATTGAGAGGGATGTATTCTGTGTTTGTGGGAAGGGTACGTGTATGTAAAGGAGAGAGAGAAAGAGAGAGAGAGAGAGAGAGAGAGAGAGAGAGAGAGAGAGAGGGAGAGAAAGAGAGAGAGAGAAAGAGAGAGAGAGAGAGAGAGAGAGAGAGAGAGAGAGAGATTTAATTTGATGCACAGAGATGATCTGATTCAGAGAATTTAGATAGAAATTTGGGCCATGGTATTGAAAATAAATATCCGCATTCTCAGCATATATTTTTGTTTCAAAATTTTACTTTTCTGATGATTGTACTGCTTTATCCCCTGGAACAGCGAAGAGTTCCTGTTTCTATTTTAACCAGAGAGTATTTTGCCATCTCACTGAGGTACACAGCCTTTCTTTTGCACACACTACTAAGGGAATCACAGTGATTCTGTTACAGCACCTAGCATATGGGAGTATGATCAGTTAGTATAGTAAGTGGGAATGTGGGAAGCTAGTATACTAAACAGCAACCCAGCTTGTAAATACTGGAAACACTTGGGATAATAAACTCTTACTTGATTCAGACTCATAGAAAAAGAAGTTAAATATGATCATGGACTTACAGGAGAGTACAAGGTTAGGAGGATAGACCTCAGAGTCAGACTTCCTGGGTTTGAAGTCTGGAACCATCATTTACTTTTTTCTGGTGATAATGGAATAGCTAAACATTCTAGGTTTTTGTTTTCTCATATGCAAAAATGGGGTCCATTTTACAGGGCTGTTGAGAAGATTAAATATGATACTTTATAGCAACCGTGCCTGGCATAGTAGGCGCTCAATAAATTTATTATTGCTTCAACTCAATGAAAGTAAAGACTTTCTAGGAGTGATTTCAAACTACAGTATTTGCCGGCGTATAAGACGATTTTTTGGCCCTGAAAAATACGTATTTGCCGGCGTATAAGAGACTGGGCGTATAAGACGACCCCCTAACATTTCCACTAAAAAATACAGAGTTTGTTATATACTCGCCGTATAAGACTACCCCCCACTTGGAGGCATATTTTTCAGGGCCAAAAAGTCGTCTTATACGCCGGCAAATACGGTATGCCTGGAAGGTTATTTATACATCCAAATTTATAAATGCATTGAAAATCTCCAGATGCTTTACAAATTCCAAATGGTGGTATTATGTTCATGTAATAACTATCAAAAAATGGTGTGAACGGTATATTTTTATCTTGCCTTGTTTCTCTGTGTACTGGTATATGCTTCTCTGTGTGTATGTGTGCCTTCCTTTATATCATCATTATTATTTTAAATACTGTATATTTCACTATGCACAAGGAAACATCTGAAGAATTTTTTTTATTGTGTAAAGTGTTTTTAGAAAGCAGCCATCTATTATTGTTTATGCCATTTTCTGATGTTTTTTTCAAGGTGTATTTTCCCCACCCCCCCACATCTGGAGTCATGGGTAGCAAGAAACTGAGACGAGTGGGTTTATCACAAGAGCTATGTGACCGCCTGAACAGACACCAGATTGTTAACTGTCGGGTAAAATTTATTTAATTTTTTTTCCAATGAGAAACATCAAGTACAAATTAATTTTAAGTATACCTTCATAACTCTTAAGTAAACCTGAAATGTAAAAATGTAGGCTTGTAGAATAAAAAGGATTATTGATGGTGTTTCTCTGTAGACTAATTTTAAATGATGAGCCATTTAGGTTATACTTTCAAGTATGTTTTCATTTATCCAGGTTTAATATTTTTACATTTTGGGGAGAAGGTGAAGTACACATATGCCTTTATTTGGGGTTCTAAAGAAGTTTCACCTACTTAAAATAAATCTTGTAATTACATGAGAAATATGACTCGAATGAGGAAATGGTATTCAAAATGGGTAATTCCTGCCGAAACCGGTTTGGCTCAGTGGTAGAGCGTCGGTCTGCGGACTGAAAGGTCCCGGGTTCGATTCCGGCCAAGGGCATGTACATTGGTTGCGGGCACATCCCCGGTAGGGAGTGTACAAGAGGCGGCTGGTTGATGTTTCTCTCTCATCGACGTTTCTAGCTCTCGATCTCTCTCCCTTCCTCTCTGTGAAATATCAATAAAGTATATCTTAAAAAAATTTTAAAAAATGGGTAATTCCTCTTGAAAGCAAGAGAAATGAATAGTTAGGACCATTTTCCTATTGATGGAATGAGAAAATGTATAGAGAAGATGTTGCATTTTTAAGCGCAATAATGAAGCAAATCTCTTTTGGGTTAAATGTGACTTAAGGTTTTAGATTAGGATTTAATCCTTTATAAGACAGACTTTCAGAATATGTTGTAATTTTAAGACATTTCTCTCTGTGTTTAAAGGTCTTTTTGGTTCTTCTGTTATCCATTTAATAGTCTTTGTGTTCATATTTTGAAACACCCTTAAAAGTATGAAATTTAACATTTCATTCCACAGTTAGCTTTGCTTTCTGTCCATTATCAAATACTTCCTCTGAGTGAGCTCATGTAGCTCAGGAAGAAACATATTTCCACCTGATACTTTCTGGATATTTGTGCCCAAACTTTTCAGGTGCTAGTGCAGTGTTCATACACACGTGGGTTGGATGCTGCTGCTATGTGATGTTACTCAGTGAGTCCTTTGGCATATGCCAACTAAATAGAATAATTACAAGTTAAGACTATCATATGTTTTAGTTAAGGCATATTGTGAAGGGCAAGTACTATAGGGAGCAATAAATCTTTGATCTGCAATAAATTTCACTTTTTTTTTTTATCTACACATGGATAGTATCATTTGAAAATTTCCTTTTAATTCCATTATCTTTGTTACATATGTGTTTAAAATATTTTCTTAATATCTCTTTAGGACTTTAAAAAAATATTCATTGTTATAAGTATTACATATGTCTTGCCTTTTTCTTCAGGACTTTTTATGTCTTTCCCCATTGGAGCTTATGAAGATCACTGGCCTTAGTTATCGAGGTGTCCATGAACTTCTGTGTGTGGTCAGCAGGGCCTGTGCCCCACGGATGCAAACGGTATGTTATATTTTAAAATTATGATTTGGTTATTATTTTTGTTTTGATATTATTCTTCATCTCATTTAAAATCTTATTTGGGGTGAGGCAGAAACAAAACTAGATATGAGTACCTCAAAAATATTGACTCTTACACAAGAGTTAGTTTTCTAATGAGAACTTATGTGACAATATGTACTTTATAAGCTCATGGGAGATAGTTCTTAATTATGGGAATGAGGGGACAACAAAGTTTTTTATTTTTGTAGCTAAAAGTGATGTTTCAAAAGGTCATCTTTCTCTTGTTTGTTTGGGTAGGATTTGTGGTCCTCATGGTTAAATTTTAATATACTTCTAATTATAGATTCCTCTATCTTTATACTACTTTTACCATTATCACTTACTGTACATCATAGGGTATACATATTAGGCTTGCATTTGTTTCTTAATTGAATAAATAATACTTAAAAACTTATCCTCACTCTTGAGAAGAGTAAAAGTCTTTTATAACAGCAAGTTATACTGTTTTTTCATATTTTCTGTCACATGACTTTAGCTTTTCAAATTCTAAGTTTATGCATGGTAGAGAAGATATTATTTTTCCAGAATAAGAGTTGCCTAAAAGTCTGTTTAGTGATTTCCCAATGTATTTATTTATGTAGATTGTAAATTTACTTATTTTACTATCTCATGTCGAAATTTGGAAACCACTGAGCAATAAAGTCGAGTTCAATTCTGTGAAGTAGGAATTGTCATTTGAGACTTGTGAAACAATGGATGGATAAAGTACTTTCTTTTGTTCAGCTTTAGCTTGTGATGTGAGGAAAATATATTAAAAGCAGAGCAGGAAGAAGGAAAATTAGAATCGCAGTTGGGGTTTGGCACTGCTATTAGCTTTGCCAGTGATCTCTAGCTTTGGACCACTCACTTTGAGCAAAGAAGTTAGAGTTAAAATAGACAGATGACTTGTGACTAGATTCAGAATAACCTATTACTATTTCAAAGGTTGTAAAACACCAGGAAAACCTTTTATTTTGACATTTTTTATTGTATTCAGTCAATATCTATGGCCTATTTCTAGTTAAGTAATAAGAGAGCAGGGGCAAGAAATTCACTTTAGCCTCCACTTACAATCGTAACTTCATTTGCAATTTGATACCATTCAAATGCCAATTCAAGAATTCATCTTTCCCTTTTGCTATACATTCACTCTTGTAGCATTCTTTAGATTTGAGTCCTGCCTTAACATTGGCTTAGCCTTAGTTCGTTCCTTCAGTAAATATTTTTTTGCCTATTTTTTCAGTCATTTATTCTTTCCACCCATATTTATTGAGTCCAGCCATGTGCCAGGTACTTTGTCAGGTACTGGGGATATTGTAGTGAGCAAGACTGATAAAGTTCCTGCCTTCCCGTAGCTTATAGTCTAGTGGGAGAAGTCAGACATTAACAAATAATTACGTAAATACTTAGTTAATTGCAGTAAGTCCTGTGAAGGGGAAGTTCAAGGAGTCTTGAAACTTAATAACAGGAGACATTACTTAATTTAGGGAAGGGCTCCCGCAAGAAGCAACACTGAGGCTAAAACCTGAAGGAGGAACAGGAGAGAGATAAGCAAAGGAGGTGGGAATGGAGGAAAGGGGGAAGACTTCGAAGGCAGTGGGGCCAGCCTGTGAAGGAAGCAGAACGGTGCTTGCATGGTCATAAAATCAAGCTGGTGTGAATGGAACGCAGCAGTGAGGAAGAGAATGGCAGGAGATGAAGTCAAAGAGTAAGTAGGAGTCAGATCATTAGGGCCTGCAGACAATGTTAAGGATTTTGGACTTTATTCTGGGAGCACTGAGAAGCCATAAAAGGGTGTAATCTAATGTGTTTTTAAAGACTCAGTTTTGAACATAGGTGATTGAATGGAAGAAGCAATATTTGTGAATAATAGGTATCTATTAACATATTCCAGATAGAAAGTGATTGTGGCCTGGATTATTAGTGTGGTATTAATGTAGATGGTCTAATGTCAATTAATATGAGAGAGATTGAGGAGGTAGAGTACGTAGGATTTGGTGCTTGTCTTTGGGTGGTGTTGAGTAAAGGAAAGTGTCAGATGATTCCGTGAGTTTTGCTTTGAGAAACTGGGTGGTACCCTTTCCTGAGATAAGGAATACTGGAAGAGGGTCAGGTTTGAGGAAGGCAGATCATGAATCAGTTTAGTGCTTGTTGAAATTAAGGTGCCTGTGAAACTTTGAGTGGAGAGGTGAAGTAGGCAGTTAAGTGGAGGATGGGGCAAAAGTAGGTTTCCAATTGTTCATATAGAAAATAAAACAATAATTAATAAATCATATCTTTGTTTTTAATGTACTCACAATTGTAAAGCTACTCTTGCCCCAACCTGTACATGGACATGTAGCTTGGAGGAGAGGTCTGCACTAGAAAGATGCATTTGGGAGTCTCAGTGTAAATCTGGTAGTCAAAACCATGGGAATGGATCAGCAATTCCCTGGGAAGTTTTTATAGTTAGAAGGTAAGTATACCCAAGTCCTGACCAAGACCAAGTCCTGATGGAAGCCAACATTTACTTATTTATTTTATTATTATTTTAAAAAGTATTTTTATTGATTTCAGAAAGGAAGGGAGAGGAAGAGAGAGATAGGAACATCAATGATGAGAGAGAATCATTGATCATCTGCCTCCTGCACACTCCACACTGTGACCTCCTGGTTCATTGGTCGAGATGCAACCTCTGAGCCTTGCTGGCCAGGCGAGTGAAACCAACATTTAAAGATGAGCTTAGACAATATTGAATCTGAGAGGAAGCAAGCACCAAAGTAGAAGAAAAGAGGGTGGGATGCCATATCACTATATTACTCTGTCTCATTTATGCACATACTGTTATTTCTGGAGTTTTAGTCTTTTAATCTATTTTATTCTCTTTTTTTAAACAAAGAGAGTCACAAATCTATTATTCTAATAATTACACTTGGAGTTGCAAGTGAAGCACTTTAATGCTGACAGACGGGGCTGTCTTTTCATATTTGACAAAAGTATCCCCACCCCTCTCCACCCACGTTGCCTGATTATGGATTGTGGATACTATTCATGTATTTTTAATCATATGAAAGCCATACAACTTTGACAGTAGTTTTTCCAATTATTTTATGTCCCTGAATATATCCTTAAAAAATATCTGTGGTAATCCATGGTTTAACTGAAATAAGAATTCAGTAGGTAAAGTTAGAGAAGAGTGGACACATTTATGGCTCATAAATATTAGTATGTTAGTCTTCCCACATCCTCACAGGGGCAGAAGAGCCTTGGATTTGAGACATTGTTTTGTTAAATTGTAAATTTTAAGTGGGTAGACTTTGTTTATTTGGTTTACCATGTATTTCCAGAGCTAATCATAATATATGGCATCTGTAGGCCCTCTAATTTATTGAATGAATACATTTTTATGGTTGCATTTCATTCATAAAAATGAAAATTTTAATGGTAGGGATTGCAAGAGGCAAGCATTCTCATGACTAGTGGGCAGGTAATCACGTTAATCACATTTGCAAAGGTTCTTTTTTCAAATAAGGTGGCATTCCCAGGTTCCAAGGATTGGATGTGGCTATTTCTCAGCCTACCACACCTGCCTTTTAGCCATTCCTCACAAACCACTGGCAGTTTGATCATGTCATTCTGTTGCTCTCAGCATAGACTCTAAACAGGGCTCTTTATGATTTGGCCCCTGCTTAGTTCTCCAGCCTCATTGCTTCTCACACCATCTTTCAGCTGTTCTACATGAAGTTTTTATTTTTTGCAGTTTTTGTTGGTTTCCATGTCCTCCTTTTATTGCTTTTATTAAAAAAATATTTTATTGATTTTTTACAGAGAGGAAGAGAGAGGGATAGAGAGTTAGAAACATCGATGAGAGAGAATCATTGATCAGCTGCCTCTTGCACATCCCTTACTAGGGATGTGCCCATAACCAAGGTACATGCCCTTGACCAGAATTGAACCTGGGACCTTTCAGTCCACAGGCCCATGCTCTATCCACTGAGCCAAACCGGTTTCGGCTATTATTGCTTCTTGACCTTTCTTTGTACATTTTCTCCTTGGCAGGAAATGCACACTTCCTTTGCTTGTCCAGCAGCTATTTCAGATTTTAGCTTAGTCCAGCTCTTCCAGGAAGTCTTCCTGGATTATACAATCCAGGTCAGGTGTACTGTCTTTATGCCTCCACTTTCCCTTTCACAATATCTCTTATTAATTGTGCAGAAATTGTCCAATTTCTAGTCCCGATGGTTGAGTATAAGTACTGTGAGGGGCTGTCTGTTAAATCATATCCATATCATCTAGCTCAGTCCCTGGCAAAGAGTAAATATTTGTCAAACAAACAAATAATAGAGAATAGAGATTGGCATTCTAACTGCTACAATTTGAAGTTTGGAGTTGTTTTATGTCTTTGAGTAGATATGGAGGTTGAAAAGAACTTAATCTTTTTCTTGTTCAGGCTTTTGAGATAAAGGCACGGAGGTCTGCTGCTGTCTCGCCAGCGTTCTTACCTACAACCCTTTCTGCTTTGGATGAAGCCCTGCATGGCGGTGTAGCCTGCGGATCCCTCACAGAGGTAAAGGAGTCACTTTCTGAGCCTTCATTCATTAAACTATTACCCTCAGAGCAGGAAAAAAACGTTAGTTAAAAAAACATATCCTTCCTTGAATATTAATCTGAATTAAATTATAAGCAGCCAGGACATGGTTTTCTGCTCAGTGTCTAGTATAGTTGCTCTGTAACAAGATGTTAAAAAAAAAAAAATTCTTGTTGACTGACTGGTCTGCTTTGGTTGCCGTTCGTTTGCATTAACTTGGAAAGAGATGCATATTATGAAATAATATTAAACAATTTGGAGGAATTAAAAAAGAATCGCTAACTTGGTGTATTAGGAAAGAAAATTTGGAATTTTATCGACGTGGGAAAATTACAGTGTTAAACTGAAATGAGCTATATTTATTTCCTGTTGAGGATAGAATTTGGTTGCAGGAAGTGATAGATCTTAGTTATATACTGTTGCATAACAAATTACCTCAAAACTAAGTGGCTCAAAACAACAAAGAGCAGTTTCTGGTTTTGTTTCTTTGGGAACGGCTTAGCTTGGTGACCTTGGCGAGGAACCAGGGTCTGGAGGCTTGGTGGGGCTGGCCACTGTTTCCAAGGGGACTCACTCAGGGCTGGTGAGTCCAAAAAGTTGGTTCTGGCGTTGACAGGAGGTCTCAGTTCCTTCCCAGGCTGCTTGAGCCTTCTCATGACATGAGGGCTGATTTGAGGGCAACAGGATGGATGATCCAAAAGAAGGCAAGATGCAAGGGGCCATGCCTTTGATGATTTGACTGTGGCAGTTACACATCATTACTTCTGCCACGTTGTCTTCATTAGAAGTGAGTCAGTAAGTCCAGCCCAAGTTCAAGGAAAGGGAAATTAGGCTCTACCTTTGAAGGAAGAAGTGTCAAGAAAGGATTTGAAGACATTTAAAAACCAGTTCTTTTCGTTGAAAACTACATTGGTTTGATCACTGGTCCTGATGTGGTGAATTGATAAACTATACTTACCAATACACTCCTGAGGGACTTTTTACCTGAGAGTTCCAGGGGTGTAGATACTTTAAGCAGACTTCTAAACAGGAGGACTCTTACATGCCTATAGTCATACATCTAACTGTAAATTCTTTTCCTTAAATATATAAAACCCTGTTTTAGATACAAAACTATATATTATTTCCTATATTTCAGGAAGGATTAAAAAAGGTGTGTACCATGCCTAGTATTTGCTTATTAGATAGTTGGTAAATGAATGAGTGAAGTAATCTTTAAAAAAATAAAATTAGAACCTGCTGTTGCAGAGTGCCGCCACCAGATGGTGCCAGAATTCTATTTTATATAACTGTGATTTACGTAGTTGGACTTTTGCTTGAATAAGTTTAGAACAATAGTGATCAACAGTTATAAACTTATGTAAATAACAAAAAATTGATGTAAGGCAGATTAACCAATAACTACTTCTTATTTCTTAAGGTTTAGAATAATTTTCAATACATTTCACTCAGTTTTTATCAATTCTTTCTGAATCCAAGCTGTAGTTACAAGCTATTTAAAAAAATATATTTTTAGTTGATTTTTTACAGAGAGGAAGGGAGAGGGATAGAGAGTTAGAAACATCGATGAGAGAGAAACATTAATCAGCTGCCTGCTGCACACCCCCCACTGAGATGTGCCCGCAACCAAGGTATATGCCCTTGTCCAGAACCGAACTCGGGACCCTCAGTCTGCAGGCTGACGCTCTATCCACTAAGCCAAACTGGTTTCGGCTCAAGCTATTTTTAAGTGGTTTTCTTTTTCATGATCTGCTGTGCTGAATTGGAATAGAAATCTCTGACTATTAGTGGCAAATTCTCTAATTTTTGTTTCAGCCAAAGGCAGCCCCTTCCATCTGCTTGGGAGTTTTCAGCTGAATCTAGTAATATTTCTGTTTACTTTTTATTAAAAAACAAAATATTTATTTTATGTATACAGATTTAAGTATATCCTGCATGTGTAAGTTGTGAACTCCTGGAGTCCATGAGCTAATATAAGCAGCAGAACAATACCCAAACCGTTGAAACTAGCTGTGGACTCCTCCCTGACCTTTGACCTTCTGCTGGGAGATAATCTCCATCCTGAATTTCTGCCATTCTCTGTTCCCCCCTGTAGTTTCCTTTACCTTTACCACCTATATACATTAGGATATAACATTTTATTTAGTTTTGCTTAATTTTGAGTTCTATGAAGTCATATATCTGTGGTTAAATCATATCATATCTCTTCTCTCTGCTTCTTTAACTTAATATTGTTTTCTAAGATTTATCCATGTTGTTGCAGGTAGCAAGAGTATAATTCACTGCTGTATCACATTCCACTTTGAAAATATGCTACAATTCATTTATTCCTTCTCTTGTGAGGGAACATTTGGATTGCTTCCCGTTTGCTCCTAATGTAAGCAAGTTCTGTGACCCTTGCACATGTCTCCTGGATCACACGTACAGATATTTCTGTAGGGCGGGATTGGTGAACTACTCACTACCCAGTGGTCAGGCCTGGCTCACTGCCTGTTTTTATAAATAAAGTTTTATTGGAACATAGCTATGCTCATTTGTTCACATTTTGTCTGTGGCTAACGGCAGAGTTGAGTTAGTTGTGACAGAGACCTCATGGTCTACAAAGCCTAAATGCTCCTTCTGGCCCCTATCTAGGGTATCTACTAGGTGTACCGGTTAATAATAGCGGATTTTGTAATCAAAGAAAACACGATAATTTCAAGAGAAACATCAAAAGTGCTTTATTCAAAGTAATGTCCATCGCTAGCTACACATTTCCCCATCTTTCAGGTAATTTGTGGATACCGTCTCAAGAGAACTTTTGTTTTGAGGCAAACCATTTAGAGACCCAATTTTCCATTTCTTCGCATGACACACATCTTTATCCAATAATGCTTATAATCGTTGGTCTTCAAATTTTAGGTTGACCTGGACATTCTTTGTCTTTCACATAAAAATCATCACTTTTAAAGCATTTAAACCAGCGTTCACAAGTATCTTGAGATGGAGCATGTTCACCATAAGCTTCCCGAAGTATATGATAACTTTCAGCGGCACTTTTCTTCAAAATAAATGAAAACTTCCCGTAAATGCTCTTTTTTTTTTTTTGGTATGAAATGCAACATTTTTTAATTATTATTTTAAAAATATATATATTTTATTGATTTTTTACAGACAGGAAAAGAGAGGGATAGAGAGTTAGAAACATTGATGCGAGAGAATCATCGATCAGCTGCCTCTTGCACACCCCCCCACTGGGGATGTGCCTGCAACCAAGGTACATACCTTTGACTGGAATCAAACCCGGGACCTTTAAGTCTGCAGGTTGATGCTCTATCCACTGAGCCAAACCGGTTTCGGCTGAAATGCAACATTTTTAAGCGTAAAAATATCTGCTGTTAACACCTTCAGAAAATTTGACACGTGAAGTTTTGAAGCTTGTTGTCAATACAGCAAAATAGCATACATATCAAATCGCATATATATCAACATACGTGTAACTCCATCTATTGAAAAAAATCCGCATTATTAACCGGTACACCTAGTATATAGTGCTTGTTTACTATCATGCTTGTTTCCTGCTGCCTCTCTTCTACTTTCCCCTTTGATCTTTGATTTGCTTTAAGCTGTTCAGATTGTGGTAATTTGTTACATAGCAGTGGAGAAAGAATACAAGTATCAACGGAGCTGTCTAATGAACCGCATTTCACACTCTTTGTTTCTGGCTAAGAGGTCGAGCCTAGAGTCCCAGCCATCAGGCAGAAGGTAGATCCGGCGGAGGCGAGGGATAAGGCAGCTGGTTGAGTCAGCTTAGACTGGGCCTGGAGATGCCTGAGGGAGGAAGAAAAATCTGGAAATATTCTGCTGTCATTTGTACGGCTGCTCCTTCCTGACTCTAACGGCAGAATCCCCTGATTTATCATCGGTTTTGATTTATGAGAACGTCACCGAACCTGTGTGTATTCAGTTACAGACCCAGATTAAAAGTGGTGCCGGAGAAGCGATGCTCCTGCCAAAAGCAGAAGCCGCGGGGGAATACATAAGCAGATAATTCCGCATCTGTTGTGACCGAGTATTGGTAGCAAAGATATGTTTCAAGTTTAAACTTGAAAAGTTTACATTATGTGGAGATCACACCATGCGGTGGTGGCTTTGCCATATGAGAATAATAGAGACCAGACCAGTGTTTCTCAATCCCTTTTTCATTATTGCCCCTAAGGAACTTTATAGACTCTCCCCCCTTACGCATCCCCGCCATGCCGTGAGATTTGAATACTACACAGATACTGTATATTAGTGTATGTGCTGTATGCCTATCGAAACCAAGTTTCACCCTTGGGTTAGTGTCACCCCTCCTGAGAACGCCTAACAAAGATGCTGATGTGATTAGGTAAATTGAAGGCTGTGTTTAAAGGGATAATCACAAAAGGTGTTTTCGTATTGTAACCCAGAGATGACAGGACTGGAGGGAGAACTGGCCCAAGCTCAAGTTAGCAAGAAGAGATGTGACATCTATGTATCTTAGTTCAAGTGTCCCTGTGGGAAAGCAAAGCCGGCAAGCACTGCCAAATCTTTATAGGTTTTGAGTCCTGATTAGATCCTTATTCTAAGTAATAAGAAACACTGTAGCACATTTCTACATCATTCGCTTTGTTCATGGTTGCAGGAGACCAGGAGTCCTTGCGTGAGGCAGTTTTGCTTTGGAAATGACTATCCTGTCCCAAAAAGGTAGAGGCGAGAGAGATACCAGAGTCCTATTTTGGCATCATCCCAATCTTTCCTCCGAACGGTTAAATATGACAGTTCTTTTTCTTTCTCTTCCGCAGAGTGGGCTGTGGCCTATAGGATCACAGGGGTTGTAAACTCAAATGCGCCTACAAGGGCCAGACACGTAATAGAAATGCATAAACAGTGAAGCATAAGACAAAATTGTTTCGTTGGTCAATTTTGGCTGCTTACGCTCTTACGGCAACAGCGGAGTTTGCCTTTCTTGCTCATAGGTCTGCGGGCCGGTCAAGGTGGGTCTTGTCTCCCTCAGCTGGAGGAGGCGTCAGGTCCGCTCTGTGTACAACAGTAGCAGCAGCGGGAACACTAGGAGAGATTTCTAATTGAGATTCCTTGGCTGTAGTGTTTTGAACGGGCGTTTGCAGGAGTTTAGCATATGGGGTTCATTGGATTATAGTTCCCAATTTTTCACTTACTCACTGATTGGACATCTGTCTCCATGAAGGTTTTGTAGAGTCTTTCATATGGCACATGCTAATTGAGTGTCAAATGAATGATTATAACTGTTGATACTGTTCAAAAAAATTTTTTTTAAGATGTAAAACTTGGGACCCTTGTCATTTCCTTGTCCTCTTGCCTTGTTTTCGGGTTTGTTCCCCTGCCTTCTCTTTTCCCCTCCCTTCCCATTTACTTCAAAAACAGCGGTTGTCAACATGAAATAAGAGAGCCCAAGATATAAAATCTTCCACATGTTGGTGTAGAGTAATTTAAGATCAGTGTTTCTTTTACAAGGCAAAGAGCTACCTGGCCTTTCTGAGCTTTTTGTTTGTTTTAAGGTTTAGAGAGTTCGTTATTTTTAAAATGAATTCTGCGGGTCTGAAGACCTAATCACATTTCTACAAAATTGTAGAGCAAGTGGAGACAAATGGTTAGATGTTGGGGATTTGGGATGGCCATTAAAAAAAAGGTTTCCATATGCTTTTTTCTCAGATCAGAACCAGGCAGACCTTAAACTGTCTTCTGTAAAGTGTTGGGCTCTAGGCTGCCCCCATCTTGAACGGGGGAAGAACGAACATGGCTAAGAGTTTAGGTCCTAACAGGCCTGGGTTTCATCTCAACCGTTTAATCTCAGTTAAGATTAAAATGACTTGGCTTCATTTTTACTTTAATACAATTAGACTTCTTGGGAATAATTCACATTCCTCTTTAAACCAATGAACCAATCAATTATTAAACCAATTGTTAATACTTTGTTATTTGATGGTCTTCACAACTGGTTATTTCCTCTCAGTTCTTTTACATTTCTCAGGCAGGTTGAAATGCAGGCTCTCACTATCTGAAGCTAATTGTATTTTACTTGTGTCTTCTGTGTGTAAACGTATTCATTCTGAGTTTCCAAGAAGCAAATAACTTAGGCTATTCTGGTTTGGCACGTTCTCTCTCTCTAACCGCATTGGAGCTGAACCTGGGAACAGAACACAACTTGAAATTTTGTGGTTTGGCTGCTAGAATTTGGAGCTAAACTATCTGAAGCTAAAAATTATTAATGTTGAAATGTTTTAACCTACTAAGTAAACCTGAAAAATAACAAAATTTAACTTTTTATCTGGATGTCAGATGTGTGACAAGTGCTTGAAAATGATACCAGTGTTGCTAATTTTATGTGAACCTGACCGGTAAAGCATGGACTTTCTATAGTATTCTGTAATGAGATGGGGAGTGACCATGAAGTTCATTTGAATTATGAGAGCTTCTTTGGTTATCTCCCAGCAAAGATTGTAAAAGAGTTGTTGAATTTAAAGAGGACAAAGAAAAAAAATTTTTCAAATGGAAAGATGATATGTCAAATTTCTTATGACCAGTGGCTATGTTATATGCTTCATAGCAGATTAAAAACCAACCAACTGACCGACCAACCAACCAACCAACCAACCAACCATTGGAACACTCTTACTCCATCCCTTCAAAGTAAAAGTGATGTTTCAACAATAAGTGAGATAGTAATTGCCTTTTTAAAGATAGAGATTAAAATGCAGAGAGACGGTTTTTTAAGTCATTGCTTGGAAATGTTTCTTTTGTAATGTGAGTTTTGTTGTCAGAGATATGTGTGTCTAATGAAAACTTTTGCCATCTGCACACTGTAAAAAACTTATGACAGTATTTTTTATACTGTTGAAAATCTTCCAAATAGTTTCAGTTGATTTCTAAACCAATTGTTAAAAATGCAATATCTTTTGATTACTTTGTAAGAACATTGATAGGAGGGAAGACAGACATTTATTAGCCAAATTCAACAAGAACTAACTGATGGAATTTATTGGAAAATGAAAATACAAGGTAAGTAAAAAAAATGACATACTACTTTAATTTCAGTCCTTGCATATTTGCAATCAAGCCCTTCCTTACTATACATCCATTACAATTAAGTACTGTAATAAGCAGAATGTAGGTCCTGACATTTTAATAACTGAATTACAAAATATTTAAGTCAATATTTAAAAAAACTAGAGGCCTGATGCATGAAATTGTGCAGAGTAGGCCTTCCTTCCCCCAGCTGCCGGCACTGCCTTCCCTCTGGCACCCGGGACCTGGGCTTCCCTCCAATGGCTGGCAGGCATTCGGGACCAGGGTTTCCCTCACAGCCCTGGCTCTGTCCGGAAGGTCGTCTGGAAGGATGTCCGGTCTAATTAGCATACTACACTTTTATTATAGATAATATAATTTCATTTATTTTCATTATTATCATGCTTTTGTGAGAGTGAAAAGACCTAAGCAGCTGTTGGCAGCAAGACAGCACCAGGTGTTAGACGGGTGGAGTCAGATCAGATCTTGGTGCTTGAGTTCTGGCTAAGAAAGAATTCAGAGTCAAGACTCAGCCTACAAGAGAACCAATCCAGCTGCATTGGGGAGAAGTTAATTCATTATATACAGTGGACATCTCTGTAAACCCAGATTAGTTGTACTATGTGTGTGGGAAGTTTTTAAAGAGGTTTGCTTGTGATTACAGATTATTATATATTTTTTTAGATTACAGGTCCACCAGGTTGTGGGAAAACTCAATTTTGCATAATGATGAGTGTTTTGGCCACATTACCCACCAACATGGGAGGATTAGAAGGAGCTGTTGTGTACATTGACACAGAATCAGCATTTAGTGCTGAAAGGTAGGAGATTTTATTGTTTTGCATTATAATACTCAATTTTATAACATATATTAGCATATAACATTTTCAAACAAGTTGACATTTTCTTTTCTTTTTTTGAGAACGCAGAATTTAGATACTGTTTTAAAGGAATTGTCCTTTTACCATTGGTGGAGCAGTTTCCTTTTACCTTTTCTATCCCTTTATTGGTTTAAGTGGGATTCTGGGATAAGGTGTGTTTTGTAGAAATTCAGGAAGAAAGAAGTTCAGGAAGAGGGAGAAATGGAAATGGAAAATGGGGAAGAGGGAAAATTAATAAGAAAGACAGAGGTAAGCTTCTTTGCAACTAATTTCTAGTTGGAAGTAAAATATTAGTGAATTGCAAATTTCAAAACATTTTTTTGATTGCTGAGTATTTCACTTCAGCCTTTGAAATAGTATGGCATTCACTGTAAGAAACACACTGATAGTAAGTGTATCTGCTTGGAAAGAAAATATTTACTTAGTTTGGAAAGGACCATTAACATTCCATGAGAGAGGCATTTAGTCATGTGTGTATTTCTACACACCTGAAAATAAGTCTGGTCCTCATCTTTCTGTGCTCTAGTTGATAGTCATAAGCAGGAGTGCTTGTACATCTGGAGACTGATTCTATTCTGCTCTCTTGGTCAAGTTATATTATAGGTAGAGTGAGTCTTTTTCTCACTATGTTATTGTGAATCAGATCTCTTCCTTATTGCTCTCAAGGAAAACTATTTAAATCAAAGCATATTCCCTGACCAGGTATGTTCCGAATGTTTTGATTAGAGTTTATTTGCGTTGTTTACATCTCTTGGGTATCTATTCTTTGTAAGTATATACCACAGGGTTGTCAGCAATTTGTTTTGTTCCTGAAGTATCAGCATGAAAGGGCATGTACATTGGTTGCGGGCACATCCCCAGTAGGGGGTGTGCAAGAGGCAGCTGGTCGATGTTTCTCTCTCATCGATGTTTCTAACTCTCTGTCCCTCTACCTTCCTCTCTGTGAAAAATCAATAAAATATATATTTTTTAAAAAAGTAATAGGGAACTAATAACAAAAACCTTGATTTGAATCCCTTGTTTCCCACTTCAGTGAGTGGTTAATGCCATTCTTCCGGATGCTGACCAGTTAGTCCAGAAATCCACTCAGCTTCTCTTTTGAACTAGATCTTGGGTTCAGTTACTTCTCATCACGTGAGCTACTCTCCAGTTGAAGACCCCATCTGGACCACTGCACTTGCTGATCTTACTTGCACCCTGGCCCATTTATAGCCTCTTCTTCAATTGGTATTTGGAGTGCCTCTTTAAAAAGAAAAGAAGTCAGGCTATGTCTGTCCTGATCCAAGGCTTTCACTACATAAAATCCAAATAAAACCCACAGACCCAAGGATCTTGTGTGTTTTGCTCTCTGGCTAGCCCTCTCACCTTATTTATTTTTATTCTCTCTTTTGCTTTCTGTGTTTCAGCTACGTTAGCCTCCTTGTTATTTTCAAATGCCCCAGGCATCTTCTTCCACTGGGCTTTTGCACCTACCATTCTCTCTTCCTATGTACTCTTCCACTGGACAGCCACATAGTTCATTTATTTTTTGGTCTCCCTTAAACCTTTGTTCAAATGTCACCTTATTAAAGAGGTTTTCCCAGACCACTTTACATAAAATGTCACTTGCTTCCTTCCATCTGTCACAGCCTGTTCTCTTAAAACTGGTACAGTTTTCTCTAGAGTATTTATTATCTGATGTATTTTATACTATATTTCTTTGTTTCTCTCAGTAGACTGTAAGTTCCATGAGAGAAGGATTTTTTGTTTTGTTTTTGTTCATTGCCATATCCTTAGCACTAGAACAGTGCCTGGCATATAGTAAGTCCTCAATAAATATTTGTTGAATGATTGAATCTTTTAAAAAATATATTGATTTCAGAGAGGAAGGGAGAGGGATAAAGAGATAGAAATATCAATGATGAGAGAGAATCATTGATCGCTGCCTCCTGCATGCCCTCTACTGGGGATTGAGCCCACAACCCAGGCATGTATGTGCCCTTGGCTGGAATCGAACCTGGGACCCTTCAGTCCACAGGCTGATTCTCCGTCTACTGAGCCAAACCAGCTAGGGCTGAAGGAATGAATCTTAAGTGCATTCTTTGAAAGACGTCCACTAGATGGCAATGTTTTCAAACTTAATATAATTAATGTATGGAGCAAAATATGGATTCTTTTCTGTTGCTTGCTCCATACAAAACAAATCTTTGTTATGAAGTTTGTCATGAGAGATTGCTATGATTAATGTAGGCATATAGAATATTGCATTTATATTTGGTTTTTTATTTATATATTTTTAGAAATCTTTTCTAAAATTAAAAAAATCACTAAGAGAAACTTAAAGAAAATCACAGCATACTGGTATGTAAATAACCATTTGATACAATTGTTTAGTCTGGTAACTATGGTTCTTATTTTTATCTCTGTGCACAATTCCTAAATTTTTCAGGTTTATTGACCCTAAGTTAGTCTAATCTCCTTAAGCTTTACCTTAAAGGCACGTCCACCATCCCACTTAAACCTTCTGGCAAAAACCCTGTATGATTTTATTTCCCTCCTTGCCATCTCCAGTGGTTATTAAAGTAAGTAAGGCTCTTTTAGCTTATTTCCTACTAAACTAGGTACATTGTGCATTTTTAGGATGGAAAGAAAGAAAATTCTTCCATTGCCTAGTAACGGAGTACCCAATAAATTTAATGTCCAGAAGTAAATTTTATCATTAGCAAGATATAGAACCATGGCTTCTATATCTCATGGTGTTAGTGATATTCCCCCTAACCCCCCTCTCCACCAAGTGTCAGGGAAAGAAGAGAGCATGACTATGAATAAAGTTAGCTCATGCCCGTGCCATAGTCACCTTCCTTCTGAGGGATGCTAATGGCATGAAGGAACAGTAATGAATTCCAGAGCCTTTCACCACTTAAGCCACCAGTTGAAATCCAGTCTAGTGTTGGAGGCAGAGGATTACTGTCTGTCAGCTGTTCACTTGTTGCCAGTGAGTCAGGTACTGTCATTCTGGTTCCCAATCAGCTGGGCGTCCAAATTTTGAAAAACTTCTATGTTTCAGATGGATGTTGTTATTTCTATTCTGTTAAAATTCAGCGGGTTCCAAGTACCAGAGATTTTTAGCTGATTTCTCTGGTTAGCACTAAGTTCAATAAATAATTGTCCTAATAAAAATATTTACACATTTCCCAAATCCTCAAGACATACCTGTTCTAGCTTTTCTAATGCCCTCTTATTTCTTCTTGCTTTTATCACTTACCTTATTTTTTAAAAAAATTCCCCAATTCCTATCCATTTCTTAGGAACTTCTCTTGAATTTTGGAATGGAATTTAATCCATTTTGTTCTCACTCTTTACACTCTTTACATCTTTTAGTACTTACTATTCCTTATTCCTAAAATAATTTTTCTTCTTCTTTGTTCAACCTAATGTTTTTTTTTCTTTTCAAATTGTTCAAAATATGCTTTAAAAGTGTTATTGACTAGATTTCTTTAATGCTTCTTCCTGTTTTATATTTTTCTCTTTCATTTCTGATTATAGCATATGGGAGGAACTTATTTTGTTTATCTATTTAAAGTTCTCAGCCTCTTCTTGGAACTCATTAACTGTCTAATAAGGAAAAAAACTTTTGTCCTTTTGTACTTTGTGTCTTTAAAAGGAACATAAAATATAGAATCATTTTTGTGTTTTCAGGCCTTCTTCCCGGTCAGCCTTGGATGATAGTTCAGTATGGGGCTGATAAAGTATCATTCTAAATAGGAGACAATTATACTCTAAGTTTTACATTTTTAATCAGAAATTTCTGGTGCTGCTCTCCATGTCTTGTACTATTTATTAATAGTGGTAGTTGCATCTGTTTCAATTGTCACTCTCCTATGGTTGGCCTGCCCCATGCATTAGAACTAGCTTTGAGGTCAGTATTCAGTGTTTAGAATTTCATTTTTTACTTATAACATTTATTTGTGAAGAAAGTAATTTTCTGTCTACCAAGGAATTATTGGATAGCATTTTTTGTTTGTTTGTTTCTTTTTGTAATCCTCACCTGAAGATATATTTTCCCCATTGATTTTGGAGAGAGTGGCAGGGCAGGAGGTGAGAGAGAGACAAAGAGAAAGAGAGAAATATTGATATGAGAGAGACACATCGATTGGTTGCCTCCAGCATGAGCCCCAACTGGGCCCAGGGATCGAACCTGCAATGGAGGTACATGCCCTTGACTGGAAACTGAATCTGTTCACAGGCCCATCCATGCTCCAGCCACTGAGCCAAACTGGCCAGGGCACATTTATTTTGTATGTATTAAGTTTTAATCGACAAAACATATCTTTTAGATCTGTGACATGGAGACCTATTGATATTGGAATGATAATATATTTGTTTAAATATATTTCATTCATGAAAATGCATTTTTCTTATTTATTAAGCATATGTTATAGCTACTAGTCAGAATATCATTTATTAAAAATATTTTAATAATTATTTATTTATTCCCAGAAAGATAAACCTGACAGGCATTAGATGCAAATTAAAAGCCCTTGCTGGTCTCATGCTCCATCTGTTAACTGCTCTTAGTGCTTATAAAGGAGGGCTTACATTCCAGACTTGTACCTGCTTTATTGATGAGGCTTTCATTCCAGTGTTCCTTGTGGCTTATGAGTTCCCTAAGTAAAATTCATTAGACGTTCAGCAATGTGGCCTTAAATATCATTGACTATTTTTACTTTTTCTGTTTTTTCCCCCATAGACTGATTGAGATAGCAGAATCTCGTTTTCCCAGATATTTTGATACTGAAGAAAAATTACTTTTGACAAGCAGTAAAATTCATCTTTATCGGGAACTCAGCTGTGATGAGGTTCAACAAAGGTATGCTGGTTTAGATTTCAGTATTTTAGTAACATTTTGAAGATTTTTGTTTTTAGTTTCTGAGTGAAAAAAATCCCTACATATTAGGTTTATGAGCAATAAAACTGTTTTCATATTCTTTATTCACTAGGGCCTATTCATTGAAGTATTTCTTTTAAAATGAAAAAACACAAGAAATATTTTATATTTAAATACATAAGTGGTGCATTAATTATGTATTGTTTCATTAACAAATTACCCCAAAAGTTTAGCAGTTTAAGGCTCACTTGCGATTGAAGAACCTTGAAGAATTCCAGGGTCACACATGTGGATGCTGGAAGGCCTTCCCTCCCTCCTTGATACTAGAGGCCTCTGTTCCTCACCCCATGGGCCTCTCCATAGGGCTGTTTACAACACAGCAACTGGCCTCCACCAGAGTGAGTGATCTGAGAGAGCCGACAGGTGAGAGAGAGCCCGAGGTGAAAGCTCTAGTCTTTTATAACCTGCTCTCAGAAATGCCGAGCCATCATTTTGTCATACCATCCCTAGTACAAGGTGAGAGAGACTCTGTAGGGTATGAATTCTGGGCTATTTTGGAGACTGGTTACCACAAGTAATTTCACCTTAAGATTGGAGCTTTATCATTATCAAAGGCTAAGGAATGAAACCATTTTGTTTTTCCCCCCAAAAGGATGCCATATGTATGGAAGAGATATACGAAAATAAGTTATGTTTATTGAATACTTGCAATCATCACTATAACTTAGGAAAGAATAATTTGTTTTTAAGTTGACTAACCTTTCCAATTCCCTACTTTTCAAAATTACGTCTTTAACTTTTCTACTATTTTACAAATTATAATTTTACAGGATTGAATCCTTAGAAGAAGAAATTATTTCGAAAGGAGTTAAACTTGTGATTATTGACTCCGTTGCTTCTGTGGTCAGAAAGGAGTTTGATACTCAACTTCAGGACAACATAAGAGAAAGGAACAAGTTCTTGGCAAGAGAAGCAGCCTCCTTGAAATATCTGGCTGAGGAATTTTCAATCCCAGTAAGTTTTTATTTCTCTTTTTTTCTTTACCATTCTTTTATTATTATTATTATTATTATTATTGTTATTATTATAGTTCACTGACATAATATCAATTACTATAATTAGAAAGAAAATGTAAAACAAAGGACTTTCTAGAGGTAGCATAGTGTAATCTAGCTGAGTAAATGTCACCATCTTATTAAATTTATCCTTCTCTTGAGATTATTTCATCCTTTTTATAATTTGAGCCTGGAACAGATTTATTTATTTATTGACATACAATATTATACTAGACTCAAGTGTACAACATAGTGATTAGATGCTTCCAAAAGTTACAGAGTGATCAGCCCATTACTGTTGGCATGACTTTCAGTGGTGGGAGTTGTGATGAGGAAATCTGAAGATGAGAATATGTTGCAAGGGTTTGCGGTAGGTGAGCTACCAGGTACAAGTGTTCGCTGAGTCACATTCCCGTTACATTCCCGTTACCAGTGTGTGGGAGAGTCCCGCTTCTTCAGCCTCACCAACGTTTAGTATTAACAGGCTTTTCAGTCCTAGCCAGGCATTATCTCCACAGAAGATAAGAAATTCCTTAAACTAGGATAACATTAGTTATGATTTTATCATGTTTAGATTTCTGTTTGGAAAATTAAAATCTTGGATCATTTTAACATAAAGAATATGTACCAAGAGTGTTTATGTTTATGACTTGTGAGCTAAAGGGAAAAGAATGTATGGTTCAACTTTTGACATTCGTTTTTATCACAAGCAAAAATTCAAGGCTTGCATTTCCATGGAAGTCTAATGAACTTTCTCTGACTGTAAAATAGGAATCCTAGACTCCTAGATATATGTAAATAACACTTCAAAACTCTAGAGTTATATTGTGCTGTTGTGTAATGCTATTGTATGATTTTCCAGAAATGGTGTAATTTTTGGTTTATTGTGATAATTTTCACATTCATTTCGGACAGCAAACACTATAGGAGGTAAGAAAAATCCTTCAAGTTTTTTTCTTCAGTGCATTTTATTTATTCTCATATTATTTTTAAAGCTTTGTGCTTTTCTCTGTCCTTTCTTGTGACTGGAGATTACACATAGAGAAATAAAGGCAGGTAGCATAGATCTTCATAAGTTCTAGTTAAACTCTTTATTATGTCTAACCTTGCTATTATTCCTTCAGGTAACTAAAACTTACATAGTAGACTAAACCTTTAATTCATCTTTCAGTGATAATACTTCTAGAAAAATTATATATTTATTTTTTGCAGCTCTTTGTAATTTATAAAACTTCGCTTTTTTGTTGACTAGAGCAAAAAGGTAGAAATAACTTAAAAGTTAATGAGTAGGTGATTGGCTAAATTAATGGTGGTACATCCATATAACAGAATATTGTGTCAATATTAAAATGAATGAGGTAGCCCAGAAATACATTCACAGGTTTTATAGGAAAGGACTAGCTCAGCTAGCTTGGGGTGTTGAAACCAGCATATTCCGAAGAAAGGCCTGTCCTCAGGACTGGTCCTCTACTGGCTCCTGGGAGATGAACTCAGCCACTGGGATATTCTGCCTAATAAGTGTGTTTTTGTGTGCCTGAGGCCCTGGACCACATAGAACCAGCTGTATTAGATAGTTTATGCAAAACATGTGATTTATGGTGAGCACCTATGTTACTCTGGGGACTGGAATCTGACTAGCTGAGGTCAGTGATGCAGGCCCTGTGTGTCTTCTGAATGCCGCCCCCAACCGCCTCCCCCCCCCACCCCCCCGGGGCTTGGGCAAGCTTTCCTGGTTGACATCACTTCACTTGTGCTGTCACACATCATTGCTGGGAGAATTACGTACGTCCTTGCAACTCCCCTGAGGGATGAACCTGGAAGGCTGTGCCCGGTTTTTCCTGGACTTTGCTTATTCTTTTCTCCACTCTTTCAGTGTGTGTCCGTCTGCTATAATAAGCCATACACATGAGTGTACAGCTTTTCTGAGTCCTTTGGGTCCTTCCATGGTGAATCATTGAGCCGGAGAATTGTCTTGGGGACCCCTGGTTCACAGAAGCATCAATAGACATGTGCAAGAATATTTACGGCAGCTCTATATGTAATTGCTTGAAATTGGCAAAATGTTGTTACTACTTTTGCCTCAATCTTAATGTATCGGTTTTGATAATTGTACTATGGCTATGTGAGATGTTAACATTAAGAGGCTGGATAAAGGGCATATAGGAATTCTCTGTGCTCTTATATCCCACAATATGAGTGAAATCATCTGGTTCTTAGCATTTATTGAGTCTCAAGTTGTTTTAAAATAAAAATTGAAAAAAATTGGGAGAGTGAGTTTGGGTGCTTTTATATGCATGAGTTGGTTCTGGAAGCTCATAAAGAAACTCCATTGGTTGCATCTGGAGAAGGAAAATAGGGGCTAGAAGGAGAGTTACATTTGATGCATTGGATAGCATCCATTTAATCATCCGTTTATAGATGTTATAATAGCTCTTTAACTTAAACACTGCTCTTCATCTTTCAGCAAATCTAATTGGCTCCATTTCTATATATAATATATATACTTGATTACTTCCTACTCCTTCAGTGCTGTTACCCTGGTTCCTGGTGGGCTGACTTTGGAATTAGATGTTGGTTTGAACCACAGCCTCTCTGCTAATTTTATTACCTTGAGTAAGTTATTTATCCTTGCTTCAACTCTTAGTTTCCCATTAGAAAAACGAGTATAATAATATCTGACTCATGGGGTGTGAGGATTAAATGAGATAATGTCTGTAATGTTCTTTGCCCAATGTTTGACACATTCAGTAAAAGGTAGCCATTAATGATTAATTTTAGTAGTTAAATACCAGATGCTTGGTGTATTTTCTCTCTCTTTTAAACCCCCCCCCCCCCCCAAGGCTTCAAGCTCCTCAAAAAGGAAAATCATCTTACTCACTATTATGTCCCCATTGGCTGTTTTGTTGATGGATATTGTTACTGTCTGGACCCTCCTATACCTGGTTAACTCATTCTTTGGACCTCAGACCCTCTCCTTTTCTTTTTAACACCACTCTCAGCAATTGTGTACCAAGCTCTGTACTAGGCACTGTTAGATCATAAAGACTAACAAAACATAGTCTTTGCCCTTAAGGCTCTATAAATAAGTTAATTTTAGGAGACAAATAGCTTTCTGTGGCATAATGGAGGGCGAAATAAGTATCTTATCTACTGTTCTTTTTCTGTTTCCAAATATGTAAGTAGCTTGATATCCAGTTCTCTGTCCTCTCATGGGACTGTAGATTACACACAGAGAACTAAAGGCAGGTAGCATAGATCTTCATAAGTTCTAGTTAAACTCTTTATTATGTCTAACCTTGCTGTCCATTCTTATTCAGAGAGTGCTTGTTTAGAGATACAGTGGTTAAACTGATAAAGCACAAGCATAATTCCAGTTGTTGCTAAAAACAAAACAAAACAAAGTAAGTTGCTGCTCTTAGACTTTAGGTTTACTTTACATATAGTATACAGCGCCTAGATGCCTTTGTAAAATTCTCCAATTGAAGGTTGTTGCTGATGGCAAATTTCATTTCTCAAGTGAGAAGAGGGATGCAGAGAAATGGAGTGATTTATCTAAGATTGTTCAAGAAGCAATTGCATAATTGAGTGTTATCTATTCTACTTCTCTCCTGGATTATTATTACAACTAGAGGCCCGATGCACAAAATTTGTACAAGGGGCTCAGCCCCCACAGCTGCAGCAGCTTGCCTTGGCCCTCACAGCCCCAACTTCATCTGGAAGGTCATCCAGTCTAATTAGCATATTACATTTTTATTATTATAGATGTCTTAATTGGCCTGCTTATCTCTCTCTTCCCTGTCCCCCATAAAGACATGCTATTGACCTTAAACAAACAGACAGATATGGTTTTTATTCTGGAACAACAAAGAATTGTGATTCAGGATATGCTGTTTAATTGCAAATAGCAAACATTCTTTTTAGAGAAAAGGGGAGTTCAGGGGCTGCTATAAACAAGTAGTCCATTGGAGGAAACTGGGTATTTGAAGTTTAGTGGCTTTTCTTTGGCTGAGTGGTTGCTGGGTGAAGAGAAGATTGTCCTTCTTGTTAGGGTAGTAGAGCAAAAAAACATCTTCCTGTTGAAATGGGAAGTACGTCTCTTCCTGTTTGGGGTAGTTGATAACAAGTGGTAGAGTGTATAGAGTAGAACCCCACAGGCCCTTTGAACTCCAATTTAAATAAAGTTTTTTAAAAATTAATCTTCACAATATTACTGCTACATAATTTTCCCAGAGTCTATCTCTCAACACATCCTCCTCTGCTCAGAAGCATTGCATGGTACCATATATTTTTTTAAATAGAATATATCTACTAGACTTTAAACACTATGAGGCAGAGAACTTATCTGTTTGTTCACACTTGTATCCTTTGCATCTAGGACAGTTCATGGCACATAATAGTTACTTCAGTTAAAATTCATTAAATGGTTAACACTAAATTCCTGATAGGATGTTCATGGTTTGCTTCCATCTTGCTCCAACCCACTCTTCCTATCACTTTTTTACTCTTCTGTGCAGGCTGCTGGTCTGTCTGTTCCTTTTTATCTTTATTCTAGCTATGGATGTCTTTTCCTTTCATATATCCCTTTCTAAATTTTACTCTTCTTTCATGTCTGACCGCTCAAGTTTTGTCTCTTTCCAGAGATTTTTGTTCTGCTCTATTTTAGCTCCAGTCAATTTTACCTTTCTTTGTAATATACACACGTTTTAGCCCCCACCAATTCTGTCTTCTTTTGTAGTATATGTGGTCTTAACTTAAAAAAAATGAATTTTATTGGGGTGACATTGGCTAATAGGATCATATAGGTTTCAAGTATACATTTCTATGATATAAGATCTGTATGTACTGTGTGCCCATCGCCCAAAGTCAAACCATTTTCCCTCATATGTTAGGCCCGCTTTGTCCCTATTTCCCCTCCAATCATTCCCCTCTGGTAACTACCACACTGTTGTCTGTATCCACGAATTTCAGTTTTTTATCCCACAAAATGAGGGAAATCATCTAGTTCTTAGCATTTCCTGACAGATTTATTTGGTCTTAACTTCTGAATTAGAACTTTAATCATTTATTGCCTTGCAGTGTCATTTTATTTTATTTTAAAATATATTTTTGTTGATTTCAGAGAGGAAGGGAGAGGGAGTGAGAGAAACATCAATGATGAGAGAGAATCATTGATCAGCTGCTTCCTGCATACCCCCTACTGGGGCTCGAGCCTGCAACCTAGGCATGTGCCCTTGGCCAGAATCAAGGAATCAAACCCGGGACCCTTCAGTCCACAGGTGAACGCTCTATCCACTTAGCCAGACCAGCTAGGGCTGCAGTGTCATTTTAAATTTTTATCTCCTTAGTTTATTAGAAAGCTCCCTCAAAACAGAACTGTCTTTTATGCCTCCTCACTGGTTGCCTACGTTGAATAGTTCCTATGTTCAATAGTGTCCTGTATTGAATAAATTTCTAGTACATATTTACAGAACGATTGCATCACTTTTTCTAGTTAAACAATGTCTGAAATGAATATTTAACCATGTGCCTACTTCAATTCTAATACTTCTTAAAGGAAAAACATTCTAACATTCATTCTAAAAAGGGAAAAGATATTTAGAAGCCAAGCTTTTGTGTCCCCCCCCCCCCCTTCTCTTTCCTTCTTCTTTAAAATTAAATGGAGAGGCTTTGTTGATAATTTGAAAGCTCTGAACTTTTGACTGAGTATGATGCATAAACTTGGTGTGAGATTTTATACAAAGAGCTGTGACCATCAAGCTGGGATTGTAACATTAGTGCTCTGTATATACTATTAATATAATGCCTTGTCTATAAGTTTAACAGTGTCACATGATATTATACTTACAATTTCTAACTTATCAAAACAAACCAAACAACAGTGCAGAGAAATTGAATCTGTGTTTAATGGAATCCACTCACAGCTCACTGTTTAATTAAATTCAAATAAACAATTTGAAATACAACCTTGGCTATATGAGAGATTGGTCAAAGGACACTATCTTATGCTTTTTAATCAAAGACAAAAACTGTTCCTTTGGTTAATGTTGTTGCATGCTCTGTGTCTTTCTTGAATATGCCCACTGAGTTAATATACTGATCTTCCAAGTATATGTTTTTTATTTTACTTTTTTCTCCTTTAAATATAGTTATTATTGTTGATAGTATTACAGATATCTCCCATTCCCCTCCTTTATCCTCATCTTCCCAGCCACAACACCCCCCCTAGTCTTCACTACCCTATTTCCCATATCCATATGCATATCTATAACAATAAAAGCATAATATGCTAATTAGAGTGGACATCCTTCCGGTCGTCCTTTTAGATGACATGGACAAAGCTGGGGCTGTGAGGGAAGCCTGGGTGCTGTGCCAGAGGGAAGCCAGTGCAGCCTACTGTTGCATGGATTTCATGCATCAGGCCTCTAATAAGTATATTAGTTCTTTGTGTTTTTTATTTTATACTTTAAAAAGCTTGGTCTTTAAAAAAGAATATTTTATTTTGTTTTGAGCTTAATTTTTGAAGAGCTCAATTCTTTGACATTCTAAATCTTGACTTCTTTTTGGAAGCTTTCAGTCTTATTATTTTTTATTTTATTTAGTCAGTAAATTTATTTCTCAGATAAATTTATAATTTTAATAAAGTTTAAAGCCCGGGGCAATGCTTTAGTCTTAAAAACAGAAACAACTTTAATTACTGCAGTTAGAATATTTTCCTTTATTTGGTACTAGAGGCCCAATGCATGAAGATTCGTGTAAGAATAGGCCTTCCTTTCCCTGGCTGCCGGCACTGCCAGTATTCCAGCCAGAGCTGCCTTTCTGCCTTCTCTCTGGCCCTGAGCTGCCTTTCTGCCTTTGCTCTGTCAGAGCCGCCTTCTACCTCTCGCCTTGTGGTGTCAATTTGCATATTCCATCCTTATTGGCTGTGGGCACTGTCATCTCTGTTGCAGAGTTACAGTCAATTTGCATATTCCATCTTTATTAGTTAGGATAAGAATTGAAGTAGGTATTTCACTTTGTAAGAGTTTAAAATATTTTCCAAACATTTCAGAATCTATGGAAATAAAAAGAGTCTAGGAAAAGCCATAACAGCTATGTTTTAAAGGTTTTATCTGCCTTCTAATACAACTAAGATAATTTATAATAGGGGATATTAAAAGTTAGATATTTCATCCTGGCCTGTGTAGCTCAGTTGGTTGGGCATTGTCCCATGCACTGAAAGGTCACTGGTTTGATTCCTGGTCAGGGCAAATGCTGGGGTTATGGACTTGATCTCCAATAGGGAGCATGTAGGAGACAACCTATCATTGTTTCTCACACCATTGTTTCCCTATCTCTCTTTCTGTCTAAAATAAATAAAAAAAATTAAGATAAAAGTTAGATATTTATCACTGGAACAGTTTGCTCCCTTCCCATTATCCTTGATTTTGAAAAATATATAACCATCAATTTTATATTTTTCTATTTGTTTTGATTCTCTTACTGTTGATTTAGTCTCTACTGGGAATATCTTATTAAAAGTAAAACATTCAAATAAAATGATAGCTCTTTAATCCCAAGACTGTTTTGATAGTTATAGGAGAGAAAGGTGTGTGTGGTTAGAAAGAGAGCAAAGACTCTTGTTCTTATTATTAGTGGTTTGCAAAACTGGCCTCCTTTAAAATTACCATTTTGATCATTAATGATTTTTTAAAAATTGAAATCTGTTTTTATTGATTTTAGAGAGAGAGGAAGGGAGAGAGACAAACATCCATGTGAGAGAGAAACTTCAATCCGTTGCCTCCTGATCGGGCTCACAACCCGGCCATGTGCCCTGACTGGAATGGAACTGGCAACCCTCGTCTGCATGGGACAATGCCTTAGAGGCTGGAGAGGCTTCTGTCACTGCTGCTGTGCTCCCAGCCTTGAGCCTGCTGGTAAGCCCGGCTTCTGGCTGAGTGGCACGCCCTCTGTGGGAGCGTACTGACCACCACGGGGCAGCTCTTGCGTCGAGAGTCTGCCCCTTGGTGGTCAGTGCGCATCATAGCAACCAGTCGTTCTGCCCTTTGGTTGATTTGCATATTAGCCTTTTATAATATAGGATGCCTTATATCTGCCAGTCAACATGCTGAAGATTTGTTGGGTGTCTGTCTTCTTATGCTGAACTTGGTAAACTTACAGCTTATGCTCTGTTTTAAAGTATGCTGTTTTAGGAAAATAATTACCAAATATATTTTGGACCTGTTCTGGGGAACATGTGAATTACAGACAACCTCCTAGGATTCTGCTTTGGGTTTAATGAGGACTCAGTCTGTGCGGTGACTGGACAGGAGACTTTTAGTTTCATGGCATGGTATACCAGATGTATCCATAAAACTGGTTGTTTGTGAGTTTAATTAAAAGTCCCTAGGAACTTATAACCTAAGGTAGTTTTTATAAGCGTCATGTTCAAAGGATCTTTGGCATATATATTTGCAGGAGGGACAGTTCTGACATGAACTGGAAAGTGATGCTTGCACTTATGTGGACCAAAGTGCAGTATTTTAAAGAAATACTGAAAATGTTACAATGTGAAAAGGTGTGCTCTTTTTTTTTTTTTTTAATGCGCCTCTGTTAAAGTTACTAAAATTAGTTTCATTTCTTAGCTTATACTGTAATGGATCTTTTTTGTTTTCTTTGTTATCTATAGTTTAGTTTACTGGGTTGCCTAATAACATGAGATGACCTTCCCTACAGCTTTAGAAATGATAGTTTTATGCCCATCAATAGACCGCTCCTTTCACTTTCTCTTGCAATCTTTGGGAATCATGCTTTTAAAAGTAAACATTATACAGAAGCAGCATGATCCACTAGAAAGTACCCAGAATTTTACGTTGGAAGATGAGTTTTAGTATCGAGTGTGTTTCAGTTGTCTGTGTGATCATGGACCAGTCACTTCTCCTTTCTCAGCCTTAGCATTCTTATCTGTAGAAAGGGGATAAAAGGTCTTGCCCCATTAAGACTTATTATTATTGCTAAAAATAATAGTAGATGACTAATAGTAAATACATATTGCTAGATTACTAACCTTTGTCGAGGTTTTTACAGTTTGCAAAGCACTTTTATGTAATAATTTTATAGGAAAATAAAGGGAATAATGAGAAGAAGAAAAAAGTCTAGATATACACATGTATATACAGGGTACCCCCCAAAATATATACACACTTTAATACTGATAGCTCAGTTTTGAAAATGAAATGTATTTTCACAAACACTGCCTTTATAATTATTCAAAGTGAGTGTATACATTATTTTTGGGACACCTTAGATATACAGATGGCCCTCCATATCCACTGGTTTTGAATCTGTGGATTCAACCAACCTGGGATTAAAAATATTTGGAAAAAACCAGCAATGTTATGTTATTGTTGGTATGTACTGTGTACTTAGGCCTACCATGGTACTGAACATGTATAGACATTTTTCTTCTTCTTCTCATTATTCCCTAAACAATACAGTATAACAACTATCTACATAGCATTTATATTGTAATAGGTGTTATAAGTAACCTTGAGATGATATAAAGTATATGGGAGGGTGTGCATAGGTTAACAGCAAACACTATGCCATCTTATATAAAGGATTTGAACATCCTTAGATTTTGGTATATACAGGGGGTCCTGGACCAATCCCCCATAGATACTGAGGATGACTATACCTTTACCTATACCTTTACCTATACCTATACCTATACCTATACCTATACCTATACCTATACCTATATCTATATCATCTATATCTATATCTATATCTATATCTATATCTATATCTATATCTATCTATACCTATACCTATTTATCTATATCTATAATTATATATATATATATATATATATATATATGCACTTCATAAATTCTGAAGCTCTATGTGACTATTAGTTAATATTTTTATAATAAACTGAACCTGAATTAGTGGCTAATTTCAGCTGTAGTTATTTGAATGATGAATGGGGTTTTTCCCCCCTAAATTCAGATAATGAACTTTTATTTAGCTAAAATAAAAGTTTTAGAATGCTTTCTGTTAAGATTTATTTTAAAATTAAATTCAGTAACATCTGTCTGGTTTCTATATTCTTATTATTTAAAAAAATAGATATATTGGCTCAGTATAACTCATGAGTGGTCAGGAGTACTTGGGGGTTAGTATCATTTTGGAGAGTTACAGTGAGGTTCCTGCTCCATTAAGAGTAAGTTTATCATTTAGTAATAAATCAACATGATTATTTAAGAATAAATATTTAGGAACTTTATGTTTACAAATTGCCCTGCAGTTGCTAATTAGCCTACACCAGTGTTTATCTCTATATTTTGTGCAGGATTTCCAGACTCTGTTGCAATGACTTATTCTAACTCTGGAGTTAGTTGATATTTGTCTGTATAATATAAGGGATCTTCAGAGATTATTCAATTGTTCAATTGCACCAGCATTTTCCCAGAGAAATTATTCTGGAAAATTCCAAAAAAATTTCTTTATTTGTTTCAGAATCTCACAGTTTCTATGACCTGGAAGTTCTAAAATGAAATCTAAGTATTTCCATTCAGAAGTTAAATAGCTAATATTTTTAGAGTAACCACTATTTAAGGCATTTTTTTTTGTAATGAAATAGTCTTTGTCTTGAAGACTCTATTATGTTCTATTAGTGAAGAAAGACATATATTTAGGAAAAGATCAACATCATATAAGGTAGTACATAACAGTTAAGTAAGTGGTTGTGGTAGGTACTGCTCAATGCCTACCCAGTACTCATTTCCATCTTCCCTTTGCTAATAGAGCCCTGATTGTGTTTTAGTGACATCGTGTCTACCTTAATCAAAAGTTTTTGATACTAACCCCCAAGTGGCAACTATGTCCACTGATTTCCCAGATTGTTCTGCAGTGGCAGGTGGACCATGAGATACAGTGCTGGCCAAATATATGTTTTCATTCTGTATCACTGTTTAATAAACCATTCTAAAATGTCGTGACTTAAAACAATTACCATTTATTATTTCTCATATATTATTACTCACCTGGGCCTGGAATTCAGATAAAGCCAGTGGGGACAGATTGTTTTTACTCCATGATCTGAGGCCTCAAAGTCTTAAAGCCTGGGGGCTGGGTTGGTATGAAGGCTGTCAGTTAATGCTTCTGTGTACCGGGGCCCAGCGAGAACAGTCACTCCTGGTTTCAAAGTGGTTTTTTTGGGGTTTAAAGAGCTTTTTGAGAGAGAGTCCCAGATGGAAGCTGCCTCAGAATTCCCATGGCATTACTTTTGGGGTACTCTGTCGAGACTTCACACAAACCCTCCCAGATTCAAAGGAAGAGAATGTGACTTCTCAGTTGGAGAACCTATCACATTGTAAAAGGAATATGTGGGATGGGATAAATATATTGGTGTGATCATCTTTTAAGAATATAGTTTGCCACACATTTAAAGGAAGACTTATTAGTAGGGAGGGGAAAGCTACTAAAAAAGCTTTTATTTCCCAGGTAAAAGGGAGTGATATTTCTGGCGTGGTCCTTTGTTGTTTATTCTGTCTTTCTGGCTTGGAGAAGCTGCAACCATCTTGTGCCCATGCTGGGAAAGACCAATATGCGAAGGATGTTGACATCATTGGATGTCAACCCTGAACTCTTTGCTTCCAGACCTCCTCTTCTCCGAGGCAAATAAATACCTGTTTCTTTAAATTACGATTGTAAGGTGTGTGTGTGTGTGTGTGTGTGTGTGTGTTTTTTTAATAACCAATCATAATGACCAAATCCCATGGTTTTCAACCTTGAACATGCATAGGAATCACCTGGATGGTTTCCTACAGCTGACTTAAAGGGAGATAAGATATGTGGGATAGATAAGATTTGGACAGTTAGGATGAGGGAAGCAATATAAATATCACAAATGGTATGAGCCAATATATGTAGGCAGAAAAAATGTAAATACCTTTTTTTTTTTTTTTAGGACTCTGAGGCTTTACTCTTTGACCGACATTTCCCCATTTTGCCTACCCCACCCCTGCTAACCATCATTCTACTCTTTCTATGAGTTTGACTTTTTATTTTAAAAGATTCCACATGTAAGTGGATCATGTCTTTCTCTGTTTGACTTATTTCACTTAATGTAATGTCCTCCAGGTTCATCCATTTTGTCCCAAATTGCATAATTTCTCCCTCTCTAAAAACTTATTCTTCTCTCTCTCTCTCTCTCTCTCTCTCATCTTCTTTATCCATTCATCATTTGATGGACACTTTGGTTGTTTCTATATGTTGGCTATTGTGAATAATAATATCCTTAAATTTTTACATTTTACCAGATTTGTGTAGTGCCATATTTGTGCAGTGACTTGAATTAGGTGCCAATTAGAATTCAGGTTGCAAAGCATAGATCTATATCTGAAGAGAGCCTTGTATAATAATTTATATTGTGCATTGCAGACCTGAAAATAGTGAGCCCAACCTGTGAAATGATCACATTCCTTTAGGATTACTAGTTTAAACAAAAAATGTCTCATGTGTTAGTGAATTATGACTGAGATGTTTGCCAAGTTTTTCCTAGCAGCAACTGTTGTGCAAGCTATGAGCCCACATAGTTGACTCCAACCTTTGCTTTCTGTTGACTGTCAAGGAATGCTTCTTGCAGAGAACATTACATTTCCTGGGTCTCAGAGTACTGTGAGGTAGGCAGCATTAAAGATCAGATCACATGGCCCACGTTTTCGGTCTTGCTTTCAGGAATCTCTGCTGCAGTTAATGTGACTCTGATTTTTGTTTAAACTAAGTAGTAAATATTTGGTATTTGTGACATATGTGGCTAAGTCTTTTTTAGATATTTTTCTCCACAAGTTGTTGTTCTGTATTATTAGAGGAAAGTTTTTTTTTAAAAGAAGCTTTATCTATAATAATCTATAATAATAAAAGTGTAATATGCAAATTGACTGAATGGCTGAATAGCAGAACAACTGTCTGGACGCCCTTCTGGACGAAGCCAGAGCTGCAAAGGCCTACTCTTGCATGAATTTCATGCATTGGGACTCTAGTTGAGGTATAGTTTACATACCATACAGTTCACACTAAGAGGAAGTTTTGCTTCCATGCAAAGATTGATAGATTCATGACCAAAGCCCACACTACTTCATTCATTCACTTACTCATTTATATGTCCTGCAGTATGAATTTATTTCTTACTTTACTGCTAGGCTACCATGTATCCTATTGTCATTATTCTTATTATGCTATAACTTTATAGATGTGGAATAATTAACTTCTCATTTTGGATTGATAAAAGTATTTTGAAATTATTTTTATAGTTATACTCAAATATGAATAAATGCTAATAGATGAAGGAGCATAGGAAGCCATTGTATAGAATGATTTTTAAATACTATAAGCCATCTTATAGTAAGGATTTAAAATATGTGCCAATATCGTAGAATTTCTAAAATCAGAAAAAGTTGATACAGTAGATTCTGAACAAAATGATAGCTTTGATGAGATGAAGGAGGAAAAAATTTACTTATATTGGATGTCGTTTATTGCCTGCTAAGCATCTGTTTCTCTTTCTTCATCCTAATGACCCATGATATATTTTTTCTGTAACCAGTACGGATCAGGAAACTTATCTCACCCTCGGTTCAGAGATAGGCCTTTTTGGCCCAAGGGTTATCTCCTCTCCTTTGCTAGTCAGTGGTTCAGGAGTGAGCACATGACATAATTCTGGCAACTAGGATATAAGAAAAGCCTTCTAAGCTTCTGGGGATGTTCTTCCTTGCACTTAGAAGAGATCCATAGGAAGACACTTTGTATCTTCCCCAGGGCATGATTAAGGAAGTGAGTAGCCCTGGTTATTATTGTCAGCCATACTGTTTCCAAGAAAGTAGAGCTAAGGTTAGGATGAAGCTGACATTTAAAAAATTTAACTATTTCTTAAAACTTTTATTTATTGATTTTAGTGAGGGGGGATGGGGGGAGAGAGAAAGGGGGAGAGAGAGAGAGAGAGAGAGAGAGAGAGAGAGAGAGAGAGAGAGAGAGAAAGGGAAGGAAGAGAAGAGAGAAGTTTGTTGTTCCACTTACTTATGCATTCATTGGCTGATTCTTTTATATGCCCTGACGTGGATCGAACTTGCAACCTTGGTACATTGGGATGATGCTCTAATCAACTGTGAAGCTGACATTTTGGATGGTAGAGCAGAGAGATAAAAACGTTATGGGTCCTTGATGACATTTATGAACAGTCTTTTCTCTAAGTTTTCAGATATGTTAACCTGTGTATTTTCTTGTGGTTTAAGTACTTGGTATTAAAATTGTGGTTAATTTACTGTCACATCAGCATTACCTGTGAGCCCAATGGAAAGGAAGGATTTTTGTCCCAACCTGAGTCCTACAGAATCAGAATCTCCATTAAAAAAAAATTATTGATTTTTTACAGAGAGGAAGAGAGAGAGGGATAGAGAGTTAGAAACATCGATGAGCAAGAAACATCTATCACCTGCCTCTTGTACACCCCCTACTGGGGATGTGCCGCAACCCAGGTACATGCCCTTGACCGGAATCGAACCTGGGACCTTTCAGTCCGCAGGCCGATACTCTATCCACTGAGCCAAACCGGTTTCGGCCAGAATCTCCATTTTAATAAGATCCCCAGAGGGTGTACATGCACAAAAAAGCTGGAGAAGTGTTATTTTAAGCCACTTTGAATTGAGTTTTTATTTACTTAAAAATGAAAGCATTTTGATATGACATCCTAGAGTTCTTTTCTTCGAGTTAAACTTTCTTCCAGCCTGCCTTATAGAAATATTGGGGGAGGCACCATTTCTGATTATAATGGAATCAGTGTAGGTTGGATCATGGTAGATTAAAAAAAAATTCTCATCATGCTTTAACTAATGTAGGTTTTGTGTGCGTGTGTGTGTGTGTGTGTGTGTGTGTGTGTGTGTTTTGTTGTTGTTGCTTTCCATAGTTATTTTAGATGAAACCTAAAGCCATAGTCCTTACTACTTGTGGTCACAAAGACCCTCATGTTATTTTTGGCAAGTCAGGAGATGTGAGCTTAGCAGTGCTGGCTGAAAGCCAGCTTTGAGAGTTGCATTTTATCTCCCTTAGGATTCCTCCTTCTCAGCTCCATTCCATTTCAAGTAAGGTCTGTACTGTATTTCTCTTCCAGAACGTTCATCTCTGGGGAGGGACTCTTGTAAACTGCTGACTTTTAGACCAGATGTGTGCTTTGGTCACATGAATAGAGAAGAGAATTTTGTTCCCCTGCTGTAAATTGTAAATTATCTGAGCATATGAGGGTTAAAGATAGCACGAATAAATTAAATCCTGTAGCAATCTAGGAATTTCATTTGTGAATCCTCTCTTACCCCCCAAAGTTCTTATAGTTAAATGCAACATTCTAAAACAGCAAAGCACATAATAAAATCTTTGTTTTCCCATTTTCCAAAGGTCTGCATGAGCCTGTGGCAGGATACACTGAATGATCTGATTCACAAATTAGGTTATCATCTCTGTAACTAATTGAGAAGGAACTGTGTGCATGGTATGCTTTAAAGTGTGCCCTGACATAGGGTGGTTGTCTCGAGGAGAAGCACTTTGCAGTTTTTTGTGAACTAAACTAGCTATGCTTTGTTTGTTTTTCCCATTTTTGTTTGGGGGGAAAAAGACTGGTAGACAAACTATGGTTATTCAGACTTTGATATTTGACAAAAATTTTCACCAAAATGAACAAGAAGACTTTTATCATTGCTAATGATAAAATTTAAGCTTTCAAACAAAAATGTAAATGTGGAAAAGTCCCCAATGCTTAGCGACTTTTCCGATGAGATTGATGGCGTTTGGAATGTGTTAATGTTGGGAAGATATTCACAACAGACAGATTCCACGTGGTCAGGGCATGGGATTACAAAGTCATTCTAAATGCAGGTAGAACAATGGATTTCAATGCAATAGGAAGTTCGTTGATAAAGTTTCAGAATCCAAGTTGCAACTTACCTCTAAAAAATGACCACTTGAGTTTCTCAAGGATGAATAGCCATAATTGCCTGTAAAAGCCATCGAAGCACGTCTTTTCCCACCCATGTATCTGTGTGGGGCCAGATTATCTTCAGAAACTCCAACCAAAACTATGCACTGCGACAGACTGCAGAAGTAGGTATGAGAATCTAATTGTCTTGTATTGTGATTTGTAGACATATAAAACTGCCATTCTTTTCATTGTTTTTTAGAAAACACAGTTATTTTTCACAACAGTGTGTTGTTTAAATTAAAATACAAAGAGTTTATTATTGTTACCTTAAAATAAATGAATAGGTAAGTATTTAACCACTTAATTCATTTTAATTTCTAACGTGGCACATGTGGGTGGAAAAGGGGCTATGCAATAAATGTAACCAAAAGTAACCTCACAGAGTGATTTCATCATACATTCCTTCCTGGGCAAGTCATGGTGGGCAGTCATTCTCCAGGCGTATAATAGGTGTATCTTGCCTTAAGCAAGCCACGTCCATTGTTCTTGTGCATTTAGACCAGTAATTTTTAACTGGTGGGTTGCAGGAATTTTTAAAACATGCAATGCCTGACTATTTAGTCAGAGGTACTGACCTCTTTTCCCTTCCATTGTAAAAAAGAGAGAGAGAGAGAGAGAGAGAGAGAGAGAGAGAGAGAGAGAGAGAGAGAGAGAGAAGCCAACACAACAATAGCCATCCAGTGTGAATGAATAAAAATTATACCTATATTTTTGATAGATCAGCAAAAATATATATATATTTTGCAGAACTTTGGTAATTAGTATATGTGTGCCATGAGATGAAAAAGGTTGCAAATCGCTGACTAGGTTAACCCATATTTGAAATGCTTCTCTTTTAGACCCCATGGAAGCATAGACATTTTCAAGAGAGTACATAATCTTGTGAACCACCTGTAATTCAATCATAGAGATTTCCCTGTGTTGCTTTCCCTCAGGTTCACATAATCATCCTCACTTCCCTCCCTAACTCCAGATGTATAAAAGAAACTAAAATTGTCATTCTCTGGAGCATTTGAGATCTTGCTTACTGGCATGTCATGGGTTTGGCTCAAATAAACTCTCTCTACAGGTTTGGATTACACAAATATCAATGATTATAACCCTCATATAGAAACACACCTGGCCGGTGTGGCTCAATGTTTGGGCGTTATTCCGTGCACTGAAAGGTTGCAGGCTCAATTCCTGGTCAGGGCACAGACCCAGCTTTTGGGCTCAGTCCCCAGTAGGGGACATATAGGAAGCAACTGACTGATGTTTTGCTTTCACATTGATGTTTCTCTCTCTCTTCCTCTCTCCCTTTAAAAAAATCAATAAAAACATCTTTTAAAAAAGCTCTTTGGGAACCTCAATAATTTTTAAGAGTGTAAAGGGGTCTGTAGTGGGCTGAGTGTCCCCCCAAAATATATGTTTAAGTCCTAATCCCTGCTCTCTGTGAATGTGACTTTATTTGGAGATAGCATCTTGGCAGATATATGTAAGTTAAAATGAGGTTATAGTGCCAAGGATTGGCCCGGCGCCACCTGAAGCTGGGAAGAAGTTGGGAAGGATTCTTCTTTAGAAGCTTCAGAAGAAGTGTGGCCCTGCCAATACCTTGCTTTCAGACTTCGGGCCTTCAGAACTGAGAGAGGATACATTTCTGTTTTGTGAAGCCACCCCATTTATGGTACTTGGTTTTGGTAGCTTTAAGAAACTAAGACAGGATCTTGAGACCAAAAGGTTTGAGAATCTTTAAACTAGGCTATGATAATTAGTTACTTACCTATCTTTTCTTTCAGATTTTTCCTGTCAGTACATGCTGCTCACTTCTGCTAGATTACTTATCCTAAAACTCTTATTATGCTTCTGTTATTAAGAAAATATCTGGTTCTCTATTACCTGAAGTTCAAACTCTAAGCTTGCATTCAAACCATCTATAATCTGGCCTTAATATACCTTCTCATTGTATTTTCCACATTCCCTAAGATATACCCTTTGAAATACTTAGTTGAGTATGTGTTCATTGTGCATTCATTTATTTATTCATCAGACAAAAATACCTGTCCTCACTGAGTTTTAACTCTAATACTGTGTTATCTAATATGGTAAACACTAACTAGAGATAGCTATTCATTTTAAATTAAATACACTTAAAGCTAAAATTTAGTCCTTTAGTTTCAATAGCTAATTTCAAGGGTTTAATAGCCACATGGAACTAGTGGCTACTGTATTGGACAGCACAGATATCTATCTTGTCCACATGGTAAAAAATTTATTTAGATGGTGCTTTTCTTATAAATAGTTCACTATCTTCACCTTGTCCCCAAATCACCTTGCATTTTCTTCCCTCTTTGGCACCCCTAATGTGCCCTTTCCTGCACTGGCTCCTCTCCCTCTCCCCTACCCTCTACCCCTTTTCTCCAATTCCCTGGCATGCTTTTCTTCTTGTTACTTACCAAAATCAACCTTTGCTTCTGACTCAAATACTATTTCTTTTAAGATTACTCTAGCTGGATATAATCCCTTATTTCTATTTCTGTAACACTAATTTTATTCTATGATATGTTTGCTCTGAGCTGTATTCATCACCTGGCATGTAGGATGGACAGATATAGAGATGACCAAATGGACAGGTCCTACTAACTGATTGAGGGTAAGAACCTTGTCTAATAGACTGTGGCATGTGGTGGATTTACCATCATATTGTAGTAGTCTAACTTCAAGTGAGATTTAATCCAGAGGGTTCAAATGATTCCATAAGGACTTGGTCTTCTTTCTCTTGATCTTTCTCTCTTACCTTCTTCAATGTTACCCTCATTCTCAGGGTCTCCTTTTGGCAAAATTGCTTTAGACCTATGCTGTCTCTTCTTTTTAGAACCTGCACACATCCTTGAGGTTCATTCAGATTGGACCAGCCTGGTCGCCTGCCCACTGTGGAAGGGGAGTTTGTTGCTCCTGCTGGATCTGGTTGGCAGGCTTTCCTTCTATTGTTAGGGATGCACCCCTCTCCCCCCCCCAACCCATGGAGAGTCTGGAGGGGTAGTTTTCCAAAAGAAATGGGGTATAGTTATCAGAAGAAGGTGGAATTAGATACCAGTCAGACACAACTAGCAAATGTTTGCTGCAATGCCTGAGTTAAGTTATACTGGATAGACTTGCGTTTAATAGACTTGAGAATAAAAAACATGATGGTACTTTGGAGAAAGGAAAGGGCCAGAGTGAATTCTTTGGGAATAGACTCCTGACGGCTTGCTTTGGCAATAGCTTACTGTTTCTCCCAGAATTGATTCCTCTGGCTTTGTGGGCTCTATCATCCTTGCTGGGGGGAAATGATATCAGGTAAGTGGGGAGTGTGAAGGAAAATAAGCATAATGGTCTATTTTTCTGCAGCTTTAGTCCTTCCTACCAGACCTACTGCCAAAGACACATAAAAGGCCTTGTCCCAGCTTGCGTCTTGACTTTAGTGGGGTAAAATTTGTCATTCTTACATAACACATAGAATATTTATCAAATTATATACTTGTACCACAGGAGTTTGATTTTCTTTGTTAGTATTGTCTAAAATTGCAACATGTACTACGTCTCTATCCTTGCTTTCTATGCTTGCCAAAGCAAAAAAAAAAGTATTATTTCCTTTTGGAGCCTGAAGCTTTATTTCTCTCTAGCTCTTATTTAAGGAGAATATGTAATTTAGATGTTTGAATAGGAGTAGAGGAAGTAGCCAAAAACTTTTCAATAGTGCAGTTAAAATACATAATAGCATGTGTTTAAAGTAAATCTTTGGAGGAAAGGTTGGAAAATTCTGGATAAAGTCATATATTATGTACCTCAAAGGCATGCCTTGCTAAGTAAAAGTGGGAGGAAGCAGTATGTGTCCTAACAAGGGGTCAGGGGTTCTCACTTGGAAGTTTCTGTGGCAACATTATTCCCATCTTGATAGTTGAAGGTAGTTTCCAACACTTAATCTTTGGGATTTTGTGTTGAGTTAAGTGCCATCACATTCTGTACCTCCCAGATCTGCATAAACACTTTCCCTCTGAATTTATACAAGGCAATTTTTTTTCCCTGTATTAGAAATATGACACCCTCCTGAAAATAACACCCCACCCCGCCAAAAACAACTTGGAAGTCTGTGGAGAATTCATCTCATTTTAATCACAGACATGGATGAGGGGCAGTCTAACTTACTAGTATACATGTGGACTTTGGCCCCAGGCCAATATAGGTTTTAACCAGGTTTTTTAATGTTTTGGGTATGTGTCCTTACTCAAGTTAATCTCTCTGGACCTCACTTCTCTCACATATAAAATAATTATTCATTTTTTCATTCCACAAATATTTAATATTAATCACCTTGTAGATGTTGGAGATACTGATGTAGAGAAACAATGATGATCTCTTTCTCGGTGCAGCTTATGTTAGGGGGGAGAAGCAAAAAACAGAAATTGTGTGTTAAAAGATAGTAATTACTGTAAGAAAAGAGCAGGGTCGGGGAGATCTGGAACAAGAAAAAGGAGATTTAGGGTAGTCAGAGTTGGCATCATTGAGCAAAGACTTGAGTGAGGTCTTCAGAGGCTCACTCTGGTTGCAGTCTTGAAGGTAGACTATAGGGGTGACACACACAAGCAGAGAGCATTGTTAGGAGGCTCTCATAGTAACCTAGGTGAGAGAGGATGGTGACTTGAAGCTACTGCTACTGAAGTAGCTCCTAACAATCTCAGCTACTGAAGATGGTGAGAAGTGGTTGAATTCTGTATTCATTTGGGAGGTTCAGCCAACAGGATTTGTTGGCAGTTTGGGTATGTTATGTGAAACTAAAAGAGGGGCCTGGACTTTTGTCCTGAGGAACTGAATGGATGGAATTGTTTTTAACTGACAAGAGAAGGACTGCATAGAGCAAGTTTTAGGGGGAAAGATCAGGAGTTCAGCCCCGTGTATATATTGAGTTTCAGAAGTGCATTAGGCATCTATATAGGGATAATGACATTTACCTATAGGTTGGTGGATAATAAAATATGGTGGATGTAAATCACTTAGCATAGTACTTGACATAATTATCGCCATGACACCAGAGAATACATAGTGACATGAAACAAGAATAATGGGTTATAAAAGGGATATTCAGAGCAAAAGAGCTCATATAATAAAAGACCTCAAAAATAATAGATTGAAAAATTGAAGCAATCTTCCAGAAAATAAAAGTCAAAGAGATGCAAAAAATATTAGAGACCTATTAGAAATGATAGAGAATCTGTGAAGGAGATCTAACTCTTTGCTAATATGGCTTTCTGTGAGACAGACAAAAGAAAATGCAAGGGAAGAAACTATTAATGAAACAATACGAGAAAAATTTCCAGAACTGAAGGATATGAGTTTCTAAATTGGAGGTCCTAACCACTAAGAAAGGAGAGATACATTACCAGGACATTTCAGAGCAGTAGTGTGAAAACAAGTCACACAGAAGTGGGCTTGGCAGGGTGTCAGCCTTTAAAAGTGACACTGGAAGCTAACAGACAATTGAGATGTGCCTTGAAAATTCCGAGGGAAAATGGTCACAAATGTAGATTTCTATGTCTCTGAGGACACGGTAAAGATATTTTTAACATGCAGGTTCTCAGAAAAATTATTTCCTGTACATCCTTCCTCAGGAAGTATTGAGGGGTCAGAAAGAGAGGTGCAACATGAAAGAGGCATGAAAAAAGAAGACACAAAACCCAGAAAAATGGGGTAGTGCACTGGGGAGAGGTGAAGGAAATTCCTAGGGTGATGGAGAAAGAAAGTCCAGGATGACAGCTGGCAGCAGGTCCTAGAGATGACCAGTCCGGACTGGAGCAGGAAGATCCAGGGAAGGGGTCTCTAAGAAGGAAATCGAACTGAGACATGATGTATTTGACCATTCTGAGTTCCATAGGTTTGTTTGTTTGTTTTGTTTTGTTTTAAGAATTGGGACATAAACTGTTCCCAACTTAAAGGACTACACTGCAGTAAGGGGTACAGAAGTAAATAGGCAATTGGGTATCCTGTCAAGATTTGTAAAGTTTAGCACCCTGTCCCCTAGACTCACCCATAGTTGGAATGGAGGCTTAGAAACTTAATATTTAACTCCCTGAGCATCTGTAATTGAACTGGAAAGCCAACAGCATGGGGCTGACTGTTGGATTAGCTGAGAAATAGTCCTGCCTCGCTTTAGAAAATAAAGGTGTTTGTTTTTATTATTAGTTTAAAAATATTTTTATTGATTTCAGAGATGAAGGGAGAGGGAAATAGAGATGGAAACATCAATGATAAGAAAGAATCATTGGTTGGCTGCCTCCTACATGCCTCTTGCTGGGGATCGAGCTCACAACCCAAGCATGTGCCCAGAGTTTTGCCTCACAGATGGCTTCCCCCGCAGGTTCCTATTAGGGGTCCATTCTTCATATGGTGGGTGTACTCCTAGGCACGCCCTTCCCCCATCTTTCTTTTACTTCATGCTTTTGCCCTTGGATCATTGGCACTGATAAGGCCCTCTCATGTGCCCTCCAAGGGCTACAGTCCTTTTCTTGCCAGGCAAGCTGCATACTCTACAGCAGCAGTTGCCAATCTTTCAGACCTCATGGACCACCAGTGGACTGTGGGCCACTGGTTGGCGACTGCTGCTCTACAGTCCTTTTGGGGGGTTTGAGCTTTGGGCTTTGGGCTTGTACTACTTTAGCTAATCCTCTTCTTTCAGAGATCTCCAGACAGTTATCTATATACTAATGGCCCAGTGCATGAATTCATGCACATTGAAAGAAAATTAATTAGAGGAAATAGCTTAATATCACTATTCTCCCTTTCTCTACAATAGAAGTGTCAGGTTGTGCCAATAGTTGGTCTTCAGACATATTATATTGACGCCGCTGCTTTCTTTCAGCTTCAGAATGTCAACAAAAACAACCAAATTCATGATAGACAATGACAGATTGAAACACACGTGTGCAATTGGCACCAGTAAGAGCTTTATATGTATCACACATGTGTGAGTCAATGTTTATTTTTAAATCGCCAGTGTCCATTGGACATACGGCCGGTCACTTAACCTTTTATATGTAGATATCTCTGTGTTCAGCTGCGTATAGGTGCTGCAGCTCATTAAGCAGCTAACTTGGGACCAAGCTGCCAGTCTCTCCTTCTTGCAAGCATCTTTGCCTCCAGTCTGTATGAGTTCTTGAAGTGCTAACTGAGTTAATGATGCCACCCCCAGGAATCCAGATTCCAGGCTCTCCCTTCCCTTGCCTTAGTCTGTCCTTGGAGGGTTGGTTGAATGCACCACCAGTTTTGTTACTTCTTAAACCTTGAGGGGAGATATCTGGACATAATTTTTGGTGCTTTCTCTCAGATTTGGTCAGGTTACTGCTTCTTGCTCTCAGCTGTGGGCCCTCATCATTGATTCTGGGAAAATAGGACAAGCGCCACTTAACATCTTATTAGATTATGACCCAATAAGTTTAGGAAACATTATTATAAGTAGTGGAAAATATAATCAGATTTGTATTTTATAGTGTTTAAAATGTAATTGAAATGAAAGATCTCAGTTGAATTGTACTTTTGCTAATTCTTTCAGATTCAACATAATTTGTGTGCTTTAGGGTAAGAAACTAAGTAAATATATGTATGACTATGAATCTTTGTAGATTGTCAACATTAGTAACTTCTGACAGCTTGGTTGTATATATGAAAATACATGGGTTCATGGTGTCTAATGCTGCCAAACTGGCATAACAGAAGAAATGAAATTCTGTTACTGATTTCAGAGAGGAAGGGAGGAGAGAAAGATAAAATCATCAATGATGATAGAGAATCATTGATTGACTGCCTTCTGCACACCCTCTATTGGGGATCGAGCTTGCAACCCCGGCATGTGCCCTGACCAGGAATAGAATCATGACCTCCTAGTTCATAGGTTGACACTCAACCACTGTGCTACTGGATTGGGCTCATTGATGTTAGTTAACTTTCAGGTTTTCCAGTTTTATTATCTGGTACCTTTTGGCTAAAGGGAGATTAACCACTAGGTGGCACTTTATAATTAGAAAATGAAAGTGCTTTATTGCTACCTATGGCCAGTGACACGAACAGCTGGTGGCAGTCCTAAAGCATAGGTTTAAAAATAAGGCAGACAGATAAATAAGATATACTCTTAGAGATATAGCTAAAAACTAAATAAAAACAATGAGGGTTCCAGAAGGGATTATAGTATTTCTACCTTTGTTAAGTAACCATTGGAGAAATAAATGCCTTCACAATTATCGACATCATACTGCTGCAAGCTGCTGTCTCTCTCTGAATTTAGGTTTAGTAAGAGTAACTCTGTGGATACAAGCTCATATTTAGGTGTTGGAGGGGAGGAAGGTGGAGACACTAGCCAAAATAAGAGAGACAGATAAACAGAGAGGAAAGATACTCAGAGATATTAACCATTTCTTATTTTTCCTCTTTTTATGGAGGGAAAGAAAAGAAGAAAGGAAACATATTTTGTGAAGGAAGTTGTAAAATGCCATCATTACTTCAGGAAAGTGGTTCCAATGGCATTTCTTGAAGGCTCATTTCTTTGGTTATTCATTTATTTGACATGTATTTAATGAGAATCAGGGAATCTGGCTGAGGATACCATAGTGAAAAGATGTTCTCTCTACCTACTGAGTTTATTGGTTACGGGAGCTTAAAACATTTGAACTTAAAACCTTAACATCTTTGTAGAGTATTCTACCTAATAAAAGAGTAATATGCAAATTAACCACCACTCTGCTACACCCACCAAGCCATGCCCACCAGCCAATTAGAGCGAGTATGCAAATAAACCCAACCAAGATGACTACAGCCAAAAAGAGCAGGAGAGAGGCCTTGGTTTCCCAGGCAATAGAAGAAGCCAAGCTTTCCACCTGCCCTTTCAGGCCTAAGCTTCCATTCAAGGCTACAAAGTTTCAATTATAGAAGGTAAACAAATCCAAACAGAAATGGCTGCTGGTCATGGAGCAAGCAGGAGGCTTGGCACCGCTTCAGGCTACAAAGTTTCAATTGTAGAAGGTAAATAAATTCCAGATAACAGGGCCTCCACTTGGGTCACTGGGGGGCGTAGCTGGACTACAAACCACTACAGGCCCCTCGCTCAGGCTGCCCCATGCCCCAAAGGAGCCCCCACCCTGATCCAGGACACTCTGGCCCCCACCTGTTCACCAGGCCTCTATCCTATTGTAATATGCAGATTGACCATCACTCCAACACACAATATGGCTGCCCCCATATGGTCAAAGTTCCTGCCCCCATGTGGACACAAGATTGCTGCCACAAGATGGCCAGCAGGGGAGAGCAGTTGGGAGGCACCAGGCCTGCAAGGGAGGGCAGTTGAGAGGGACCAGGCCTGCAGGGGAGGGAATTTGGGGGCAAACAAGCTGGCAGGGGAGCAGTTAGACATCAATCAGGCTGGCATGGGAATGGTTAGGGGGAGATCAGGCTGGCAGGCAGAAGTGGTTAGGGGTAGTCAGGAAGGCAGGCAGATGAGCATTTGGGAGCCAGCAGTCCTGGATTATGAGAGGGATCCCAGATAGGAGAGGGTGCAGGCTGAGGGATACCCCACTGCCCCCGTGAATGAATTTCATACACCGGGCCTCTAGTATTAAATAACTTGGAAAATAATACTTTTTATTTTTATTTGTTTTATATACTTTACTTTCTTTTTTTTCTTCTATCAGATAACCCTCACCTCCACCCCCCCCAATCCCTGGCAACTACTGTTTTCTGTCTCTGTGGATTTGCCTATGCTGGAAATTTCATAAAAATTGAATATGTGGTCTTTGTGACTGGCTTCTTTCACTTAGCCTATTATTTTCAAAGTTTCTCCATGTTGTAGCACATAATCAGTGCTTCATTCCTTTTTATTGCCTAATAATGTGCCATTGTAAGGATATCCTCATTTTGTTTATCCATCTATCAGTTGATGGACATTGGTTTGTTTTTAGTTTTTGGCTATTATGAGTAATGCATTTATGAGTATCCATGTACACGTTTTTGTCTGCACATATGTTTTCATTTCTCTTGTTTATATACCTAGGAGTAGAGTTGCTGGGTCACATGGTAACTGTGTTTAACATTTTGAGGAGCTGCCAAACTATTTTCCTAAGTGGTGCCATTATTTTACAATCCCACCAGCAATAAATGAGGGTTTTAGTTTCTTCACTTCCTTGCCAATACTTGGCTTTTTTGTTGTTGTTGCTTGTTTGTTTAATTATAACTATCGCAGTAGTGGGTATGATGTGGTACCTCATTGTGGTTTTGATTTGCATTTCCCTGATGGCTAATGAGGTTGAGAGTCTTTTGACATGATCATCCATCATTGACCAAATGTGTATCTTCTTTGGAGAAAGGTCTATTGAAATTCTTTGCTGAAACTGGTTTGGCTCAGTGGATAGATCTTTGGCCTGCACTGAAAGGTCCCAGGTTCGATTCTGGTCAAGGGCATGTACCATGGTTGTGGGGACATCCCCAGTGAAGGGTGTGCAAGAGGCAGCTTGTCAATGATTCCCTCTCATCGATGTTTCTAACTCTCTACACCTCTCTTCTTCTCTGTAAAAAATCAATTATATATATATATATTCTTTGCACATTTTAAGTTGAGTTGCTTGTCTTTTTATTATTGATTTGCAAAAGCTCCTTATGTGTTCTAAATATGGCTTTTACCAGATATTTGATTTTCAAATGCTTTCTTTCATTCTGTCTTTTCACAGCTTACTTCTTTAAAGCATAAATATGTTTATATGCATATGGATGTAGTATTGGCAACCTAATGAAATAAGGTGGTTTAGACTCACTGCAGTGAGTGTGCTTGGCTGTGTCATGTAGGTTGCCATGAAGTGGCACGAACAGAGTGTTGACAGTTGCTTTTACTCATACGCAGAGCTGTTTCTAAATCAATAGGGAATGCAATTATAGGAGACCAAAAAAGAGCTAGCCTACTGAGAGTGAAACACAATGTCCTCTAGCCTATGACACCCTTCATACTGTTATCCTAGTTACAAACCAGTAGAGAAACACTGGAGGCCGGAATAGTGAGAAAAGAATAGTTGTTTGTTTCTTTTGTGGCCCACACAAGATATACTCTTAGAGATATAGCTAAAAATGAAATAAAAACAATGAAGGTTCCAGAAGGGATTATAGTAGTTCTACTTTTGTTAAATCACCATTGGAGAAATAAATGCCTTCACAATTGATCAACATCATACTGCTGCAAGCTGTTGTCTCTCTCTGAATTTAGGTCTAAATTTAAGAGTGGCTATTTGGATACAAGCTCATATTTAGGTGGTGGAGGAGAGGAAGGTGGAGCAAATGTTGTATGTCTTTGCCACAGCCTGATTGGAGCTGCTTCCCTGTTATTGAGTAGGTAGACTGCTTTGATGCTCATGGAGTGACATACTAAGACGGTGGTGATTGCTTGCTCATCTGTTTGGCTAGTATCTCTGCGTAGCACAGTTAAAGGAATTCTTTGTCCCCTTACTGCACTTTCATCCTGATACCAAAGCACAGTGATAGTAGTGCAGATGTTTTTAAAGTTGACTTAGATAAACTAAGAAATGGTCATCTAACAAATGATAGGGACACATGAGTGGCCTTTTTCCTCTTTTCTTTTTTTCTTTTTTTCTTTCTTTCTTTCTTTCTTTCTTTCTTTCTTTCTTTCTTTCTTTCTTTCTTTCTTTCCATTAAGAGTTTGAAATAGAACACTAAAAGCTTTCTGAGAAAGATGTTTATCTTTTCAAGGTTTTTCCCTGGAATGATTTATCAAATTAAATGTGGATTCTTGACCAAGACCTCTCAGCTATATTATTGAAGAGATGTGGGTTTTGTAAAGTAACCTGGTATGTGCTGTAGTGCTTGTAAATTTTTAAAATTTTCATTGCTTTTTTCCCCCTACAATATGAGAACTAATTCCAGATTGTAGTCCAAATTTTTGTGAACAGTTTTTAAATCTTTGCTCCCTAAAGTGTAACAAACCCTTAGGAATTACAATGCAGTTGTCTCTTAAGAAAAATACTTTAGATTGAAATCTCATGACCGGTTTAAGTTCCTCAGGCACATTTTTTCTTGACTCCACTCCACACCCAGAAAGATATTTTGGACCCTTTTCATCTTAATCTTGTGCTTTGATCAGAATGAAGAGATGAGTCAGAGGAGTTTGCTAACACTAATACTTCTGGGGGAGATCACACAATATAATTTTGAATCTGAAGCGGCATTAACTGTCAGTTTTGCTCTTTCAGGCTGATGGACAAATTTGTAATCATGAGCATGTTGCATAATGGTGACATAATTGAGGGTGTAGGCTCATCCTTTAGAACATAGCCCCCGAGAGACTTGTGTTCAGTACATAATGTAAAGCTATTTTAAGGTGGTTGTGAAAGTCTTTGCTGTCAAATGGCGGGGACTTCTCAGTTAATTTGTGTATGATTTTCTTTGTAGATGATGTTGTCCTTGATTAGAGAACAATCGACCCGTCCATGTCATACTGGCCTCTGTGGTTAAGTATGGCTCCAATCAAACTTTTTCGTGATAGCGTGCTCTCTCAGACTTGGGAGTCAGCACTCTCTGAGTCCTGAGGAAACCATCTCATTTGACAATTTTACTGCCACTTAAGATTTTATCTAGCGTGTGATGAGGTGATGCAGTGACTGTTATATTGGTTCATGGTCTGGGGAGATAATTGGTAAACGTGGGCCTGGGGCTAGGAGATAGGAGACCTGTCACAGCAGAGAGGCAGTGATCAAAAGAGTAATCTTTTGTTGTTGACCAGCTCTGCCTGTGAAACATTTAAGGCATTTGGGCTCTAATTTGAAAGACTAGTTGAAAAATAATTATTTGACACTTATTCTGTGCCTATCATTCTGCTAGGTTCTGGGAAGTTAGAGCAAATAAGACATAATTCCTGATCTTGAGATGCTTACATTTGGGGGAAGGCAGATGTTACAGGTAGATGCTATTTTTCATGTATTTGGATAAGGACCTTTTCTTCCCAATGTGAAAGTATACACAAAGGGGGGGTGGTGGTTTAGCAAATACATTTGAATACTCCATCAGTTGAGATGAAAATGATTTTTCTGAAATGTAAGAATAAAATAAATGCACAATTTAGAATCATGCTGGCCAATGGGAGGGAGGCTGAAGGATGGGCGTCAGGCGGGACCCTGTGTAACTTCATGAGATGGGGAATATTCTTATTAATGAATTGGGTGATGAGTTCTTAGGTTTGTAGTTTATCATTATGCTGCTGCATAACCTACACGATATATACAGGGTGGGGCAAAAGTAGGCTTACAGTTGTTCCTGTGGAATATAGTATGATAATTAATCAATAATAATATAAGAATAAACTCTGTCTGACATACTCACAACTGTAAACCACCCTATATATATATTTTTTGTATATCAAATGTATAGAATTTCAAAAAACAAGATATTTCTGTAAACATTTCCCAATCTTAATTTATGAAAAGCTTTCATTCACCTAGGATAAGTTGTAGGAACTTCACTCAATTAGCCAAGCGATTTCTCTGTCTACTATCTATTCATCTATTCCTCTTTTTTTTAAACTTTGATTTTTGAAACAGTGAAAATAATATAGAAGTCTTTTCTCATGACCTGAATGTCCTGTTTCCCTAAGGTTCCATGTACTCTGTCCAGACTCAGTTTATAGGTCAAAAGGATTCTGTCTGGGCTGGCCAGACAGACATCTAAGTATTGTGTGTGTGTGTGTGTGTGTGTGTGTGTGTGTGTGTGTGTGTTTAATGTTTGTGCATGGCTTAGCTCGGGGATTTTGAAATCTTTGTAGGGTTTTCCTATTTGCCGGGTGGTTTTAGAATTGAGGGCCATGAGTAGAAAAAAACAACAAAGAAAAATACTATTTCCTCTTTCATCTATGTCCCACATTATACAAGTGTTCTGAAATAGCACCGCTTTTCTGGGAAAGGTCATGACTGAGACTTTCTCACCCGTTACCCCTTCTCTCCAATTCATGTTTCCTCCTTATAACGTGGTCATGTGCTCGCCCAAGTCTGGCTTGTGAACCGTGTAGAATATTCGTGCAGTTTTGTTTTTCAAGCCCTCCACTGTGCACATGATGCAGTATTTAATTTGGAACGAGCTCCAAGTTTGGTCACACGTGCTTCTTGTGGTGTTTATCTTGGAATGCACAAGTAGGAGGGAAGTATTTTTGCATTTTATACATCTGGACATTGTTCATGGTCCTCCTGTGACTTGGGAATTCTGTGTGGGGCAAAATCCAAAGAACAGTATTAAAAATAACATGGACTTACAATGGCATCTGAGTAAAAAACCCTGGAGAATACGCCCCTAATCCCAGCAGAGTTTGATTTTGGTGGTGAACTTTTTCAATTGTGTGGTTCACTGTTGGCCTGAATAGATTGCTGGGATTATAAAGTTACCTGATACCCTCGCACGTAGGCTAATGGGCTGCCAGACTTTCTGAAAGTCTACGGCAGATTTGGCTTGGTGGGGGGAAGATTTTTACCTTGATTTTCTATGGGTTAAGACAGGTAAATTCTGCTTGCTGCTGCTGTGCCTCTGCTTCTCTTTTGCTCTATAAGCATCTGAAGAAGAAAGACCTGTGAGGTCACGCCCTAATTCTGCCTCATTCCACCTAGCTTAGAGCTGAAGGTTGGCCCTGAAAACACCTCAGGCACTATGTCAGGAGGGGCGTGGGTGGGTGGGAGGGACTGCGTGTAGTATAGTAACCTTATCTTTCCCCGATTCCACTTGATAGGACAGTGCATACAGTACCTCCTCCTTTTGGCTAGGGGTCTGCTAGAATGGAAAAGCGGGAAGGAATATAAGGAAGCATGCTGCTCTGTGAATGAGTTTGCATATCGACTGCATTGCTTTTTGGCCCTAATGGGAGTTTTCGCTCATTCCACATCTTCTCATTGAGAGCAGACTGGGAAAGCGGAGTAAAGGCTCCCAGCAGATTTGCACTTGAATAAAGGAGTGATTTCTCTTGTGCAGAGTGCAGACCAGTTTGGGGAGAATGTTGTTTGCTTTTTTCCTTTCTGGTTAAGGACTGTTTGCTTTCCCCCTTCAAAGGTAATAAAGTGGGGAGGGAAGAGCTAATAAAGTAGTTGGACCTGCTAGCTATAATTCATTTAGAATTTTCAAATGTGTTCAATAAGTTTACTCATATGATTATAAAAGAAGTAAACAATTGGAGGGCGAAGGTCACAGTTCTGTTGAAGTTTCAGAATCAGTTGACTCGGAGGCAGTTTGAGTGCTTGGATAAGACCACTCGAGGAGAAGCTGTCTCTTTGCTGGTTATTTTGGCCTTCGCTTTGGGAATTCTCTCCCCCTCCCCGCCCTTTTCTTTTGTAATGCATTTTGCAACTTTCTGTTAAAAAAAAAATTCATTAAAGTTTAAACTTTCAGTGAATAAACACATCCCGGGAATCACCACATTGCAGGGGACGGGGTGACTTCGGCTGGAGAGAGGTTAATAGTAGGAACTCCACAGGCTGATCCCAAGATCTCGCTTGTTTAATGTTTTAATGACTCCAAAAGGAAATGGTGAAATCTGCTGATGACTCCAAATTGTTTTTGCTGATCCAAACAGGGATTTCTGGGAAGCTTCTTCAGAGTATTTGGAATAGAGGAAGAGTTGGGCAATGCGGTGGCAGACACACTGAACTTGAACTGAAGGCTTGTGTGAAGTAGCAGCAGTAACGTCAGTGTATTGACATGACAGAGCCTGCCAAGTCTCTCAAAGGAAGACTGTGGAGTCCCTATAAAGGGCTTAGCTTTGATTCCGCTTGTGAAAGGAGCACTCGGGACAATGGCCATTTTGATGTATAGAAAATGAAAACTACTGTGGTGATCATTGTAATTATGAAGTGTAGTGATTGAAAAGTACTGTGTGTGAATTTCCTTATTAATGCCCGCGGTAGTGCATCCAAATAAAAGCCGTTTCCCTTGAAGTGGTCACAGAAGATTATATACTCATTTATGCGTGTTCCTTTTGGGGGGAGAGCAGCTCCTTGCACATTCTTTGGACTATTTTCCGTGGCAGCAGGTCTTCGTTTTTTAGGTTACCCTCTTTTCTCTGCTTCTGTGAGCTTGACTTTTTAGATTCCACATATGAGTGAGATCATGCAGTAGTTTTCTCTCTCTCTCTGGATAATTTCACTCAGCCTATGTCCTCCACGTTGTCACAAATGGCAGGCTTTCCTTCAGAATAAGTTCCCGGTTGATTTATTTCACCAATGTCACTCATTCAGGTATGCAGGTTATAGAGGCTTGTTAAAATGCTTGTTTCATTGCGCTGCAGGTACAGTATGTTTGTAAGTGACCTTCTTTTTAAAAAATTGTTACAATTCTATGTCCCCAAGTATACTCTCAGGGAGGAAGCAGGAGGTTGTGTTGTAATTGGAGATTCCTTTCGGGCATTGATATTTTCTTGCTGGAGCCTACATCTAGGTAATGAAAAAGACCCTGTGGGTTAATAAATAAGATGGCCACTGTCACAGGAGCTGTGGGCTGGCCATCGATATCCATCCCTTCCTTCCTCCATCCATCCATCCATCCATCCATCCATCCACCCATCCATCCATCCATCCACCCATCCACCCATCCATCCACTTCCAAAGAACATGAGCCACAACCCCTTACCTCAAGATGCTTGGTTTTGTTTACATGGTGGTATTTCCACCAGGGTCCAGGGAGTACCTGCTTTGGTTAAGTGAGGGGAGATGGCAATGGTACTGAATCCTTGCCTTCTCTTTTTTCTCTCAATGGAAATCCTGGAATAACTTTTGAAAACCACTAGTTCAGAGAATACGTTATCTGGAGGGTCAGAAAAGAGTTTGTGTTCAGAAGGGTCTAGGGAGGCTTCATTTCTCTCTCACTCTTCTGAGATTATTAAAACAAAACAAAACAAAACAAAACAAAACAAAACAAAACAAAACAAAAATGTCCGTTGAGCCCTAGCTGGTTTGGCTCCGAGGATAGAGCCTCAGCCTTCGGACTTAGGGGTCCCGGGTTCGATCCTGGTCAAGGGCATGTACCTTGGTTGCAAGCACATACCCGGTGGGAGTGTGCAGGAGGCAGCAGATTGATGTTTCTAACTTTCTCTCCCTCTCCCTTCCTCTCTGTAAAAAAAAATCAATAAAATATATTTTAAAAAATGTCCATTTACCAATCCTGTGTCTCTGCTTTGAAAGTCAGTATAAACACAAAATCCCCCACATATTTATTTATTATTATTTTTATTTCAGAGAGGGAGAGAGAGAGAGAGAGAGAGAGAGAGAGAGAGAGAGAGAGAGAGAGAAAGAGAGAGAGAGAGAGAGAAACGATGAGAGAGAATCATTGGTCAGCTGCCTTCTGCACGCCCCAGGATCGAGCCCGCAATGATTCAGTATGTGCCCTGACTGGGAATCAAACTGCAACCTTCTGGTTCATAGGTCGACACTCAGTCACTGAGCCACGCCAGCTGGGCCCCCACATATTTACATCTATGACTGCGTTTTGCCTTCACAATTCTCTACAATTAAACTCTTAAAATAGAGTAAAGCGAGGAGGACTTTGGCCCAAGAGTAAAATACGTCATCGAGCTGTGTGTGCTAAATGCAGGGCCCACACAGGCTGTGTCAGAGCCACGAGGAAAGCTTGTTAAAAACGAGGCTTTCAAATTCCAGGTCAGACATCAAATCAGAATCCCAGAGTAAGGCCCATGTATTTCAACAAGGTTTTCTCTGCATAAAATAATACCTCCTAAATACAGATGTACACAGAACAAGTCCGAAGGTGGAATGGTGCTAGAATGGATTGAAATAAGCTTGATGCCAAGTTTGTCTTATGCACTTCAGATGACGGAGTGTGATGAATAATTCTTTGAACCCCTGATAGTAATGGAAAGTTTGGTATCATGGTTAACGGATTCTGGAGCCAGAATATCAGGATTCAGCCATAGTTTGTCACTTAATAACAGTGTAACCTTGAGCAAAGTTTTAATAATTTCTCTGTGCCTCAATTTCCTTCTCTGTAAAATGGAGATAATATTAATGACATCTGCTTCAAAGAGTTTTTGTGAAGATTATAGGAGACATGAGTGAAAAGTACTTAAGACACTATTAGGCACACAGTATGCCCTCAATAAAAATCGCTATTATCATTACTTGTACCTCTAATTTATAAAAGTAAGCATTTTGCTTCCTATTGTGAAGTTTTTAAATAAAGAGCTCAGGCCTACTTAAGAAGAAAGTGGAAAATAAAAAAAGGAAGGAACAATGATTGCTCAGATGAGAGAGAGAGAGAGAGAGAGAGAGAGAGAGAGAGAGAGAGAGAAAAGATATGCATTTATATCTAAATTCATTGTATTAAAGTACATAATGGGGAAAAATCTTTAATTTTTTTTGGAGTAGGATTTTAAAGTAACAGATTCTAAAGTTGCTACATTTTGCATTTCTGTAGCACTCTGATAAAAACAACAAAAGTGATATAATCCAGACAGACACAGTAGATGGCGCTTTAGACTTAGCTTTAAAAGCAATCAGTACAAGATTGGGAAAACTGAAGCACATTTTAATTGGGCATTTTTTTTTCTTTCTTCACCACTAAGACGATTTCATCGCAGAGTATGTGCCTCTAAGAAGTAAGGATTTTTTGGAAAGAACTGGATAATAATTTTAGCAAAAATAAATCTCCAAATTGCTATGTTTGGGCCAGGTTTGTCACTTGGAAAGTTTTGTGCTTTCAATCACAAATATATATGAAAGTTATTTTATTTCAAAATACTGCCTTATTTATGAGAGTTTACCCCAAAACTTTGTCTTGGTATTAGATATTTTTGCTCTTAGGTGTGTTCCCCCCCCATTATTATTATTATTTTAAATAAAAATGTAGTCATATTTAACAATTCAGTTATAGTTATTCTAATAGGTCTTCAAATACAAGTCTACATTTAAGGATGATTATAGGACTTTTATTACAACTGTACTGTGCTTTACATACTTGATCTTAATCTTAGTAATAACTCTATGAAGATGATTATTTCCTTTTTCAAATGATAAACTGTCTCAAAGATGTTTAGTAACTTGCCAAGCTCATATACTTAGTCGCTACTTTAAGAGTTACATCCATGCATTAAAGTTGTATTTTTTAAGAACCTACTGTGTGCTGGGCATGCTGAGTCCAGGGCATACTATAGTGGCCAAATCTGACAGGGGCCCTGCCTTGTGGACCTTGTCGATTATTAGATATTTGATAGAGTCTTTAAAGTCTATAGGATTGGAAGTAGGTCATGGGGATGCAAAGATGTATTCATTCACATGCTTGCTGGATAGACCAAGGAGAATTTTCAGCAAAGAGAAAGAATCATACCTACCTTGAATGTAGTACTGTACTAAAATATTTACTTAGGTGCATTCATTGTAGCCAAGGAAAAGCAAGACCTCCTTTCTATCTCCAACTCTTGACAGTGAAGTAATTGAATCAACAGTAAAAAACAACATGAACTAAACTGTCTTCTAGATAAGAATCTGGATGAATAAGAAAATGTGAGTATACCAGAATGTCAAAATTTTCCATTGGTTAAATAGTATTAAAAAATCTAATGCAAGCCGAAACCGGTTTGACTCAGTGGTATAGCGTCGGTCTGCAGACTGAAAGGTCCCAGGTTCGATTCCGGTCAAGAGCATGTACCTTGGTTGCGGGCACATCCCTGGTAGGCGGTGTGCAGAAGGCAGCTGGTCGATGTTTCTCTCTCATCGACGTTTCCAGCTCTCTATCTATCTCCTTTCCTCTCTGTAAAATATCAATAAAATATATATTTAAAAAAAAATCTAACGCAAGACAGTGCCAGTCAGTAGTGGGTGTCTGAGAGACTAACGTAGTTTGTGCACAGAAAGAACATGGTAACTTCTAGATGGCTTATGCCATTTGATGTTTTATGCACAACCAGGCTAGTGATACCCTGAATTGCTAAGAACCCTTTTCATCTTGGGACATTTACATTTTTTTAAAAATTACTTTTTCTTCAATGAGTTTTACTCTGTTGTTTTCATATATGATCCCAAGCTCCTGTGGTATAGAAAGGTGTGTTAATTGATGGGGGAAAATAGAACAAGAGTTTTAAATAGATTTTAGAACTCCTGACATGGTATAAAATTTTATATATATGTTCTAAGAAACATTACTGTTTTTTGGATACAGGTTCCAGGGGCAGAGGATGATGCCTTTATGGCTCCTTTTTCCTATTAGTACTTGTTTTGTCTTAACTTTTGCATATACTCTGCTGAAGAGCAGGCAGTTGTAACTTAAACATACAATTAGCTATTTCTGATAAGCTGTTACCTGTGGTTCTAGGTAGAAAAATCAAGAAGTAAAATAGCTTCTTAACTTGGTGTATTTAAGCCCCTTGTTTTGATGCAGTATTTGTGGAATTAATAGTGATCTTTTAATAGTAGTCCTGTCACACATAATAATAGTATCTATCAAATAGTGTATGGGAGGATTCAACTAAATAATAAATGTAGTGTTTAGTGCAGGATATGGAATGTAATAAAGCTTGATGTGTTAGTTATTGTCGTCATCATTACCATCATGAATAACATGCAGTATATATCATAAAGCATAAATAATAAAATCACCTAGAGACAAGGAAGAATAGGAAGGTCAAGTTGATTAGCCTCTTGTTTCTAGGAGCAGATTATTCTAGGAGTTAGGAGAGAGATTTTTCAAGACATGTTTAGCTTTTATTCATGGATTGATGACAATATGGATAGCTCTCTTGATATAAGGAAAATATAATAATGTTATCAAATTGATTGTAAGCCTCACTGAGGGCAGGAGCTGCATTTTATTCACCTTGTGTTGTTAGCTCCCATTTTAGTGTCTGGCCCATGGTTGATATTCCATTAAATACTTGGATTCATCTGTCTATGTTTTCTTCTTTGTTTTTCATTTAGTTTCCAAAATAGTTGCTGTTTCCCTGTTCAGAATTTCTTATGAGTCACATGAGCAATGTGACTCTTTTAGAATAATTGATTAAAATACGGATATTTTAGGGATGAGGCTATTTTGTTTGAAGCAAATTACTTGGGAGACAAGAGTTAATTCAACTTAAGGATGTTCAGGCTTAGCATGTTTTCCATAGAAAGGCAAATATGTGGTCTTAAGAAACAAAAAACTTGCCCCAGATGGTTTGGCTCAGTGGATAGAGCGTCGGCCTGCAGACTGAAAGGTCCCAGGTTTGATTCTGGTTGGGGACATATACCTTGATTGAAGACACATCCCCAGTGGGGGCTGTGCAGGAGGCAGCTGATCGATGTTTCTCTCTCATCGATGTTTCCAGCTCTCTATCCCTCTCCCTTCCTCTCTGTAAAATTTCAATAAAATGTATTTTTTTTTAAAAGAAACAAAAAACTTTATCTTCATTTTGTACACAGGGTGGGGCAAAAGTAGGTTTACAGTTGTTCATATGGAAAATAATACAATAATTAATAAAAAATAACACAAGAGTAAACTGTGTTTCACATACTCACCACTGTAAACCTATTTTTGCTCCATCCTGCATATCAGGCAGTCACTAATGTTTAACACTTAAGTTACCTTGTGCACTGGTGTATATATGGTAATGGAAAAACTTGCTGCCTAAAATGTTGTATCTTTGATTAAATATGTAAGATATTTCCTATTTTAGAGAATTTTACATAGCCCAGCAAAACATTCACAACTATAGGATACATGGTATTTTTCTGAAATGAATACTGATTATCAGTAGAGAAGTGTGTCCGTAATACTTCAAGGAAAAGCTCTCTGTCCTTTGGAGTTGTATTAGGATAAGTATTAAATTGGACATTGGGGTTAGTTAGTATTCCTATTGCATACACAGGCCCAGAGTGACTCATCATGGTCTACAGGAATATTGTAGGTATGAACCTTTGGGACAATGGACTCTCAGGCTCAGTTGTTCTAGAATTCCCAAAGGTCCAGTTCAGATTAGGGGACATTTTGTACTTCTTTAGTCATAGAATTACTGTCTCCTTATTTCCTACAGGTAGACAGTGAAATCTGGGGTGTCTTATGTGACAGAGTAGAAATAGTATGGAACTCTTGCAATAGGAATTGGGGTCTGGAGGTAAATGCTACTCAGTATGCAGTGTATACCTTGATTTTTGTTTTGGTGGTGAATTAACTTACAGTCTATGCAGTTTGGAGTTGTGGTTTTGTATCCATTGAAATGTACTATCATTCATTGGTCTGGAATTGGGTGAAGCTTGGAATATCATCTAGTTGTCAAAGGGCTTTTGGTGTTTTTCTTCTATGGCAGTGTGCTATAGTCAAGGGAAATTTTAATAAATATTTTCCAAAGACTAGAACATGAAAATTAAATTATTTATTAACCAAATAAGGCAACAGCCTCTAGCCTTTAATGTAGCATTCATTTTCCCCCCTAAAACTTAGTGTCCCCTTTGTTTAAAAGACTTGAGCAGAGAGGAGTAAGAATGGTTAAAAATTTTGAAATTGAAAAGTTGAAATATGTCTCCTCTTGATCCTATGATCACAAGAGGTGCAAACAGTGGACCTCTTTATTAGATGAGACTTCAAGTTTATATGAATTTAGAATATTAATTATATTTTAACCATAGTTGCATGTTTTTAAAATTTCTGTAAAACATAATAGCCTCGAAACTATTCTGTTGTTTTGTAAGGTGATCTTATGTGGCTACAAAGTTGTTTATAATTAACCCCAAAGTTACCTCATTTTCAAAAGGGCATCTTCTCCAGCTTAGTGTTTATTTGCAGAATAAATCACATTTTCCCTGTCTTATTAAAATGATGGAACTGTTTTCTAGCACATGGAAACATTTCTGCTTCTCATGTTCTTTTGAGCACACAACTCCATGTGATTTACAAATGTTGATTAGTGCCGGGGTGATATCCAGCATCTAGAAGGGTTCAGGAATCTGAAGAAAGGCTGCCTGTAAATTAATAAAAGAGCCTAGAAATATAATATAAATTTGTCATCCATGGGGGAGCCAGAGGAAGTTTAACTGTAGTAGCTAAGTTCTCTCTCTCTCCCTGGACCCAGGGCTCTTTTTATTCCCACATTTTTCCCTATAGCAAAGTACATATACATATCAAAGGTAAGGTTTAGTATATAGTATGCATTGTCAGGTTGGGGAAATGCCCTCGGCTGTTCAGCTGTTTGGCCAGCAGGAGGCAGTAACATGTAAATTGGAATGCCCTCAGCTGTCGGTAACAGGCAATAATATATGCAGATCTTCAGGTTTGGGGAAATGCTTTCGGCCATTTCAGTAGGCAATAACATGTATTCAGCCCTGCTGAATATAGAAGCCCGTCAACCTTTTGAAGACTTCTTGCATTTATGATGACATGCTGGAATTAGCCTCCAGCATTGGTAAAAGCAATTGATAGTTCCAAATGCCATTAGAATATTCAAACTAATATGTAGCTATTAAATTTTTTAAAATTAGGGATAAACAAATGAATGATTATTAGTTATTCTTTCCAATGTTTTAATTTCAGAATTTTTTTTTTAGTTTTTATTGCTAATGTAGTATCAGTATCATCATTAATAATACAATAGTCATCTCTTCATGTTACTGAATGCTGGCCAAACCAAAGGCAGAAAATTCTCCTGGCTTCATTACAGAGAAAGGCATAACTAGGAATTTTAAAAGTTGTCTGAAGTTTTGAAAGTATCATTTGAAAGTATCACTGTCAATAACAAAGTTCATACCATGGTTCGATTTTAAGCAGATAAAATCTATGAAGTGTTTCTGTAATATTAATGAACTAGAGGCCTGATGCACAAAATTTGTGCAAAGGTCTTGGCTGCCACCGCTGTGGCAGCCGGGGCCTCTGCCTTGGCCCCCGCCTGCTGTGGCTTTGTCCGGAAGGATGTCCAGTCTAATTAGCATATTATGCTTTTATTATTATAGATTACCAGCTATGCAGGGAGAAGTGATATTAAACCATGTCATACATTCTGACAGTGTATGAACACAGCCAGGGTGCTTATAAAAAAATAGACCATATCGCTGCAGCAAGATGTGTGCCTCTTGTAGTCTAAACTTGTTTCTTTCTTTTTTTTTTTTTTTTAAATTTATTAAGGTATTATCTGTGTACATAGCTTACCATTGCCTCCCTTCCCCCATAGATGCCCTCCCTCCCCAGAGTTTTGTGTCCATTGGTTGTTCTTATATGCATGCATATCAGTCCTTTGGTTGATCTCTTATCTCCCCCAGATCTCCCTACCCTCCCCCCCTCCCTGTCATTTGACAGTCTGCTTGTTGTTTTACTGTCACTATATCTATCTTTCTGTTCATTCGTTTATAATGTTCTTTAATATCCATAAATGAGTGAGGTCATGTAGTGTTTCTCTTTCATTGACTGGCTTATTTCACTCAGCATGATGCTCTCTAATTCCATCCAGGTTGCTGCAAATGATGAGAATTCCTTCCTTTTTATGGCAGCATAAACCTGTTTCTAAGTGACATCTTGAAGTTTGGCCTGGTCTAAAAACATCTTTTGAGGAAGAGGAAGGACAGATGGTATAGCTGCTATCTTCAAGGAAAAAAGAGAAGTGATATTACAATCTTATATTAAACTAGAGGCCTGGTGCACAAAATTTGTGTACTTGCAAGGGGTCCCTCAGCCCGGCTTGTGCCCTCTCAGCCTGGGAGCCCCAAGATTAATTGCCCTGATGGTGTGTGGCTTGGGCCTCCCTCTTTGGGGCGATTGTGGAGCCCCCTGATTGATCGCCCCACCAGCTGGTGTCCTGGGTCTCCTTCTGTAGGGCGATCACGGGGTGATGGTGTGGCCCCCCCCACCAATCGCATTGCACCCACCTTGGCTAGCCTGATGCCAGTGGGTGTGATAGTGTGGTTGTTTGGATGGTCATTCCACTGTTTGGCCATTTGGTCGATTTGCATATTACACTTTTATTATTATAGATGTAATGAGATGAAGTAAAGATGTCCTCTGAAAGAATGAGCAGGAAATAGCTGAGGATTAGGAAAAGATCTTTAGTTGCAATTTGACCCATGGTCCCTCTTTGGTCAGGGTGAGTACAGAAGGCAACTATCAGTGTTTCTTTCTCTATCTACCTTTCCCTTACTCTCTCTCTAAAACCAGTAAAAGCATATCCTTGAGTGAGTGTTAAAAGAAAAGGAAGGTTTGGTGGTTTTGAAGTCACTGCTGGTCTTTTTTAGTGCAATGTTAGGGGTAAAAGAATCCCGGAGGTAAAGATGAAATAAATTATAAAAAAAATGAGCCAAAACCAGTTTGGCTCAGTGGTAGAGCGTTGGTCTGCAGACTGAAAGGTCCCGGGTTCGATTCCGGTCAAGGGCATGTACCTTGGCTGCAGGCACATCCCCGGTGGGGGGTGTGCAAGAGGCAGCTGGTTGATGTTTCTCTCTCATCGACGTTTCTAGCTCTCTATCTCTCTCCCTTCCTCTCTATAAAATATCAATAAAATATATTTTTTTAAAAAGAAAATGAATGAGAGAGATAAAATATTATCCATAGGAGCACCAGGGTTAAAGAAAGGCTATTTTTTCCCCTTGCCTTTTAAAAAAATTATGTAATTGGAAATGATCACATTTGTAAGCAGAGGAAAGGAGCCTTTGGAGAATGAGGGAGGGAAGGTCCTGGAGAGTAGGGGTTGATTACTGACTGACAGATCTTGGGGGAGTCTGGAAAGAACAAGATCAAGTGTATGGGTTCAGATTTAGACCTTGGGAGGGAATATTTAGCGGTCAGAGGAGAAGGTGGACAAAAGATGGGTGAGGTACAGAGGAGCTTCCTAGTGGAGGACAGATGCTATGGGAGGATATGCCACATGACCTCAGGCATCTTATTATAGAAAAGTAAGGCCATCAACTGGGAATGAGGAGAAAGGAGAGAGGAGGAAAGATGTGGTGTAGTTGCAGTGATAAATAGTTAAAATGAGATAAGTTGTTAAGTTTCAGTGAGGACACAATAGAGGACAAACAGTTAATTTTATTTCTTGCCTTTCTTTAGTAAAATTCTTTTTTTTCTTCCTTGAAACAACAAAAGAAAATTTCATGAAAGCTCTCAGATTGTAACTTTTTTTTTCTGCTTCTCATAATCATTTTCAGGAATCTTAATGACTTCAGTGTCTTTAAAGCTCATAACATGGCTTTACTATTGCCAAGAATTGTGAAGACTTCTGTTGTCAGATACTTTATGATGATGTATGTCTTGGATTCAGAAATACAAATGATGCCCTGGCCAGTGTGGCTCAGTTGATTAAGCATGGTCCATGCACCAAAAGGTCACCAGTTCAATTCCTGGTCAGACACATGCCTAGGTTATGGGTTTGATTCCTGGTTAGGGTGCGTGCAGGAGACATTCGATCTGTTTCACACTCACATCGATGTTTCTCTCTCTCTCTAAAATAATTTAAAAAATAAAAAAAGGAAATATAAATTATGATGGTATTATTACTGCTTATAGCTGGATCACAACAAAAGCAATATATATACTTTGGACCTGAAGGTATCTTCAAATGTTACAAGAAAACAGAATCTCTCCAGGGACTTGTTCTAGGAATGTAGGTTGGGATTTTGCCAAGTGTATCGCTTCTGTCACTTAATGGCATAGTTTTGCATGACACAATGTCTGACTCCTCTTGATGCTGATTCCCTCTGCTTCATATGAAAGATATGCTCGAGGTTTGGAAATACACCAAATCAAGAAATAGGCTGATGTGTAAAAGATGTTTGACTCAATCTAAGAAGACTTTTAATTTTTAGAATTTGTGGTGATAATAAAAATGAAACATTACGTACGGGTAGATATCGGTGATAGTTCAGGAAAGTGAGACATTAAATTCCACGTGGCTAACATTAATTGTATCCCATAAACTTGATGAACATCTATAGAACAAAGCAGAGGTCTCTGTAGGTAAGATAGACCCCATCCTTTTACCCAGGTGAATGCTTCATGAAGGAGGGGTCTGTGAACCAGACATTGCAGTAGATGTAGAATTGAGGCCGATTAGGATGGGATGGGGCTAAGAGTGAGTCTTTCGATGAAGAAAATGGCATGAACAGAGGGGGAGATGTGGGACGTATTTAGGAACCTTCTTTCTTTGGTTCCTTCTCTGAAAGGAAAGCCTTTTGGCCATTGCTCATTGATACTATGGAGGACAACATAGCATCTTTTTTGGTTTGTTTTACTTTAATGGGAATTGTCTAGTCTTACCTGCTACTCTAAACTGGAAAGAAACTACAAGAGACATGAAGGTCTTTCTTTACATTTGAACAGTTGATATCTCAGTTCAGCTTAACTGTACAGTGTTTTCAAGATACATTTATATGTAAGATGTTATATATAAGATGATGATGAACAAGATAAAAATCCTGCTCTCAATAATTGCATATTCTGTTAAAAGGAATTTTACTACAGAAATTTTAATTATTAGAGCAAACTGTATTAATGTTCAGTATATTAAACTGTGTAAGCAAAACAAGTTATGTATATTTTATATTCCCCTGGTGATTCTAGAGCTGCACTGTCCATTATGTCTACCACTGGCCACATGTGGCTGTTAAAGTGAATGAAAATTAAATAAAATTTAAAATTCAGCTGCACTGTCATATTTTGAGTGCTCAGTAGCTACACATGACTCATGGATACTGGACTGGGCAGCACAGATACTGAGCATTTTCGTTATTGCAGAAAGCTCTGTTGAGAAGTACTGTACTTGGTCAAGAGGTGTAGAACGGCCCTGGCTGGTTTACTCAGTGGTTGGAGGTCGGCCTGCAGGGTCTCTGGTTTGATTTCTGGTCAAGGGCACGAACCTCAGTTGCAGGTTCCCCAGCCCAGGTAGGGGCACATACAGGAGGCAATCAATGTGTCACTTGGATATTTCTCTCTCTCTCTCTCCCCTCTTTCCTCCTTTCCGTTCTGTCTAGAAACCAATGGAAAAAAATATCCTTGAGTGAGAATTAAAAAAAAAAAAAAGGTTTAGGACATATTTTAATTGTTTGGGTCACATGATTGGCTAGTCATTCATCTCTTCAACAGACCTTCTTTAAATGCCTCCCATGTGCCTGGTGTTGTGCTAGAGCCAGGAGATAGAGAAAAGTCCTACTTCCTGCCCATATGATTAGTCTTGTGGATCATAGAGATGATAGATGAATAAAATAGGAAGTGACACATGCCAGTGTCAGAGGAGAAGTCCCGGAGGCTGTGAACATATTTAAGAAAAGGAAAGAAGCAAAACGCAAGACTTGCCTCTGGGGAAAAATGAGTAGGTATTGGCGTGGTTAAGTTGGAGAGAGTGAGTGAAAGGATGATCCAAACAGTGTAAAACACCTGGATATAGAAGAGCATAGCACAGCTTAGGTACTGAAAGGTGTTTACTGTGACTGGATAATCTCTTAGGTCTTGTAATTCAGTGTCATTTTATGATGTTTTAAAAATATTTAAAAAACAGGCTCCTTACTTTGTTGAACCTGGAAGGAGAAAGGCCCCTCTATTTTGGGAGCCTCTTATAGGCACCTTATCCGTGTAGATTCCACAGTTAGAGGAGAAGAATAACAACACGAAGGTGAAAAGAGAAGAAATTGGGGGGAAAAGAAGGAACAAAGAGATGAAGATGGCCAGAGAGAGTTTGAGAGAAATAAAACAGGTAACATTAGATGGGGAATGACAGTACCGTTTATAACCCTGAGATTCCTGCTCTCTAATCAAAAGTTTAGGTCAACCATTTCAAAAGTTCATGTCCCCAGATGGTTAACTGGTCTCACAAAGTATATCATGGGAGAATATTTTTGATGAGAGATTTAAAAATTGAATTTCTATCCTGATTCACTTCATTAGAAAGCCTAATAGAGTTTTCTATGCTGTAGTCTCATGAGACTATGCACTTATAGTATATACAGCCTGGAAGAAATTTGAATGCTATTATTTCATTTTTATAGGCCTACAAATAGTCACTGTAAGATTAAAACCCAGGGTTACACGAGGAGTCGGAGACAGAGGAGGATCAGGGCACAAAAGAAGTGCATCTTTACCCTACCCCCCACCAATTCCAGAGACCATTCCATGTATTACACAGAATCCACTGCACATCATAAATCTCTCACATTTTGTAAATATTTAGCTGTTGTTGATTTATTTCTGCCCACTGGCAGCCATCATGTCTCTCTTCTACACTGTGAAAGTCTGTTTATATGTCTGTGTCGACACCATCTGCTTTTGCATGGAGGCCTCTGGAAGGCAGGAATCATGTCTGTTTACTTTGCATAATGCTTAGCATAGAGCTGTGTACACGGAGCTTTCTTTTTATTTGATGACACTGGTTTCCTTTATGCATTTCTTTCCTTTCCTGTCTTCAGATTGACCAGATCTGCTGATAACTATTAATCCCGTAGAATTACAGAGAGGTGGAATTAACTGCCGACTGCCTGGTCAGGCCGGGCAGCAGAATGTCTCACACAGCTCTATGAGGTCTCATGCCACTGCAAAGAGGTACCCTTTTGTAAAAAAAAAAAAAAAAAAAAAAAAAAAAGATGAAAAATACAAAGATGCCACCCACGTTGGTTTTTATGAAGGAAAAAATCTGGTGTCTAGTTTTACCACCGAGTGCTTGTCAAATAAACTTGGTATGAAATCAAGACTGAATATAGTAAACAGAAAATTCAGATAAAAGCTGCAGTGAAGAAATACTCCTCTTTGCTTTCTTCCCTGTTCTTATTTGGGGCCGGCTCCCGGAATATTGTTGGAGAGGGAATGTAAATTTGGTGCAATGGAGCCGGAGCCAAGTGAATAGTCTCAATTTATTTTTGAAGATGCTCCAGCTCTTGTTTTAGTAAAAACAAATTTTACTACTTTATCCTCCTTCAGTGACCATATATTTAACTCGTCTCACTAAACTGTAAAACAGGGCATCCACACTCTTACAAGATTATTAAGTTTAGTTTTCTTTGTTAGAAAGCTCAGACACTAAAAAGAAACTTCCTAAACTGATATGGTAGCTTTTAAATAATTCCTTAAATCATTTCTTTTCCTTCTCATCTTGCCTCATCTGCCCTTTATCTAGATTTAGCATGAAATTTTAAATTATATTTCAAGGAACCTTCAGGGGTTACTAGCTACCCTTTCCCCCCCTTCTATATCTCTTATTGTCAGTTTTACACATTCCTCACTTTTATTTTAACCCGTTATAAGGGACATTTCTTGTATTATTGGATATCTAGATTCTTCAGTTTTATGTTTATTCTGTAACCTATTGAGGTTTGTATGTGTACAACAGGAACCAACGGCCAGTGTCACCATTCCTGGAATTTAGGTTATGATTTTTGTTATCTCACAATGCTTGTTTGATTCTCCTGGCTTCCTTCGGTTAATACGTTAGCATTGAAATATAAAGATAGCCTTTATCAATTATATATTTGCCTGTTCCTGCCAAGAATCATCAATCATATATTTGCTTGTTTTTGCCAAGAATAATACCTTCTTTGTAAAATCACTTTATAAACTTTATAGAAATATATAAAGTTAATATTCTATATTAAACATTTAAATGGACTACTTGGCAGAAATAATACTGTTCACCTACTGAGCAAATGAAGAATCAAGTTCAGAGAAGCTAAATGGCTTATTCAGAATTCACACAGCTTGGAAGGAACTGAGACTCAAATCCAGGAATGGTTTGACTCCACTTTGCTTGATCTTTCTATGACATCATTTTTCTTCTTCCTAAAAAAATGTTTTTTCAAATATTTTATGATTGTTTTCTATAAATCACATTTGTTTTCTTAACCATCAATGAAGGGTCTTGTTTTTTTAGCTCAACATTTCAGATAAACAACGTCTCAGAGCCTGTAGTATTTATCTTTCACTTTGAAAAAATGGGTTTTTGTTCCAGGACCCTGTCCCAAGGTTTTAGGAATGTGCTAGCATCAGAGTATCCGTATATTAATACAGCCACCGTATATCTAAGAGGAAATACATTTAAGAGAGCTATCTTCTCAAGAACACTGAGTGGAGCCTAGACATATTAAGCAATAATTTGCCAGACTGAGAGGAATTTCCTTCTCTAGATTCAGTTCTGATGGAGAAATTATATGAGGTCTGTAATTGCTGAACCCCTGAAACAGAAGAACAGAATCAGCCAGGAAGAAAGATGGAGAGGTTTTCACTCACATTCACTGTGTATCTGAAACGCAGACTGTGTGCTGGTGATCAGATTGCCAACACAGTTCACTTTCCCATTTTTCAAAGACTACAACTACATGTAGCTTGAGGAAAAATATTATTCTTGGAAAATTATACATTTTGGATCATTGATGTAAAGATGTTTAGTCCTTGGCTGGATTCTTCATTTCTCTTAAAATGGTAGCTATCATGTCAAGCAAATATCTTAGAAACAGCATAATGTAGTTAAAGGATACCATCCCACAACTTTATTTAGATGAATTATTTCACTTCTTTGATCTCAGTATTTTTATGTAACATGTGATTGACACATACTTTTTATGTTTACCAATAATAAAATTTTAAAAATAGTATTGTATTGATGAAAAAGAGATTACACAAGATTGAGGAAACCAATAGAAGACTGGCACAGTACCATTGAAGAACTAAGTGATATGGAACCAGTAAGGAATAGAATAGAGGTAGCTGAAAAGTTAATGCTTTGGAGCAAGAGCCTGAAATAATCACAGTAAGCACAGGGACAAAAGATGAAAGCAGTTTAGTTAACAATGATGGGACACAAAGATGAATCAAGAGGATTACTGTTGTCTGTGAGGAAGAGGACAGAACAGATTGAACTAAAAGATTTTAGAGAAGTGATACAGCAAAACTTCATTGAAATTGAAAACTAAATTTGCAGATAAAAAACATACAGTGAATACAGAAATTGGTAAAAAAAGAATCAGTAGCAACTAGAATCCTGGTTGTTACTGAGGAAACACTTCAGTCTTTCTGGCAAATAATAATAATGATAATAATAATCATCATAATAATAATCATCATCATAATAATAATACCAAAACTCTTGTATAAGGGAGAGAATTAGACTGGACTCAGACATCACAACAAAGTGTAATACTAGAGGAGCAGTGTCAATCAAGTTTTGATGAAAGCAAGTATGGCCTAAGAACATTGTTCCTAGTCAGGATGTCATCCCATATAATAAAAGGCTAATATGCAAATTGTCCCCTTGACCCGCAGTTTGACCAGGGGGTGGAGCCAGTCTGCCAACCACCCATGGCTCCTCCTTCTGGCTTGCCCTGCCCCCAATTAGCCCCACCCACTCAAATTGGGGCTGGCCAGTGTACAAATTCATGCACTGGGCCTCTAGCTGAAGAATAAAGGTAACAGGCACATAATCTTCAGATGTGAAAGAATTCAGAGAATATAGCATCAGTGAAATCTCACTGGGAAATCTACCTGTTAAAATTTAGCCAACCAAGAGATGAATCAAAATAAAAGCTGATTGTGAATCTTAAGTAGATTTACATATAAATCTAAGATTTAGAAACTATATGCACTGTGTTAACAGAACAGAATGGGAAATGCTTTACATCATGGCAAATAAAACAAAAGTTGAGAGATAGGTGGAAAAGAAGTGAAAGTTATTAATCTACTTATCTTTTATAGCAAGAATTCAGTCAATACTGTCTAAACTTTAATAGTTTTAGTCCTAACCAGTTTGGTTCAGTGGATAGAGTGTCGGCCTGTGGGCCCAAGGGCTCCAAGTTCAATTCTGGTCAAGGGTACTACCCTGACCCCAATACACAGCTTTTTAAATCGTGTTTTTTCTTCAAAGTTAGAGGATTTTTACAATTAATATTCTTGGAGTGGAGAATTTATCTAAGGCTTAAGATATATATATATAATTTTTAAAAGCAAGTAACACTCTTATCCCAGAAATAATAAATTTATTTCTGTTCATTCTTCTACCCTGTCTGGAGTGATTCTCACTAAATGTTAATACTGAATATTTCTCAATGGTGAGATGTAGGATCATTTGTTGCATTTTTCACTTGTTATTATTTTATATTATTTGAATATTAATAGTGACAATGTTTTAGTGACAGTGATACAATGAATTTATTAGCCTGAGAAACAGATGTATGCCTACATGTTTTTTATACACAGTTTTATACCCTCATTTCTTCTGAAGTGTTTCATGACCCTTCTTCTTTTGCCACCATGTTTAAGGGCTGCACCATATTTTATGGATATTAGATTTCTTCTTCCAATCTTAATTTCAGTTTCTTCATTTGGAAGGACAGAGTTAGATTATATGAGTAGTTTGCAATGTTTTTCTTTAAACTGTAGAACATTCCAATAAATAAAACAATTTATAACTCTTGGAATATAGTTTCAAAGTTGTACAAATTAGGTAATTTCTGAGGTTTATTCCAATACCATAAAAGCTAGTTGTTTTCTTCGGAATATTTTTTTTGAGTGACTGTTTTCATGGTTTAAAAAAAAAATCAGGTAATAGCCATAATCTTGAGTCAAACTTTTATTAAAGTGAAAGGGAGGGGCATGTAAAAACCACTTAGTCAACTTTTATAACTTTTAGATACAAGGAAACCAATTTAAGTTGCTTGCCTAAAATGAATGAGACTTGAGCCAGATCTCCTCACTTCCTGTGCTTTTCTTTCTTCAACAGTACATGTAAATACATGCACACACACACACACACACACACACACACACACTTAATCGATGGGCAGGAAAGATACAATTTTATCTTAACCTATTTCACATGTAGACCAACTTGTAAATGTCAGGAACTATGCCTAATTTATAGTATATTTATTTTCTTCCTCATGAAAAGGGATCAGCAGTGCAGGCATTGTTGAACTCTGAAGTTCCAGGAGTTAGAAAGGAAAGTGAGTGGGATTCAAAAGCATTTACTTGTCAAAGATTCGGAATTTACTGTGGTTACTGAGATTAAAATAAAACTAAAACTTGACTTGGCAGAGGATTAAAAACCAAGCAGCTCCAAAGTGTGTGTACAGCATGGAGAAGATGCCATTTTCCCTTCTGGCGTCCACGGGGGAAGGGAGTATTGTTTCTTTGTGTAGCTGGAGCTGATTTGTTTCGTTATGATTTCAACATGCCTACAAGGCAAACCCCAGAAAACAATGCGTAACAGCACTCACCAGAACAAATGGTGCTTTTCCCCCCCCTATATCCCCTCACCCCCTTTAAGGTTTTTCAAATAAAATAGCAGTGTGTTTTGTTTTGTTTTTAGATTTCAAACTGTTTAAGTGTCTTTGATATGTTTGCCTATTGGGTGTGGCAGGTTTTAGAATCTTAAGTTGTATTACAGGTTCCTAAACGAGAAAGAGAATGAAAGGTGATGTGGCTTGATTAATGGAATGTGCAGAATGTGGAGTTGTGACAGGTATGAGAGTCTGCCTGAGGCTGCTTTTAGCAATAGACCTTCTTGTTAAAAGCCCTGTTATTATTGGAAATTTATTTTGGAAACAACGAAAGGAGAAAATTTGACAGAAAAGTAGAATAAACCACTTTGTCTCATATTTCCTTTCTACACAGGCACTTTGAAGAGATACCTTAAATATTGTGAAGTCTTAATTATCCTGGGAGAGAATGCCATGATCACTGTCCTCACAAACATGAGTAAATGCACATGGCACTGCACTAGGTATAGCACAGAGAAAAATAGCAAACAAGATCCTTATCTTGTTGGAGCTTACAGAGAGTTGGTATCCTAGCATGCAGTTCCACAAACCCGAGACTCATTTTTCCACACGCTCTGTAAACAGCCCCTCCCTTCCTGCCTTCTCTATCTTCAATGGTCCTCGCAGCTGGCAACCTCATATTCATCTTGAGTCCTTATGTTCCCTTAGTCTCCACAACGAATCTATCGACAAGCGTTGTCTCTTCTGTCTCCGAAATTGCTTTTGAATATCTTTGCTTCCTTTTCTCCATGCTCATAACCATTGCCCTGTTTAGGCCCTTTTTATCCTTCAGTCCCATTCTTAGGAGAGCCGCCGTTCCCCGTGTAGGCTTCCCCAGTCCACCCTCCCTCCTTCTCTCAAATCTCTTTCTTTAAAAGACAGATCTGGTCATACCATTCTCTGGCTTAAAAACCTTTGATAAGTCTAACTCCTTAGCTTATCACGCACGGGTTTCATCGTCTGGCTCCATCTACTTATTCTCCACTCATTTTCTACCACAGTTTCTCCCTCCCCAACTCTCTGTTGCCAAGCACACGTTTACCCTTGTCCCACCAACTCCCCCAGAGTTTCCTTGAGCTTGCTTTTCCTCCTCGTGCTTTGATCGCACTGTTCTTTGCTGGAGCTTATAGAGAGGAACCGAAGAAACCAAGATCTTACAAAGAACACTCTTGGCAGAGGAGGGCAGAAGAAACAAGCCATGTTCCCAGAACCAGGCAGTAGGTGCAACCATTAGGAATGAGTTCGGACGGGTAACTGCAGACTACCTCTTTCCGAGGCCAACCAGGAGGAAGGTCTTGGCTCTGTAAGGCACTGGAGGCAGAGCAGTGATGAAACTGGCTGGTAATGATGTTTAGTGGAGGCCTCCTTCCTGTTGATACAGATAGTCAGGAGCCCACTCTTATTTCATAGCTGGAGGACCGAGGAAAAGAGCCATAGTCGATTCCCAGTGGAGCAGTTAAGTTCCAGAAAACCCATTTCCCTCATCTACCTACGACTCCTATCTCATTTCACTTTCCAAGGAGCAAAGAATGGATCGGAGCCCACAAGATTAAGTCTTCACATTGATGCATTGTTAAAGAGTCTAGAGAGTCACGGTTGGCAAACTGTGGCTCGCGAGCCACATGCAGCTCTTTGGCCCCTTGAGTGTGGCTCTTCCACAAAATACCACGGCCTGAGCGAGTCTATTTTGAAGAAGTGGCATTAGAAGAAGTTTAAGTTAAAAAAATTTGGCTCTCAAAAGAAATTTTAATCATTGTACTGTTGATTTTTGGCTCTGTTGACTAATGAGTTTGCCGACCACTGGTCTAGAGGATAGGGTCAGAGAAGGCGAGTCTGAGGAGTAAACTGACTGAAGGAAAACCGCAGCCAGAGTTCCTGAGGAAACTGAGGCTTCCCCATGCTTGTGCCCAGGCGTGCTTCTACCTAAACCTTGCATGTTCTTGGTTAACTTTTGTCCATTTTGTACATGTTTGATTCTTCAAAAATTTTTATATTATGTAAGTAACATATTAATATATTCAAAATATTCAGAATATCTGTGGAGAGTACTTTAAGTTCCCCTCACAACCATCCTTTGCAATCCCAGGAACCACTCCACCAAGAGCAGAAAATGATGCCTCTTTTCAATTTGGGATCTATCCCTTAGACTTTTTCTTTGCATTGACTTAGAAATAGAGGTGTTGGTAGATAAATAGGCTTATGAAAGAAAGACATATAGTATTGCTTTATTGCTTTGTGTTTGTGGGTACTTTCCCCCCCAAAAAACAGTATCATACTGCCTCTCATTAGGCAAAGTTGCTTTTTAGATTTTACAATATATCTTGGAGAACTTTTCATTTTTTCCAACTTCTACCTGGTATCATCTTTAATGCTAGCCTGACTTCTTCCTCTTCTCTTGGTGGTCTCACATGGACAATTAGAAGGTTAAAGGGGGGGAAAAATTACAGCAACCAAGTATTGATTCTGATGCCATTATGTAAGGAATAAGCTTTCAATTGTTGGCTGGAGGAGGAATGTTTTCCTTAAAAATTAGAATGTTGGACCCGGTTCAAAGGACATCACTGACATTAACACCCTCTCCCCTCTGCTTACTCCCCCCTCTCCCCCTCCCAATTACTGGCATTGCTGGAAATTAAATGGAACCAGGGATCTTTGTGGTATATATATGTACATCTGGTTTTTCCTTTTCCATATGCCTAAGTTCCCCCTTCTCCATTGCTTCTGTTTAGCAATTAATTTAAATTCCCAAATTAATTCAAGAAGCAAATTTGAAATCTGTAAAATGAGGGGGTTAGATGATCATTTAGGGCTTTTTACACCTTTAGGATTCTTTTATGTTACAGACAAAAAAAAAAGTATAAGACTGAGTCAAAGTGAATGGGAGGTTCTGAGACATTTGTGCGTGTTTTATGCTTTGATTTTAAAGATTTAAGAGGTACCATCATACACCAGGAGCAAAGGGTGAGGAGTCAGGAATGGAAGGAATCAGCCCCAGCCCATCACTGATTCTCTGTGATTGTAGGTCACTCCTTGCTCTTAAATTTTCCATCTGTAACATGTAATAGATTATTTCTGGTTCTAAACTTACCCAGGGATGTTTTGTAAAAATAAATAAAAAATAAAAATTATCACTGCCTGTTATTCTGTGCTCCTTGGTACAGATTCTACATAAATTAATGGCAGCATTGGGGTGCCATTAAATTAAGAAATTTCTTGAGAAGTACCTAGAATACGTCACCTAAAGTTTTCATTATTTCTCTTAGGCCAACGAAGAGTGTTCTATGTTAGGTAGAACAATGCTGAAGACTGATAGAAAAGTAAAAGGTTTATAACACTGTAGGAGCCCATGGATGCTGGATATGGCTCTTTCCAACTGTAATGTGCTGAGCCATTTGGTGCCTTTTACAATAATTAGCAACCTCTCTTTTAGTTTAGTTTGCATTTTTTTTGTTGGTATATTTGTATTTATGTTGTTCAAATATTCTCCGTGAGTAGTCATTTAAACAATCTTGGAATAGAAAGTCATAAGCAAAGTTTGCCACTTTACTTGAATTCTAACCCTTCTTGTAGACATATTGTGTCAAATTCTCATTCTAAATTCCCCTTTTCACCTTCTTGTGATTGGTTGCTTTTTGTTATAAGAAACATGTAAGAAACTCCTTGAAAAATACCTGTTGTTCTTTCAGTTGAAACGAAACACCAGTAAAATTTCTCTTTAAATAAAAAACAGTTGTAGAAAGAAGCTATTTCTCTGAGGGAAGACTTTAAAGAAATGGATTCTTTTCTCAGGCACTGCTTTCCAAATTGACGTCGGCCCAGGGGGTGTGAAAATTCTTCCAAAGCTTCCTGTCCGTCGGGTGCACAATACCGACACATGATGGCATGAAGTCCAGTCGTGTTCCCTGTGTCTTTTCTGCATCTGGAGGCTATTCTGTTGTGATGTGAAAAATTAAGATTACGATTTTTAAAGTATATATTTCACAATCACAGTATTTATAAATACATATGAAACTTGTTCTGTGTATAACCCATGAGAAGTGGAACAGTCATGTTTATAACTCAGTAGGTAAACTGCTCTGGAATGCTTCCGACAGTCTCAACTGAGGTGAGGCATTATGAACTGATTTGGTCAGGAAGGGTCTGTTTCCTTATTCAGCAGTTTCATATGAATTTAAAAAGATGGCTGGTGTTCGCTTTAGTTTCCAACTTAAGTTGGTTCTGTCACTAGAACGTGTTTTCTTTTTATCTGTAGATTTGGTAGAATTGGCCTTGGAATGTGGCTTTGCCGATAAAAAGTAAAGGTAACTTGTTTGATTCCTCTTGAACTTTAGAATTCAGATCAGTCTAGTAATCAAGAAGGGCAATTGGGAGGATATGCTGATGTTTTTCCTTTCTTTACTTGAAATCACAAGCTACATTTTTTACTTTAAAAATTACTATATTGAAGTAGCAGAAATTTAATAGCATCATAGAAAAGTTGGAAAAATGGTGAGGGGAATGAACTGTAAGGGACAGGATTTGCCCTGGTCTTGAGGAATACAAAATTCTTGATGTATTCCAGACTTCCCGTAGCACATTCCCCCCCTCCCCCCTTTCTGTGAGAATGTTGTATGTTATGTTGTATGCCTGCATGGGTCATCCTGCCTTCGGGGAAAGAGTGGTATATTTATTTTCTAATTACAATCTAATTTTTACATGTGGACTTGGATGAGTCACATCACTCTGCCTTCATTTCTTCATCTGTAAAATGATAGTGGTTATATAATTTGAGATTTGTTTAATTCACTGGAGGCAAACCTTTTGAGATACAGAGATTACTTTCACTGTGAATGAATTTAAGACAGGAAGATAGCATTGCCACATTTGCGCATTCTTCTACCTTTAAGAATGGAACCACTTTTTTTTTTTTCCCCCTTTGGCATAAAAATAGTGATTAGGCTCCCAAGATAGTTTGAGTGCCTCATGCATGTTCTAGCTGGCAACAATCTGAACCATCTTGCAATTCAGCATCTGGTTTATACATGAGACCCCTATAATTAGCCAGTAGTATTTCTCGGCCTTGTCTTTCAGGAAGATTTATGGCATTCCTCAGGTGGTGTCAGGTAGCAAGCAGAAGACTAAATAGCGAGCTCTCTTAATTTAGAAAAATTCCGTCCCCTTGATACCAATATTGCTAAAATAAAATATTATTCTTTATTAAAAAAATCGGCTTCCCTCTTCATTTGAAATGATTGATAACTTGACCATTTGAGCCACCTAAGAGTTGTTTAAGCTCCTTGGGTGTGGTTTTAGAGTTTTAGGAAATCTCAGAAGAGCTGGCTTTTGGAGGGGATGGGCTGGTGGTGTGTTCTGGAGTGTTATGCAAGGAAGACTTATTAAGCCGGGTGCTTTTCATGTCTGTATCTGCCAGAGTGAAAAACTGTGGGGGCAAGAGTTTGTCTCAGTACAAGTTTTCATGTGTTCTCTTCCCAGGACAAAATGACTTCTTAATGCATGCAAGAATCCAAATAATTTATAGGTAATCAATATCAACAAAAGGTGTGCTTATTTCTGACGAGTTACAAGTTAATACACGCTCCCAAGGCTGTGTTCTGCTTAAACTGTAATTAGCAGAGAAATCTTGTTAAACAGGATTTTCTGAAATGAAGCCCGTTAATTATTCCAGACCCTCTGGTTTTATGTGGAACTATTATCGTGGCGTGAATTGAAAGCTGGTTGTGCAACCTACTTATTTGGAACGTTCTTCACCTCAAATTTGGCTTCAAATCCCCGACTTCTAGTATAAAGGGTACAGTGAGAGGCGACAGATTTCTGAGCCGAACTCTTTCCCTTAAAAATCCCTCAGTGATCCAATTGCCTTGTACGAGTGGATTCCCATCAAGGGTTTGGGTTTGGTCAGTTTCAGGAAATCTTATCTAAACATTCTTTTAGGGATGTTTAGACCCATAGGAATCAAAATTATCAACACAGTGATGACAGTGTAATTAGCCACATCTATCAGCAGTGCTTCATCAACTATATCTGAAGCTGCTGAAAAGTCCGCTCTGGTAAAATTCTAGCGCTACCCTTGACTCATATTAATGACCCTAAGGATTTTGAACTGAGCTCTGTAAATGGCATTGACCCTAACCTGGAACTTACAGTTTTACCTGTAGGTAAAAAGTGTACAAAGTTAAAAAACTAGCTCAAAACCAAACTCACTTACAGCTAGGATAAATGATGGTAGAGTGAAAAAATGGACAGGAAGAAGTTTTAGCGAGTAGGACCCTCAAAGGAAGCTTAAATAAGTGCTTTTCGCATTCAGGTTTTTTTAAAAAAAAATCACCGTCTAAACGGTTACAGCAGATTTTATGTAAATTGTTCGTGCTAAATATTTGCAACGTATATTCCTATTTCTTTATACTTCCCATTTGATGAGGGTTTAAAACCGTGGTTTGCTGGAGGGGAAAAATAAACCCAAACCTAAACCGCATAGAACAAATTGAATTACAAACCTGGTGTGGTCCTTTAACTCAATTACATCTAATTTGTGTTATTTTAGCCATCCCGGGTGGCAGCTGTTCTGTGCGAATGCCCACAAACATTTTCAATGTAAGAATTTGTCCTGATTATAGCTCCTTAAGGTTAGTAGTAGTCTATTTCTACTTTAATGGGCAAAGTTATAGATTAATTTAGTGTATCAGGACCTTTTTAAAAACTAAACATTTAGTTGGTCCTTTAAATAGGCTTTTAAAAAATTAAACATCTAATGTGTACTTTAAATGTTAATTTAAAAATATTTTTATAACTTTACCTTATTTTCTTATTTCTTATGCTTCTACTTAAGTTTCTTCTGAAAAATAACCTCTTAACTACTTTATCCAGGCAATTATGAATTTGAGGGCAAGGAAATACCAAATTTTAGATTTTGTACTTAAATATCATGACACCCTAAACCAAAACTTGGAATGATCTGGGAAGAAAGATATGAAAAAAATACTGTTTGGTTCAGTATAGTTCAGCTAGAATTGAGTTAGGGTTGAGTCTGAACTTGCAGAAATGAAGACATTGGAACCGAAGGGATTCATGCAAAAGCAGATACAGGAATCCCGTATATGATTGGTGTCTAACAACTGATAGTACACCCTTCACTCATCTCCCTGTCTTTAATTATTACCTTTTTTTTTCCTTCTGGAGATTCATCTTTTGAGCAAATACTTAGTTTAATTCATTGCACATTACTAACTTGAATAGGAAAAGAATGTAAGTGTCTATATAATCTTAGAAGTGAAATGTGAAGAATACCAGTGTAGAAGAGAACATGATACCGTGTTTCCCCGAAAATAAGACATCCTCCGAAAATAAGACCTACTTCATGGAAATATAATACATCCCCTGAAAATAAGACCTAGTGCATCTTTGGGAGCAAAAATTAATATAAGACACTGTCTTATTTTCGGGAAAACAGGGTAGAAGGACCTCAACTAATTTTCTAAGGTGGACAAATGCTAAGTAGAGAATATAGTGAAGCAATATTATGTAACAAAGAGAAATGGAAGAAAAATCTTAATTCCTCAAAAATGACCCGTGAATATGCTTGGAAAGACATTGTTTTTCTACTACATTCAGTAATTTTCTAATAGCAACTGAACTGCTGCTGTGGGTTAGGTCTTGTTCTAGGTGCTGAACCTTCAAAGATGAGTTAAGTTAAGGTCCCTACTTTGGAGGAACTTACCTGTAATAGTGATGGCAAGCATGTAAATAATAATTTCTAGCACCGTGTGGTGAGATAAAGGTTTGAATAAATTCAAAGCTTCATATTTTGTTATAGGGAGAATATAGGATTAAAGTTAGGATATTAGATTAAAACAAGTGTATTTTAAAAAATATGCACTACTGTACATGTGACCTACTTTTCACTAGCCATTTACTCAGTTGCTAGTTGATCCATAGGCTTAGGAATATAAATTGTTTAAATTTATGATATCTATCCCTGTCACACTACTTCTCTACCATTCTCTCCTTAAGGAGGAAAGTAACATGATCATTTGAAGCACTTTCTTTTACATTATTTCATTTTAATTAGTTTTTAACTTTACCAAGTTCAATCACATTTTTTAAAGTTTTCAACATTCTGTATTTCTCTTTCATAGTTGACTTTGATTGTCTACCTTTCTACTGCTTAATAAAGCTTTCCTCCCAGGTTTCCAATGGCAGTGTGTTTTTTGATTCCTCTCTCCTTGCTTTTCTAACCTTACTTGGTGTCCCTTTGCTGACTTCACCTCTGTGTTAGTTATCCATTGCTATAACAAACTACTTTAAGATTTAGAGTCTTATAATAATCAATATTTGTTATCTCACAGTTTCTGTGGGCCAGTAATACCCTATCTTTTTTTTAGTGTTTTTTTAAATTTAAATTATTTTTTTAAAAAAATTCTTTATTGTTTAAAGTATTACATATGTCTCCTCCCCCCCATCCCCACCCCCCATCAACCTCTACCCAGCCACTCCCATCCCTCAGCACAGGCCCTCAACCCTCTACTGTCTGTGTCCATTGGTTATGCTTGTATTTATGAATCCAAGTCCTTTGATTACCTTATCTGTCTTATTCACATTCACGTGATAAACATTTCAGCATTCAGTAGATAGTGTTGAATGCTTCATAAATGGATGCTATCATTCTAGTTGAAGTTCTCATCACTTCACTCTTACATGGCTCCACCAACTTCTTTGTGGCTTCCAATCTTTACCCCCATGCTGCTGTCAAACCACTCTCTCTAAAGAAATTCATGCTGCTGCTTCCCAAAACAATGACCAAGTGTGACTCTCATTGCCCTAATCTTTAAATTTACATTGGTCTTCTTGGCATTCAAACCATTCCATGTGCCTATTTATTCAACTGTATTTCTTAACAAACACATACTTTACTTAAACTGAATACTTATGTCTTATACCAGTCCCTGTCCCCATCCCTAATACTATGTTCAGTCTTTCTTCTTGACTTTATTATTGACATTCTCCCTCACCTATAATGCTTACTCTCCTTTTTTTTCCTTATCTTAGTATTCTGTCTCTTAGCTCATATCTTATGTCCCTTTCAACATTTTTAAAAAAATATATGTTTTTATTGATTTGAGAGGAAGGGAAAGGGAGAGCTAGAAATATCAATGATCAGAGAGAATCATTGATCGGCTGCCCCCTTTGCGCCCCCCACTGGAGATTGAGCCTGCCACTCGGGCATGTGCCCTGACCTAGAATCTAACCATGTCTTCTTGGTTAATAGGTCGACACTCAACCACTGAACCATGCCAGCCAGGCCCTTTCACCTTTTTCATAAAGCCATTTTTGGCTCAGTCTAATTTTTATTCTTTGAATTTCTTTTGTATTAATGCTCAATATCAAACACTGTACTTCTTTATCTTTAGTTTGAGTTAATTTCCCTTCTCAACTAGAATTTCATTTATCTCAGAGCAAAACCCTTTCACTTATGTGTCTATTATACTGAGCCCTCTAAGTCCATGTTGGTTGATTGATTGAAAATTAGAAAACTTGACTCAGCTGTAAAAAATTCTCTTTGTGGTGCTGCTGGATAAATTTTAACTCCCAGAGCCATAAATGAGGATAAACTTGGACTTAGGATAGTTTGGAACTGCACTTCATCTTCACGAAGAAGTATTGCTGTATAAAGAGATTAATTTTTAAAAATGTTCCTTCTGGCCAACTATCAAAACTGGCTTTTAGCCTTGAACTATCAAAGCTAAAGCTTCAGCGTAGCCTGGAGCAGAACAGGTATTAAGTAGCAAGCAATTCAAGGTCTCTGATCCCTAGCCTGCTTCAGCTCTGGGTCTGGCCAAGCCCTTTGGCACAGATAAGTAGAACAAGGAATGTACTTTTATCTTCTCTCTCTTGAAAGTTTCATGGATTCGATTCACAAAGAAGGGGCAGTAATTAAAATTTTGTGTCAACATCTTCTTATTCATCTAGAAAACTTAAAGGCAGTTAATAATCAAAATGCAAGTACACATACATCCTGAAAATAACGTTGGGGTTAATTGTGTTCTATAATATTCTCGGTGTATTTTGTATCAGCCCTGGAGAAATGAGGCCCAAGAGCCAGTAGGAGCTAAAGCCTAGGCTCTTTTGGTAACTTTAACGTTAGTTCCGTGCCTTTGCTGAGATGGAACACCATTCACATTATTAGTTTCTATTAATATTATTTTGCATCTGCTTAGAACTTTTCTGTTTTCTTTCTTTCTCAACCTTTCTCTCTTCATTATCCCCCTCCTAAAGCCATAGGTAGGGTAATTGGTCATAGTTAGAAAGGCGAACATTTCAAATTTTTATTATAGCCATCTGTAATTCTTATTAGGTTTGTATTTTAGGCTTATTTATAATATCAGGTCTGTTATTTAAGTTACGATTTGCACATTTTTGGTTTCCCTGTGGCTGAATTACTGGTGTTTATATGAAAAAGTTTTCCCCCCTTGTCACTTGTTCATGTAGGTGTTTCAGTCAAGAGTGCCAACTTTAGCACTGGAATATTAGAAGTAGAGAAATTAAGGAAAATTGAAAAGATTAAAGCTCTTGATTCTTACCTTTTATCCTTACAGTAATGACTTCTGGACATGTAGCTTGGAGAAGATACAGAATATCAGTTGTGAATTTACTGCCCTGATCACTTGAATTCATACATTCTGCCTCTGCAGTTCCTTCCTCTAGAACCCTGCGCTTGGGGGTCTCCTCATAATAGCCATTCTGGTGGCAATAATTATTACATCGGAGTTTCCTCCTCCTCCTCCTCTTCCTCCTCTTCCTCCTCTTCCTCCTCTTCCTCCTCCTCCTCCTCTTCCTCTTTCTCCTCCTTCTCTTCTTCTTCTTCTTCTTCTTCTTCTTCTTCTTCTTCTTCTTCTTCTTCTTCTTCAAAACATTTTTAGAGAGGAAGGGAGAGGGAGAGAGAGAGAGAGAGAGAGAGAGAGAGAGAGAGAGAGAGAAACATCAATGATGAGAGAGAATTATTGGTCAGCTGCTTCCTGCATGCCCCACACATGGGGATGTGACCTAACTGGGAATCGAACCATGACCTCCTGGTTCATAAGTCAACGCTCAGCCACTGAACCATGCTGGCTGGGTTTAGTTTTCTTCTTTATTCATCCTGTACTTCTCCACATATCCTCCACTTATCTATCCAGTGAGCAATCTCCAGCTATATTTAAAGGTAAAAGTGGTTAAGAAGTCAGAGGAGAGGGTGAGGCAGGGAGGGAGAGAGATAAACATGAAAAAGTGTCAGGGAGGAGCAGTGTGATGTCAACCTCAAAGCACTCTAGTCCATCTTGGTCTTGTTGCTACCCCTTTAAAGTTTCTAAAAGGAGTTTAAAATAAAAACGAAATAGATGTGTTTGTATTTCAGTCCTCAACACACAAACAAGATACTTTTCTGAAAATCTTCAATGATGTCCTTAAAACCCAACCTGGTTTTTGCTTAGTTCCAACTCCCTTGATCACTCAACTGCATTTGATGCAAATTTGAATATTCCCTTCTTGAAAAAAGGAAGTAACTTATTGCACGCAGCTTTTGCCACATGAAATCTTGTCTAATCAGCCTCATTTGAAAGTGCATATTTTGTTTGATGGCATTTGCAAATTATCCCGCCCCCACCAGGACTTGCCATATGAAAACGCTTCCATATGCTAGAAGTTAGCTTACTCATTTTGCTAAAGGAGAAAAAAAGAAAGGAAAAAAAAAAAAAAGGAAAAATGTACTTTCCTGACATGCTGTCTTATAAACACGGAGCTGCGGCGTGGGCAGGGTTGGCCCTCCGAGCTCACTGTAAACGGCGCTGCAGCCTTGGGGCCTCCCAGTTCGACGGGAGTGTGCAGTGTTGTTTCTGCCCCACAGAAGTAGATTGTTAAAAATGCAACTGATTCATGTATGATTGGAAAATACTTAAATATGGTTAACATGTAGTATTTAACTCTGATTTCTAACAGATTCGAACATTTTACATATTAACCGCTTTTGCTTTCAGATTCTTTGTGTATCTCAGGGCATTTGTTTCAACAGCCACAACTCTGGTCTGGGCCCCCAACACCTCAAGCCTAGATTACAGCAATAGTCCTCTCCTTGATCTCCCTGACATCAGTCATCCTCCCTTTTAACCTGTCCTGCTGCCGCCATAAGATAATCTTTCTTAAACAACATTATGCCTTCTCCCATCAACTGATCTCATTTATCGTAATCTCACTAATATTTCTCTCAAAACCTGATTTATAATTTCCTGTAAGGAGTCTTTGTGATAATCTCATTTGGCCCTGTTTTTCCACAGTATTTTTCAACCACACTCCTGCTCCATTACATTTATGTTTGATTTATTGAAGATTAAAAAAAAAGGTTATTGTATATGTGCTTTTCTTTCCAAGTGTGTGTTAGTGTGATAGAAGTACTGTCTTCTATTTCTTTTGAGTGGAGTCTCATATACATAGCTGGTGTAATGAACTCCCATGTGACATTCACATAGTTTTATCTACTGTTAACATCGAGTTACATTTCCTCTTTCTTTCTCAAACATACACACACACACACACACACACACACACACACACATATATATATATATATATATATATACATCTCAAATTATACATTTATTCAGAACCATTTGCTATTAAATTATAGAGGTTGTGACCATTCACCCTAAATACTTTAGCAAGTGTCCGTTAAGAACAATAACACTGCTTTACATAACTACAGTATATTGATCAATTGCTGTATTGTATTATTATCCAGTATATGACTCAGATTAAAATTTTAGCTATTGTCCCAGTATGACCTTTATGGGTGATTGGGGATATAGGATTTTTTTTTTTTTTAGTCATGTTTCTAATTTTCTTATTTTCTTTACTAGAGCAGCTTCTTAGCTTATCTTGTATGACATTGACATTTTTGAAGAGTACAGGTCCTTAATTTTGTGGAATGCCTCATTTGGGTTTGCCTAACTATTTCCACTATACTTGATCTCCCCCGCTTTGTTATAGTTTAATTCTCTGTATGTGTGCATACATATGCTATGTGCTAATGTATAAGTCTTCTTTTTAAAAAAATATATATTTTATTGATATTTTACAGAGAGAAAGGGAGAGAGATAGAGAGCTAGAAACATCAATGAGAGAGAAACATCGACCAGCTGCCTCTTGCAACCCCCCACTGGGGATGTGCCTGAAACCAATGTACATGCCCTTGACCGGAATCGAACCCGGGACCTTTTAGTCTGCAGACCAACGCTCTACCACTGAGCCAAACCGGCTTCGGTGTATAAGTCTTCTTTTCCAAACTAAACTATAAGTTCCTTGAAGACAGAAATGATTCATCTTGTTCATTTTTATTCTTCTTGCTTCTAAGCACATATAAACTTTGCCTTTAACAAAAATTAAATATATTCATAAGCCAAAGTTATTACCTATTCTAGGTTAACAGAATGCTTTAAAACATACAGAGAAAAATATATCAGATTAATTAAGTCTCAATAATTAAGGACGTCAAAGAATGCTATGGTAACAATAGAAGCATTATGTTTTTCTTTAGAGTCCTGAAGGAAATTGGCTACTGCAGAGTGTAATGTAATATGGGGCATGCACAGAACACTGTGAATCCTGTATTAACTGACCAGTGTTGTTTTCATCATTCCTCTAAGAAAACCCTTAGAAATAATATTAGAACTCTTTTCCACAAACAGAGTTCCAAATAGCATTTGCATCTGACCTGGTATTTCAGTGGGCACTGAAGTGAGCATGAAATATCTTGGACTTTAAAAATATGTCTCATGAGATTGCAACTATCTAAGGTTGTCAAGAAAAAGGTCTTTTATTATCCGTAATTATTTTTTCATTATTAGTTAAGTAAAGTTATAAGAAAGTGACTTATCCAAAGTTTTGGGGACAAGCACAAGTCAGAAGTTTTTCATTTTGAAGTCAGCGTCTGAAAAGACCATTTTAGAAGCTCTGAACCCCATTACTTATTTGTAAAGGTCCGTAATAAGCTTGAATTTGTTATTTAGGATTAGGATTTCAGGAACTTTTAGAACATCATTTTCTCTTGTTTTGATGAAGCGCATTTAATATACTGGTTTTCTCAGTGTTGACTTTCATAGCTCATCTGGAGGCAGTTATTATCCCAGTTGGTTATTTATCTCTGAAGGCCTAGTCTAACTCTCCATTTATCTGAGCTTACTAAACAGCTCCACATTACTCAGCACACACTGCCTTGAAGATACTCTGAGGAGTAACGGCTGACATTCTCCATACTGTGGTTTGTCTCTGTGTATGTGCCTGTGGATAACTTGGCAATCGCTTCCTCAGTGAAATAACAGTCAGTATGGTTCAGCCAAAGTTTAAAGGAATAAAATAACCGAAGTGGGAGTTTTTTATACAATGCCAAATGATACTATCCTTGCTTCTTTCTTATTGAATTGTTCAGGTAATAGGTAGTGTTTCATTGCCTTGGAAGGTCTTAAAAACAAAGCAAACAAAAAGAAAAACCAACAAACAGGAAATACCAGGTAATTCAGATAATCTATTTTCTTGCCACAGTATTAAGCCAAGAACACTTCCTGTAACTCAAAAATGTATGCTTAGATCAGAATCTGCTTTTGAGAATGAAAAACATCTTATCTATTTTTTTTTCCAGGATCACGCTTAATAGAAAAGTGGTGGTGCACTAATTTTTTTCCCCACAGACATGATTTGAGCATATTTCATATCTTTGTCAATTAAAAGAAAAAGTTTTTTGAGGTTTGTTTCTACCGCAGCCCTGTGATTCACTGAATTGTGTGAATTACAGGAATGATCAAGGAACGGGGCCGTGGAACGTGATGGCCCCCGCAGTGTTAAAAGTGCTTTGATCTTCTGTTTTGACATGTTGAGTTTATCTTTAATTATATGTGATGACATTTGATTACTATACACTTAGATTATTATACTGTGGTTTGTAAAATGCAGCTTGTACTATATAACTTCAGCACCCGTTTTTCTGTAGTTTGCAGAGAAATGCTTTTGTTTTGTGTATGTGGAAACGATTCAATTTCTGAATTAGTAGACACTTCAAAGGTGAAGTAGTTGTCTGTCAGGAAAAGCATGCTGCATGTACAGTAGAGATTACCACTGTGCTCTGTTGGACCTCGTGTCTTATTTTACAGCTGTGACAGAATTATATGTGGTTATTATTTCTGGTAACTGGCTGTTTGACTTCAGGTAAATAAATCTTTTTCATTCTCTGGAGCTTTGAAAAACGAAAGCTATAGACTCCATGTTACCATAGGTTTCAACTCTGAAATCCTATGAGTCTACTCTTCTTTAAAAGTCATGACAAACATCATTCAGAATACAATAGAAATTCCTGGCACATTTTTGAAAAGAAAGATGTTTTAAAATATATTGCATGAGTTACTGGCTTTTGACCTTGCATTTTGATTTGAAATGAGGTGCTTTTTAAGAAAGCACAATGGCTTTTTCATTGCTGGGAAGAGGCAGTAGGGTTGGTGGCAACCCCGCTATAAGGCTGCCACTGAAGGAGAACAGTCATTTGGAATTTCCTGTATTACGCCATCACCTTAGCCTTGGGGAGATGATGCCTTTCCTTGAAATTACTTGCCTTGCTTGCATTTACATGCCAAGCGCTGGATTCTTCCCAAATATATGCCTCACCTATGAAATGTCCTTGAGAGTTTGAACTGATTGTAATTCTCAGAGGAAATTACAAAATAATCCTTTCGTTTTGAATGGTAGCCAGATACAGTGATTTGACTTTTAACAAGATTTAAATCAATTTTGCCAGTGTTCCTAATGGGGCAATAAGGCAAAAAAAAAAAAAAAAAAAAAAAAAAAAAAAAAAAAAAAAAAAAGCAAGAATGGATAAACAAACAAAATACTTTAAGTTCAGTGGCTATTTTATTTGTTTAGTGATGAGAGAGAAACATCGATTTGTTGTTCCACTTATTTATGCATTCATTGTTTGTTGCTTATATGTCTCCTGACCAGAGATTAAACCCACAACCTGCAACCTTGGTGTACTGGACACAATGCTCTAATCAACGAGCTTCCAGTGTCTTATTTAGAACATATCATTAGAGAGCATAATATTCCATGTATTTTTATCCTGGATTTTGTTTATTTTATCATATAATCAATTCTTTACTTGCTAAGATGACTTGTATTGCAAGACACTGGTTCCTAAATAAGGGTAGGACCTTCTAGAAACATGTATAGTGAGAGATCCATAGCAGAAACTTAAATATTTAAGTGAATTGCAACATGTATGAAACACTTTTCATACATAAAACCTGAAAAACTTGAAAGACTGAATTAATATTTGAAGTTGTGAAGCTTCTTAACCAATGCTAGAGTTATCTTTGTAGCATAAATTAGTTGTATTTTTTCCCTTCTATTGGCTATAAGATTTATTACTTTAAATTCTCATCTGTCAGACACAATTATTATTCTTTTAAAAAATAATTCCTTATTGTTTAAAGTATTACCTATGTCCCTTCCCCCCCCATTGATCCCCTCCAGCCCACCCCCTTGGCACTCCCCTCCCCCCATGCCTTCTGCAGCCTATTGTCTGTGTCTATGGGTTATGCATATATGCATAAAAGGTCTTTGGCTGATTACCTCTCACCCATCCCCCCCTCCCCCCATCTTCCCTCTGAGATTCTGCACTCTGTTCCATACTTCCATGTCCCTGGATCCACTCTGCCTATTATCTACAGCTTGGTCAGGGCCCTTTGAGATAGAGCTTCAGGCAGGAGGATGAGGGGAGAAAAGAGAGAACAAATCACTGAGCCCGAGGTAATAGCATCTGTAGATTCTCTTTCTTATTCCCCACCCTGGTGAATCCTCAGTAAAATTTCAGGTTAGATGATTTAGCGGATGGCTATTCAGTACTCAGAAGGAAAAATGTTGATCTCTAGGTACCAGATTGAGTTTACAAAAAAAAAAAAAAGTTATTATAGATTAACCTAATTTAATTCTTCTTTGGAAGGTTATTATACTATTAACCAAACAATATACATGTCTTAAATTTATGCAGCTTTTTGCCATGGTATGCTATAATATCATTGTGGGTAAATGGACAAGAATGGTGTGATAGGATAATATAGTTATGTAACTGGCTTAACAACCTTCTGAAAGAGTGTTTAGAAGAAAAAGTGTTAACCTGGAGGGAAGATTCTGGGATGCTGCAGGAATTAGGAATCAGTCTTGAGCTTCATATTACATAAACAGAAGTTAAAAGAAAATATAGCTGGCACACCTGATCAAATTTGTAGATAATACACATTTGGGAAGGATGGCTAAAATTATTAGGTGATAGACACAGGAATCAAAAAAGTTTTAAACATGCTAGAATGATGGACTTGACCAAGAAGATAAAACTTACTGAGAACAAGTTTATATATTACTAGAGGACAAGTTTGTATATTAGAAGTTTATATACTACTGATTTGTGCACTGGCAGGGTCCCTCAGCCTGGCCTGCTGACATTTCCTGAGGAGTCCCGGATTTGGAGAGGGCACAGATCAGGCCAAGGGACCCCACCCATGCATGATCAGAGCCAGGAAGGGACTGCGGGAGGCCTCCAGGGCATGTCTGGCCTGTCTCACCCAGTCCCAATTGGGGTCAATTAGGCTGGCCAACTGGGGAGAGACCACAGGAGGTTGGCCGGCTGGGGAGGGAGCATGGGCGGGCTTCAGGATATGTCTAGCTTGTCTCACCCAGTCCTGATCAGCCGTGCCCCAGTAGCAAGCTAACTTACTGGTAGGAGCATCTGACCCCTAGTGGTCAGTGCATGTCATAGCGACTGGTCAAACATTTGAAAGAACATATGGATACTTAGCATATTAGGCTTTTATTGTATAGTATTATATATAATACTATGTGTTACAGAATAGTGGAGAAATGGCTTGGATGTAGGGGTAAGAATAAGAGAGACAACATCCTTAGGTTAACTAAAATTTTAATATGAACAACTTTGTTATATTACTTTTCAAAAAACACAGTATGATCTTAGGCTACATTAACAGAATGTCTAGAGTAGGGTTGGTGAGAGTCCTGCTTTATTCTAAGTGACTGTTTTGTATGAGATTATTACACTTTGAGGAACAAGTTTCAAGCACATTGAGAATAAAATGGCTAAACTAATGAGGAGATTTTAAAAATATATAAGCAAGTTCAAGAAAGACAGGGTGTTACCCTACAGGGGTCATAGAAGCCATCATCTGATATTTGATGGGCAATCCTATAGGAGAGAGGTTAGAATGAGACAGTGAGGTTCCAGAATGCAAAATGACAACCAGTGGTTAGATGTTGTATGGAGATAGATTTTGGTTCTATATAAAGAAGAGTTTGTGATCCTTAGAAGTGTCCCTGAAGGTAGAAGGGACTACATTTGGAATTAAGTAGTGAATTTTCCAGGGTGCTGCTGAATATACCTCTGGGCCTGTGGAAGTAGAATAAATTTATTCATCAGATAGAGACTAAAACTAGTTGATTTTTAAGATGCAGGGTGACCTTTTCTGGATGTGTGTTCTCTATTTATTTATAACCAATTTTACTGTCATTTGGCTAAGAAACAGAGAATCTCTTTCATGAGAAATTGAGAAGCAGGAATCATCTGTTAATATCAAAACACTAGAGGCCTGGTGCATGCAATTCATGCACTTGAGTGTTGGGGGGTCCCTCAGCCTGGCCTGCACCCTCTCACTGTCTGGGAGCCCTCCTGCCACCACTGCTGCACTTGCCAACCATGAGTCTGGCTTCTGGCTGAGCGGTGCTTCCCCTGTGGGAGCACACTGACCATTCAGGGGCAGCTCCTGCATTGAGCTTCTGCCCCCTGGTTGTCAGGGCGTGTCATAGAGACCAGTTGTTCCACCATTGGGTTGATTTACATATTAACCTTTTATTATGTAGGACTAGAGGCCTGGTGCACGGAATTCGTTCACGGGGGGGGGGGGGTGGCAGGGGGTGTCCCTCAGCCCAGTCTTCACCCTCTCCAATCTGGGGCCTCTCGAGGGATGTCCGACTGCCTGTTTAGACCCGATCTCACTAGGATCAGTCTAAACCATCAGTCAGACATCCCTCTCACAATCCAGGACTGCTGGCTCCCAACTGCTCACCTGCCTTCCTTCCTGATTTCCCCTAGCCGCTTCTGCCTGTCAGCCTGATCACTCCCTAAATCAGCTGTGGGAAAACTACGGTCCACGGCCGAATCCAGCCCATTCGGCTGTTCTATCTGGCTCGCGGAGCCGAAAGAGCGGAGGGTTCTCTTGCTCTCCCCTCTGCTCCGTCACCAGCAGCCCAAGATGAGAGTGCCAGCATGGTCAGGTTGCTTTTGTTCCAGCCCTCTGGTCCAGTTTAAGAACCCATTGTGGCCCTCGAGTCAAAAAGTTTGCCCACTCCTGCCCTAACCACTCCCATGCCAGCCTGATTGATGTCTAACTGCTCCCCTGCCAACCTGTTCGCCTCCAACTTCCTTCCTCTGCTGGCCTGGTCACCCCTAACTGCCCTCCCCTGCAGGGTTGATGCCTCCAACTGCCCTCTCTTGCAGGTCTGGTGCCTCCCAACTGCCCTCCCCTGCTGGCCATCTTGTAGTAGCTATCTTGTGTCCATATAGGGGTAGGATCTTTGACCAATATGGGGGCAGGCATATTGTGTGTTGTGTTGGAGTAATGGTCAATCTGCATATTACTCTTTTATTAGATAGGATAGAGGCCTGGTGCATGGGAGGGGGCCAGCTGGTTTTCCCTGAAGGGTGTCCCAGATCAGGGTGGGGGTTCCCTTGGGGTGTGGGGTGGCTTGGGGCCTGTGGTGGTTTGCAGGCCAGTCACGGCCTCTGGCGACTCAATCAGAGGCCCTGGTATCTGGGATTTATTTATCTTCTACAATTGATACTTTGTAGCCTGGAGTGGAGCCAAGTCTCCTGCTTGCTTCATGGTCGGCAGCCATTTCTGTTGGTATGCATCTTCTATAATTGAAACTTTGTAGCCTAGAGTGGAGGCCTGGGCCAGCCAGGTTGTGTGGAAACCTTTGTTTCTTCCATTGCCACGGGAAACCCTAACATTCAGCTCTTTCCAGCTCTGTGGCTGCTGCCATTTCTGTTTGGATTTGTTTACCTTCTTTAATTGAAACTTTGTAGCCTTTAGTGGAGGCTTAGGCCTGCAAGGGTAGGCGGAAAGCTTGGCTTCCTCCATTACCTGGGAAACCCAAGCATCCTCCTGCTCTCTGTGACTGTAGCCATCTTGGCTGGGTTTATTTGCATACTCGCTCTGACTGGCTGGTGGGCATGGCTTGTGGGTGTAGCGGAGTGATGGTTAATTTGCATACCACTCTTTTATTAGGTAGGATGCCTGTTGTTTTTGTAAGGAGCTTTATTCTTATCTATTCACTCCTGCAATATCTTTCTGAAATTCAAAGTACTTAACATAAGAGTTTAGAAAAGATAGTAGTGTTGTTTCCAGAAAACATTACTTACATATTTGGCACATTTTGATTAGCACCAAAACCAAAGTGATCATATGGCAGCTATTAGAAGAGAGTACTATGAAACGAATGTACAGACACATCAGTATAACCAAATTCATTGGTTTGTTCACTCATTTGTTTCTTTACACATTCATTCATTGATATTTTTTCTGCCTGGTAGGTGCCGGACCTTCTGCTAGGTGCTGGGAAGTTGATATGTTAGTACTTTTAGTAGATTTTAAAAAAAATTTCTGATTTTAAAAAATCTGTTAATAGGCATTGTTTCTTATAATGTGCCAAAAACACTTTTATTAATAAAAATAAGCAAGTACCACTTTTTTATTTTTGTATTTTAATTTTTCATGATATAAACTAAAAAGGAAAGTATAAAAGAAACTGTGGGAAATCCTGAGTTTACTCTATATGTCAACTATTGTATGTAGTCATTCACAAATCACACCTTTGTGCACATTGTCAGTGTGAACATTGCTTTGAAAGTGAATTCTGAGGTGGAAAGTTGTTCTTCAGGATTCTCTTCATTTAGTACCAGAATTTTGCACTTTTTCTTTTTTCTTTGTTAGAAAAGAGTGGCTTGAGATACAACTTCCATGTTGCTCTTTGAAAGGAAAAATAAAATATTGTATAAGGGGTTTAAAAATACATACCAACCACTATTTTTTGAAGGAAAAAAGCCTTGCTAGCTCTCTTGGCTAAGTGTTTTCAGCTAGTTTTAATTTCAGTGTATATTACTGCTAGGCAGACAAGAATGATCTTGAAAAAAGAAAGCTTTTGAAATAGTAAGCCAACAAAGGTATTGCCTGCAGGATAAGTTTATAGTTGAACATATTCACTGGTTACACTGCCAAGTTTTATCTTTAATTTATTTTAATACAAGATGGTTTGCTCTTTGTCTTTCATCTTAAAAATACACCTATTAACACTAGCTTATAAATCATTATCACACCCAGCTAGTGGGTAGATTAATAGTACCTAGTTTACAGTTAGAAATATAAAATGAGAAGCCAGTGCTTCTCTGCGTGACTGCAGCCAAGCAGGGTGTAAGGCCAGGAGGGGTCCCCACTAGTTGATCTTCAGGTCATCTGTACATGTCCAAGGCTGCTGTTCCTGCCGTGCTGTCCTCCTCTGAAGTTCACCAGGATTCTTTGGCGGATCGTTAGCTCCTGCCCATCAGTCTTCCCATCTGCAACTTATGGTCTTCTCTGACATTTCCCATAATCATTTCAAGATTGCAGAGAAATGGAAGAGATAATTGGACACTCATGTTTCATGGCAGCATTATTCACAACTAGAGGCCTGGTGCATGAAAATAAATACACCCAGGGGGGTCCCTCAGCCCAGCCTGTGCCCTCTCATAGTCTGGGAGTCCTTGGGGAGGGGGTGTGTCCCACTGGCAGCTTAGGCCCACTCCCTGGGGGATCAGGCCTAAGCTGCCAGTCAGACTTCCCTCTGGCAGCCTCGAGTCCTCAGGGGATGTCTGACTAATGGCTTAGGCCCGTGGGGAGCGGGCCTAAGCTGTTAGTGGGATATCTTCAGCACTGCCGCAGAGGCAGGAGAGACTCCCGCCATGTCTGCTGTGCTGGCCAGCCATGAGCTGGCTTCTGGCTGAGCGGCGCTCCCCGTGTGGAAGCGCACCTACCGCAGGAGGCAGCTCCTACGTTGAGTGTCTGCCCCCTGGTGGTTAGTGTGCATCATAGTGGCCAGTTGTTCCCCCGGTGTTCCACCATTAGGGTTAATCTACATATTATCCTTTTATTATATAGGATAGACAGGGGGTGAGATCAACCCAAATGTCTAGGAGTGGACAGTTAAACAAAATGTGGTGTATACATACAGTGGGATATTATTCAGCTTAAATGACACCTGTGACAACAGGGATGAACCTTGAAGACATTATGGTAAATAAGTCAGTTGCAAAAACACAGATGCACAGGACAGCACTCAACCAACTGAGCCACATTGGCCAGGGCTGGTATACTCTAACTTTTGGGAATTACTATTGAGCTTGTTTAGCTTTGCTGTCAGGGTGTGACTCTTCTGGAGTGTCCATGCAATGCTCTAGAGCAGTGGTTCTCAACCTTCCTAATGCCTTGACCCTTTAATACAGTTCCTCATGTTGTGATGACCCCCAACCATAAAATTGTTTTCTTTGCTACATCATAACTGTAATTTTGCTACTGTTATGAATCATAATGTAAATATCTGTGTTTTCCGATGGTCTTAGGCGACCCTGCTAGCAGTTCTCAACCTGTGGGTTGCGACCACAACATGAGGAACTGTATTAAAGGTTCATGGCATTAGAAAGGTTGAGAACCACTGCTCTAGATAATCTTTGAGGTCTCTACTTTAGCTGGTCAAAATGTCTCACAATCTTGTATGAGTTCTGGATATTATTCAGATGACCACTCATGGTACTTTGCTTGACTTGGTGCCATTTACTCTATGCATTTGCAGTTTAGTTTTCACCCATAGACTCAAGAGGTCATCTGTGCAGATTTCTCAAGCTCTTTTCTGCAGACTCCCTCTCGTCAGTACGTTAGTACTCTCTCCTGTAGATTCTATCTCTTTCCTCCTCGTTAAACTCTGAACTCTGTTCACCTGAAGTCAACAAGACATTTATGCTCTGCTTGAGTTATCACTGCCTGGGCTGCATTCCGGAAAGTGCTTTCAGACACACATCAGGGCCATTTGGGTGATTCCCTTTTTAATTTTCCTTTGTGTAGGGATCACAGTCCTACTCTGACTTTTGTCCAATGTGTGACAATAATTAATTTTTTTGTATATTTTGTCCCATTTTCTCACTGTTTATAGGAGGACAGCTGTGGTCTCAGTTACTCTGTTATGTCTAGAAGCCATGTCCTTATTTTTTAAGGTCTTAAGGTCAAATGAGACCTAATTATATAAGAATAATGAACATTGTATTAATTTCTTCACATTATTTCTCCCACTACTAAAGTATTGTAAGTTTTACATACTAGACACTGTGCTAGAACTGGAGCATTCAAACCTATAAGCATTTAAAGCTTTTACCTTCCAAGATCTTTTAACCTGCAAAAGCAGACCAATATATAAACAACTCATTCTAAGCCAGTGTATGATAAAGGCTATAACAGAGGCAGCATGAAATGGTGTAAAACCCATGGACTATGAAATCAGGTAGGCTCAGTTTAAATCTCAACTCCGTGACTTATTGTGCTTTGTAGCCTCTGCTAGCCTTAGTTTCCCATTCTGCAGAAGGGAGGAAGCAGTACTTTGTAGGATGTTGAGAAGGTTAAAATAATTTTTTTAAAAAATAGAGTACTTGACATGCAGTAGAAGCTCATTAAGTTGTGGTTTCTTACTCCTTAGAATTAGCATATGACAGAAGAGCAGTTAAATATTACTGAAGAATTCTTCAGGGAGGAAATAACATTTAAACTTTGCATGGAAGATCGAGTAGGATTTTGATATATGCTAGACAGGTTCCAAGGACATTCTATTTTAAAGGAACGGAGTGAGCCGTGGCTCTAAGGTGTAAAAAATGGGGAAGCCTTAAGTTTGGATCTTAAAAACAAATAAAACAAAAAATTCACCACCAAGAACAAAAAGCCAATAGTAGGAAAGTAAATATGAAGAAAACAAGACAAAACAAAATATAACCCATGGTAAAAGTATACTTCCTTAGGCCATTCCTATTTATTGCTATGACTAATAAATTTGGGAAGGCCTGTGGAAAATTCCTGTGGGCTGATATTTTTCTAACCACTATACAAAATTACATTAAGTTGATATTCTAAGCTGATCATTTCATTAATACTAAACTCCAGAACATATCCCTAAGTTTCCTAAATTGTTTTTTTCTGTTATCTGTTTCCTTAGGTTACTTCATTTTTTTTCTTTCTCATCTGGTAAAAATTGATTCCCTAAGTTTTCTAAGAGATTGATAATATGAAAATATTAAAAAGACTTTTTTTTTAGATTCTGGTATATCTTTCTGTGTTCACATTGGGTAGGAATACTGTAACATATATAATGTACTTTTGACATTTCTTTGGGTGGGGGTTTCTGAACTTAAGTGCCTGTGGCCGGCCTGGGTGAAGCCACCTGGGGTCTGGGTGCCTGTGGCCAGCCAGAGGGAGGGAAGCCTGGGTCCTGGTTGCCTGCGGCTGGTCAGAGAAGGGAAGCCTGAGTCCTGAGTGCGGGGGCCAAGGCAGAGGCAGTTAGGGTCGATCAGGCAGACAGGCGAGTGGTTAGGGGCTATCAGGCAGGCAGGCAGAGGTGGTGAGAGGTAATCAGGCAGGCAGGTGAGTGGTTAGGGGTGATCAGGCAAGCAAGCAGGCGAGCAGTTAGGAGCCAACTGTCCCGGATTGCAAGAGGGATTGGGCCTCAACCAGCAGTCAGACATCCCCCCAAGGGGACCCAGATTGCGAGAGGTTGCAGGCCAGGCTGAGGGACACCCCCTCCCCGCTCATGCATGAATTTCATACACCGGGCCTCTAGTATGCATATGTTTCTCTTTTAATCTCTCCACACCACACCTTCCCACCCTCACCTTCCCTCTGAGATTTTTCAGTCTGTTCCATGGTTCTATGTCTCCCAGTGTTTTTTATTCATCATTTTTTAAAATTTAAATTCTTAATTGTTTAAAGTATTACATAAGTCTCCTTTTCCCCCGCATTGACCTCTCTGGCCCCTTCCCTACCCTGCAACTCCCCACCCCTGCCTGCCCACTCCAGTCTGTGTCCATTGGTTATGCTCATATGCATGCATACAAGTCCTTTGGTAGATCCTTACCCCCTCACCCTCTGCCTTCCCTCTTAGGTTGGACAGTCTGTTCCATGCTTCTATAATTCTGGTTCTGCTTTTGTTCATCAGCTTATTTTGTTCGTTAGGTTTCACAGATGAGTGAGATCATGTGATATTTGTTTTTCTCTGACTGGTTTATTTCACTTAGCATAATACTCTCCAGGTCCCTCCATGCTATCTCAAAGGGTAAGAGATCCTTCTTTTTTACTGCTGCATAATATTCCATGGTATAGATGTACCACAACTTTTTTATCTACTTATTTACTGATGGGCACTTTGGCTGCTTCCAGATATTAGTTGTAAATTGCTTCTATGAACACAGAGGTGCATACATTCTTTCTGATTGGTGTTTTAGGTTTCTTATGATATATTCCTAGAAGTGGGATCACTGGGTTAAATGACAGCTCTTCATTCTGCTATGTTGCTTAAAAAAAAAAAAATCAAAGGAGACTCCTGGGGAAGGTAACATTTGAATTGTCTTTGAAAGAAGAATGAGAATTTGCTTGGGATACAGTTGGGGGAAGGGCATTCTAAGCAGGTGGACCACCGTGAATGATGCTATGAATCATGGTGGTACAGGTATATTTGTGTAAAGGACCAGGTCCTAGCTTCCAATCCTGAAGGAAATCAACAGAATTTTATAACTGGGGTGTTGTAGACACTCTGGATGCCAACCTTGTCAGCTGATTTAACAATATTTAATGTTGTCCACCTCTGGCCCACATACAATAGACCTAAACTGTCCAACACGGTAGTAGTAGACACCTGTGGTCACTTAAATTTAAATTAAGATTAAAGTAAAAAAATCTGCCAATGCACTAGCTGCATTATACGTAGGTACGCGTTAGCTACAGGTGTTCAGCGGTTACTATACTGGACAGCACAGAAACGGAACATGTTCATCTTTGCAGGATGTTCTACTGGGCAGCATTGTCATAGATAACTAACAGATGACTAGACACAGGACTCTAGCAAAACATTTACATAGAAGAAGAGAGTAGTGAGGGGGGAAAAAAAGTTTCCCAAACTAATAATGCTTTAGAAAACAGAGTGGGGAGCAGTTATTGGAAATTCTAATATAATCAAGCTTTAAAAGGCCAGTTAGGCTTTTGTTTTTCTTTATAGATGAAAACTTCAGTTTATTTGACTTGGATAGGAATACAAAGCGAAGAGCTTCATGGTCTTGGCAAATCACTTTATGGATATAGATTAAAAGTCATCTAGTACGCCGCCTCCCTCCTCCCTTTAGCCTGGCTTGCCAAAACAAATGGCGTCAGCAACTCTGGATAGCCAGTCCTTGATCTAGGTTCTGAACCGTTTAGGCTGATCATTCATTAAGTAAAGAACTGGTTTTACCCAATATGGATCTATAATCATCTTCATAGTTATAGACGTTTATATCCTGGCTCTTCTCACTTTATAAAAACTTCACATAAATCCTCAGCTATCCCCATGGAGGTTGGCTTTGTTCCCTCACACACAGAAATAAGAGTGCAGACTGACTTGTCCAATATCATGTAACCAGGAGGTGGCAGAGCCAATATGCAGTCTCCGGTTTTCTGATTCGGAAGTCAAGGTGCTCCCCAAATTCTCTTTAAGGATACATCTCTTTAACTAAGATAAAAAGGAATGCAAAACTGTTGTGACCAAAATCAGAAGAGCTCAGATGAAAGGTAGGATGAGTCATTAGAGAGGTGACTGTTTTGGGAGCAACAGGTTGACCCTCAAAGCCATTGGAAGTCACCAAAGTCTTCTCCTTAGAGTAGAAAGAGAAGTGTGATGAAAGTAGTCTGTTGACATTTTGTTAATTTATTTGCTCTTCTGAGGAGCAACTGGGTGAGAGATTATGTTTGATGTTGGGAATCATGAAGTATTACAAACAAAAGATGGCCTATGCTTGGACCTTGTTAATAGAAAATGATTTAAGCAGGGTAGATTAAGATACATTTTGAAGAAAGAATATACATTATTTGGCAAAAATACCATTATTCCAACTGCCACTCAGGTTTAAAATGAAAATGTTGGTCTTCCCAGTTCTACTCAGGATTGTGTCATGCGCTGGACTACAATATCCTATTGTTTACACAGTATTGTAATATTCATTATGGGCAAATTTTATTTTTTAAATGGATATTATGTCTCCCTTAATAGATTTTGAGCACCTTGAGAGTTGATCTATATTTATATTTTTGAGTGCCTTGCACAAAGTAGGTTCTCCATAAATGTTTGCTGAATTGAAATTAATCATCTTTAATCATTCTATCTTATTCTCGTACTTAATAAGTTACTAGTTTGTGACTATTTCCAGGCTCCCTCAATCTACTTGTTTCTATGCTCCTTTTCTTCTTTCCCTCCCATCATTCTATTCAGGCACCAGGCACCTAATTTGTGGATAATTGGATAGTTTCTCTTTTTATTTTAAACAATTTAAAAAAATATGTTTTTAAAATTGTTTTTTTAGAGAGGGGGAAGGGACAGGGAGGTAGAGGTAGAGAGAGAGAAAGAGAGAGAGGTGAGAGAAAACCATCAATTGGTTGTCTCTTGTACATGTCCCAGTGAACTTTTGGTTCATAGGACAATGCTCAACCAACTGAATCACTCCTGCCAGGGTGATAATTGAATAGGTCCTTAATTTTGTCTTGATATTTTCTCCAGTCCTTCTAACCTCCCCAACCTGCACAAAACGTCTAGAATCTTCTTCTTCAAATAGTTGTTGTTACCATTTTCCTCTTTAAATGTTTTTATTTATTGATTTTAAAGGAGAGAGGAAATAAGAGAGAGAGAAAAACATCGATTTGTTGCTCCACTTATTTATTATGCATTTATTGGTTGAATCTTATATGTCCCCTGACCAGGCATCAAACCCACAAGCTTGGCATGTCAGGACAATGCTCTAACCAACTGAGCCACCTGGCTAGGACTATCATTTTTCTTTTTATTCTTTTTTTCCCCCCAGTGGCTTGCCATGATCAACTGAATTAAGTGTAAATCCTTAAATTGGTGTTCAAAGCTCTTTGTATCCCAAGTTGATAGATATCTTTCCACAGCACCAAAGAAAAGTTGTTGTTTTAAAGCTTTATTGTTGAGATTATTACAGATGTCTCCCCCCCCCCCCAATTACCCTCATCCTCCCTGATCCTGCCCCACCCCAGGCCTTCATCACACTATTGTCTGTGTCCATAGGTAATGCATATATGCATATAAGATTCATTTACTCTTTTCCTGCCCCGCTTCCTTCCCTCTGAGAATCATCAGTCTTATTTCTATGCCTCTGATTCTATTTTATTCACCAGTTCATTCTATTCATTAGACTTCTTATTCATTTATTTTGACTTTTAGATTCTTCCATTTCTTTTATTTGTGACATGTTTCTTTGTCTCCTGATTTTGGTTGCTTCCCTGTGTTTGTTTTTATGTATTGGGTAGAGCTGCTATGTCTCCTTGCGTTGGTAGAGTGGCCTTGTGTAGTAGGTGTACTATAGGGCCCAGTGGCTCAGCCTCCCCAGTCACCTGAGCTGGGCACTGAAGGTGCACCCCTTTGTGGGCTGTGAGCACAGTCTTGTTGTAGTTGAAACTTGATTGCTATTGGTGTCACTGGGAGGAATTGACCTCCAGACCAATTGGCTATGAGGACCAGCTGCGACTACAGTGGGAGAGCTGCTGTGCAGGAGACACCCCTATGGAGCAGGACTTGCTTCAGTGAGGCTTTGGTGCTCACTGAGTCTGCCCTTTGAGTGTGTTCCTTATGGATGTGGAGTTGTAATCTGGATGGTGTGACAATGACCACGGGGTACACTGGTTCTTGGTTTTCCAAGGAGGAATACAGTCAGCCATGCCTGGGGCCACTCCGCAGGTGTTAAAGAGATATCTAGAGATTCCTCCTCTTTGTATTGGGTTTGGAACTGCTCAGATGAGGTCTAGCTATGAAACAAGGCCAGCTGGTGCTGATGCTGGGTCTTGGGCCTTTATTTATTTAGTTAGTTTTTTGATAGGTGTGGGGTTCCCTGACCCAGTTGCAGCTTATTTGAGAGCTTTTACCCTGAGCAAGGATAGACCATTGATATGCATATGCAAAAGCTGCTGCAGGCAGTGTGGATGGGGTTGTAAAGTGGATGAGGCAGGTCTTAGAGAATCACCAGGTTAGAGCACACATAAATGACTTGCCAGTCAGCCCTGCAACCAGAGAGGTCCCAGCATAGGAACAGTGATCCCTGTGAGCACCTCCATTTGGGAGAAAGTTGACCCCCAAGTTCCTGCCCTGATGCCAGACAATCCAGTTCCTCATATGAACACTGGAGCTCAGAGGAAGTGGGACCTTGTAAGTTCAGTTCATAGTGCCAGCCTTTTATTTTATTTTATTATTATTTTTTTTACTTTGTGTAATTAAGTATGCGTGTGTATACCTTACACAGATAAAATAACAGCTTAACAAGTTAATTCACAAACTGTCCAATTCACCCACTGAAAGTATACACAATCCTGCTCCACTTAGTGACAGAATACATTCTGAGAAATGCAGCATTAGGCTATTTTGTCATTGTGTGAATTCAGCTACATCTTTTTTGTTTTATTTTATTTTATTTTTTTATTGATTATGGTATCACATTAATTGTCCTCATCCCCCATCCCCACCCCAACCCCCTCTCCATGTATGCCCCCATCGCCCTGTTTTCCGTGACCTCTGGTTAGGCTTATATGCATGCATACAAGTCCTTTGGTTGATCTCTCCCCTTTTCCCCCACCCTCTCCTACCTTCCCTCTGAGGTTTGACAGTCTGATTGATGCTTCCCTATCTACGGGTCTGTTTTTGATAATCAGTTTATGTTGTTCTTTATTTCCCCTACATGTGTGAGATCATGTGATACAAGAAATACGCTTGTAAGAACTGAAAATGAGACCAGCCATAATGGTTATGCTGAGAGGCAAATGACTCAGTCTGTAGTGAGTTTCTTTCTGGGCCAACAGTTCTTTTGAGTCCTTATTTCAATGTCAAACAGTTCCTTATGTGTAGATGTCAGCAATGATATTTCAGTTCTGCATGGTGGAAAAATGGTGGTGATGCAGGTCCGAGCATCTCTGGTTTGGTCCTGGGTATCCTTCAGCGACTTACAGCTTCTGTCTGCTGGTATGGCAAGGTGTTGTCAGCGTCTTCCATCTCTGGACTGTTTCTCTTCGTCTTCATGGCTGGAGCAGTCCTGTCAATTCCTCTCTGTTGCAGGAATCCACATGGTCCTGGAGTTGTTTTCTGAAAATATACAAACATATTCTCGACCAAAAGTTAATAAAATAATATTTTCTATAATTTTGACTTGGGATCCTTTTTCATTTTTTGCCCAAATGATTTTCCTCTGGCTTGTTTTGAACCCATGTGTGTTTTTCATGGGTGTCTTGCTATTAGCATTACAAGTGAAAGTTAATTTTCTAAAGTACAAATTTTTTAGATGTAATTTACTTACAGGATATTTTTCCTTACATGATATTCTTCTATTATAACCCCCTTTTTAAAATTTAAATATGAGGAGGTTTTTGGAAATTTTATAATGTAGTCTTAATAGCTTTTACATTTTAATTTTTTGCGCTAATATATGACTGCTTTAGGTTCATTACATGTTACACAATTTTACCATGAGATGAACTGCCAATAAATATTTTTGTTAATACTTTAGGAACAGCTTTTTTTTTTTTGTGCATTACAATAAATTTTTCTAGAATATTCACTTATTTCAATTAGCCAATTTAAACTACTCTGAAAATTTGACTACTATTCTACTGTCAGATTCAACACTCTACCAACAATCTTATCTTACCCTTTGTATATTAGTGGAAAGGATTGTTTGCCTTCTTGAGTAGGCCCTGAGCATTCCTGGTACTAGGCTAGATTTGTATACAAAAAACCTGCTTCCCCACGCCATGGGTGCAAGACATCTCAAACAAGTCTTGTTGCAGTGAGAGGACAGCTGCTGTTGGTCAACTTTCTATCTGTTACCTGGGTCCTGATTTGAGCTGTGCATGGGCAGCGAAGCACCCATGGGGGCAGGAGACCGCCCTCAGAAGGGGTGAGTGCCGGCCTTCTGCGGTCTCTGTTTGAGTCTGGGAAGGAGCGCCCTGTGCATCTTCATGGCCATGGCTTATTCCTCATGGTTGTGTGAGGGTCAGGTTTATGGTGAGCACACACATGTTGAGAAAAAACGTGTGTGTTTGATTTGGCATTTAGGTGGGCATCTCCAGCAGTCTCTGTCACTGAGCCCAATATGCACTGTTTTTAAAGCCCATCTTTCTTACTGCCCTGTAGGGATTTCTTTTCCCAGCTCTGGGACCCTGGACTTGGAGTTTGGTGTGGGGCCGGGATCCCTTGCTTCTCCAGCAGCCTCTAAAGAGATGATCTCCTGCCCGAGTCAAAAAGCAGCCCATGTGCGTGCCGGACCAGCCTGTTTTGCACCTCTGCACCTTCTGCCAGTCTCCGTGTGCTTTCAGCTTCTCTAGCTGTAGGACTTCCATTCAGCCAGCTTTCCAGTGGTACTGGATGATGGTAGTTCTGTATTTTAGTTGTAATTTTGATGTGGTTATGGGAGGCGGCAAGTACAGCTGGCATCTTCCTTAGGGCCAAATGAGAGTTTTAAGAACATCTGTAGTTCATAAGATTTGCCTATTGAAATGTTTAGATAGCTATGTGATTCAAAAACTTTTAAAGACATATAATAACAGAGATTACTTGAAAACCATACAAACTAATATAGTGTTATCAAGTGCTTGACCATGTAACTGGCCCAAAGAGTCTATAGAAGGTTATTGAAAGCTTATGTCATCAGACATGCAGCTTCACTGGAGAAACTGATAGTTGTTTGGAATATTGTAACCCATCCATTTTATTTACTCAGACCAAGTCTCCCCTTATTTTTCTAATACAAATATGTAAGATTTTAGAGTAATAGGATCTGTTTTACCAGTATAAAAATATTTCCTGTGTCAGAATTCAGATACTTATAGATAGATTTTCCTGCTTAAATGTCATTATTTTAAATTTTATTGGATATCTTCCCAGTACTTGGAAAATGTATATACCTGAGCTGTTTCTTCTGATCAGCTTCTAGTGTGGACACTTAGTTTGAAGTCATATTGGAATAATTTGAGGAAAAGTAGAATTTGGCAGATATTACTGCATTTGAGTAGCCATCATAAAATTTAGGTTTTAAACAGGGTATGGCATTGTTTAAGCTCAACTTATGATAAATAGAGTTTGTCTATTATGTAGTAATAAAAGTTCAAAAGTGCTATTTGTATAGGTGATAGATTTTTCTCTATGGTTAACTGGTCTGTTTTGTTTGTACTTAATACAAAGAAATTTATATTGTTTTGTCTTTGAAAGTAAGAAATTTAGAGAGTCATACACAATATTAAAAATGTCAGATGCCTTGAAATAATGCTTACAAATTTTCAGGGATTTCTAAAAACAGAGGTTGTAAAGTGGCTAGCTGTGTCTTTTTAGTGATTGGATTGGTTATTTTTCTCGATGACTGTTTTATCTAATTAATAGCAAGGCAATTAATTTCATTAACATTATATGGCTAATACCTTAGCTACTGGTAATCAACTCATATCTATTCTCAGTCTGTAAAGAGGGTTGTCTATAAACCTATACTTATTATTTTTTACTTAAACTTTATTTACTTTTATATTCTTAAGAAAAATAAATAAAATACTTTATAAATATGAGTTCACTTCCTCACTCCAATTCTTATTCCAATTTCTAAGGGCCTTCTGATTTATAGGCTCTCAAAAATTTTTCCTCTTCCAATTTGAATTTAAGTAATTAGCTTCTTCCTAATTTGGAGCCTCAATTTGAAAACGTGTGTGTTTAATTTGGCATTTAGGTGGGCATCTTATTCATATTATATAAATAAGATAATATAACTTCAGTTTTAGATGATCATAGACATGTTTGCCAAGCAACAACTTTGTAGTTTCGAGGAAATTGTCTCTACTAATAAAATGTCTCTACTAAGATTGTGATTCTCCTTGACAGCCACTATAACTACTTAGGTATGGCTGTACCAATTTCAGTTTAAGCAACTGGACTCTGAACCTGCTTTTGTTTTGATTAAGAAGCTTATTTATATATTCTGGAATACAGAGGCACAACCTGTTAACAGCTGTAAATTTGCTTGATTAAGCTGTGTGTGGACAAATTTATAGACAAAGAAGAATATGTGATAAAGACTTCAAAGACTAAAGTATTTAATATCTGGGCCTTTAAGAAAAAGTTCGGCAACCCCTGGTTTATATTAGCAATAGTCATTATGATGATCCATTACAAGGATTCAAAGAGTGCCATCTGAGTCAACAAAGCAAGATGAAAGTATAGTTTTTTATAGCTTTAGTCTTGGGATATTTTATTTCTGATGTGCATGGGAGGTATAAGATAGAGTTGATAGAGTATCTTATAGGATTTTTAGGAGTGTTAAATCATGGCTCTTTACAGGACTTTACACATGGAGGACAGTAACAATTATTGCTGTTGTTATAAAAATATGCGTATTCTTGACAGTTGTTTCTACTTTGTTTTATGAGTCTCTATTTGTTTTATCTCTGCTCTTTTTGCATAACATTTAATTTTGTAATAGACTGAGAAAAATGCTTCTCAGAATGATAGTTTGCAGCCTCTTTTATGCATTTGGAACTAAAGAGAGAATGTAAGAAAGATTACATAAAGTGGAAGACAGCAAGCTGGGGGTTGGATTATAAAGTAATTAATAGGATCATGTGCTCACGAGGGTGGTTTCTCTTCTGAGGGATTTGATAAGAGGCATTTTTAAGTGTGTTAACATAAATGCACTGAAACAATGGACAGGGCTTGCTTAAGGCAAAGGTCAACCTTTTACTGAAAAAGTTATGTCTGGAGCATGACGACCCACCAAGGAATTTATGATCAGATCATCCTGTGAAGTTACTTTCCATAAAACCCCTTTTCTGTCCACACCACTTTAACATCTTTTTTTATTGTAGCTGACAGGCAAATCTTAAGTGTATCAGTTTTATATTGTAGGATAACAATGGCAGGGTAACAAAATCCCAGAATTTAGTGGAATAAAACAATCAGTTATTATGTTTACAGATTCTGTGGAATAAGCTTTGGGTAGGACGCAGCCAGGATGGCTTCTCTTTGTTCCACAGTGTCTGAGCTGGACAGCTAAAAGGCTGGGAGCTGACCTATCAGAAGGCTCATGTTTGGCAGTTGTTGGTTGTTGGCTAGGAAAGCTTCAGTTTCTCTCCACATGTGTCTGCCCTTGTGATCTCTCCAAATGGACTAATTTGGGCTTCCTTAAGTGGTGTCTGGGTTCTTCGGAGTATGCATGCCAAAGAGAGAGACAGGCAGAAGTTGTATTCTTCCTATGACTAGCCTTGGAAATCCCAGAGCAACATTTTTATCCTTCTCTGCTGATCAAGGACAAGAAGTCACATGTCCATTTAGGTTCAGGGGAGAACAATGGACTCTCTCTTTTGATGGGAAGGGGCAAGGTTCTGGAAGAGCATGTGGAATCAGAAATATGCCTGAGGACATTTTTGGAAATGCAATTTACCACAATTATATCACTTAACTTAATTAATAATCATACGTATAGCACTTAATCTATATGCCAGGTATTATTCCAAGTACTTTACAAATATTAATTTTTTAATTTTTAAATATATTTTTATTGATTTCAGAGAGGAAGGGAGAGGGAAAGAGATAGAAACATCAATGATGAGAGAGAATCATTGATTGACTGCCTTCTGCACAACCCCACTGGGGATCGAGCCCACAACCTGGGCATGTGCCCTTGACTGGAATCGAACTTGGGACCCTTCAGTCCATAGGCCGATGCTCTATCCACTGAGACAAACCGTGTAGGGCTTAATTAACTAATTTATTTAGTCCATAACAGTTGAAAAAACTGAATCAGGACATGGAATTAACTGGAATACAATTTTCTCTGACCTTGAAGAATAACAAATAAGTTATTGTGATTTTTTTTAACCTTGCATAGTATTTATTTAAACGTTTAAAAATATTTCAAATGCATATTTATTTTCTTTGTATTAGTTTGATTTGAGAGGCATGGTTTCTAATAAGTAAGTTTTAAAAAAATCTTTATTGTTGAGATTATCACAGATGTCCCTCTTTTTCCCCCCAATTACTCCCCTTCACCCAGTTCCCACCCTACCCAAGGCCTTTGCCACCCTATTTTCTGTGTCCATAGGTAATGCATATCTATATCTATCTATCTATCTATCTATCTATCTATCTATCTATCTATCATCTATCTACACACACACACTAGTAAAAGCCTAAGCGACCATCTGAATGACCAGTTGTTATGTCACGCACTGATGCTCAATGTAGGAACTGCCCCCTGGTGGTAGGTGCACTCCCACAGTGGGAGCACTGCTCAGCTGACTGACCTGCCCCAGCAGTCCACCAGCCCAGCAGCAACCACTCACTCCTGCAATAGTCCTACAGGTCCAATCTCCAGAGAATGGGCCAGACACTGATGGACCAGCGCCACCAGCACGATTCCAACAGCAGCACCAGCCTCCTGAAAGTTGGCCTCAGGCACTGCAGCTGCTTTTCCTCCATAGACGCTTTGCAAGGAAGAAACAATATTTTAAAGTAGACACCAGGTTGCTCCCAGCAACCATGTGAACATCAGCAGGACAGATCCTGATCCCGGGCCAGCAAGGGCATCCCACCACCCACCTGGAGTGCTGATCACAGCTCCCCACACCCCCTGGGGACCCCACCCATGCACGAATTCATGCACCAGGCCTTTAGTATGTATAAAAGGTCTTTGTTTAATCTCTTCTCATTCCCTGATTCCCCTTCCCTCTGAGAATCGTCAGTCTGTTCTATTTCCATGCCTCTGATTCTATTTAATTCATCAGTTTATTCTGTTCATGAGATTTCTTATTTATTTTAACTTTTAGATTCAATTGTTGATAGGTATGTATTTGTTGCCATTTTGTTGTTCATATTTTTTCTTTTTTCTTTTTCTTCTTCCTCTTCTTAAAGAATACCCTTCAATATTTCATATAATACTGATTTGGTGGTAATGAACTCCTTTAGATTTTCTTGTCTGTGAAGCTCTTTATTTGACTTTCAATTCTAAATGATAGCTTTGTTGGATAGAGTAATCTTGGTTGTAGGTCCTTGCTATTCATCACTTTGAATTTTCTTGCCACTCCCTTCTGGCCTACATAGTTTCTGTTGAGAAATCAGATGACAGGTGTATGGGCATTCCCTTGTAGGTAATTAACTGCTTTTCTCTTGCTGCTTTTAAGATTCTCTCTTTGTCTTTAGCTCGTGGCATTTTAATTACAATGTGTCCTGGTGTGGTCCTCTTTGAGTTCCTCTTATGTGGGACTCTCTGTGCTTCCTGGGCATGTAAGTCTACTTCTTTCACCAGTCAGGGCAAGTTTTAGTCATTGTTTCTTCAAATAGGTTTTCAATATCTCACTCTCTTCTTCTGACACCCCCAAAATGTGAATGTTGTTAGGCTTGAAATTGTCTCAGAGGCTCCATACACTATCTTCTTATTTTTGGATTATTTTTTCTTTTTGCTCCTCTGGTTGGGTGTTTTTTGCATCCTCACATTTCAACTAGTTGATTTGATTCTCAGAAACCCCTACTATACTATTAAATCTTGGTATATTGTTCTTTTTCTTTTTTTAAATATATATTTTATTGATATTTTACAGAGAGGAAGGGAGAGAGATAGAGAGCTAGAAACGTCGATGAGAGAGAAACATCGACCAGCTGCCTCTTGCACACCCCCTACCGGGGATGTGCCTGCAGCCAAGGTACATGCCCTTGACCGGAATCGAACCCGGGACCTTTCAGTCCGCAGACCGACGCTCTACCACTGAGCCAAACCGGTTTTGGCAAGGTATATTGTTCTTTATTTCAGTCAGTGTATGCTTAATTTCTGATTGGTCTTTTCCATTTTTTTTTTGAGGTTTCTAAAAGTTTCTTGAGTAACTTTATAACAGTGATTTGAACTCTATATACAGTAGTTTGTTTTCTTCCATTTCTTTCATTTGTGACATGCCTTTCTGTCTCTGCATTTTGGCTGCTTCCCTGTGTTTGTTTCTATGTATTGGGTAGAGCTTCTATGTCTCCTTGAGTTGGTAGAGCTAGTAGGTATTCTATAGTGCCCAGTGGCTTAGCCTCCCCAGTCACCTGAGCTGGGCAATCTAGGTGTGTCCCATTATGGGCTGTAAGCACAGTCTTGTAGTTGAAACTTGATTGCTGTTGTTGTCACTGGGAGGAATTGACCTCCAGGCCAGTTGGCTGTGAAGATTAGGTGTGACTACAGTGGGAGAGCTGCTGTGCAGGAGACAACCCTATGGAGCAGACTTGCTTCAGTGGGACTTTGGTGCTCACTGAGTCTGCCCCTTGAGTTTGTTGCTTATGTATGTGTAGAGTTGTAATCTAGTATGGTCTGACACTGATCACTGGGTACACTGGCTTTTGGGTCTCTAGGTAAGAATACAGTCAGCCACTGCCTGGGGCCACCCAGCAGGAGCTACAGAGAGATCTGGAGATTCTTCTTCTTTGTATTGAGTTTGGAAGTGCCCAGATGAGGCCCAGCTGTGAAGCAAGGCTGGCTGGTGCAGGTGCTGGGTCTTGGGTCTTTTTTTTTTGATTGGTGTGGGGCTCCCTGACCCAGTTTCAGCTTGTTTGATAGCTTTTACTCTGAGTAAGGGCAGGCCTTTCATATGCAAAAGCCGCTGCAGGCAATTTGGGTGGGGCTGTAAATTGAATGAGGCAGGTCTTGGGAATCTCTAGGGCTGAGCAAACTTAAATGGCTGCCAGTCAGCCCTGCAATCAGGGAGGTCCCAGCATAGGAACAATGATTCCCTGTGAGCACATTGGTCTGGGAGAAGCTCCCTACCTCCCCCTTTCCCGAGTTCCTGCTCTGATGCCAGACAATCCATGTCCTCCTCGTATGTGTCTGTGGTCTCCAGAGCTCACCCTGGTGCTGGAGCTCAGAGGAAGTGGGATCTTATAAGTTCAGTTCTTGGTGCCAGCCTTTTAAAGGAACAGTTGGGTCTCCAGCAACCTCTGTGTCCTTGAGCCCCAATCTGCGCTCCTTTTTACAGCCCATAGTGCCTATAGGTACTTTTTTTCTTAGCTCTGGGACTCTGGGCTGGAGGTCAGGTGTGGGGCTGAGACCCTTTCTTCTCCAGGCAGCCTCTGCAGAGAGGATCTCCTCCCAATTTAAAAAAAAAAAAATAGCACACGTGGTTGCTTAATCACCCCGTTCCACACCTCCTACCAATCTCACCGTGCTTTCTTTTTTATTTCTCTAGTTCTAGGACTTCCATTCAGCTAACTTTCCAGAGGTTCTGGATGATGGTTGTTCTATATTTTAGCTGTAATTTTGATGTGGTTGTGGGGGGCAGCAAGTACAGGCATTTACGTCCACCGCCATCTTCAAATCTCTCTAATAGTTTTTTAAAAATGTGTACAGCAGTCAGGCCTCCAAGATCTCATCCTTATGTATTCTTAGAGCTGGATTATGGTAAATGAATTGGAATTTGTTCATGAAGCAATGCCCAAATGAATCATTGTTATGAATAATACTCTTGTTTGACAACAATTTCTTACTAACTTACCAAATTTAAGTGATAAATTTATTTTATGTCCTTTTAGGAAAACAAATACAGTATCTTGGCCTTGCTGTGTTAATCTTACCTAATGGCTATCTTTCCTTCATTGATATTGAAATGAACAATACGAATGCTAGTTGTACATATTTCATGCCCTGTTTTTTATTTTATTTATTTATTATTATTATTTTATATCCATTGATTCTATGTTGGAGATCTGGCAGTCTCTGATTAAGTTGCTTAGAGGCTTTTCAATCTTGTTTGTCCCTCAGAACTTAGTGGTACTATTTTAAGGTTGGGCCAAAGTGACTTTCACCCTGGTACATATGTGACACAGTTACTATATCTCCTAGTCTCTGCTACATCTATAAATATATAACAAGCGTAAAGTACACAGATAAGAAGAGGTTATCCTTGTTAGATGATCAAAACTCAATGGAGTATCCAACATTCTTTTAGAATATTTACATTTTTTTTCCTAATTGGAAGATTGGGAATAGTCTTTTAAAAAAGATACTTGATTGGAAGGACATGTAGAAACTTGTTTGATCAAAACCATATCTGAGCTAATTAATTTTATATTTTTAAATATAGACATCTAAGAGAAAGACCTGCATTATACTAAATATGAATGAACAGATTATATTGATTGAAATTAAACTTGGAAGGCTTTATAATAATGTGGGAAAATGGCATATGTTTAAGTGGGGAACAAAAGGAAAAGATAGAGTCTCTAATTCATATGAAATGATAAAAAAAATTTAAAAGTATCAAAATACGCTAATTAGAGGGGAAATATTAGTGTTTGGAGAAGGTGAAGATATAGCTGTGTTTTTTTTTTATTTGTCTTCTTCATCGTTTTCCAAGTTTCCAGTAATGAATGTATTTTATATTTATAATGAAAAAATTGTATTTTTGTCACAAAATCAAAGTATAATTAATAGGTCTAATTTTTGGTTGAATTAAAAGGCATTATTAAACTAGATCTTTTCTGTTTAGAAGTTATATATTTTCTTCTAACAACCAATACAATATACAAATTAATTTGCTTTTTATAGATTAATGTTGGATTCATTCCCCCCACTACATCATATAGGCTATCATAGATTTCCATGGAAGAGTTTGAATTTTTATAAAAGCATCCTACATAAAAAATTTTATTGATTTCAGAGTGAGGAAGGGAGAGAGAGAGAGAGAGAGAGATAGAAACATCTATGATCATGCTCCTGCATGCCTCCTGCATGCTCCCTTCTGGGGATTGATTCCACAACCTGGGGCATGTGCCCTCACCAGGAATGGACCTGGGGACCTTCCGGTGCATGGGATGATGCTCACTCAACTGAGCCACCCTAGCCAGGCCTACATTAAAGTTTTTTAAGCTCCAGAATTATCCATTTAAAAAACCGCTTAGTAACCCTACCACTGTGTGTACAGTATGAAGTTCACTGCCTCTGGCCTCCAGCATACTTTGCAGACACATCAGGCAGCACTCCCGGGAGAAGCTCTGCAAATGCAAACACCGTGGCAAATCATTTGCGTACCCAGGACAGCCATCTCCGCTGCTCACACAGGAGGGCAAGGGCCACTCCTGTGGCAGCTGTGGGAAAACCTTCCCAGATAAAGACGCCCTGTGCTCCCACATGAAACTTCATGAAGAGTCTTAGCCCTCAAGAGAGGTTGGGGACAAGGAGGAAACTAAGGACTTGGGTTCTGTCTTTATTTTTCTTATGCATGTGTGTGTTGTGTGAACAAATGATGTTTCTACTGAGAGAAGAAAGAAAAATGACAGTAAGCTCAATGACCAGATTTATCTACTGTGGTTTTAACAGATTTTGAAGAAATGTTTTTTTGTCATTTCCAATAAGAATGGAATTTTGGTGAATTTACCGATAAACAGTGAAAGCTGGCTGTTAATTCTCGAGCACCCTGGAAAATCAGAACCCTGAAGGGAGGGCGGGCGGGCATATTGAATTTCTGGGGTGAAAGAGAAGCCTTTTCTTGCACCCCCAATTGTAATATGGTTCTGGCCATCACCTGTTAAGTTTCTTCATAGAAGAAATTATTTTAAAAATTCACTAAAAAATAAAAATAAAAAACTACTTAGTAGTTCATTACCTATCATTTTAAGAAAATCAGAGATATATTGTTCCAAAATAGAGGCTGGGTCCGCTGTGTCCCGCAGTTCTGTCTAATCCACTCATTGTTAAAATTTTATTTGACCATTTATAGCTCTTCTTACTTTTGAGAAGAAATTTTTCAGACCGTTTCAAATTATCTTCAAATACAAGCAGATTATCTAATTTCACACCCTGCCAGAAAAGAGTTTTAAATTTTTCCTGTACCTTTTTAGTCAATAACTGGTTAACTTTAGTAGACAATTTAGGAAAGCTAAGCTTCTATGTGATTTCTCCCCTCCTCCCTAAAGATTAAGATGTGATGAGACAAAACACCTGTGGCATACCTTATAGAAGGAAATGCTTTCTCGGTGACTTTTAAAAGGTACTAATTTAAATGTCAAAGTTAAGTTCTTTTAAGCTTTGTATCTTTAATTCAAGGTTGTAATGTCTCTTACCACTTCATTTATTAAGTTTGGATGGGTTTCAACAAGAACTTGGTTTAAAAGTAATTTTCTGTATGTTTACGCAGGGGAAATTGAAGCATTTCATAATCTCTTGAACTCAGCAATCTCTCATCCGAAGTACTTATTATTTCTGTGTTTTTCTCATGTACTATTATTAACTGTTTGAATTATTCATTTTTTTTATTTGCCTGCATCTTCTTTCTAAAATACCATAAACTCCTTGTAGCAGAGACTATGTGTGCCACGAGGTATATAATGTGTAGAAAACTTTAGAGTAAGACAGACCAGGTTCAAAGTCTGACTTCCACGTACCAGCAATGGGACCTTGGGTAATTCTTCTTCTGGCCTCAGGCCTCTTATCTATGTAATGAATATAGTAATCTCTAACTTGTGGGGTTACTGAGAAGATTAGTAATGTCCCTGGCCCATAGTAGGCATTAAATACACAATTAGTTATGTGTTCAGTAATAATTGAGTGAATGACTGTAATATGAGTATGCTCGGGGTGCTAGAAAAAATATCATAGGCTGGGTAGTTAAGCAACAGAAATTTGTTTTCTCACAGTTCAGGAGGCTTAGAAGCCCAAAATCAAAATGCTAGTTAATTTATTTCCCTTTCCTGGCTTGCATATGGCCAGCTTATCACTGTGTCTACCTCACGTGGTGGGGAGAGAAAGAGAAGCAGCAGCAAGCTTTTTGGTGTCTCTTCTTATGGGCACTAATTCCATCACGAGGGCCCCACCCTCATAAACTAATTTAATCCTAATTGCTTCTCAAAGGCCTAAGGTTTAAACACCATCACTTTGGGGGTTAGGATGTCAACACATACATTTTGAAGAGACATGATTCTATAGAAGACTGTTTCAGGGAAATAGCCATTAAATACACACACAATATTTAATCATAGTCAAAATAGGTTAGAGAAATTGACCATCAGATTATAAAGAAGCCTTGTAAGGAAACTGAAAAATAGCAAATAAAGGGATGGCGCAAACTCTACAAAGTATTGATTCAGTAGAGAAAAGAGCATCAGAAAATTGACAGTGGCAGATTCTATAGGGGATTTAAGTGGAAGATGGTTGAGAATTGGTCATCGTTGAATTTGCTCATGATTATTATATACCAGTTTCTCTTGGTATTTTTATTTTATTTTTAAGATAGATGAGAGAGAGAGAGAGAGAGAATGATTGAGAGATTTGTTGCTCCACTTATTTATCCATTCATTGGTTATGTTTTATATGTGCCTTGACTAGAGATTGAACCCACAACCTTGGTATATTGGGACAGTGCTCTAACCAACTGGCAAGGATCTCTATTGGCATTTTTAAATTATCGTTGTTGATAAAGGTATAGGAATGAATATAAGACATGCTTGAAGGAAAACTGTTTAAAAGGTAATTGCATCAGTTAACATATAACAAAAAAAGAGAGAACTATCTTACTGCTTGCTTGCTCCTTGCTTCCTCATTCCTAGCATCTTGCCTCCTGGTTCAAGCCACTGAGATCATAGCTGGACAGAAGGAGAGAAGAAGAGTATGCCCCTTCCCTTTCAGAGCACTTCCAGGAAGTGGCACATGGCTAAAATTTAGTTACATGGCCACAACTAACTGCAAGAGTGGCAATCAGGAAATATTGTCTCTTGGTTGATATCAATGTATCCAGCTAAGAATTGGGGTTGTTATTACCAGGAAGACGAGGCAAATGGGCAGTCGGGACAGTTAGATATTATGCTGCAGAAATCATTTTTATTTTGAAGTATTGCTATGTTTTATAGGCAGTTGATAATGGTTGGCTTTTTCTTTTTTTCACTCTAAACAACAGATAATTTTAGTTGCCTCAGATAGTGATGGAGTACATTTTAGTTACTAGTTCTGATCTACAGAAGGTGATGAGTGTGGCCTCTAACCCTGTTTTGCTTTTCTTTCTCAATATTTGAACTTTCAATGTCCTTTAAAAAATCATTGAAATTATTGTTTTAAAATTATACTAGAATACAGTTTCTTTTAGACAAAAATAAGAAAATACAGAGGACTAAAAAGTAGAAAAGTAAAACTACCTATAATTTTACTATCCATCATTAGCATTTCTGGTATATGCTTGTTAAGACTTTCCTTTCATGTCAGAATTCATTGTTTTCATGTGGTGGGTACATTTGGGAAGATGAAAAATTTGGATATAGATGGTGCGTTGGTTGCACATCAATGTGAATGTTTCATGATACTGAACTGTATACTTGAAAATGGCTAAAATGGTAAATTTTAAGTTATGCATATTTTACCCTGATAAAAAATTTATTGTTTGCAGAAATGAGATCATATTCAGCATTTATTTTATAACCTGCGTTTTATACTCAACAATGAAAAGAGAACCCCTTTCCACATAAATAAATATGTTTTGCACTGTGATTTTTGTGGCCAAATATTTATTTTATCCTTTGGATGTACCACCTTTTATTGAGGGCAGTGTTAAAGCAAATAAAAGGAGCATTAGCCCTTTCCTTTTTAAGTGGATTCACAGAGAGTTTGTGATGCATGGCAGAGGACTGGGGAAATAACCAGATGGTGGAAACTGAAAACCCCCCTGGGTCCTTAAACTGTGTCTGCCTTGTTCGAATGACTCTCTAAGTAAACTGCTTTACTGTTCTGATGTCAACATGGCAGCTTCACTTTTTTTTTTAAAGCCAAGTATAATTTTTTTTTATTTGTCTAAAAGGATGTTTATTCCAGACCAGTGGTTCTCTTGGATTTCTTCCCTACTACGTTAATGTCATCTTAGAGGAATCACGGCAAAAGAGAAGCATAGATAGAGAACATCCCACCTTGAGAAATGGTTCCTTCACACAAGGATCAGATGCCAGTGATGGCAGGCTCGTCTGAAATTTCAGCATTGGTAATACGCTCTTAGGAGGAGAGTTTCCTCCCGACTTGAGGTCTGGCTCTCCCCCAGAAGCCATTGCCCCTGTGGTCTTTCTGAGACGATGCTCATCATCGTCCTCACCTTCACTGTCACAGGATCATTGTCTTCCTAGGTCCCCCTTCCACTTATGGACCACTGTCTCTGCCTGCTGTGAAATATTCTGCTCCTTTGAGTATACTTTTGCTACTTAGCTAAGCCAACTGTTTGTTTTTTTTTTCTTCTGTGCTGTCCTTTCCCCTACTTCATTCTTTGTCTTCTTATACAGTAGTTCCTTGTTATCCATGGGTGTGATATATTCCAAGATCCCCACTGGATTCCTGATACTGTAGATAGTTCCAAACCCTTATATGCTATGTTTTCTTCCTATATGTATATATCTATGGTAAAGTTTAAATTATACGTTAGGCACAGTAAGAGATTAACAAAAATAACTAATCATAAAAGTAGAACAATTATAACAATGTACTGTGGTAAAAGTTGTTTGAATGCGGTCTCTCTCTTAAAATAACTTATTGTACTGTACTAGTACTGACCCTTTTTATTGTGATGATGTAATCAACCAGATAAGATGAAGTTAGGTAAATGACATAGGCATTGTGACTCAGCAGTAGGTTACTGTAAGGGTTACGTAATAACACAAGCATTGTGATATCATGACAGTTGGCCTGATAATTGAGGTGGCTATTAAGTGACTAAGGGGTAGGTAGCATATAAAGCGTGTCTCTGATGGACAAAGGGATGACTCATACCCCAGGTAGGTGGAGAAGAATGGCTTGAGATGTCATCACACTACTCAGAATGGTGCACAATTTAAAACTTAGTAATTGATTACTTCTGAAAATTTCCATTTAATATTTTCAGGCCATAGTTGACTAGGGGATAACTAAAACCTCAGAAACCAAACAGTGGATAAGAGGAGGAACTACTATACTTGTACCTCCATTTCTCCTATTCTTCTTCTTTTAATACCCTGGTCTTTTCATTAAAAAAAAAAAATCACATCCTTTGAAATCCTTTTCTTCTGTGCCATTTTACTACATCTTTTTACCTCTCTTCTGAATTTCAGATGCTTTCCTCTTTGGCCAGAATTTCTTTATCTTTCCAATATTATCTTGAGCCTTATACCATAATCCCAATTGCCTAGAATAGGACCCAATAGGTAGTGGGTACTCAGAATATTTTGTTCAGTGAATGAGTGATAATTTCAGTATTTTCTACTCTTCTCAAATGTCTTACTCATTAATTCTGTCTTGATACTTGGCAAATGACTAGTTTTAGGTAAATAGAAAGATAGAAATCTTTAGTTGGAGAACTCCTTCCTCATCTGCCATCAAATGTGTAAATCTTCCCATGTGGTTATTTGTCCTCTGTCCCTTCTGTTATGAAAATAGATTTTCCTTCATTTTTTAAAGTCCCATCCTTTTCCACCATTGAGGGATCTTGATTTCTCTCTAATCCTGTCTCTCTCCCAAATCCTGAATGTAGTCTAGTGATTATGAACATTGGGCTTTGTAATCAGATACTTGCATTCAGATTTGAGGTCTGTCTCTATGAAATCTTGGGTATGATATATAATCTCTCTCAATCTCTGTTTCCTTGTGAGTTAGTTTGGGATAAACATACCAATGTCATAAGGTTGTTGTGAAGATTAAAAGAGATAATATCTTTGCCCTGGCTGGAGTGGCTCAGGTGGTTGAGCGTTGTCCCATGCACCAAAAGGTCACCAGTTGGATTCCAGGTCAGGGCACATGCCTACAGTTTGGGTTCAGTTCCTAGTTGGGCTTTGTACAGGAGGCCACTGATCAATACATATCTCTCTCATCAAGGTTTCTCTCTCTCTCTCTCTCTCTCTCTCTCCTTTCTCTTTCAAAAACAATAAAAACATAGTAAAAGGGCAGGAGCAGGGTGGAGTGAGGCAAAGCGGTGGTGGTGGGGATTAGGGGACATCTATAATAGAGTCAACAAGAAACAAATTTTAAAAATTAAAAAAGTGGTAATATCTTTAAAGTGCTAAGCTCTATGGCTGGTACAAGGCACTCAGAAAGAAAAGCCCTTGTATTATTATTATTATTATTATTACTACTACTACTACTACTACTACTACTACTACTTACTCCCCTTTCTATTGACTCCTAAGTTTATTAAGTTTATCTTTAAAAATTGTTCTAGTTCGCTCTGCTGGTATGGCACTGAGATTGAGTGTCAACCTATGAACCAGGAGGTCACAATTTGATTCCCAGTCAGGGCACACATCCGGGTTGGGGGCTTGATCTCCAATAGGGGAAATGCAGGAGGCAACCAATCAATGATTCTCTCTCATCATTGATGTTTCTATCTCTCTCCCTTCCTCTCTGAAATCAATAAAAAAATATTTTTAAAAATTGTTCTACTTCATCTACATATTTAGCACTAAATCTTTTTCTTTCCCATCACACCTATTCCCTCCTTTTTACCTCCTGCTCACTTTGGAAGCCACTTCAGTCTGGCTTCCCAAGCATTTCGAATTTTATTCCCAGTTGTGATCTCATTACTTCCCCTCCCTCTCTCTCCAAGCCTATTCTGCCTGCAGTGACTTCATCTCCCCGTGGTTCCAATCAGAAACCTGGAAGATATCCTTGTCTCCTTCTTCTCCTTCCCTTTCTCTCTTCCATTACCAAGCAGAATTCTGATAATTTTGCCTCCTAAATATTTCCTGAATTTTTCTACATCTCTTTTACTGTAGAAGCCACCATCCCAGTTCAGGGCGCTATCATTTCTCACCGAGTGGTGACAGTAGTCTGCTGCCATTTACTCCTACACTGCACTGTTCTGCATCCTACACTGTACTGATCTTATGCTTTTAAAAAAAATTATATATATATATATATATATATATATATATATATATATATATATAATCGATTTTTTACAGAGAGGAAGGGAGAGGGATAGAGAGTTAGAAACATGGATGAGAGAGAAACATCGATCAGCTGTCTCCTGCACACCTCCTACTGGGGATGTGCCTGCAGCCAAGGTACATGCTCTTAACTGCAATAGAACCTGGGACTTTCAGTCCCCAGATCGACGATCTATTCACTGAGCCAAGCTGGGCAGGGCTGTACTGATCTTCTAAAAACTGCAAGCTGGTGATGGTATTCCCCTTTCTGAACACAACAGGGGCTTCTTCTGTCCTCAGAGCCCCTTTAATCAGATCCTGCTTATCTCTTCAGCTTTTTCTTGCACCACTGTTCCCCTTGTCCATACCCTCACCTTGTTGAAGTTAATTTTTTTTTTTTGCATTTTGTTCAACTGTCTCTTAACTCTGAGCTATCTCACATTCATGTTCCTCTGCCTCTTTCATTATCTCTTTAAAAATTTTTTAAAAAATTGATTTCAGAGAGGAAGAGAGAGGGAGAGAGATAGACACATCGATGATGAGAGGGAATCATCAAAGAGCTGCCTCCTGCACACCCCCCCTACTGGGGCTGTGCCGGCAACCAAGGTACATGCCCTTGACCGGAATCGAACCCGGAACCTTTCAGTCCACAAGCTGATGCTCTATCCACTGAGCCAAACCGGTTTTGGCTCAGGAACATTTTGTTAAATGTTTTTGTTAAATAATTAATTCAGTGAGGGGGAAAGCCATCCTATATCACATTTGTTAGGGTTTAGCAGGGGTGGGCAAACGTTTTGACTCGAGGGCCACAATGGGTTCTTAAACTGGACCGGAGGGCCGGAACAAAAGCAACCTGACCATGCTGGCACTCTCATCTTGGGCTGCTGGTGAAGGAGCGGAGGGGAGAGCAAGAGAACCCTCCGCTCTTTGGGCTCCACGGGCCGGATAGAACAGCCGAACGGGCCGGATCCGGCCCGAGGGCCGTAGTTTGCCCACGGCTGGTTCTACATATGGTATTCCTGTGTTTAGCTTTGAATATTTCTTTAAACATAAGTAAATGTGGAAAATAATAAGCCTGCTTCAACATATGTTCTTATTTTTCTGTCCTTGCACATTTTCTTACTTTAAAGTCTTTTAATATTTGTTTTTTTCCTGTTCTACAAACACCAAATTCCCCCCTCCAACTCCCCCCCTCCCCCCACATATCCCCACTTGGAAGGTTTTAAGTGTAAAATGCCACTTAATATCAGCACTTCTGCCAACATTTATTCAGTGTTCCAGTTATATTTGGGTGATATTTCCATGATAATTTTGTGAAGTTTTTCAACTAGAAGTTGAGTTTAAATTATGCAGCTTTCAATTCTATGCATGCTAAAAGATAATGAATTCTACTGAGCTGTCTTGCTCTTCAACAAGCTAAGTGGAAAGCACGAGGAGGGCAGAGGGCTGAGGCCCTTTCATAGCCAATGGGACCGGCTGCTGCGCACCCAGAGGCTGGTCAGGGGGCCCTGTCCATGGGTTGCTGGTCCTCTCGGTTCCAGTCACCATTGGGCTGAAGCAGGCAGTGGAGCTGAATCATCTCTGACATGGAAACATGAATACCCCGGAAAGACCTGGGCAAATACACCTGCTGTCTAAGAAGCACTTCCTTCAAGTTGGTTATGAAAGCTTTATTGTGGAAGGCAGTTGATACTTAATGTGTTTAACTGTGTTGCTCCTAGGACAGATGTCTTTTAAAAAAAAAATCTGAGCTACAAATGGGTCATTATACATTGTTTTCTTTGCCTTACAAATATGACCACTGGCTGTTTGACTATTTGGTAATATATTCTGGGGGAGCTTTTGTTCCTTTTATAGTGCATCTTGGATAAAAAAATATAAGTACAAAAATTTTACAGGGAAGTATTGCTAACCTTGCCACGACTGGGCCTTTCATACCATTGGAAGATCGGGTTTGTTGGAACTCTTTTCTGCCCCAGCACAGTGTATACTTTTATTTTTCCATCAGTAATTATTATTTGCCTTTACGTTAAGCCCATAATAGCAATGTTAGAAAGATAGTTTATTTATATAACCCTGTTTGATACAAAATTATCATCACCTAGAGTTAATTAAATAATGGTTGTTCCTTGTGCAGTCTCGGGCAGACCAAGATACCACTCTTAGCATAAAAATTTAAAAGTCCCCCAGAGAAGGGCATGCACAGTTATGAAAAAGTCCTTTAGGAAGACAGACGGAGCCATTCCATTTCTTTTTTTTTAAAATATATTTTATTGATATTTTACAGAGAGGAAGGGAGAGAGATAGAGAGATAGAGAGCTAGAAACGTCGATGAGAGAGAAACACCGACCAGCTGCCTCCTGCACACCCCATATTGGGGATGTGCCCGCAACCAGTGTACATGCCCCGGACCGGAATAGAACCTGGGACCTTTCAGTCCGCAGACCGACGCTCTACCACTGAGCCAAACTGGTTTCGGCTAGCCATTCCATTTCTGTCAAATTCTTCTCTGACAGTTGTCTACACCCAGAGAACCGGACTGTTCACTGGAAGAGCTAGGAAGGGATGCCTGATGTTGCAAATCAGGTGAACTTACCCCATGCACCTTGGACTTCAAGCCGAAGCAGTACGGGGATATGACTGAAAGGACTGACTTTGGGTCTCCAAAGTTAAATAAATTCATGCTGGGATAGGTCTGCTTTCTGGTTGCAAGGTGATCTCTGATTCATTCGGATTCTGATGATTTAGTGTAGCCAGTTTCCCCTTATATAGATTAAACAGTGGAGAGTTGTATTCATACATTTCTTCATTTTATCTTTTATTTCCAGAGGCCAATTCTTTCTTTTTTAATCTGTTAAAAAATATCAAGGTGTTTATATATTAGCAAGGTTGGCAGGATGTCAGTTTTAAAGTGTTCAATAATGAACGGTTTTTGTTTTCGGTACGTGCTCAGATACTCTTTGAAAACACCAATAAACAAATTAATTCAAGTCTTTAAAAAGTGAAGAATTATTTTCTCGCAGGTTAACAGATTCCAAGTTACATTCTTGGGTTGGATGCAGAAATAAGCAAATATAATGTTGATCTCCCATTTTTGAGTATTAATATGCCAGGGAAGTATACCCATTACCCTTCTATAGCTGCAACACTGCAGAAGGTGGGATCTGGCTGCCATTTGTAAAGTTAGCTCGACTTGTATGGGAAAAAATCCATCCCGAGTTACATAGGGTGCAGCAATCAGAACAGTTTCCGCATCTCACCACTTCCCTCTGCTTGGTCGTGGTGGGAAGCTGCCGCTGATAATCTGGACCCTGGGCGGGCCATGCTCCCTCTGGTAATAGAGGCAACACTGCTCACTGGTGGCAGGCGCTATGGCATCGCGGAAGAAACACACACATCGGAAGCTCAGATCCCTAGTCTGCAATTTACTTCGTGTTTCATCTTAAGCAAACCTCCATTTCTGATGCTCAGAGAGATTAAATGACTTTGAAATTAAGAGTGAGAAAAATGCTGAAACCTGTTTGGCTCAGTGGTAGAGCATCGGTCTTCGGACTGAAAGGTCCCGGGTTTGATTCCGGTCAAGGGCACGTACATTGGTTGCGGGCACATCCCCAGTGTGGGGTGTGCAGGAGGCGCTGGTCAATGTTTCTCTATCATCGACATTTCTAGCTCTCTATCTCTCTCCCTTCCTCTCTTAAAAAAATATCAATAAAAAAAAAGAGTGAGAAAAATGATGACATTTTATTTTTATGATCTGATTCATCAGGTACACCCATGCCTCCTGTTATAGAGCATTTTAGACATGATCATCCCCATTATTGACCTTGATACCAATTAATTAATGACATTCACTAAGATTTATAAGAAAACATAACATTCAGGTATCCTGGTCGCACAAAGAAAACATCAGAATCAGTTAAAGGTGGAAGAATTTATAAGTGATCTATCACTCTTTTCTAGTAGATGGTGACGATTCAAGATTGATTATTTTGGTAGGTTTCAAACCCTAAGGATTAAGATTGTCAATGGAACAAACACAGATTATGTCAAAATATAGATGCTTTGCTAAGATTGTTTAATACTCAGTTACTTTCCTTTTTTATGCTGTGTGGTTTCATGTCACATTATAAATCTCTAAATGCTGTTTTGCTGTCCTATAGTATGTTAGTAAGAATCTGGCATTTGAAATGTGTGGCTATTGTGAATCAAATGTCTAGGGAAAGAAAGAAATAAACAGTTGCCATCATTTTATGACCAGTAGTTAACAAATAGAAATTATGTATATTCCAGACACAAGAGACTTTGGAGAGAAGATTCCATTGAAACCATTGCATCCAGTGACTTAAATGCAAACACTGGCATGTATCCAGGAATTAAGGTCAATGAAGTGTAATTGTTTCATCTTGCAAAATCGTTTTTTCCACCAAGAAATCTTGGCAGCCATATTGATGACTTCTCATGAGAGAGTCAGATGGGACTGCAAAGAGACCTGAAATCTACGTTTTAAACTAACTTTTTAATTCCTCATCTTTTTTAAATGTTAAGAAGGGCTAGGCCTGGGCATCAAGCACCCTGGTTTTTGCTCTGGTTTCCCAATCATGAGTCTAGTTACACTTACCTGCTCAGACGTTATAATTTGTAGTGATGGCCTAAGTGGATGTAAAAGACGTGAAAATTGGATGTGATCTAGATGGCAGATCATGGGCTTCGTTTCAAAGGCCGTTTTTACCTGGAGAATAAATAAGAAGAGAGAACAGGCATTTTCCAGGGATCAGCGGTTTATCTCTTCCCTGTGTTCCACCTTGACTTCACAGCGCAGTCTCCGCACCCTCTCAAACCTCTCCTGCCTATGCCATCACTCATTGTGTTCCTCCGGAAGAGATCAAAGCTTTTACGGGCATTATTTATTGTGGCCTCGCCATTCTAAGGAGCTAAGTAGAGGCTATGTGGCTCCATCTTGATTTTTTAAAGCCAAGCAAGGGACAGATAAACCTCTGAGGTTACAAAAGGAGGCCTTGCTAGAGGCAGAAATAGCCGCCTTAGGCAGAAGCAGAACCTAGTCCTGGCCCCTGTGTCGCAGATGCGGTAGATTGTTTGGCCTTTCTCTAAACAGGCCTGACGCTTAGAGTGTGTGGAAAGTATGCGCTTCCGTCAAAGAGTTGTGCTTGTTTGGTTTTTCTTTGCCTGTTAAAGTAATGACCAGAGGACTGAAGAAAATAGAAAGCACATCCAAGCCTTAGTTCAGCCTCTGCGCCCGGTACATGAGAGCTTTGGACAGAGAGTGCTTTTATTTCCTTGGCATTACTTTTCTGTCTTTATACTCGACTTAGAATTTTTTCTTCATGGCCTTTGATATTCAGAAATTCGGGGGAAATTATTATTTTTTTTAATCAAAGATTTATGTGTACAAATTAGACTTTTGAAATAATGTATATTTCGATACCAAACCACCCTGAAAATGTAGGTTTACTGCCTTTTTTAAAACTTTTTTTTTAACCTAAAAATCATTGCAAAATGGACTCTCTTTTAAAATTGCCTTAATTTAGCAATTTATATTGCTATGCATTAACATTTTTAATAAACCAAATTGTTTGCTTTATAAAAAATATTTGGTTAAAATGACTTTTCTGCATTTCCATTTGAGCACTTATTGCTCAGCAGCTATTTAATTGATGATTTTAATTGTTTTACTTCCTTTTTTTTTTAATTTCAAAAATCCATAATGCTTAGTTGGAATTTTTAATACAAGACAGGAATTTGTTTTTTTTTCTTTCATTTTTTAGGGGTTATTGCTCAAATTAGCCTGCCTGCCTAAACCTGTGTTATAATTCAGAAACAACAGTGGAATCTTTTGCATACAATCTTTTTATAAAGCCGGGTTAGCGCCACTGTCCCCCTGATCTCTTCAACATCAGAATCTTTGTAAACTCTTCCACGGGCCTCCAGCACCCCCAGCTTGTGAACGAATCTCACTATATTTATCCCTATTGTGTATGTCCACATGTTTGCTCTGCAGTATGATAACACTTGACAGTTATAAATTTTTCCATATGCTCCATCTTGTAGAGAGATAAACAGTGTGTGTGCTGTACATTTCCCCCAGCTTTGAAGACTCGCTTTGGAAATAAACAATCCCATAGGATATTCCAGTCGGTTTTGGAAAGTCATTCATGCAAGCATATTCTCCATGAGAGGAAAGGTAGTGGATTTTCACCCTCTTAATATTAACTGGTTAATTGAACTTTTTAAAGGGATTGAGAGCAACTTCACTGCTTTTAGTTTTTCAAAGATTCGCCAGAGCAGGGCAGACCTGTGTTTGAAAGTCTTTAAAAAGTGCTAGTTAATATTTATACATGTCCATTTTGTGGAATAAATTCTTTCATTCTCTCAGTGGTTTACTTTTGTTAGAGGGATTAGTGAAATAGGTTTGGATTTCCTCATAATTTCCCTTTTATATTTTACAAATTAAAACGACATTGAAATGTAATGATGACATCTAAAGCATTTATATTGTGGTGATTGTTTGTCTATAGGGAAAATCTTTGTGATTCATTATAAGAGTTATTTCTTTTTAAAATTTTTATTTATTGATTGATATTTAGAGATACAGAAAGGAAGGAGGAGAGAGAGAAAGAGAGAGAGAGAAACAGAGAGAGAGAGAGAGAGAGAGAGAGAGAGAGAGAGAGAACCAGACATATCAATTATTCTACTTATTTATGCATTCATTGGGTGCTTCTTGTATGTTCCCTGACTGGAGATTAAACCCGCAACCTTTTCATATCTGGATGATGTCAACTGAGTTACTCAGGCTAGGGCCTAAGCAGCTATTTCTTTTATTTTTAATTCTCTTTCTGACCAGTTTTATTTGTAAAAATTGATATAAATATCTTTATTCTAAGTTTCATGTTCCTTTTTACCCAAGCAAATATCTATTGCCTGCATTTCTTCCCCACAAGATGCCATGCTGCTTTTATTAGTTTATTTTTGAAAGGCTTTGTTGAATAGATGTTCATAAGTTTTCTGTTGTTAACTACACACTTGCATGCATACAAAATTCACATTACAGTCTCTGAGGTTTTTTGCTGTTGTTGTTGTTGTTTCCTTAGCACATAAAGTTTACCTCATTTCCCAGGAGATTTTCACCTTAGAAGACTCAAGTAATATGTAAGGATGGCAGTGTTAGCAACAATATGTGAGATGTGTGCATGGCCAGTGGTATGCTGGAGCCAGCCCCCACCAGCTCCCAAGAACTAAGCATTCAATTTTTAGAAATGTTGTGAGATGGTTACCGTATTTGCCAGCGTATAAGACGACCCTTTGGCCCTGAAAAATATGCCTCCAAGTGGGGGGTAGTCTTATACAGCGAGTATATAACAAACTCTGTATTTTTAGTGGAAATGTTAGGGGGTCGTCTTATACGCCCAGTCGTCTTATACGCCGGCAAATACGTATTTTTCAGGGCCAAAAAAATCGTCTTATACGCCGGCAAATACGGTATATTAAAAATTAAACTTTATGATATTATAATTAAATAAAAATTATGCAAAACTCATCACCATAATTTTTTTGCTGTGTTTTATTGTTACCTCTGCTTTGGGAGTAACTTGTGTGTATTGTATCTGTATTTGCAGTACTATCTTATGATGTATAGAACTGCACATCTCTTCCAGCTCTGTGTTCACTATTGCATGTTGGTAACTGGAAAGCAGTCATAGAAGTATTAACAACATGGAAATTGTCAAAGGCAGCAGATCAAGGCTTGATTTCTTGTTTTGTTAATTGTCTAGACCAGGGGTGGGCAAACTTTTTGACTCCAGGGCCACAATGGGTTCTTAAACTGGACTGGAGGGCCGGAACCAAAGCAACCTGACCATGCTGGCACTCTCATCTTGGGCTGCTGGTGAAGGAGCAGAGGGGAGAGCAAGAGAACCCTCCGCTCTTTTGGCTCCGTGGGCCGGATAGAACAGCTGAACGGGCCGGATCCAGCCCACGAGCCATAGTTTGCCCACAGTTGGTCTAGACTTAAGAAAGTGATGGAGAAAATGACTATAATGCAGATTTAGAAGAGTGTGTCATGTGTATAGCCATTATGAATTGCGCACACACACACACCTTGAGAACATATTCTTCTAGCATTTGAATCTGTTATGGTGTTTCCCATCATGGACAAATGAATGTGTGAAGTTCTGACATGTATCTGTGTTCACTTCTTTTGCTCATTAACTTGAACAAAACCAACTACTCTACAGCAGAATTGTACCACCCATGGAATGTGTACCACAGACATCAGATGCTAAATACATCAGTAAGCCTTTTATAGTTCTCTTTGAAAACCATTGCTAGTCACAAACATGCTGCTTCTTATCCAACTCCTATGACTTCAGGCTTCCTCTCTTTGCTCTATAGGCTGTTGTTAAAGGGTATGACAAATTCATTTGTAAAGCCATCAGTCACTCACATCCATTCCTTTGACCACAAATTATGTTAGGATGGTTTTACAAAATGTTGGTGGGAAAAGAGAAATGTCATAATATTGGATTTATGAAATCATAGCTGTCCTTTCTTGGAGGCATAATTCTATTAGCCCACTGTTGGGAAGTAGTTTATATTGGCTAATTTGTGTATTAAAAGGGGAAATGGCTTTATTCTATGGATTTTTTTTAGCGTTATGGAGAGTTTGATGATAATGTAGTTATGCAATATGCAGAAGGATGGGTAAGAATATAATTTGGTTAATGTGTGGCCAGTTGGAAACACATTCAAAACTCTCACACTTGTTTCTATAATGAACTAATGGAGTAATCTGGTCAAGCGCCTGCCTTTAGAAATGCAGTAATCTTATGTTAATTAATGTTTCTCAAACTTTAGTAAGTTGAGTATCACCTCCATCACTTTTGTCATATCCATGTACCTCTTGTACCTTTATTTAGTAATTTTTAAAGTTGTCTTTTTTTTTTTTTAAACCTTAGCTTTATCTTAAGTGATAACACACATGAAACCATGAGTTTAAGGTAATGGTTACTTTTTTCCTAATACCAATTAAAATATTGCTTAATGATTATAAAGCTTAGAAGTTTGTTATTGTACCACCCATGGAATGTGTACCATACCGAAGGCAATATTATGCAGATGATGGTAATTAACTAGGCATTAGGCTAGCTAGTTCTATTTTTCATGTCAACTTTATGAGGTAGGCATAATATGACTGCGTAATATGGCTGCTTTCAAGTTATCAATTAATAAATGAGGGAACTGAGAAGTTAGAGCGATTAAGTAACTTGCTCAGGGCCATGAGGTAAGCCAGGATTTACCTGACCGAGATCTGTGCTAACCCTTGCTACTCAAACTACGGTGTGTGGAGGGGCAGTCTTAGCCTCATCTGGGAGTTTGTTGAAGTATAAAACCTCTGACTTTACTCCAGACCTGTTAATCAGAATCTGCATTTTAGCAAGATCCCCAGGTGATTCTCATGCACTGTAAAGTTTGAGAAGCTTTGATCTAGACTCCAGAGCCGGCTGCTTCCCAGAAGAGAAGGTGGATGACTTGGCCATTGGTTTGGCTGGGCTCCTTGTCTCTGCAGTGCCATTTCCTACATGCCTTGCTACTCTGAGCCACAACTGTTTTTAAGAAATTTGGTATTGATGGGAAGGTGATAATGTTCTCAATCATTCGGATTATTTCTCTCTCTTAAAGTCATCTTTTGTCTGCTTTCCCCTTTTCCTTAATTGGGGTAACAAGATTAAGTCGAGAGGTCGTCATTTCCACTCTTCTCTCTTGGTCTCCTTTCCCAGCATCCACAGATCAATTTCTTGCCCTTTGCAGTGGCCTTGTGGTGGTTCTTCTTCCTCCTTCCTCCTTCCCTTCTCTCCTCCTCCCGTCTTCTCCTCCTTCCCTCCTCCCCTCTTCCCATTCTTTTCCCCTTTCCCTTCCTTCCTCCTCCTCTTCCTCCTTCTCTTCCTCCTCCTCCTTCTTTCTTCTCCTTCTCCTCCTTTTTTTTTTTTTTTTTTGGCCTACCTCAAACCTACATAGGCCCTGAGAAATGTTGGTAGAGCTACAACTAATTTTCAATTATTCTTGGATGGTTTCAATGGTATACCACCTGACTCTTGGTTCCTTAACTTCTTGCTTCTGCTCTCTGCCACTCATCTAGGTAGTTTACTGCTTGCTTTCTTTTTATTAAGGTGTGCCTTGGCATTCCTAAGCCCTCAGTTTCCATTCTACTATGCTGCTCACTCTTGCTGTTCTCATAGTTGTAAGTTTAATACTGGCAGAAGCCTCAGGAGATCCCATAAAGATAATTTTTCTGAAAATGGTCAAAGTGTTGGGAATTTGATGGTTGGATCTGGGAATATCAGGGTTGGCAGCGACTGACCAGAGTAGCTGGCTGTAAGTTCTGAAGTATTCCAGTGTGTCATCAGCATTTCATCAGTGTATTGTCTTTGTGGTTTCTTCATAGAGTTTCCCTGTGAATCCTATGCCTGGAGCAGGGTTTCTAGACACCTCGCCCAGTTTGTACATTTACGGCCCTCTTTCTTAGTAGTTATATAGTTGTTTATTATATCTCAAAATGACTAGTTACTTGGGATGAATAGAAGTTAGACCTATTCATGAGGCCAGAGCTTGCCTTCCTGCTCACTGGCAGCTCCACACAGGTTATAATAGTATTTTATTTTCTTAACTTTGAATAGTGTTAAAGGGAAGTTGAGTCATTTGAATTATACGAGGTACTGAAAGAAAACTACATTATTCATTATATTTTATAAAGCAAGAAACAAAGAGAAATAGTTGCTTCTGACCACAGTAATTCCAGACTCTGAAAGATTTGTTTATCAGCCAACTGTAGACACACCTATCCCAACCCAGATTTTTTTTTTTAATAGGTCTTCAGCTTTGCAATCATTTAGAATTGAGGGTCTTTCCTTCTTTCCGAGACATTTTTTTTTGTACACACCCTTCTCCCCTCCCTTTTGTCCTACTTTGGTTTCTTTGAGAAAAGGAGAGTCCCTCTTAGCGTGTAGAATAAACATTTCTTTGTGAAGTGTGACTTATTTATGCTCCAGGGGTTGTCAGTGTCTACACAATAGAGAAGGTGATGGAGGCTCCCAGACATGCCAAGTCAGCACTCCGTGCGTGTTAAAAAGCCAGAGAGCACGTTAAGCAGGCTGAAAAATTTTTTAACAAGTCAGAACATTTTACCATTTCCATATTTATCAAGCATGTCAGGAGATGGGATCACAAAGCCTTCCAGGGATTAACTGCCTGGAGGACGTGAACTGTTTTATTAAGATGGAGGAACCCAAGTTCTCAACACCCCAGGATTTGCTCTTAATAACCACAAGAGTTAGAATGTAGGTGATCTTTGCTGAATGAAAGGTAATCCTGGGGCTAAAACATGCTTTGGATGTGAAAAAAAAAAAAAAAAGGAGTCTTCTCTCAACAGATGAACTGTATGTGAATCTACTTGACAGAGCTTTGGAGTTTAAAAAGTTTATTTACTAGAGCTTCAGCTTGATTAATTCTTTCGTTGGTGGTTCTTGACCTTTGACACTCAAGGACTTAGAGGATGAAGCCCAAGTAGGTGTTCAGAAACACACATTCTCAGAGAGGGGTGGCCACCGGCTTTCTGGAGCTTGGCAAAGCCTCCTACAGCCATTATTTGTTTTCAGATGTTTGGGGTTTGGCAGACACCTATATGCATTCTGCCAAGCACTTTCCTTTGAATTTTACTACAGGAATATCTTGGATGGGTTTTAATTGCTTTATTGGTGATTCATTTGCGTTATATCGATCAGAGTGCTGTTTTGGAAAAGGTATTTGATGACAGAAATATTAGGAACTTGACAAACAGTTTTTTTTTTGTTTTTTTTTTAGTACCAACTTTTTCTTAGATGGGGATCAAATTGGAATTCAAGCCCCAAATAGTTTCAGTTAAGATCTGGCACTTGGAATCTGTAAGCAGTGCTTTCCAAATTTGCCTGTATCACTTTTTCCACAAAAGCAGACCAGACTCTACTTCTCTGGCTTGGTCTGCAAATCTTTAGAAAAGTTGCAGAGCTGATCTGCAAGCCTGGACCAGCACTTAAATGGAAAATTAGTGTTAAAGAAATGTTTTCAATAAGTGTAAGAGAGCAACCCTCAAATAAGTTGGAATTAGAACAACAACCCTGGGAGACCAAGCATAGGGTAGATTTTTAGTTCTAAAGCCAAATTACCAGGGATGACAAAACCCCTGAGAGGACTAAAGTTATATAAGGTGCCACGGAGTAGCTTTTCCATTACAGTTTGTAGGAAAGGTTGTAAAAGAAGGTAGCATGCTGAGACTTTACAAATGAGGACGAAGCCATAAACGTTTTAAAGAACCAGGAAAGGGCCAGACGAAGTATGGCACTGAACTTCTTATTGCCCAGCAGGTCACAATGAAGCATGATGATAAAAACAGGTTTCTGACCGCCTGTCAGCTTCCTATCTTTTGTAACAGGCCCAGAAAAAACATTGCCAGAAACCCAAATGACTTACTCACAGTGTCTTCGAGAAAGCAGTGCAGATAAGCATCCAGCAGGAGAAGGAAGAAGCATGGAAACAAATTGACTTGGATGCTTCATGTTCAAATTATTTTGAAATCAACTGGTAGGAAGTGCTGGGAAATTCCAGTTGTGAATTCTGCAAACCAGGGAAAGGAAAAGGACGCAGTAATGCAGGCTCATATTTGCTTCAAATAGTGGAGTGCAGGGGGTTATAGGCATATCGTTGGGCTAGTGTTCATGGTTTTCTCTTCTCCCTTAATATACAAGTTCTGTAAACTGTTTACAGTGTCAAAGAAGCAAGGCGATCTGTTTTGAGTGCGTGTCTGTATCCTGGCATTGGTGTAGCTGGTGAGAGTGTTAGGTGGTCTGCCGAGGTCCACACTGGTGTAAGTCTGAAATGTTTCATTTGGACCAACTTTCCATGTATTTCTCTAAGTAGTTCTAAGTGTTTCTCACAGTATAAGAAAGAATTTATGCTTTTCTTCTTAAGCTTTGGTCCCGGCTACTTTAAAACAGACAAGTTATTAGTAAAGATAACATTTTCTTTCTCATTTCTCTTCATTCTCGACCTCTACCCCTCTTTTCATGTCCCTCCCTCCTTCCCTTTCTCACTGGTTATACTCTAATTAGTAAGTGTTTATGATGACCAGTGGAAGATTGTGACATTTTACCTTTTGCCCCACTGGGGTCTGTTCTAGCAGGCAGGATTTGTGTGAAGTGGAGAGGAAAAGATGGATCCCATGAGCCTGCTGCTATTACTTGTTGGAAAATTGAAATGATTTGTCACATTGCTGAGAGCTTACCTTAGGTTTGGGTAACAGAGAATATAAGGAAACATTTTAAGGGCAGCTCTTGTTTTATACTTATCTCTCACAGTGCCTTTTCAATAGAAGCTGAATTTTAAAAATTATTACTGATTTTAATTCAGTTGATATTTTAATATGAAGGAAGATTACTTAATTCTCTATCTTAATATGTTCAGGAGTGGTGAACAATATTTTCTGCCAAAAATCCATTTATCTTACATGAAACAAAAACCAGTGAGGATCATATAATGAAAAAATAACTTAATTTAGTTTTCATAAGGTTTTTTTTTTTTTTTGAGAGAGAGAAGCATAAAATATTCTGTACATCTGCATTTGAAATTAAAATCAAGGAGCATTCTCATGAGTAAATATACCCAATAAAATAAAAGCATGATATGCAAATTATCCCCTGAACCCGAAGGTAGTCCAGGAGTTGGACCAGGGGGTGGGGCTGACTGGGGGAAGGGAGGGAGTATCCAGCTGGCAGCAGCAGCCACTAGGGACCCTATCAGTGCACGAATTTCGTGCACCGGGCCCCTAGTGAAACAATAATGTGAAACAATAATGTGAAACAATAATGTTCTGTATTTATTGCTGTGCTATAATCGGTATTGGTGATTGGGGGACAATATGTGATAGGAGAACAGAGTGTCTTAGCTCAGGTTGTTATACAAAATATCTTAGACTGGATGGCTTAAACAACATATCTTTATTTCTCCTATTTCTGGATGCTTGGAATTCCAAGATCATGGTGCCTACAGGTTTAGGTCTTGGGGAGGACTATTTTCCCTGGCTGCAGACAGCTACCTTCTTGCTCTGTACTCACATGGCTTTTCTTTGTGCATGTGTGTGGAGAGAGAGAGCAGGATCTCTGTGTTACTCTTCTTATAAGGGCACTAATCTCATCATGAAGTCCCTGCCTTCATCACCTGATCTAAACCCAGTTACCTTTAAAAGGCTCCACCTTCAAATACCATCACATTGGGAGTTCCGACTTCAATATAGGGATTGGGATGGGGGCACATTCAGCCTACACTAGAGAGCAAGCTATGTCAGCCCTTCATGGATGATTTCTTAAACTGCTTAAAAAGAAAAGTCTTGCAGTTTTCTTAAAGGTTTTACATTATTATGTTTAAAATATATAGGTATTTTAATTTTACTTCAAATCTGGAAGTGGAGGCCTTCCTCAAGTTTCCTCAGTTTTTCTTTCTTTAGATTTAGCAGCAGCAGCATAAGAAGCCCTGGCTTCCTCCTATGGAAATTGCAGAGTACCATATCTCATGTGGAGAAAAGGTTCTGTGGAATAGCTTGTTTATCCCGTAGCCTTTTGGAACTTCAAAAAAACAAAAACAAAACAAAAAACAAGAATAAAAAACCAAAACTTAAAAAAATACCCATAAAACTTTTAAAGACATATACAAAGTTTGTGATTTTTAGGATAAAATGGGATTGTTGATACTTCTTTATAAACCAGAATTATGCTTTGCTCCAGCCCATTGGATGAAAGATCTTCCATTCTAGTATAGTATTTATAATATGTGTATGCTTTTAAGAATTTTTAAAAAATAGGATAATAGGAATCTGGGGATTTTTTAAAATTCTAACATTTCTACCTTATAAAGAGGCCATGTCACATCATATACTCACTACTGGAGACTTTTGTTAAAATATGTATCTACATAAATAAGATTTCTACTTAGAAGTAAGCTTCTTCAGAATTAATTTTTGTTCATTAAAAACTTTATTCTTTGAGATCAGAAAGCAAAAGAGAGAATAGTAGGTAGACAACTTTCAAAGAAGTAGAAGAAACAGTGAAGGAAAATAAAGTTATGAGAAGAGGTTGGTCTTGCCATTCAGGGAGCCAAGGTGTCTGGCAGGGGGAGAAGACAAGACTCTACGAGTCTCTACTTGCCAAGAGCAGTAAATTCCTCTCAGGGCCCCTTTTCTGTGCAAACTTTTGTTACTATTAGATATTTTCACGTTAAGATTATAAAAGTGTGTAGGACTTGAAAAGAATGAGGAAAAATAAAGAATAGCAATCAACCATTGAACACTACCACCTAGAGACAATGACTATTTTTTTATAGTTGTAAAACTTCATTAATATAATTTATTCACCTTTCAACTTTATTGAACTATAATTGACATGTAATATTGTTTAAGTTAAGATGTATAGTGTAATTATTCGATTCCAGAGGCCCACTGCATGAAATTTGTGCACTGGTAGGGTCCCTAGGCCTGGCCGGCAATCACAGCCAATCTGGGCCTCTGGCTGACGATTGGGGCCTTCCTTTGATCTGTACTGTCCCGTGGTGGTCAGCACATGTCATAATGAGTGGTGGAACTCCTGGTCTCCTGGTCAAACTCCCCAGGGGAAATTTTGCATATTAGACTTTTATATATATAAACTAGAGGCCCCTTGCAGGAAGATTCCTGCAATAGGGCTTCCTACAGCAGTCTCTGCCACCCTGCCTGCTTCCCTCCATTCTCCCCTGCCCATCTGCTTCCCTCCCTTCTCCTCCATCCCTCCTGCTTCCTTCCCTGTTGTTTGCTTCTCCGTTGTCCTACTTGTTTGCTTCTCTGCAGCTTCGCTCCCTTCTGTAGAGCTTGGCTTCCTTCTACACTGTCTTCAGTCTTTGCTCTGCACCTGGATATGCAAATTAACCACCATCTTGGTTGGGTTGATTTGCATACTTTCTCCTGATTGGCTGGTGGGTGTGGCTGGTGGGTGTAGCAGAGGTACAGTCAATTTGCATGTTTCTCTTTTATTAGATAGGATATGTATGTGTTGAGAAATGATGAGCAGAATAAGTTGTTAACACATGCATCACCTCACTAGTTATAAGTTCTTTTTTTAAAAGATCTATTTTCTTAGCAACTTTCAAATATACACAATATTATTGTTAACTATAGTCACTGTGCTATGTATTAGATCCCTAGAAATTAGTCATCTTAAAACTGGTACCCTTTAACTTCCTTCACACTCCTATCCCCAAGCCTCTCGCAAATAGCAATTAGCTCGGTTTCTAGGAAAAAAAATTTAAATATATTTTTAGTACTTTTTAGTGTTGATAATATTATGGATATCTCCCATTTCTCTCCCCCTAACTCCTCTCTTCCCAGCCCCTACCCATCCCCCCATGTCTTCACTAGGAATGTGTTTTTTTTAGATTCTACATATAAGTGAGTTCATACAGTATTTTTTTTTTAGATTCTACATATAAGTGAGTTCATACAGTATTTTTTTTAGATTCCACATATAAGTGACTTCATACAGTATTTTTTTTAGATTCCACATAAAAGTGAGTTCATACTTTGTCTGTCTGACTTATTTTACTTATTAACATAATGCCCTCAAAGTCCAACATTTTGTCACAAATGGTAGGAGATGTATATATATATATATCTCAATACCATATACATATATATATATATATATATATATATATATGTGTGTGTGTGTGTGTGTGTGTGTGTGTGTGTATCAATACCACATTTTCTTATTCATTGATGGACACTTAAGTTGTTTCAATGTCTTGGCTATTGTAAATAATGTGGCAATGAACACGGGAGGGCAGTTATATCTCTGAGATAAAGATTTCATCCTTTGCATATATACCCAAAAATAGAATTGCTGAATTATATGGTAGTTCTGTTTTGATGTGTGTTCTTTTGAAACCCTCCATACTGTTTTTCATAGTGGCTGAACCAATTTACAAACCCACCATAGTATACTGGGGTTCCTTGTTTTCCACATTCTTGCCTGTACTTGTTATCTCTTGTCCTTTTGATAAGAGCCATTTTAACAGGTGTGAGGTGATATCTCGTTATAGTTTTGATTTGCATTTCTTTCCCTGATGACTAATGATGTTGAGCATATTTCCTGTTGCCCATGTGTATGTCTCCTTTGTAAAATGTCCCTTTAGGTCCTTGGCTCACTGTTAATTGGACTATTTTTTTTATTGAGTTGTATGAGTTTGTTCCAGATTTTATATGTAAGCCCTTATGATGAGACATGTGATTGGCAAATATTTTCTCCCATTCAATAGGTAATTAATTAATTAATTTTTTTTGCTGTGGACCTTATTAGTGTATTTCTTTCTGATATTTTCCATGTAATTTAATATAATTGAAATCAAGCTGAATAAACATTATTTTTGGCCGCTTTGTTTCCATTGACCACTATTTTGTGTTTTCATTCGGAGTAATTACAGTGTGCCAGGCACTGTGTTGAGCATCTTTTAATGATCTCCTCTTATCCACACTATGAGGGTAGGTGTTACTCTGCCTGTAGCTTGTGTGCCAGGGAAGGTCTGTAAATGAGTTGGCTCTTTAAAGTAGGCCAGGCCTCACTGTACGGGGAGAATGTGGACAAAAGGAAAGAAAGCTAGACATTTTTCATGTGTGCTCTTTCTCTCTGAGGTTTTGTTTTGGAGAGAAGGGAAAGGAATCTGACTTATTTAAAATTTTTTAATTGATTTGAGAGAGAGAGAGAGAGAGAGAGAGAGAGAAGATACCAATTTGTTGATCCAGTTTTTTATGCATTCATTGGTTGCTTCTTGAATGTGCCCTGACCGGCGATTGAACCAGTAACTTTGGCATATCAGGACTCTAACCAGCTGAGCTACCCGGCCAGGGTGGAACCTGCACTCTCTTTAAAAAATAAGATATTTTTAACTGAAACCATATCTGCAGTGCTTAGTGTGTCAACAAGTTGTAAATTGTGAAGAAGTCTTATCAGAAGAAATGCTGCTTTGAATTTGATAAGGGCATATTTATTGAGTGTTCACTTCTCCTGTGCCGAGGTGAAGTGTACAATGGAGCAACTGTGAATTTTACAATATTTAGATAGCTATATAGTGAGTAATCAAAACATTCCTTATACATTTAATAGGTTAAGATCAGCCTATGTAGAGCTTACATAATAAACTGAGTCAAGGGCTCAGTAACACGGACACTTTGTTAGCTGTCAGAGATGCTACGCAGACCCTGGGCCAGGCCCGCACTTCCCTGTAAAGTTCCAGGACACGTCAGCGTGCACGGAGACCGACTGATCCTTCCCTCAGAAACCCTATCCAACAAAGTGCCCTCTCCTCCACCAACACCCAGGGCCTCTCCATCTTTCCTTCTCAGAGTCACTCCTTGCCCTAGCCTTCCTAGCAAACTGGTCCATACTCCCAAGGTTCCAAAGGAAACTTGAAGAGCCCATTTTTTAATGCATAACTCAACCTTGCAGAACCATTCACAAGAAAATGGTAATTTAATATATTTGCGTTATATTAAATATAATATAATGCATCTAAACTGCATCTAAAGATCTAAAATAAGAGCAGTCCTCCAGCTTCCCAATTCTGAAAGGACTGTTCTATTAGGAAACTAATCGGTATTTAAATGGCAGCACCCATACATAGCTCAATTAAACATGAAAGTAAATAAACATCCTTTCCAACTGAGTAGGCAGTAGAATTGCTGATGTGAATCCCTTTTTCTATGGATGATCAAGTTTAGGTAGGTTAAATATAAATATAGTTTCCTGTAAAACTAATGGGTGTGAAGATACAGAACAAAAAGAGGCAGAAAGGGCACAGTTTGGTGTTCATATGACAGGGAGGCATGGAAGTGAGAGAGAAAAGGAAGACACCAAGACCGAAAAAGGAATAAGGGTAGAAAAGGAATGCCTAGGCAAATCTTTGACAAAAATAAGGAATCTTTGTGGTTATCCAGTTTCCCCAACACCTTTTATTCAAGAGACTGTTCTTTTCCCATTGTATGTATTTAGCTCCATTGTTGTAAATTAATTGACTGTATATGCAAGGGTTAATTTCTGAGTTTTCTTTTCTGTTCCACTGATCTATGTGTCTGTTTTTATGCGAATATCACACTGTTTTGATTATTATAGCTATGTAATATTGAAATTAAAAATCATGGTGCGTCCAACTTCGTTTTTCCCTCCCTCATGATTGCTTTGGCTATTTGGGACCTTTTGTTATTACATACAAATTTTAGGATTATTTGTTCTATTTCTGTAAAAAATGTATTTGGAATTTTTATAGGGATTGCATTGAATCTGTAGCTTGCTTTGGGTGGTATGGGATTTTTTAATGATATTAATTCCAATCCATGAGGACAGAATCTTTCCATTTATTTGTGTCATTTTCAGTCTTATAGTTTTTAGTGTACAGGCCTTTCACTTGCTAGGTTAAATTTATCCTAGTGTATGGCTGGCATGGCTCAGAACCAGGAGGTCATGGTTCGATTCACAGTCAGGGCACATTCCTCTGTTGCAGGCTGGATCCCCAGTATGGGATGTATGGGAAGCAGCCAATCAATGTTTCTTCCTTGTTATTGATGTTTCTATCTAGTTTCTATCTATCTATCTATCTATCTATCTATCTATCTATCTATCTATCTCTCCCTCTCCCTTCCTCTCTGAAATCAATAAAAATATGTTTTAAAAATTTATTCCTAGGTATTTTATTTTTGATGCAATTGTAAGTGAAATTATTTTCTTCATTTCTCTGTCCCATAGTTCATTATTAGTATAATAGAAACACAACTAATTTTTGTATATAGATTTTGTATCCTGCAAGTTTACTAAATTTGCTGATTAGTTTTGACAGTTTTTGTGTGTGGAGTCTTTAAGTTTTTCTATAATTAATATGATGTCATCTTTAAATAGAGACAGTTTACTCATCCCTTTCTGATGTGAATGCCTTTTATTTCTTGCCTAATTACTCTGGCAATATTATGCCAAGTAAAAGTGATGAGAGGGGCATTTTTGTCTTCTTCCTGAAAAGCTTTCAGTATGATATTAGTCATAGACTTGTCATATACGACCTTTACTGTGTTTAGGTAGTTTCTCTATATCCACTTTACTGAGAGTTTCTATCTGAATGAATGTTGAATTTTTACAAGGTGTTTTCTGCATTTATTGAAATTATCATGATTCTTATCCTTATGTTAATGTGGCATATCATACTTGTTGATTTGCAGATGTTGAACCATCCTTGCATTTCTGGAATAAATCCCACTTGATCATGGTGTTTGGTCCTTTTAATGCATTGTTAAATTCAGTTTGCTAATTTTGATGAGGATTTTTGCATTTAGTTAATTAGGGACATTGGCCTGCGATTTTTTTTCTTGTAGTATTCTTGTCTTATGTTGATATCAGGTTAATGCTGACCTTGTAAGATGATTTTGAAAGTGCTTTCTCCTTAATATATCCATCAGAGATGAGTATTTAGTTATGTATTTATGTATAGCATGAATATCTAAAAACTCTGATGATATTTTTGATCTACAGAAAAACAGTATTAATATATATTCTTTACTACCTACATTAAAAGAGAATAATTTTTATCATGAAAGGCAATAGTTCTCCCCTAAAATTTGTTCTGAAAAGAGGTTATAATGCCAACACATTGGACAACCTAGAAGAAATGGATAAATTCCCAGAAACATACAAGGTGTAACCAAGACCGAATTATGAAGAAATGGAAAATCTAAACAGACCAATTGTTAGTAAGGATATTGAATCTGTAATCAAAACCTCCCAATGAACAATGTCCAGGAGCAGATGGCTTCATCGGTGAATCCTGTCATGTGAGATGGAGAGCAATCATGTGATAACAACAGCAAAAGATCAATAATGCTAGACACAGAATTCTTTTAAAAAATATATATTTTATTGATATTTTACAGAGAGGAAGGGAGAGAGATAGAGAGCTAGAAACGTCAATGAGAGAGAAACATCGATCAGCTGCCTCTTGCACACCCCCTACCGGGGATGTGCCCACAACCAATGTACATGCCCTTGACCAGAATCGAACCCGGGACCTTTCAGTTTGCAGAGTGAGGCTCAACCACTGAGCCAAACCGGTTTCGGCTAGACCCAGAATTCTTGTTGAACATTAAAAAATAGAAGGTCATATCTTATAGTATCTATATAAAAAATATAAAATGAACACACATACATTTTCTGGATATTTATAATGCCTATTAAAATTGGGTTACAGTATTGTTGTTTGCCAGTAGATGCCACTGTCTGATATGATATTCTCTTAACAATCAGAATGTTATATTTCTTACATTACAGGACTCAAATGCTCTTAGGAAGTTAATTTCCTCCATAATCTATTTTATCGAATTGAAAGTCTATATTTCAAGTTTATGGAAAATGATGGTTATTTCAATTATCTTAAATATTTAGCATGTACTTCTGCCTAAACTCTGATGTGTTTGAGAAAGCATAGAGTATCATAGTAGTATTTTTCCCTTCATTATTAGTTGTAGTATACAGAGTGAGGCAAAAGTAACTTTACAGTTGTTTGTATGGAAAAATAATACAATAATTAATAAATAATACTACAAGAATAAACTCTGTTTCACATACTCAAAACTGTAAACCTACTTTTGCCCCACCCTATATATTACTAACAGTGTATATAAATAATTTAGAATTAGAATGAGCCAGCCTATCTCAATAAAATCTAAACCTTTAGTTGATTTTTATTTTATTGCTGCTGCACCCATGTTATCTGAATAGTCAAAAATGCATTGAAAGTATGGAAGGTAAAAGACAAAAATTTCTTAAAATGTGTAGCTTTCTCACTGTATATGATATTAGACTACACCTATGTCATCTATTTAAAAATGAATTTTACCCATTTCCATTTGTTTCCCAAAAGATTGCAGCTCATTCCCTATCTCTCTCTCCCCCTCTTTCCCTCTCCCCCTCTCCCTCTAAACACACACACACACACACACACACACACACACACACACACACCCCTTCCCAAAAATCAAGGTCCATGTATTTTTCTCCTTTCTCCCACTTCTTTTCCACCTTGCTAAAATTATACTCTGTATGCATGGAGGTATACTTACATATTATCTGGTAGTTACGCGTGTTTCCCCGAAAATAAGACATCCTCCGAAAATAAGACCTACTTCATGGAAATATAATACATCCCCTGAAAATAAGACCTAGCGCATCTTTGGGAGCAAAAATTAATATAAGACACTGTCTTATTTTAGGGGAAACAGGGTATTAAGTAGTTCACAGATTTCCTGAAGAACAGGTAGGAATGACAAAAGAGGACTCTCTAGGATAAAAAACGATTAGGAGAGTAGAGTATGACATCGGGAAACTTAGTGTTCTTAATCATTACTTTTATAACCTATAAATTTTTCCCATTTTGTTACATTTCTGCTTCATACCTTGATTTTTCTATTTGCAAAATAAAGATGGAAAAGTTGCTTCCCATTTACTTCATAGATAATTTAAGGACAAATAGGCTATTATTTTTGTCCCCAGATGTATCAACTTAATCTTATTTGTATATTTTCTGTCCATACTTCTGATTCCATAATGCCCACTTATGTATATATTTTCCATTCTTTATTTACATTCTTTTCTTTCTCTGGGATTTTTCAAAATCAAAGCGTGTTAATCACATTCCATAATGCACTTGAGTATTCAAGATACTTTTCAAATATGGGCAAATGTTTGAGTAGCTAGCTGCATTTGTTCTTTGAGTGTCTATCAAAACCCAGGCCCCAAACCTTTGAAGGGTATACCAAGAGGGGTGTCCCCAACTTGAAGTGCAGATAGTTTCAAGGTAAGTGTTTCGGCTTTTCTGAAAGCCTTTTTCTGGTCTACTCAGACATCTTCTGCTAGAGGTTCATTTATGAAACAATGCTGTGCCTGAGGTTTGAGGATTGAGTTTGATGGTCTCTTCAAGAGCATTAACTGAAAAGTCTTATTTCTCATCTGAAGGACAGATGTTTTCCCACAATCCTGAATATGTCACTGCCTGATCTGTCTTAAACCAATTGAAAAAAAAAAAAAAAGAATAGGTTAGTAGTCCTTGCATGGTGTCACCATCAATTACTTATAAACTAGTAACAGTTAAATTTCAACCTAAGTAAAAAATAAAGAAGGCATTGAAACTTACACATAAACTATTCTTTGGTAGAATTTCACTGTAAGATCAGAGCCAAAGTAATGCTTTGCCATTTCTTAGGCTGTCTAAAAACTGGGCCGAATCTGATTTATGAAGTCCAGTGAAAGTAAGTAATGTTCTTTAGCACTAACATGACCTGGAAATATTTATCTTGTTCTCGTAGCTTTTGAAGTCAGGAGTTCACAATTATAAGTCTCTATCACTTTAATAGAGAATTCAAAATTTTTTTTTCTATAATGAGAAGCTTTAAAAAGTGTGGTACCTGCTCTGGCCCACGTGGCTCACTCAGATGGTTGGGCATCATCCCATGTACCAAAAGGTTGCTGGTTTGATTCTTGGTCAGGGCACATGTGGTAGTGGGGCATGCACATCTGTGTTTCTTTTTTTTCTCTCCATTAAAAAAAATCGACAAAAATATAAAAAAAATATTTGTAGGAAAGGCAGTTAATAGGGGAAAAAGCCATTAGAATATTGCATTGTCTTGATGGTTACTTGATTAAGATAGAAATGGAGACTACTATATTTCTTATTCTCAACTGTGAAAAAATCAGTTTTTATTCATGCAAGAAGCACTTTGATTTAGTTTTTTTGTTTTCATCTTCTTTTCTGAGAGAAATATAATGAATTCATTTATTTTTTTATCTTAGGGAGAGGAAGCATCAACAAGTACTACAGACAATAAAACATATTTCTCAACTATATTATGATTGGTTAAATAGAGTAGAGAAGCTAGAGAAAGGATGTGAGGAAGAAACAATCTTTTTGTTTTCCAAAGCCATTAAAAAACAAAGATAAAACACTGTGTATGTGCTTATACATGTTGGGGTACTTTGTTACTGTGTTTATTTTTGTTGTCAGTGTGTAGAGAAATATATATATAATCTCCAGAGCTGGAATGTTAAGCCATTACTTAAATTTTATCTTCATTTTTTTTTAATTGGAGAAACCCATTAACTTTTACTCTAGCAAATGGAATGTGTCATATTTCATTTTACAGAGGAAATAAATAGGTTTATTATCTTATTGTGACATCCTGGTGCAATTTGCAATTTGGAACTAGTGTTACTATGGTAGTGCCTTGTCTTTGTAACTGGAGCTTGGGCATTTTTGACATTTGGGCTGGATAATTCCTTTTTGTGGGCGATTGTTCTGTACATTGTAGGGTATTTGGCAGTATCCCTGGCTTCTATCTTCTGGATGCCGGTAGCAATACCCTCTATTCAAATTGAGACAAAATCATTTCAAATTGAGAATCGCTACTGTAGACATACCTGCTGGTTCTACACAGGCGATTTAATGTGGATCCCACACAGTATTCAACAGTCTCCAGTGTTCAGACACCTCCCTAGTGTTTGTGATCAGGAATGGCAAAGCAACACAAAGACACAGATTTGGAGACAATGTGTTTTTCCTAAAACCACTACTCAATTTTTAGTAAATTTTCCAAGAAACATTAAAGCTAAGTTGGGGCTCTGAATTGTTTGGTTGATTGATCAATTGATAGATTCATTTATTCAACAAAAATATATTGAACCCCTGCCGTAGGCCAGTCTCAGTATTGGTGAGTTGTGTAGTGCTGTGTGGCTCTTGTGGCTGCATGTAATGATTGGCAGGTAGTCAGCCTGCAGGTAGACCAGTTAAAAGCTGTTGGGTGTAATATAAGTAAAAAATGATGTTTGCCTGGATCTGGGTGGTGAGAGGGGGATGATGATAATAGATTTTATGTAGAGACTAGAGGCCTGGTCTGAAATTCATGAACTCAGCGGGGGTGGGGGTGGGGCTTCACTCAGCCTGGCCTGGGCCCTCTTGCAGTTTGGGAGCCCTGGGGATGTCTGACTGATGACTTAGTTGTCACCAGGGATTACTGATGGCACATGCACTTTCTGAGCAGCACTTCAAAACATACGAAGAAGTGGAAAATTGGGTCTCTGAATGGCGATTCTCAATTGGGAATGATCAGAACAAGTGGTAATTTGAAGTAGCAAGGTCTGATGAATATGGCGGGTAGGTTAATACTTCCCAGGCAAGATCTTTTAACGTGTCTTTAACTGGTTTTGAAAGGTGTGATAGTGCATCATCATGAAGCAAAATTACTTTGCCAAATCTTCTGGAATATTCTGATCATTTCATTATCAAAGCATAGTTCAAATTGATTATTTGTTGTCGGTAGCTATCAGTATTAATGGTTTCACAAGCTCATAATACACCACACCTTCCCGATCCCACCAAATGCAGAGCATTGTCTTCTTTCCGAAGCGATTTGGCCTTGCAGTCCATATTGATGGATCAATTCATAATTTTGTGCATTTGGGGTCCTCAAAATAAATCCACTTTTCATTGCCAGTCACAATTTGATGCAAAAAAGGACTTTCTTTCATGTCCTTGAAGCAACATTTTACTGATGACTCTGGTTTTCCATTTGTCTTTCGTTATCCCATTTTCCTTCCTTTAAAATCTTTTGCATTGCTTGTAAATGGTCAGAAATTATTTGCTGAGCAACGTTTAATCTTTCTGCAAGTTGTTTTTGAGTTTGACATGAATCTTCATCCAATAGTGCTTGTAATTGTTGGTCTTCAGTCTTTTTCAGTTGATCTGAATGTTCTTGTCTTTCACATTGAAATCATCACTTTTAAAGCATTTAAACCAGTGTTCACAAGTATATTGAGATGGAGCATGTTCACCATAAGCTTCCGAAAGTATTCAGCAGCACTTTTCTTCAAAATAAAGTAATGAATTAAAACTTCTTGCAAATGCTCCTTTTATGACATGAAATTCAACATTTTTAAGTGTAAAAATATCTATGATGTTAACACCATCAGCAAATTTTACATATGAAGTTTTGAAGCTTGTTGTCAATAGAACAAAATAGAATTCATATTGCATGTATATCAACATATGTGTAACTCTACCTATTGAATAAAATTCACATTATTAACCTGTACACCTAGTAAAAACATTAGGATTTGGTGATTCATTGGAGAAAGGGAGAAGTCAGAATAAATTCCCTTACACTCCTGATATTCCTCACACTTTTGTTCAAGGACCTGAAGGGGCAGGGCTGGAAAGTGTGAGGAACATCAGGAGTGCATGGGTCTAGAAGCCAAGGGAAGAGAGCATTTCTAAATGCAGGGAGTGCTTAATGGTTTTGAATTCAACTAAGGGGTCAAGTAAAATGAAGACTGAGCGGACCATTGACTTTTGCAACCAAACAGAATTGAATTTTTAGATCCTTTTTGGTAGACCAGTGGTTGCAGGAATTCAGTGCATTTGTTTAAAGTGTACTTGGAACGAAAGTGGATGGAATCAGCAGGTGCAGGTCATGCTTCCTTATTTTGGTTACAAAGAAGAGAAGAGACTTAAGACAGTTTATGAAGGAAGTATGGGCTGGGGGAGGTATGTGGTGGGCTCACATATGTTTAAATGCTGACAGGAAGGAAACAGCGGAGACAGAGGGTGATACAGGGGTGGATGGGTGCAGAGCACAGGGAGAAGTACTATGCGTAGATAGGGATACCCTTTAAATGGAGGGATCTTGTCAGTGATGGAGAAGGTCCATATCCTTCTGGAATTAGCTTCCAGTCTTGAGGCCTTTCTAGGGAAATCTGCTGAGGCTTCCTGAAGGTTCAGAGTTACAGAGGCATTCAGAGACTCCTGACAGAGTCCATACAATTTATAAATTCCCTAAGGTCTTTTGGTCCTCCGAGGTTACCATTCATTTAGCAGCTCTCTTTATTTTGGGTAGCAAGGATATACTAGACTTGAATTCTGAACTTATGGATTAGGTGAGGGCTTGGGATCCAATTCTAGTCTAAATAATCTGAGATGCTATGGAAACCACACCCATAGTACAATCTGGAGGTCAATTATAACCAGACCCCTTTGATTAGCAAATTTGTCATTCTCATTAGGACTTTTGATTATTACTGGTCTATATGATTGATTATTAATTGTAGAAAACTCTGGGTTATTGTAGTATTAAGCTTAAAAATCTATACTGTTCAAATGTGAAAGGTTTTTAAAAAAATTTTTTTATTACCGCTCAGTTTATTTGGTGGTTTAACAGTGGTAGGCTTTGGAATAAGAAAAAATTGGGTTAAAGCCCTGGCTTCATCATTTACTAAGCTTAAGTGGCCTTGAGCAAGTCGTTTACTATATAATATCTTCCTTGTGATTCCTGGTAATATCTAACTTGCATCCTGGTTACAAAGATTAGAGGTCATGGATATATGCCGTCACATTATTGGTATTAAATAAATAGGAGCTGGTATTATTTTTTAATTACTTAAAAATAATGTATCATTTGCTATTACAAAGCTCTTAGAAAACATACTCTGAATGTGTTGTTAGAATTCCAAATCAAAATCAAGAATCATTTCTCTGTGAGTCTAAGAGAGATTAATGTTGATATTCTTGGTCTAAGTTTTGGGAGGGGCAGAAAATTACATGAGTGCTGAAAACATCTTTTATGAGCCTACATGTCCTTATAGTTAATAAAGAGAAAATAATTAAAATTCTGTTTTCTTAAGGTATATTGAAGTAAATAAATTTTTTTTATTGGATTCCTGTCATTTTTCATTAATGTATCTCAGAAGATGGTTTTTTGTTTTGTTTTTTTACAGATTTAGCTTCTTCAACCGTCTTTTTCTCTAATAACTCCCTTTCCCTTCTTGTCTCTCTTCCTCCTTTTCTTCATATTATTGGGAACTTTCTCATGTTGTAGAATTGGCTGCAATCCATCATGCCAGGAAAGGGATGTGTTTGGAAGAGATGGAAGGGAGAGGAGTGGGGACAGAGGAGTGGCGGAAGTTGGAGGGAAGAAGGGAGAGAAATGGTGTCTGGGGTACTTGTGCTGGTGTCCCTCCCTCCCTGAGAGAAGCTTCAGATGCCTGCTTTGCTCTGGCTCGATTGCTCTGAGGGCGCAACTGGAGAAGACGGCTGGAGAGGGGGAGGAGGCAATTAAAGCTTGAACACTGTAAAGGCTCTTAATTAAGTGGTGAGGATGGAAAAATAAAATACCTTGGGCTTTATTTCTGTTCTCCCTTTAAAAGTCTACCGAGGGATTGGCGTTCATGTCCCTTAGAAAACGAAGTTCAAAGTGACAACAATGGGAAAAATATTTAGGTTCTTTTCAGATAAAGTCATCTTTATTTGGTTTCCCTGTATCCTCCTCCCCACCTGCACCGTCCCCAGCACTGAGTGAAGCGTGGCTTCTCTGGAGCAGCAGTGGAGACCCCTCCAGCCTTACCGCTCCTTTGTTCAGCTTGCCTTTGGTTCTCGCTGGGAAATGCTCTGAAAACCGAACCGGCTGCTGCACACAAAGCCCGCCCTGTGCCGTCCCTCCCTGTCGCGCACCGTGTGACTTGTTCCCACCTCCTGTTCATGACTCATTAGTCCCCAAGTACAGAAAAGGTTGCTTCTCTGGAATAAAAGGAAGGGACCCGGCTCGGGGTCCTTTTTCGCCTTTTCCTGTGTTTTATTTGGGTGCACTCACAGTTCTCCCCTTTCATTAGTGACCTGCCAGGGGGCTGGCACGGTGCTGAGACCAGCTTTTGCTGGTTCCCTGGGGTGTATCAAGATCTCAGAACTCAATACCCTGCTACAAAAATGAAATACTGTGCTTCAAACGACCTTTTGATGGAACAAAGCCATGCGTCCCAATCTGCCCGGGCCTCTCAGGTTGCCATTCTGGCCAAGAGTCGCTCTTGCATTTTGCGCCGGCCTCCACCCCCAGCTTTCCCCTCCTCTGAATGTGGTTCTTTTCTGGTAGCCTCTGTGTCAGGGAAATGTTTGTGTGTGTGTGAAAGTGCAGGCTTGGGGCAAGGACCCTGTGCATTTAAAGCATACCGCAGGATAGTAGTTTCTCATGAGCGATGCAGGAAGCAGATATTTGTGGGCTTTTATGCCCCAAGTGTTAGTCATTTCAGATTTATATGTAAAGTTTAGCAACGTACGTGAAAACTAGAGATGCTATAGAAAATGGAATTACATATTTATGATTTAAGTTTTATTCCCTACTTGCCCAGAGTGACCAAATAGTTGTCTTATTTAAAATCCCCAGCCCTGGTGGCGTGACTCAGTGGTTGAGCATCGACCAATGAACCAGGAGGTCAAAGTTCAATTCTCAGTCAGGGCACAGGCCCGGGTTTTGGGCTGGATCCCCAGTTGGGGGTGTGCAGGATGCAGCTGATAAATGATTCTCTCTCATCATTGATGTTTCTATCTCTCTCCCTTTCCCTTCCTCTCTGAAATCAATACAACTATGTTAAACAAATAAAAACAAACAAAAATACCGGCACCTGGATAACTTTCTCTGATTCCACAGCCATGTGTGTGAACTCCATAATGGAGCACGACACAAACATTACCCATCAAACCTTTCTTTGAAGCACGTGGGATATGCAGAGCGTTGCGCCTTGGTATGCTTCCAGCAGTTGTGTGTATAATTCCTGGGAACTGATTAATATGCTAATTTTTGAGGTAGCATGGGGATATAAACATAGGAATGTTTTGTTGTCATAAAAACCAGTGTAACTGTAGAGAACTCAACTTTCTGACCATCTGATTGTTACCACATCATAGCTATAATAATAGGGTAAGATTTGCAGTTTTAATAAATTGTTCTAAATTCCTTAAATACAGTTTCAAAAGTAGATTGCTATAACATTTAAATAATATTATTCATGTCTAGTTGCTGTGGCATAGTTGGTTAAGCATCATCCTGTACAACCAAAGACAGCAGGTTCAATTCCCGGTCAGGGCACACACCTGGGTTGCAGGTTTGATCCACGGTCCAGGTGCATTTAGGAGGTGGCCAATTGATGTGTCTGTTTCTCTCTCTCTCTCTCTCTCTCTCTCTCTCTCTCTCTCTCTCTCTCTCCTTCTCAAATCAATAAAAAAAAACTTTAAAAGTATTATTCAGACTGAATGAGGTATTTAGGGCATTTGTAGAGAGTATTCAGTTAATTTAAGAAAAATTCCCTTGCCCTAACCGGTTTGGCTCAGTGGATAGAGTGTTGGACTGTGGACTCAAGGGTCCCAGGTTTAATTCCAGTCAAGGGCATGTACCTTGGTTGTGGGCACATCCCCAGTAGGAGGTGTGCAGGAGGCAGCTGATTGATGTTTCTCTCTCATCAATGTTTCTAACTCTCTTTCTCTCTCCCTTCCTCTCTGTAAAAAAAAAAAAAAAAGAAAAAAAAAAAGAAAGAAAGAAAAAAAGAAAAAAATCAATAATATATATAAAAAAAGAAAAATTTCCTTGATTCTATAGGAATACAGTAAACATTTGCAAGTGTGAGATGTTATTTTTGTTTTGTGCTTCAGGTGTGCAGGCATGCTCTAATTTTCTACAAAAGGTTTGTGATAGACTCTTCCTTTGAAATAAGTTTATATAGAGAGATATATATTGTCATAGTTTGGGCCTACACAACTGTACATGCCATAAAAGAGAAGTGGCTTGTCTCTTCTTTTCCACTGTCACAGTGGTGTGAGGAGCATCTCTGTACTCTCAGCATTTGCTCAGGAGTGGGACTGCAGGGTCGCCGAGAACACACATTCTAAGTCACTAGCTGCTTCCTGGGAGGGCGCACCAGTCATCCCACCAACAGCACATGGATGCTCCTTGCCAAAGTTTCATATAACTAGACTTTCTCATATTTCCAAACCGAGGGGTGTAAAGTGATATTTCATTTTAATTTGCATTTCTCTGATTACTAATGAAGTTGAGCATGTCTCTGTAGACTAGTTATTTGGCTTTTTACAGCACTATCGTGACTTGATTGAAGGGTTTAAGGTTGACGGAGACCATTTTGGTTTTTCAAATCTGTCACTTTTTCTGTTTCTTTTCCTTAATCATACAGTTTATGCTTTTAGGATTCAGGGCCACAGGATTCCCCTCTGATCTGACATTCTTTACTGTTTCATGCCTTACACTGAAACTCTAGTTCATATCAAGGCCACTTTTGGATGTAGAAGAGTTGTTTGAGGTCGCAGATTCATGCTCTGGGATACAGTGCAACAGTCTGATCTGAACTGAAGGGCATACTGCCCCATGGTTACAGTTTGGAAAGATGATTTAGTGGAAGATAAATGCTGTGCATAGTACATTACCAAGTTATGAAAAAATTTAAAACATGTAAATTCACAAAACAAAACTTTATATATTTCAAATAAACAATCCTTTTCCAAAGACAGATGCCAGATGCCAGACAAGCAAGTGTTTGCTCATGTAGGAGGAAAGAATGAGGATTGGAGATAAAGGCCGGGAAGGGAGGTTTAAAATAAAATAATAAAATCCCCAGTCTGTGCAAGAGAAGGGCCTTGCATAGATAGATAGTAATAGTATACTCTGGACTGAGAATTGTGATTAACCCCGGAGTCTGGAGATGGGGTGAATATAATTTAGGAGAGATGACCAGAAAATAGGTTAAGTGACCAGCCAAAAAAGGCTAATTGAAGGAGAGGAAAAATACAATACTTTAAGTGTTATGATTTATAAGTAAGATGCCTGTAAGGGAAAAAAAATGCTCTTAAATAACTACATCTGACATCTGGTTGTGCTTGCCTTTTTTTTGCTTTTGAAGCTTTTTTGGAGAAATGGGGATTTCTCTTTTTTTCCTTAGGTGAAGATATCTGTAAGAAGGAGAACAGATGTTACTTCTCAAGTGCATGTGTGCACCTGCCATAATACAAAACGAGTAGTTACTATTGAGAACAGGCTCTGTTTTTTTTGTTTTTTTTTTTAAATGTTGCTCATTAAGTTAAAATTCTTTTCCTGGCAAGTGTAGGTTTATAATTAAGTCATTTATCATAAGTGTTATCTTGGCTGCATCTTATTATTTGAATTTGATGACATACAGAAGTGAAATGTGGGTGGTTACTTAGAAATTAGATGAATGAGTTATTTTATTGGCCTTTATCATTTGATATATAGGTTCTTCCTATTTATAACAAGCATTGAACACTGATGAATTATGTGTAAGGGGAGCAAAAAAGATATTGGTCTAGGATGTGTTCTCAACTGATTTTCAACCCACCAATACTCTTGAGCAATATGATACAGTCCCAGAATAGAAGTGTGCTCTCTAGGCTGCATACTCGGTTATGTTACAGTGTACACATCCTTCTCCGCCAGATGTGGATTCCAAATTTCCCTCTCCTGCCTGTCATGTATACTATTGGTAGTCTGCCCTGCACCCTCTCATTTATTTTATGTTCACACACTCAGTGCTATTTTTAAAAAAATCTCATTTATTCCTCATTACACCTGCACATGATACACAGAGTAAATAGATTCACAAAGGTCAGGTGATTTTTCTAGGGTCATTTTAGCAATCAGTAACAAAACCAGGAAGCCAAGTGTCACCTTATTTCTCCCTAACTACATTATATTTTTCATGGGATGTCTTCTATAAATCCATATTTGTGTAGAGTGCAATGTCTTCATTAGGCCTATTAATTTTTAAATATATTCTTATTGATTTCAGAGAGAAAGAGAGAGGAGAGAGATAGAAATATCAGTGATGAAAGAGAATCATTGATTGGCTGCCTCCTGCACGCCCCCCAGCAGGGACTGAGCCCACAACCTGGGCATATTTTCTGACTGGGAATTGAACCATGACCTCTTCATTCATAGGTTGATGCTCAATCACGGAGCCATGCCAGATTGGCAGGCTCCTTAATTTATAAAAGAGGACTTGAACCCTATTCTGCTCCAGCTGTTTATTGCTAAAGGATATGAGCACCTTAAAGTTACACCACAGACAACTATGTGTTCTGATTTCTTTGAGAAAGATTTGAACTTGGAACTCTCTGCTAAATGCTGAGAAACCTGTCTGTAGAAGATGTTACATCCTGGCCTCCAGTGATGGATGTTCAGCAAACAGCTGGATGAAGCTCACTATTTTGTCTGGGGTGGAGTTTTTGAGGAAGCCATGGAGGACACCACACCTCGTTGTCTTTGAGACACCTGGAGATGGAGTTCCCCTCAGTTCTCAGGGTCAGGAAGCTCGAACCTAATCATAGCTTTACTAGAGAACTGGACGGACCTGCTGGTCTGATTTAAATCAATATTTTTTATTGATATTTTACAGAGAGAAAGGGAGAGAGATAGAGAGCTAGAAATGTCGATGAGAAGAGAAACATTGACCAGCTGCCTCTTGCACACCCCCTACCGGGGATGTGCCCACAACCAATGTACATGCCCTTGACCGGAATTGAACCTGGGACCTTTTAGTCTGCAGGCCGACGCTCTACCACTGAGCCAAACTGGTTTCGGCCTGCTGGTCTGATTTAGATGCCTTTTCTCCTTGCTCTCATATCCCCCTATGCACAGTGTCACAACATGTCCATATTAAACTTCTAAATTACATTCACCCCATCCTCAGACCCACTGGATTAACTTCCTTAACCAGAGGCCTGTTCTTAACATAGCTTCTTTAGTCCTAGACAGTGTCCAACATTTGGTGAATAACCAAAAATTGTGAATTGACTTATTCTATGAACTAGAATAAGTCTGTAGGTTGTAATCCAGTCTAATCATATATTCATTCAATGCCAGATATTGCTTGAAAGACTGGACTTACTGCAATGAACAAAAATAGTATCTACCCAGACAATGAAAAAGTAAGCAGGAGGACATACAGTGTTCGGTAGCATTGAGTGTTGTAAGGAAAATGAAGAGGGATAGGGAGATTCTAAAGCATACAGTCAAGTAAGGCACACCCAAAGAGGAAGCCTTTGAGCAGACCTGTATGAAGTGAGAGGGGAGCTATGTGGCCATGGTGGTCACATGGTGTTGGGGAGGGGTGTTCTGGGCAGAGAGAATAACATCGCTGAGTGCCTATTATAAAGCAGACCCAATTCTTGGGGCTCTGGAAATGGCAATGAGCAAGACTGTTGAACAGACCTTTCTTTAAGTGCTTGATTTTCTAAAATTGAAAAAATCCCCTTTTTTCTCCTTAACTGCTTATCACTTTCTATTTTCAGAGGAGAACCATGGCTATTTACTTACTTATTTATTTATTGTATTTTTACTTATTTCATAGAGGAAGGGGAGAAGGGGGGGGAGAGAGAGAGAGAGAGAGAGAGAGAGAGAGAGAGAGAGAGAGAGAAACATTAATGATGAGAGAGAATCATTGATCGGCTGCCTCTGGCATATCCCCCACTGGGGACCAAGCCTGCAACCCAGGGATGTGCCCTGATCTGGAATCGAACCAGAACTCCTAGTTCACGGGTTGATGCTCAACCACTGAGCCACCCTGGCTGGATAAGCTTATGCTTGTTATGCTTTAGAGGCTCCTAGCACAGTAGGGTACTGATTAAGGTGACAGACTCCAACCTGTCCATATTTAATCCTGGTGTTCAGGGTTGTGTGAAAGTGTCTCTGAGTTGATCTGAATTGTGGATGTATGTAAAATTCCATCACCTACTGTTTCCTTTTTTTCTAGGCCCCCAATCCAGCCCACAACTTTGGATAAAACCTTGTTAGACCCCTGGACCTCAGTGAGACAAGAAACCACAATTTTTGGATGCTATTCCTCATTCTGTCTCCTGTTTACTGCCCAAGTTAAGTCTGTCCTGTGGCAGTTTTCCATTTGTAAGAAGGGTACGCATCCAGTTAAGTTGTAAAAATCCATGTTTATATAAGCCCCCCTCCATGCCCTCAAAGAATAGGAGCTACAAAGTCCAAAGAGGGGGAAAGAGAAAACATTCCTAAGAAAACTGTGCACATTTGCCAATTGATTGTTCTCTGGTGGCATGACAGGTGGAGTGACACCCCAACCCAGTAACAGTGGGGCCATTGTGATGGGAGGGCGCTTCCTCTTGTCATTGTTCCTCTCAGATGACGCTGGTCGGGGCTCTGCCAGCTCTCTGTTGGGAAAGCCCAGTCAGGCGGAAGGCCTTTCTGTGTGTGCCGTCAGAGCGGCCACAACTGAGGAACACCGATGAAATCTGGAAGGTGGCTAGCTCACTTGACAGGCTTCTCCAGGCGCCTCTGAGGAGAATCGAAGATAAATAAATACCACGTTTTACGAGAGGAGTATGGGGTGAGAGGGAGTGCCTGGACAGGGGTTAAAATTTCAAAGCGCAGGGAACCGTCTCCCTGACTTTCTTCCTGATCAGACTTGCCTTGTGACCTCGTTCACGCTCGGATTAGCGCCGGCCCGTGGAAACGTGTGTGAGCTCCACAGGAGAGGAAGGGGATGGAAGTGCATTTCCAACAACCCAGCCGTAGAGGGCAATGATCAAATGCAAATTTCCCTATTAGGAAAAGATGGCTTTTAAAACTTTTATAAACCACATTGAATGCCCATTTGCCCATGGAACATGTGAAAACTCTGGCCTGTGGCACAGATGTTTCGTTTTGAAAGTCTGTCATTTCTTTAGGAAAAGTTTATGGACCTTGTTCCAAGTTCAGTGAGCTACCTCAGGGTCAGATGGACCCTGTGTTCTCGTCCTGCCATTGTGCCTTCCTTATTTTTGAAAATTCTTTATGAATAATATTTACTTGAGCTTGACCTACCCCAGAGGGGTCATGGATATTTAATTGGCTAAAAATAATCCATTTTTTTCATATATTTATAGAACTTTGACTCACCTCTGCCACCCTGCAGAGAGTAAACTGAAGCCCAGAGAGGCTAAGTGGCTTGCTTGGGGATAGGGGCGGAAATAGAATATTGGGGACCAGCTGTAGTTCTAAGAAATATTAATCACGCTCTGATAACCATGATTGTTGTGTTCTGATTTTAAAAAGCACATTCTAACCTGGCTGGGTGTTGCATGTGGGACTTGGGAACTCACCTGAAAATGCAGCCCATCCTCCCCATTAGGGAGCTGCCCATGATCACGGACAGATTGACAGGTTTGTGGCAGAAACCAGAGCTGCCAGCTCTTTGAAGACCCCCAGACCTTGGCATATCACTAGCCCTTTGAAGACCCCCCTTTTCCCTCCCTCCTCCCCTGCCTTTGCATACCCACAGGCCTTTGCAAATCTCCAGCCTGCATTACCTGTTAACTGCCCATTTGGCATACCCTTTTGCCTACTTTCCCATGTAATCTTTGTCCTTCTACCCAATGTAAGCAGCTGGCTTATGGTGGGGTGGAGAGCAGATTTTTGTGAAAGACCTGCTGTTATACTAAATACTGCAGGTATATTAGAATAAATGCTCATATATCTGTCTCTGCTTAATTGGCTCAAGTAGTGTGACAGGCAGCACGGAGCCATTGATGATCCGGTTACCCAGGGGACTCTAATCAGATCCTGACCCCAGTGCGCTTTTCTTCCTGTACCAACGTATGACTTTTTAACTGCTTAGGCTTCCATATTACATACAGTGGAGAGCCATCACAGTTTACTGACTTATAAAGAATAATTAATAAAATAATTAAAGACGTTCCTTGCATAATTCAAAACTTCACACGAGTCGCCAAAATAGTTTCAGTCTTTTTTCCATCCAACCTTTAGTGAGAGCAATTAGGAAATAAATTACCACGTTGGGTTTCAATTTGTTGTGCTCTTCTTCCTGCTACAGAGAATATTGTTATTAAAAGTAATGAAATGAAGGAGCCCAAAGTTAGGCAACGGGGAGGTAAAGAACCAAAGCAAAGGTTTTAGGTTATTAGGTGCCAGTGATAGAGATTCTAAACTCATATAAATATAGCGTGGGTTGCTGTGACTGCTGTTACAATGGTGTGTTGTTGTTTTTTTTTAATCTTGTCTCCACAACCTGCAGTGATTCCTCATTCCCTTTTCTCCAGTGTGCAAGTTAACGTAAGATGTTACCATAAACTGAGAAAGCTTTTTTTCAATTTTATTTGTGGCTAACTGAGTAAGGACCGATCCTTGCCCCAGCTAGGAGAAAGAAGCTATTCTGACAGATCTCTTCAGACATATATTTTTTAAAAAGAATCAATGAGAAAAAGGCATTAGTATAAAATAAGTCCTCAAAGAACTGTGCTATGAATAAAACATACAGTTAGTTATGCCTGTCAAACGCAGGAAATGGTTCAGATTCAATATATTTTGTTCCCTATTAGAAGTGATATTCGGCATTTGTCGGTGTTAGTCGTGGCTTGCCCGGCCCCTCGTCCTCCTATCTTTGTTGTAGGGAATAGAACCCCCCAGTCCCGGCGTCCAGAGGACCGATGTGGCCTCCTTCCGTGTGACAGTCTTGTTGTTCTTGTTGGAGACAAATCCCAGAAACTCAACGTAACAACACACACAGCGTGAGAGAGTATACGGGGAGGTTTTTATTTGGCATTTTTACTGCTAACAATCTACAGAAGCTTTCGTATTTAGTGCCAGGTCAGGCCAAAGGGGCAGTTTCTATAGCTGTGTGATCCCGCAAGGTTTAAAGAATCAGCCCCAGATTACATAACAGAGAATGGAGAACGGAGAGCCTGACCTCTGTAGCAGTTTGCAAAGATAGGGGAGAAGGCAGACAACTGCTTCTTGTTCTTGGTCTTGGTCTTCTTGTTTTTAATGAAAAGAACGCACAAAGAACCGTAAGTGTTGTGGTTCTCTGAGCAAGGCCTTTGTCAAAGGTCTCTGAAACCCATCCCCTCTCCAAACTAATAAACACTTTTTTTGTGATCAATGTAAAAAAAAAGGTAAACTGAGAAACAAAGCACTTAGAAGACAGGCCTGGGTTTCTTGGTGTGACCAAAACAATTCTGTCCGTGTCTTAAGGCTCAGTTATCTAATCTGCGCCCTCCATGGCTTCTTCCGCTAGCATTTTGAATCAAGAGTCTTTTCATCACTTTAGAGTTTTGCTGTGAACACGGAGCAGGGTTATCTCCAGACTCTGTTGACATCATGTCTCTGCTCACATACCAATTGGGTGAGTATGGCCCATATGATTCTGGTAAGCGGATTACAAGGAATCCACGATAGATTTCGTTGACTTCTGATGAAACCAACAGCTTTCTCTGGTGTGCTTCCTAATGAGATATCCTTGTTCGTTTATTGCTCGAGGTGTATGTTGGGGCTTCTTGGCTCTCTGAATTCTTAGCCGCTCAACTGAGAAAATCAATCCCATCATTTTACTACTGTACTTGCACAGGAGTTAACAAAATTCATAAGGTTTCCACTTTATTTTCACTTGTTTCCATAAGACTTCAGATGTGCATAGGGCTGTTGAGCCGGCCTGGGAGGCAGAACTCCTGTTTTGGATGAAACTGGATGAAATCCCCCCTGATGGAGTGAGAGGAATGAAACAGTGGGAGAGACTTTAACAGTTTGTATCTTCTTCAATTTAAACTAAACTTCAGCCAGTTTATTTTTCTATTTGAGAAAGATGTTCTAAGGTCCATTAGGAGATAATAATGCTCTTAAAATCATGCAAGGAAGAAAACACTACAGAATAGTGCTGGGAATTAACTAACTTTGAACAAGTTAGCTAATTAACCGAGTTTCAGTTTCCTGAACCATAAAACGAGATTGGCAAATGTTCTCCAAAATTGCTTCAAGCACCTAGGTCCTCTAATTATTGTATTGTAGTCATATACAGATAATTATAAAAAATTGGGTATATGCATAATTTTATGTTTTAATAAAGGAGATTTTTTATATTTATCAGTAGTAGAATTGCACTTTCTTTTGTGTTATGTATGATTGGTTATACTTGCCAATGCATGGAAAATTTTAGGTTGTTAATAAAGTATAGTTAAGAGCGGTTTCTTTGGGGGAGTAGGGATATGGGTCTGTGGGTAAGCTATATATATATAGAATGTCCATGCATTATTTAAAAGTTAAAAAATTAATTGGTCTTATTATAAAATAAAATAAAAAAGAACACTCAAATCATCACAGAGCATACCAGGATAAAAATATTTGGAATTTAATTTCAGACTCCAAATATCTTATCTAACCTTAAAGTGTTATTTGAAATTGTCAGTAGATTTTTGCTTTTATCATATTAATAAAGGTCCTTTAAATTGTGTCTATCAAAGGGAGCAGCTACTTTTGTTTGACGGGACAAGGAGCTTTAAAATCACAGCAGCAAGCTTTAGCATGTTAATGACAGGATTACAGAGCTTCTATTTATTGGTCCTCTGACAACCTTATTATTTCTTTATCCTGTTGTGACAGTTTTTAGAATCATCTTTCTTGGATTTGCAGCAATTGGGAATGAAAGAGGTGGGAAAATATTGGTTTTCAAACCAATTAGTAATGAGGAGCATCAAGTTTAGAATGCCTTGTCTTATTGCCAGTCTTAAATGTAAAGCAGTAGCTCCCTCCTGGTCTTTTCAGGAGATAAAACCACAGGAAATGAAAAGGCAGCCTGTGGAAACATCAGAAGGCACTTTTAGAGGCTGCACATGGCAGCGGGGCTTGAATTTTGGTTTCAGAATTAGTTTTTGTCCTTTTCCCCCTATTTTTATAAATGCTTCCATGAAGTTTTAAGAAACTGTGAGAACCTAGAAACTGGATGTTTTTAGCTTGGCATATTAATGGATTCTTCTTCATCTTTTTTACTTACCTTTCTTCCTTTTTGAAAAAAATAAACTTTACAGAGAACCTCAGGAAAAGTTCATCTTATTTTTTTAAAAATTAGAGTACTTCTTAGCACTGTTAATGTATTTATCTTATAATTAGTATTAATATAGATATGGTAAGTTTTTATTTCCAGTTGTTCTATCAAAACGTGAACATTTCCCCATGTCGGACACAATGTTTTTAGACTTTCCATATTCAAAATAGCAAGTAAGCAAAAGCTAAAGATGAGCTGCCATATTGGTGTTAAAGTTTTCCTTTGTTTTTATCAGATTTGCATTATCTCTGGCTACATTTATTTGTACTTTCACTTCATTCAAGTTAAGGTATCACTGTAATTTGGTTTACTTATTACTTCTTTGGAAAATTAGGTTATTTATGCTAATGTTGATCATCTCATGAAAATGATGATTATAACTATTGCTGTCATTTATTAAGCCCTTAATTTTGCTAGGTACTATGTCAGACATTTTGTTAATTCATTTAGTAATTAGTTATTGAGTACTTTCTATGCCCAGGTATTGATGTAGGGCTAATGATATAGCAGTGAATAAGACAAAACCCTTAAGAAGCTATGTTTCATATATTGTTTCTAATCTACAAATTGTACAAGGTAGATTCTGTCTTAATTTTTAAATGAAACAGCCAAGGCTAGAGAAGGAGAACATTTTCCAGCATTCTTCAGCCTGTACATGATCATGTTTTAGTTTGAACCTGTCTCATTTGATTCTGGTCTGCATTCTGCTCCATTCTACTGCCTCATGATGACCAGTACTAGTTCCTTCTTCATTAAAGATGTTTATACACATCCAGTATTGGTCTATACTGGCTTGGCTATGGATGTAATTATTCCTTTTTAAGAAAGCTAGAAGAAACAATAAAACCTTATACATTGAGCATAAAAAACAACACCATACCTAGGAATAAATTTAAACTAAAAAATTTTATAAGATTTATACACTGAAAACTATGAAATATTATTGAAACAAAGAAGCTTAAATAAATGGAAAGAAATACCATGCTCATGATCAGAAAACTCAATATTGTTAAAGTGGAAGTATTCCTTCAATTGATCTATAGATTCAGGACAACCCTTATCAAAATTGTGGCTGACCCTAAAATTCATAGCGTGGCATATTAATAACCCAGAATGGCCAAAACAATTTTATAAAGAAAAACAACGTTGGAGGACTCACACCTTCTAATTCAAAGCTTACTACAAAGCTACAGTAACCCAAAAAGGGTGTGCTGGTATGGGCTGGAAATATCGATCAACAGATTAGAATTGAGAATCTACAAGTAAACTTTTATTTATGGTTAACTGAGTTTTGACAAGGCTACTAAGACAATTAAGTGGAGGAAAGAATAGTCTCTTCAATAAATAGTTCTGGGACAATTGGACAGTCACATGCAAAAGAGTAAAGTTGAGCCCTAGCCAGTTTTGCTCAGTGGAGAGAGCGTCAGCCTGTGGACTGAAGGGTCCTGGGTTTGATTCCAGTCAAGGGCACATGCTGGGGTTGCGGGCTTGATCTCCAGTGTGGGGTGTGTAAGAGGCAGCCAATCAATGATTCTCTCTCATCATTGATGTTTCTCTTTCTCTCTCTTCCCTTCCTCCCCCCTCTCCCTTCCTCTCTGAAATCAATAAAATATATATATATATATATTAAAAAAAGAGTAAAGTTGAACCCCGTACTTCACACCACATACCAAATAAATTAGACACTTAAATGTAAGTTATAAAATTCTTAGAAGAAAACATAGGTGTAAATCTTTATGATCTTAGATTAAGCTCTGTCTTCTTTTTTTTCAAAAACATAAGCAACTCACGTTAAAAAAAATTCATAAAATGAAAAATGTGGTTCAAAGTACATTATCAAGAAAGTGAAAAGAAAGCCCACAGAATGGGAAAAAATAATTGCAAATCTTATATCTGATAAGGATCTGGTATACAGATAACAAAAAATTCTTAGAACACAACAATAAAAAGATAAACAACCCAAATAGAAACAGATAAGACATTTGAATAGACATTTTTTTAAAGAAGACATACAAATGATCAATAAGCAGATGAAAAGATGCTCAACAGAATAGGTAATTGGTGAAATACAAATCAAAACCATGATATCACTTTACACTATTAGGATGTCTTCAATGAAAAAGACAGCCTATGATAAGTGATGGTGAGGTGTGGGAACATTGAAATTCTCATGCACTGCTAGTGGGGGTGTAAAATGGTGCAGCCACTTTGGAAAACTCAAAAAGTTAAACAGAATTAGCATATGACCCAGCAGTTCCACACCTATTCTATGCCTAAGAGAATTGGAAACATGTCCACAAAAAATTTTAAATGAATATTCAAAACAACATTGTTCATATTAGCCCAAAAGTGGGAACAACCCAAATCTCTGTCAGCTCATGTGTGTATAAACAAATGAGGTGGTATATCTATGCAGTGGAATAGTATTTGGCAACAAAAAGGAATACAATATTGATAGATGCTGCAACATTATGTTAAATGAAAGAGATAGTCACACACAGCTCCATACTGTATGATTCCATTTATATGAAATGTCCAGAATAGGCAAATCCATAGAGACAGTAAATAGTGGTTGCCAGGATCTAGGTAGAGAGAAATGTGGTCAGTGTCTACTAATGAGTTTCTTTGGGGGTAATGAAAATGTTCTGCACTGAGGTATTGATGATGGTCACAAAACTGTGAGTATATGAAAAAATACTGAATTGTATGCTTTGAAAAAGTGAATTTTATGGTATGTGGATTACTTCTCAATAAAACTGTTATATGTATTTTTAAAAAGCTATTACTTTGGTTTTGGGGTTTGGATTAAAATGAATTACCTGTATCTGAGTTATTTCAATTTGAGTACCAATGGAGAATAAACTTTTTTATTACCCACGAAGACCTTTAGCCTTTATTTTTATCTTTTTCTGTTGGCTTACTTTATTACAACTAACCTTATTACACAGGCAAAAACTACTAAAGAACCATATGATTGTATTTAGTTTATACTTCCTTCTTGATCCTTTCCGAGAGAGGAAGGGAGAGGGAGAGATGGGTAGAAACATCAATCATGAGAGAGAATCATTGATCAGCTGCCTCCTGCATGCCCCCTACTGGGGATGGAGCCTGTTCCAATTAATTCCTATAGCATTCTATAACATTCCATAATATTACTATAACAGAGTCCACAAACAGGCATGTGCCCTGACCTGAAGTTAAACTGACTTCCTGATTCATGGGTCAGCATTCAACCACTGAGCCACACCAACTAGGCTTGCTCCCTTTTTTAGAAATCTTAATGTTATATTAATTTCAAATCAAGAGTGGCATATTGTTTTAACTGTGTCACTTTGAAATGCAAAATGTGTTTATTTTCAAGAGTATGAATTTGATTTAGACACTGTTTTTTTGTTTTGTTTTGTTTTGTTTTTTCGCTTGGCCAGTGTGGCTCGGTGATTGAGCATCAACCCATGAACCAAAAGGTCACAAGTTCAATTCCTGATCAGGGCACATGTCCAGATTGTGGGCTCAAAACCCAATAGGAAGCAGTCAGTCAATGTTTCTTTCTCATCGATGTTTCTATCTGTCTCCCTTCGTCTCTTTAAAATAAATAAAAACATAAAAAAGTAAAAAAGTAACTGCTCTTTTTTTGTGTGGCCATGGCCCTTGATGGTCACACACTTGAAATGCTCCCTGGCCAGGCCAGAAGAGTCTTGGCGCAGTTGGGGTGGGGGTGTGGGCGCAGTGTAAAAATGTTCACGGTTTGATAAAGTGCAGGCAGGTTGAATATGACTTTTATAATGTGGCTGTGAGCCCAGCTCATGGGATGAATTCAGACATGTCTCTTTTATTTGTAAATGTGGAATTGAAGTAGATTTTACCACGTTTCTTGAATGTCCTGGCATGGTGCTACTGAGAAGTGTGTGTCCAACTCAAAGTATCGTATGACAGGAAACAGCATTTTCTGAGAGAAATAAGGAGCTTGGTAGGAAGAGAAGATAATGTTTGCCGGGGGATTGCTCTTTTTCATGGACAGTCCCAGTGCGTTTTCCCAGGGTGTGCCTGGGATCTTCTGCCGAATTGCTAGACAATATTCCCTCGTATCCCAATGATGGGATAAAGGAACTAGTTATTTGGGGCTTGGAGTGTAGACAGCAAGGAGCCATGGTTCTGAATGTGGGCTCTGGCCCAGGCCTCCTTGCTGGGGATGGCCGCCTGTGCTGGGCGGACAGAGTGGGCGGCAGTACCTGATAACACCAGCATTGGCATGGCCAATTTCACTTCTGAGCTTCCCTTTGGAAATAGGTTATGTGTCAGCCTCTTGTCAAACTCAATGCTGACGTCCCTGTTGCATTGCCAGGATTCTCTAAAGCAGAGTCATTTCCAGCACATTTGAATTGTTCATTGTAATCAGTTCTTTCTGCCCAATTCAAGTGATAGCAACCTCCCCAATTCCTGACTGACCCTATAGTCGTTGCTTTCAGTGGCCCCACTGGTAGTTGGCATAATTTAAAAAACAATTTATTTCCTATTCTTTAAAGCAGTTTTGAACCTAGATTAGTATGTGATCCATCTTACTTAAACTAGCATAGGTTATTCAACTTTTCTAGGTGGCCGTTTGCTCACCAGAGTTTCTAAACAAAGAGGTTTCATGCTAAAAACACATTTTAATTATTTCACCATCCTGGAATTCAATGGGATCTTGAGCTAGCATTCACCCTCTTCTTCCTAACAGAATGCTTTGGCTAAAATCATCCTAGGAAATGACCAGTCTTAAGTAATTTTAAAAACCTTTTAGATAACTCATTCCAAAGTTTACCAGTTTTCACTATCAGGAAAATTGTGCTCTAAATTGTTGTTGTTGTTATTAATCCTCACCTGAGGAAATTTTTCCATTGATTTTTAGAGAGAGTGAAAGAGAGAGGAAAGGACAGAGAGAAACATCGGTGTGAGAGAAACACATTGATTGGTTGCCTCCTGCACGAGCCCAGAGCAGGGCCTGGGCCGGGGAGGAGCCCGCAGCCAGGTATGTGCCCTTGACTGGGATCAAACCCAGGAACTTTCAGTCCTCAGGTCGATGCTCTGTCCACTGAGTGGCTAGGGCTGCACTTTAAGTTTTTTAAAATGAATTTCCTTGGGAAGGTTAATTTTGTTTTCTCATTAATTTTCTCCTATTATTATCTGAGGTAGATGTTGTATGTATTCAACCTGAAGCAAATCATTCTTCTCTACTTGACACTCAATATTTCTTCCCCAAATAGGGAAAAAATCCTTTGGACAAGCCGCTTTGCAGTCACCCTTGGGCTCAGTTGTGTTTGAATTATACATAGAAGTCTGGCTTTATAACCTGGAGAGATGCTGAGCCTTAAGTATGAGAGCCTTTTTTTTAAAAAAATAAATCTTTATTGTTCAGATAGTATGAGAATCTTTAACACCAGATTTTGCTGAAGTTCATAACTAGATGCCTGTTGTTCCCAAGGACTGTTATGCTCAGGAGCTACTAAGACACGAAAGAAGTAAGTTTAGTGTGTCTTCTATGGAAGGTGGAAGTTTAAGGGCAGAGGGGTGTACAGAGACAGCTGGCCTGTTTTTGAGGCACCTTTGGCATTTGAGATGGGTTAGAAACTCAGAGAGAGGTGCAATGAGCTTCAGGGGGTTGAACAAAGAAGTGGAGGGTGAGGAGATTCTTAACTGTGCTGAAAGAAATCAGAAGGTATCCACACTATTCCAGGCCTCTCCTCTTACCACCCTACTTAGGTGAAGGGAAAAACAGAATTTCCTCCTTTTTCATGTTTATCTCCATCGTATCCTACATGGGATGGAAAGGAAGTGGGAAGGGAACAAAGTGGCATAACTTATTTTAGTTTTGTTTTTTTAGGTCTTTAGGTGCCAAAGTCTTATTGATCAAGTTAGGTTTTCATGAGCAAAAGAAGGGATAAGAATTATTATAATTTGCCGAAACTGGTTTGGCTCAGTGGTAGAGCATCGGTCTGCGGACTGAAAGGTCCCGGGTTCGATTCCGGTCAAGGGCATGTGCATTGGTTGCGGGCATGCCCCCGTTAGGGGGTATTCGAGAGGCAGCTGGTCGATGTTTCTCTCTCATCGACGTTTCTAGCTCTCTATCTTTCTCCCTTCCTCTCTGTAAAATATCAATAAAATATATTTAAAAAAAAAGAATTATTATAATTTATTGAACACTAGAGGCCCAACACATGAAATTTGTGCAAGGTGTGGCCCCCTCAGTCTAGTCTGTACCCTGTCCAATCCGGGACCCCTTGGGGGATGTCTGACTACCAGCAGTCAGATACCCCTCTCACAATCCAGGACTGCTGGCTCCTAACTGCTCACCTGCCTGCCTCCCTGATCACCCCTAACTATCTCCCCCCTACTGGCCTGGTTGCTCCCCCACCCTGCCAGCCTGGTCAACCCCAACTGCCCCCCTGCTCACCTGGTTGCCCCCAACTTCCCCCCCCCCCGGCTGGCCTGGTTGCCTCAACTTCCCCCCTACCAACCTGGACTCCCCCAACTGTCCCCCTGCCAGCTTGGTTGCCCCATACAGCCTGCTGTTCAGTCAATTGGTCATCCCTCACTAACCCCCTGCTGGCCTTGTTGCCCCATGCAACAAGATCGTCCATATGGTTATTTCTGTTGTGATGGCCCCTGGCTTTTTATATATTAGGATACAGCTCTATAGTATAAGCGATTTTCAAAGTTAATACATGTAAACACTTAGAATAGTGCCTGAAATATAGTAAGAGCTAAATAAAAGTTAATACCCATTTTGGAGATAAAAGAAATGTATCTTAGAATAGCATTGGTAGAATTTGAATTCATGACTTTTAAACTCCTTCAAGAATACTCTCTCCTTTACAAAAGTCTTTCCTGATATTCTTCAGTATGTACATACTAGGATCATACATGTGTTTAATTCTGTGTTCTGACTCGCTCCAATCCGTGAGTTCTATTTCCTTCTCCCACCCCCAACCCCCACCCCTGCATTTATCCCCAGGGAAGTTCATTTTTCAAATTATCAAGGTCTGGACCAAATTTATTTAGTGAGAACGTCGAATTTTTTCTTACAAGATTTTAAAAGGACAAGTCAGATCATTACATGAAAGGATCTGTTTAGGCTCTTTTTGCATGGCAGGGGGTGGACCAAATAACCTTTGGATCACTTCCACTCATATAATTCACCGTTCCAGCAGGACGGCAACATTTCAGGCCAAAGTTCAACTTTTTTTTTCATTATTAAATTCTTTTATCGTCGCCAGGAAACTAGAGAAAATGAATTCTTCACAGTGTGCTTGTGCGTGCAACATGAAACGGTTTGCACACTAAATGAAATTAAATGAAAGACAGCTGTTTGGGAAAGAGCCGCCAGAAACTGATTGGGTTCTATTAGAGGAGAAGAGAGGCTGGGAACACATTTCCAGAAACAGGATATCAGCGGCTTAAAAAGCAAGCAAATGTACACGCACCAAAGCTCTCCCGCGGTTGTGCTGTTGCCTGTCTCTTCAGTTCATCCACCTGAAATTATTATTTGCTCTTGGCCAGTGGGTATATCTGCTTTCAGGGCCTCTTTGCACATATCAAATGTGTGGCAGTTCTTTCTTAGAGGTAAATACAGCCCAATCCCACTACAATGCCCTTTTTTTTTAAGTACTCTGGTTTTGGCTAAATTGCAAACCAAACCACTTCCTTTACCCAGACCTTTGTTTTCCTGTCAAAGTACTGAAGGTTGCCAGAGGTGCCACCGGGGTCCCCTGAGATGGCTGCCAGCAAAAGGGGAGCAGTTGCACCCCAAAACAGACTCAAAGCAGATGGTCACCCGTGGTGATAAGTTTCACAACTTTATTAAGCCTTGTCTTGTGACTGCTCTGTACTTCCCAGGCACTCAAGGTATGTTACTGCGGGATGCTCCTCCCCACCCACAAGACCTCATTGCTCAGTGTTTGGGCCTGTGCTCTTCTTCTCTCTTACCCTAAAGCTCTGCTCTGCTGACCTTCCCACCTACTGCCAGCTAGATGGTAGTTCACAGTAGGATTTCAGCCGTACAGCGTTACACATGGAACTGCCTTTAAAGGGATTTTGTTTTGTTAATCCTCACCTGAGGATATGTTTTCCATTGAACTTTTAGAGAGAGTGGAAGGGAGGGAGGAATGAGGAGAGAAGAGAGAGAGAGAGAGAGAGAGAGAGAGAGAGAGAGAGAGAGAGAGAGAGAGACATCGATGTTAGAGACACATCACTTGGTTGTAATTGGTTGCCTCCTGACCAGGGCTGGGAATTGAATCTGAAACCCAGGTACCTGCTCTTGACCAGGAATTGAATCTGCGACCCTTTGGTCCATGGTCTGATGATCTTACCACTGAGACAAACCAGCCAGGGCTAAAGGAATTATTTTAAAACCACCAAAGGGTTTACTATTGAAGCATAACCTCACACAGGAAATCCAGTTAGCATTCACAGTTAGGAATCCTCCTATAACAGTGCACTCGTACAGCCTGAGTCTCTGGAGGCCCTGCTTACATTCAGTGTTCACATTTTGACCTTTTTAAACAATGGTCTTCCATAATTCATTCAGGCCCAGTCTCAACCGCATTCCTTCAAGATCTCGCTTGCTTATCCCCTCAGTCCCTTCTTTATCTTTGTCATTGAAAATACAGCTTCTTATTTGGCTGAGATTAAGGAATCCTCTCTTATCACAGTTTATATCAGGTCACCGCTCCTGGGGTACTTGGACCCAGGTCTCCAGGAGACATTGAACTAAATGTTCCAGGACCTGCTGTCTATTGATCAGCTCCCATTGATCACAGCTCCTACACTCCACAAACTAAATGGGCCGACGTCCGATCAGAGGCATCAGCAAGGTTCCCCGTCTTTAAAATGATGCTTACATCCTTTTCCTTCTGGTTATGATCCAGTGTAGATACTAAAAATACTCTCCTGTATAATTAGGAAGTTCTCGAGCGTTGATTCTGTGAGAAGATGGTTGGGAGGGACAGTCTATGGAAATTAGGAATATTCTACTTATTGTTTCTGCATCGCATGAAGATTCATACCATCAGACTTGTCCCAGAGTCACATAGTTTGAGATTTAACTATTGTCTAACTTTTCTCATTCATTCAGAAAGCATTTATTGAATACCTGTTTGTATGCTAGGCACGGGGGAAGGACTGATAACAGGAAAATTGGTAAGCTGTGTTCCCTGCGCTTGGGAGCTTATGGTCGGTGAGTTGTGGCGAGAAAGCATTTTTCTAAGTGTTGACATGATTGCTTGCTCTTAATGGCATCTATGTCAATAAAAGGCCTTAATAATACATTTCTCTTCTTTATCTGGACAATATAACTATATTTATTCCCTTTAAAACATATAATCAGCCCTTTTGTCTACCTGACCTCAAATGAGGCGACCAAATGTACATAAGGATATGTGATGACACAGCCACAAACATAATTCTTTATGCAGATAGTCTTTCTGTCTGAATTCTTGGTGAATTAAAAATGTTTAATGTTGTGAGTCTTAGCCATAGTCATTCAGATTTCATTATCACGTGATCAAGCTGGGGCGACTGGTTTTAGTGCAGCCATAGGAAATCAAAGCTGACAGCTGGGCTGCAGCTGTGCCCCAGCTGGTTCTGTTGAGCTGTATTCAGAGGGAACAGAGGTGGCGGCGCCCCAGTGCCAGGAGATGGTCTCTTTGGCTATTCAAGGCAATACCTGCCAGATGCTTTTGAAGCCAGTGCAATTAACACTCAGGAAGTGAGACTGCAGTGAAATGAAGAATATAGTGCTTGTTTAGTGGCATGTCATCATTGCTTTCTTCTTTACAAATTCAATAAACTCACTTCATAGAAAGAATATTTTACCTTATATAATTAATGAGGCACTATTTCCCCTAAATTATAAGGATATGCTTTTAAGATTGGCTGTCTTAAAGTTCTCTGCATTGTCATAAGATTTTTAACTGGAAATCTTTTATAGATTCCTGTGGTTAGAATAGCACACTTAAATGTTTAAAATATACTCCGTTGGTCTACTGATTTTATTAAATCTCACCAGAAATTGCTTTAGGTACTTTTAGTTTTCTTGGAGGAAAGATATTATTTGTAACTCAGATTAATCAATGTTGTCCCCATTATAAATGATACTGTAATGAGAGCTGGAATAAAAATTTTGCAATGCATCACAAATGACTGGTCTCTTTAAGCAGAGAATTTGAGTCATGAGATTATATTGTGAGCCTCTAAGTTTTTGTACGTAACTCTGTAAGTCATTCATTGCTGGTATAGACCCTAACTAGGAATGCTGAGTGAATGTGCTTAACTGTGCTAAGGTGCATTTAGTGCATGCACGGGCTTTGAGCATTTGTGAATACTGCTTGGTTTTCGGTTAGTTGTGTTTGTTCCTGGTTCTGCGTCCTGTTGAATTGGAATTTGCTTATATAAAGAAGTGTCTATAAAGCCACAGGCAAGTAAAGTTGGAATTTCTTCCTTGGGGAAATCTGAAGTGTAGAGTTATAAGCAAATATTAAGGTTCAAAGTAGGCAATATAATGAGCACATTCAGAATTAGTAAGTATTTATGTAACACTTCATGTGTGCAAAATGTTTTATAGCCATATTCATTAATTTACATAAGTCCCCTGGAAGGTAACAATGTTATTACATCTGTTTTATAAGCAAGACAGGCAAAATATAGGCAAATTAAGTGGCTGAAAGGAAAAGAAATTAAGACATTGATTCTAAGGTGTAGTCCTATATTGTATGCCATGTTGCTTCATTAGGGAAATAAAGAAATAAAGTGCTTCCGTTTTTGTTTTGTTTTTTTGGTGTGTGTATGTGTAATCTTTATTGAGATTACTAGAGGCCTGGTGCATGAAATTCGTGCATGGGGGGGGGGGTGTCCCTCAGTTCAGCCTGCACACTCTCCAATCTGGGACATCCTTCTCACAATCCAGGATTGCTGGCTGTCAACTGCTCACCTACCTGATTGCCCCTAACCACTTCTGCCTGCCAGCCTGATTGATGCCTAACTGCTCCCCTGCCAACCCAATTGCCTTTAACTTGCTGGCCTGATCACCCTTAACTGCCTTCCCCTGCTGGCCTGGTCCTTCTCTAACTGCCCTCCCTTGCAGGCCTGGGCCCCCCAACGGTCCTCCTCTGCTGGCCTGATCGTGCACAACTGCCCTCCCCTCCTGGTCATCTTGTGGTGGCCATCTTATGTCCACATGGGGGCGGCCATCTGTGACCACATGGAGGTGGCCATCTTGTGTATTGAAATGATGGTCAATTTGCATATTACCTCTTTATTATATAAGATTACAGGAGTCCCTCTTTCCCCTCCACCTGGTTTCCACTCCACCCCAGTCCTTCACCACCCTATTGTCTGAGTCTATATGTAATGCATATATGCATATAAGATCTTTGTTTAATCTTTTCCCATTTCCTACCCTTTCTCTGTGAGAATTGTCAGTCTGTTCCATTTTCATGCCTCTGATTCTGTTTTATTCACCAGTTTAGTCTATTCATTAGATTTCTTATTCGTTTATTTTGATTTTTAGATTCAGTTGTTAATAAGTTTGTATTTGTTCATATTTTTGATATTTTATTTTTCTTCTTCTTCCTCTTCCTAAAGGATATCCTTCAACATTTCATATAATACTGGTTTGGTGGTAATGAACTCCTTTAGATTTTTCTTGTCTGTGAAGCTCTTCATCTGACCTTCAATTCTAAATGATAGCTTTGCTGGGTAGAGTAATCTTGGTTGTAGATCCTTGCTATTTATCACTTTAAATATTTCTTGCCAATCTCTTCTGGTCTGCACAGTTTTTGTTGAGAAATCAGCTGACAATTGTATGGGCATTCCCTTATAAGTGACTAACTGCTTTTCTCTTGCTGCTTTTAAGATTCTCTGTTTGTCTTTAGCCCATGGCATTTTTGTTATGATGTGTCTTGGTGTGGTCCTCTTTGGGTTCTTCTTATTTTTGACTCTCTGTGGTTCCTGGACTTATAAGTCTATTTCTTTTACCAGGTAGGGGAAGTTTTCTATCATTATTTCTTCAAATAGGTTTTCAATGTCTTTCTCTCTCTTCTGGCATAATGTGAATGTTGGTACGTTTGAAGTTGTCCCAGAGTCTCCTTATACCATCCTCACATTTTTGGATTATTTTTTTCTTTTTGCTCTTCTAGTTGGGTGTTTTTTGCTTCCTCATATTTCAAGTCAGTGTATGCTTAATTTCTAACTGGTCCTTTTTCATTTTTTTTTGGAGGTTTCTAGAAGATTCTTAAGTAACCTTACAACCATGGTTATGAACTTTATATCAAGTAGTCTTCTCTTTCCCATTTCTTTTATTTGCGACAAGCCTCCCTGTCTCTGTATTTTAGCTGCTTCCCTGTGTTTGTTTCTATGTATTGGGTCTCAAGTTGGTAGAGTGGCCTTGTGTTGTAGGTGTTCTATAGGGCCCAGTGGCTCAGCCTCCCCAGTCACCTGAGCTGGGAGCTCTAGGTGCATCCTTTTGGGGCCTGTGAACACAGTCCTGTTGTAGTTGAGACTTGATAGTTGTTGGTGTCACTGGGAGGAATTGACCTCCAGACCAATTGGCTGTTAGGACCAGCTGCAACTACACTGGGAAAGCTGCTGTTTGGGAGACAGCTTTGTGGATCATGACTTGCTTCAGTAGGGCTTTGGGGCTCACTGAGTCTACCCCTTGAGTGTGTGTTGCTTATGGGTGTGTCGAGCTGTAATCTGGTATGATCTGCCAATGACCACTGGGTACACTGGCTCTTGGTTTTCCAGGGAGGTGAAAAGTCAGCCACTGCCTAAGACCACCCAGCAGGAGTTAAAGAGAGGGAGATTCTTCCTCTTTGTATCAGGTTTGGAAGTGCCCAGATGAGGCCCAGCTGTGAAGCAAGGCAGGCTGGTGCTAGTGCTAGGTCTTGGGACTTTTATTGATAGGTTTGGGGCTCCCTTACCCAGTTGCAGCTTGTTTGAGAGATTTTAGCCTGAGAAAGGAAAGGCCATTCATGTGCAAAAGGCACTGCGCACAGGTTGGATGGACTTGTAAATGGGAGGAGGCGGTGCCTTAGGGAAGCACCAGGGTGGAGCAAATATAAATGGTTGCCAGTCAATCCTGCAACCCAGGAGGTCACAGCATAGGAACAATGATCCCTGCAAGCATGTTGGTCTGGGAGAAAGCCACCCCCGAGTTCCTGCCCTGATGCCAGACAATCCAGTTCCTCCTCATACATGTTTGTGTTCACCAGAGCCTCACCTTGGCGCTGAAGCTCAGAGGTTTAGTTCGTGGTGCTGGTCTTTTAAGAGGAACACTTGGGTCTCCAGCAGCTTCTGTGTAACTAAGCCCCAATCTGCACTGGTTTTTATAGCCCATTGTTCTTACTGCCCTGTCCGGACTTCTTTTCCCAGCTCTGGGACTCTAGCCTGGGGTCTGATGTGGGGCTGCGACCCCTTGCTCCTCCAGGCAGCCTCTGTAGAGATGATCTCCCTCCTGATTAAAAGAGCGGGTGCCAGCACCAGCCTGTTCCATGCCTCAGTACCTCTTACTGGTTTCAGTGTGCTTTCTTCTTTACTTCTGCAGTTGTAGGTCTTCCATTTAGCCAGCTTTCCAGTGGTTCTGGATGATGATTGTTCTATATTTTAGTTAAAATTTTGATGTGGTCGTGGGAGGCAGCAAGAGCAGACGTTTACCTATGCCACCATCATTCGAAATCTGTGTGCTTCCATTTTGTTTAGACTTGGTCATAGTGCCTTTTGGGTAATTGTTTTTCTATATTTATATTATTTTACACACACACACACACACACACACACACGCACACACACACACACACACATTTACTTTCTCATTATGTGATGCAAAGGCCTTTACAAATCCCAGTAAAAAGATAAGTGCAGTTATCTGATGCATAAGATACCGGGTTAAATATTATTAATAAAATTGGATTGGCTCAATGGCCAGAGCATTGGCCTGTGGATTGAAAGGTCCCAGGTTCTATTCTGGTTAAGGGCTATTTACCATGGTTGCAGGCATATCCTCAGTAGGAGAGGTGTGCAGGAGGCAGCTGATCAGTGTTTCTATTTCTCTATCCCTCTCCCTTTCTCTCTATAAAAATTTAATAAAATATATTTTAAAAATAAATAAATAAAATGTTGCAGCTGTGATGCCCAGCAGATCGGGTGTCCAGTGGATACTTAATACGCTGTAAGACCAACAGAGGCATGACCCTGGTGACCACACGCTGCCTGTAGGCAGTTTTCTTTCTGTCACTCTGTGTTCTTATTACTTTCCTTTTCTCCTCCAAAGAATAGCAAATTTATGACAAAGAGTAATATGTTTGCTTATTCTCTCAAAAAAGTAAAATGAGAAAATTTTCCATAACAGAAGACATTAAAAAGTCACCCAGACTCTTGCATTAGAAAGCAGGAAACATGGTAAATTATTGCATTCAATTAACTTCTCGTTTGCTTACTGAGTGCACAGAAACTGCTTTAACACTCTGAGGTGTGACCATAAGGTAATGAAGAGTGATTTTTTAAAATAAATATACCTTCAGGTACACTGTTTAAATGAGTGCTATTCTTCCACATAGCCACTCTTCACTAATCCAACAATGCTGTCACTGCAAAAAAAGTATTTTTAGAACTTGTCCTTTTGAATTGCCTTTAGAAGCCATTTATGAACTTTAAAAGAAAACAGTCTCCTATTTACTTAAAGTCACACCATGCTTTCTTAACCAACCCTTCCCCTGCAAAGAAATTTGTTACCCAGATAGATTATTTACCTAATAAAAAAGATATTAACCTATTTTTAAACTTTTTATTTTGAAGTAGTTTAGACTTACAAAAAAGTTATAAAAGTATATCCTTCCCTCACCTTCCCCTAATGTTAACATCTAACTTAAGCCTAGTGCAGGTATCAAAATCAGGAAACTAGCATCGATAAAATACTACTTATTAATCTATGGACATTACTTAATTTCTCCATTTTCCCCACTGATATCCCTTTTCCACTTCTGGACAAGGTCTCAGATCCCACACTCCATTTAGTTGTCATGTCTTCTTATCTCTTGTGATCTGTGACAGTTCCCAATGAGAACATTTAAAAGAAGTACACCACCACCACCACCACCACCACCACCCCAAAAAAGAAGAGCCATAGAATCTGAATGCCATTCCAAAACATCTCTGTCCCTGTCTTGTCAATCCTTTGTCTCACATATGTGAATTGTGAGCCTACTATGTGCCAAATTTGTGCTGAAATAAAAACAAAATTAAGATTTGATTGGGCAGAAAGAAGCTCCTGGTATATGAAGGCAACAAGCCTGTCTATCCATAACCATGTTGCACATGTATATCAAGCACGGTGGATTTTTTCATGATGCTCAGAGTCTCTGCCCTTCTTTCCATTTCTGCCATCACCTTATTTCAGATTCTCACCCCCTCATGCCTTATCTATTGCAACTGGTCTCTTTTACTATAATTACCCTTCCCCCACCAATTCATCTAAAATATCTCTTTATATGTATTCTCCCTCTATTCAGTACCTCTTTGTAGCTCTCCCTAATTTTAATTTCTTAATAATGGTCCATTTTCTTAACTTAGCAGCTCTAATGTTTCTGATAATCACTGGAACTACTCTAATAGCATTCTAATTGGTTGACCCACATCTGCTCTTGTACCCTCCTGTAGGCAGTGTGATCTTCTCAAAATACAGATCTGATCACATCATGTTTCTGTTTAACTCTTTCAGTGGCTTCTCATTGTTCTCAGGAAGCCATCCAAAATCTTTGGCAAGACCTATCTGCCTGTATGCCATATATAATATGATTGCCTAATAGGGCTTTTGGAAGTGTTAGAGCAGTTAGAACTAATAACATGCTTAGAAAAGAGCATAGAATGATTTCACTTATATGTGGAATCTAAAAAACAAAATATATAATAATATTGTAATAACCATGAATGGTGTCAGATAGGTACTAGATTTATTGGGGTAATCAACTTATTAAATTATATAATGTCTAATCACTAGGTTGTACACTTGAAACATATTTAATATAGTATTGTCCATGAGCTATAATTGAAAAATAAAAAATTATGTAAAAATAAAATAAGGCTCGTAAGTCATAGTTGAAAAGTTACTATATGATTAAAGATAATTATGTAAAATGCCTGGTACATAGTAATAATAAGTTATAGCTAGTGTTATTAATCTATGAGATAATGATAAAAGGGGTTGTAATTTATAGTACTAAAGAGATAAGTCTATAATTTCCACGAGGTAAAGAGATAATGTCATGAATTCAGAGACACATTCAACCACTTCAATTTTTACATTATACCATTTTTAAAGAAATGATTATTAGAGTTCTAATTATGTTATAAGATGAATACATTACACCTAAAAATTCTGGTTAAAATATAAAATCTATATTTTAAAGCATGGTTGAGTTGGAGATAAAATAAGAGAAATAACTATAGGCCAGAAACAACATTTCTCAGAAGGAAAAAACTTGAGGATTTTCCCATGAGAGCAGCTGCACATCCTTTGTGAACTAGAGCTTGGTTTCCACTGGGCACATGACATACTTGTAGTTGGGGGAACAGGTCACAGAGCTGGGGCCCAAATAAGGTAAGAGGTTAAATGAGAGACCTCTACTTAGAGCTGAGACTCCCAAAGGGTGACACCCTCAATGGATAAATTAGATAAAACACACCCTTCTCAGCCATGGCTGTGGATGGCTTAGGGAAAAGAGGTGTGTGTGTGAGACTCTCATTAAAAAACAATCCATGAGGTCCTAACCCTAACTCTAAACCTAATCCCTAAATCTTCACCCTAAATCCTAACCCTAACCCTAACCCTATTCCTCAATCCTAAACCTAACCCCTAAACCTAACCCTAAATCATAAATCTTTAAATCTTATCCTTAAAGTCTAATCCTAACTCTAATCCTATCCCTAAATCAGAACCCTTACCCTAACCTTAAATCCTAACCCTAGCCCTAACCCTAACACTAGCCCTAACCTAAATCCTAACCCTAACCCTAAATCCTAACCTTAACCCCTAACCCTATTTAAGAACAAACAACAAAATTGCATGAGCTCATTTGGACTCTAACTAGTGGTCCACAGGTCAGAGATCTAAAATGTGCTATTTAAATCATCTAGCAAATAGATGTTTAGAGGTGGAACATCTAATTGTGTGATAAGCACGTATGAAGATTGGAGCCTTCATTTTGGAACTGTCCCTAAATAGAAGGAAGGAATGTAAACTCAATCCCATCCTTAGTACAAGTCAAGCCTTGTTTTTTCATCCCCTACTACTGACCTACTGGGTAACTAACTCTAAGTAAGCAGTTTCATTCAATTTTGACCTCAAGTCTTTGTATTCCTAATGAAGGAGCAATCCTGTTGGCACCTTTCTTATGCAGAGAGTGGCAAATTAATGCGAAGGTAGGCAGTTTCAAGCTTCTCACTAGACAAAAGGACTTTTCTATCCAAGCTGGTGTGATTTTGCAAGACTGTCTTTCCTAAGGTAAAACAGTGAACTAGCTCCTTGATGTTTCTGAATTTGCAAACTATTTTGAAGAGTAAATATGTTTCACAAGTGAATAATAATAAAAAGAAGACAGGTTTTCTTACTGTCATTTTAATGATGAGATAACGATGCAGTTGAAAGAGATTAGGTAACTTTCTCAAGGTCTCATGACAAGCAGGTGACAAAGCTAAATTTTCCCACATAATGTCATACTGGGTGAGAAATGTGCCCTTATTTAAAATATTACATCAGCGAGTCGTAGGCTTTATGGAGCTCTCAACGCCAGCAGTCACATTTCTGAGCCCCTACTGGGCACATGGCAACGTGGTCTGAAACTTGGAAAGGGCTCTAGCATTCATTTATACGGCATTCAAAACAAAATTAATTTTAGAGTCAAGCCAGTGGAACTGCAGAATTGAAGGGGGGGGGGGGTGAGAAACGAATTGTCTGTGTCCACTTCTTTTTTTATCCTCTCATTTTCTTCAGTTGATTTTCTTCTCAGATGCCAGAGACCAGTCATGGTTGCCAGATGCTGGGCTCGGCTGGCTCGTCAAGGGGCTGCGCAGTGCCTGTTTCCATGAGCGCTGGAAGAAAGATGCAATGGAAAAAGCACATGCAGCCGTTTTTAAGTAGCTGGCTGGGTAACTCTCTGCCCCGTGCTCCTCTAAATGGGAACTCAGTCTGAGCAACTCTTAGAATTGCGGCTTCATGAATACCAATTTCAGCGCATGTGGGCTGAGCTTCCATGCGAGCAGGGGCAGGGCGCTGTGGTTAACCATGTCCACACCCAGGATTGTGGGGATAATCTGCGCAATTTGACTTTGGTCAGTTTGATTGCCAAGAGGATTGGATATGCCTGGGAAAAGACATCCTTGTCTCATGGCTGGGGATATTGTAGCCATTTAGGTATTTAAAGAGATGTATTTTTTAAAGGTAAATCTCTTTTTGGGTGATCAGACAGTTGGTCTGCCATGTCATGCCATCGGCCCTGAAATTTGATGGTAGGCTCGGTTCTTAGAACAGTAGTTCTGTCAAAGCGCCTTCTCATGGTGACATTCAGAAGCGCAGTAAATAAAATAAGGTCCCATAGTATCGCATAAAAACGGTGTCTGTAAGGTAGTTTCTGAAATAATACTGATGAAGTCAAAGCAAGATGTCTCATCCCCCAATCTGCATAATGACTGTCAGTATTTATACGCATGTGTATGGTGTAGGTTTTTTTTGCATGTATCAATATTTTTATGGTTTCTCATCTTATGTTTAAATCTTTTATCCATTTTGAGGGTTTTTTTTGTGTATGGTGTAAGTTTTTTTGCATGTATCTGTCCAGTTTTCTCAACATCATTTACTGAAGAAACTGTCCTAACTCCATTGTATGTTCTTGCCTCCTTTGTCAAATATTAATTGAATATAGAGGTTTGGGTTGTTGATATCTGGGTTCTCTATTTTATTCCATTGGTCTATATGTCTGTTCTTGTGCCAGTATCATGTTGTTGGGAGCGTGAACTCAACCTTTCTCGTGGCTTCTCTAGTGCTAGATCTATGTGAACAATGCAGCTGCAGTAATTATACTGAAGTGGTTATTGAATTATATATATCTATGTCTTATGGAACTCAGTTTTTTTGGACTGTGTGTGTGTGTTTTTTTGACATAGTAACAAAACACAAGCTTTTAAAACCAGTTTTTAAATACTCATACTTAGCTTTCAGTGTGTGTGGCCTACTCTTCTGATCACTTTCATGATGTTGGTTCTATTGTTCACATCATTTTTCGGGGTGGGGGAGAACCGCTTAGTTCCTGTGTATGCCAAAACACATCACACATGCAGCGGTTGCATAACTTTCTTCTTTATGGATTATTCTGTACTCAAGTCCTCTAGTCCTACATCACTGTCAGCAGAGATTAGAAGCAGCAGTCAGAAGTGGCCTGACTCCTTTGAGCAGCTGTATACAACTGTGCCCTCCCGCCTCCAAGATGTGTTTTCTGTTGAGACGCCGCTGGTCGGCTGGAGAAGAGGCTCCGGAGAGCAGAGGCGCTTCTCACTTCCTTCATCCCGAACGGCAGCATCTGCGCCGTCCTCAGAGGTGAACAGCTTGTTTTCCAATCAAAATGGGTTCTTCTGCAATCCGACCTTTTTTGGAAATTAGGTATGCTTTCCAATGTATATGTTTTGAGGCCCTTGGGTATTTGAGCCATTTCCTGGTCTACTTTCCCAGACATAAAAGATACCATGTGTGAAATATGTGGAACAAGAATGTCAAGGTGTTTGGGCGGATTCTTTCTGCAGAAAATATATTTGCTTATTGCAGTTTTCTCTGTAGAGACTTTAAAGCCAGCGAGGGAAAGTCTAAAAGCACCTCTTCAGAACTGAAATCACTTACGTCTGCTGTATAAATAGAACCTTCCAGAATATAAGCCAATGAGCCACCTCCAGTACCACCTCCTTTATGAAGCCCTCTTCAGCGCCCTTGTGAAAAGAAAGCAGACCTGCCCTGCCCTGCTTTTCCAAAGCACTTTCCACTTCCTTAAAAGCACTTATCTCATATCTCAATCTGCCTCGAATTCTATTTCTCTTTTTCTCCCCCCGCCCCATCTACCATTTAAGTCAGAGTGGAGATTTTGTCTAATTTTTGCATCCCCTCTATTGCTGCCCCCTGCCCCCTGAATGTAGTCATAGTTCAAGCACCCGCCCCAACCCACCTGGTTTCCTCCACTAAGAAGGTCTGTTCACTCCCGGGTCTCTGCTAGGAGTATGTGCTCTTAAAGCACTATTCACACAGTATTCCAACGGTTTGTTTGTATAGCTGTTTCTTCTATTAGACTGTAAATTTCATGGGGACACGGCTATGCCCTCCATGTGTATTTCCCCAGGGCCTAGCACGGTGCTGGGACACAGAGAGTACTCATTAAGTTTCTATTGAATGAATGTTGGGCTTATTCAGTGTACACTGACCTTGAGTTATACACATGGAAAACCGAGGGGCCCATTTTCCAAAGTTAGCTGGACTGCATAATAATAAGGCATACATAACAAGTGCACATTATAATACATATGCGTGCTATAGTGGGTTTTATCCCTCAAAAGCTATAAGTACCAAAGAAGTATTCTGCTTGATTATGTTCATATCATCATGACAGGAAGAACATGTTGCTTTTAACTCTAAAACCTAGAGGTGGTAATGTACCATCTCTTAGAAGGTTAAATAGAATTGATGCTTATGGTATTTTTTCCTTTGGAACCTGATTTAAACTTGGATTTTTTTGGTTTTCATTGTATCTATTGATAGAATTGCCTGTTGATCACTCTGTGTCCCTAGGAATGCACCTGAGTGCAGGCACCATGCCTGTTATCCCCAGCTTGCTAACATAGTGCCTGGGAAGTATAGATGATCAATATGTTCAGAAAGTTCTTTTTACTGTTTGGAAAGAATCGCTGAGACCACATGGCTTGCAAGAGAAATGTTGGCTCCTTGCAAAGGTGCTGGTATTTACAAGTTAGAATGTGGGTCTGGTGTTGGCTGCTCCCATTTCTCTCTCTCTCTCTCTCTCTCTCTCTCTCTCTCTCTCTCTCTCTCTCTCTCTCTCTTTAAAAAAATATTTTTTATTGATTTCAGAGAGAGGAAAGAAGAGGGAGAGAGAGATAGAGACATCAATGATAAGAGAGAATCATTGATTGGCTGCCTCCTGTGTGCCCTACACTGGGAATTGAGCCTGCAACCCCGGCATGTGCCCTGACTTCCTGATTCTCAGGTCAGCGCTCAACCACTGAGCTACCCCTGCTGGGTTCTAGTCTTTTTTTCATTTCTTGTGAGATAGTATATAAACTTAGTCACGTGAAATGGCATTTACTACTTTGTACCTTTCTTTCATCATCATGGACACTGGCCTTGCTTCTGCAGGAATGCCCGGTGAATGAGAGCGGGCGCACACCCGGAGACCTCAGGCAGCATCTGAGGACACAGAGGCTCTGAGATGTTAACTGGTTGGTGATTGGTTAAGATTGCACAGCTAGTCCAGGGGCGAGCTGAAACTGGAACCCAAGTCTCTTGACAGCTCACTCAAGACCTTTCATTCTGTGCCTTATGGGTTTTCTTTATTTAGTGAAGCAAGATGCTCACTTCCAGGCCAACACCTGCTGCTGGAATATATCAGAGTTGTATGAGCTGAGAGTTTTAGGGGGCAACACACAGCTAAAATGTAAAGGCTTAAATACATTACATTATTCTTTCATCAGAGCCAGACCCTAGGCACAATGTAGGCACCACGGGGAAGCCGCAGCGAGGGGCTTCTCACTTAATGAGGGAAAGGTTTTTCCTGAGAGAGTTAAACGAGGAATCAGTATCTACTGGGCCACAGTGGAGAGCTGCACAATTATCTTAAAGAGTTCAATCCCAAAGCAAAGAAAGCCTTCATTGCAAAACTAAATGCCAAATATTAACACAGCCCGCATACCCAAGGGTGTGTCAGTCAGAAATATGTCGGTCCGCTGTTGAAGCTTAGATAAGGTGGAGTCACAAGGCGAAGGGTGCCGTGCTTACTTAAGCATCGTGTAGTGGTCCTCGGGCTTCAGAATGACCTGGAGGGCTTGTTGAAATACGATTGCTGAGCCCTACCCCCAAATTCCTGTGGCCCAAGAATTTGCATTTCTGTCAATCCCTAGATGATCCTGATGCTGGTTGGGAGGGCTATACATATTCTGAGAATTACTAGTCTATAGGTATATTAGTTTTTTTTATTGCTAACAAATTACTAACCTGTAACCAATTTACAGTATAAAATAACGCCTATTTAATAGCTCACAGTTCCATAGGTTACAGATCTGGGATAGCACGGCTGAGTTCTCCGCTCAGGCTGAAATCAGGGTGTTGGCTGTCAACATCCTCATCTGGAGCTTAGGTCTTCTTCCAGGTCCACTTCTGTTATTGGCAGGATTCACCCCCTTGCAGCTGTAGGACTGAGTCCTGTTTTCTTGCCGTCAACTGTGGATGGCTCTCAACTCCTGGAGGTCACGCTTAGGCCCAGAGAGGCTGCATTCAAGGGAGAAAATAGGTTAGTCTGGCTGACTCAAGTGTTCCTGGTTTAGGCAGTATTGACTTTCTCTCCAGAGGTGAATAAATTCATATTCTGGTCATGTGCATCAGCCTCTGTGAACTTACTTAATGTAAGGTTCCATTCCTGCTGTGTTGAACAGATTGGGTTTTGAGACTGATGAGATGAGACTCAGATTCTGGATGAAAATAAATTCACCAGATGAAAACCAATGTTGGAGAGCAGACTGGGTAGCCCTCCTGGGCATCACCCCTCTCGATTGCTTCACAAGGGTACTTGGTCTTCAAACTTCTCATTATAGAGTCTATCCTAGATTAAAGCCATGATTAAAAATAAAATGGGCCATTGTTCTACCTATAATTTAGTATTAATGTTATTTTTATTGCTAATTTTATAATAAAAGAGGTTCTATGCTGTTCTTTACTATGCCACATAATGATGAGATGGTTTGCCACATATTAAAATACACTGAGTGGCCAGATTATTATGATCTCTGAACACATAATAATACTGCCACTCAGTGTATATCCTATATAATAAAAGGCTAATATGCAAATTGTCACCTCAACCAGGAGTTTGACCAGCAGACAGGCCAGCCAACTGCCCATGTCCCCTCTCCCTGGCCAGGCTGGCAGGACCCCACCCATGCACGAATTCATGCACCAGGCCTCTAATACCCCCCCCCCCCCCACACACACACACTGAGTGACCAGATTATTGTGCATTCAGAGATCATAATAATCTGGCCATTCAGTGTATTTTGGTTCTAAAAAAAAAGAAAAATGAAAAAGTTTTCAGAAATTCAAACAAAATATCTAATGATTTTTCTTCATCAGAATAGTCATTCCCTGCTTACAATGCTGCAAAACAAACTGGCTTCCTGAGGAGAAGAGCATCTCAGTTTCTCTGAGTACTGGACTCACTTTCTCTCTTGGCACGCTCTGTCATGTACATCGTGTGAAAAAGTGCCTGAGTTTTACATCTCACACCACTGCAGAGAAATGTCCACTATTACATTTAGCAAGAAAAATCTTGGGAAAAGAGTCGGACACCAGCTGTTCAACTTTAAGCAGACCAAACCACGCCAAGGCAGGGTATGCTGTTTGGCTCAAGTGCCTTTTCTGCACTGAACCAGGGTATGTGAAAAATTGGCTCTTGGTAGAACCACAGTTGAGAAAAGCAGCTTGCAGAAGGCAAAGGGATGCTTTTGTCAGAAGGGAATGTGGTGGGCCGGCAAAACATTAGCGTTCCTGTCGTGCTCTGTCACTGTGTGGAAGGTTGGATCAGTCAAAGGTGTTATAGAGAGGATTCTTATGTTGGTGGGAATCCGAACGGGAAGACTTCTGAGTTCTTTCCAACTTGGAGATACAAAGATTCCCGCTTTCTAGGTAAGGCAGGCACATACTGGTTTGGGGTTATATCTGAGATTGTATTTTCCTGTGTGTTTTTAACTCAAAGATTACACTGGTTGGAAGGCAAAGAATGTTTACTCAACTATTGTTTTGAGTTTGAAAATGGAGGAGAATATTTTATTATTTAAAAATGAATGTACAACAGAGGAAGGTCATCATATTTTTTTTAAAAAAAGGTAAAGATACCTAGGGACTTAAAATCACATTGATTACCTTGAAGGGACAGAAAACTCTGAAATCTGCATGATTTATTTAAAGAAATCTATTTTTAAAATTAACTTCTAAATATTGAAACAGGTTTAGATTCACAGGTAGGTACAAAGAAATGCCTCTTTGGCATTATGTACTCCTCACCCAGCCTCCTTTAATGTTAACAACTTGCATGGTTCTAGTACAATGTCAAAACCAGGAAACTGACATTGGTAAAACCCACAGAACTTAGTTTTCACCAGCATTGTATACTCATTTGTGTGTGTGTGTGTGTGTGTGTGTAACTCTGCAGTTTAATCACACATAACCACTAACACCATCAAAATACTTAGTACTTAACTATACCATTACCGCAAGAGTTTCTGTAGCCACATCCACATCATGCCCCAGTCCCTAACCTCGGCAATCACTGATTTGTTCTCCATCTCTATAATTATATTATTTCACAAAAGTTATACACATTGAATCATGAAGTATGCATTTTTAAATGGTCTCTTTTTACTCAGCATAATAAGGTTCATCCAAGTTGTTACATGGATATAAAATCCATTCCTTTTTATGGCTGAATATTATTCTGTAGTATGGATGTGCCATCATTGGTTTAACCATTCATCCTTTTAAGGATATTTGAGTAGTTTCCAGCATTGGGACATTATGACTAAAGCTGCTAGGAACATTCATGCACAAGTTTCTAAATGAAAATGAGTTTTCATTTTTCTGGGATATGTGCCTAAAAGTACAATCCTGGGCTGTGGAGTAAATCCATTTTTAGTTTTAAAGGGAAATGTCCAATTATTTCCAGAGTGGCTATTCCATTTTACGTTCTCACCAGCAATGTGTGAGTCATCTAGTTTCTTTGCATCCTCTTTAGCATTGGTGCTGTCACCGATTTTTATTTTAGCCACTTTGATAGGTATGTAGTGATGTATCTGTGATTTTAATTTGCATTTTTTCTAAAGGCTGATGTTACCGAGCATCTTTTTATGTGCTTAATTACCATTTATGTATCATCTTTGGTGGAATGTCTCTGCATTTTTTTTTGGTCCTTTTTCAAATGCAATAATTGTTTTCTAAATGTTGAGTTGTGAGAGTTCTCTTCATAGTCTAAATAGATGTTCTTAGTTGGCTATGTGGTTTGCAGATATTTTCTCCTGGACTGTAAGTTGTCTTTCATCCTCTTAACAGGCAGGGTCTTTTTCAGGGCTCACATTTTAAATTTTGAGGAAGCTGATTCCATTTGAAGTAATGAAGGAATAGATTTTGCATATTTGTGATTGATCTAAAGAGTTGTAGATTGCCAAGTTACCTGCTCCATCTTCTCCTTTTTCAGGTTAGACATGGTTACATTTAAGATGAATAAAGTCATTTACTATACAGTGTTCAAGGGTAGTAGGATGCCTGTGTATTCCAACACCTGTTTTTCTCATCACTGGTCTTTTAATTAATAAGGAAAAAAGAAAATTTAGCTGTTTTAAAGAGGTAGTTTCATTTTGAGTTTCAGTAAGATTTCATTACAGACTGGAAACAAGACATATAATTCTACTTGTACCACTGAATTTGCAAATAAAGACACCCCATATTGCTAATATTTCCCTCCCCACACACCCCAAACACGACAGTGCCTTGTGTGTACACATTTAGCCTGTGGCCTCTCCCTTTGTGAGTGCATTTGCTCATTCCACAAATACTGCACATCTATCAGGGTGTCATGGTTGTGCCCAGTTCAGGGCTATAATGAGGAACAGGATACAAAGGTGCTGTCCTCATGGAGCTCATGGTTTTACTCTTATTTCTTACTGTTTTTGTCTTGAGTTGTATGTCAGTGATTCACTGATTCAATGAAAGATTCTTATTCCCCATCTCTATTTGCAAAATCGTTCTCTTTCCTCTGAAATACGGTGTGTCTAAATCTCAGTGAATGGTTTTAATGCTTTGGGAGTGGTTGCATTCCATTAAGATGAAATCCAAGTGAGGCGAGTAATACTTACAAGCATACACATGAGAATATGTTATGAAGAGGAACATCCTCATATTTAGTTACTTCCTTGCCAATAAGGGAGGTTTTTGGCAAAGACTTAGGTTACCTTGAGCCTGATTGAAGAGTTCAAATATGATATCTTAAAGGCTACAATTCACCTTATTCTATTAAATGAGACTCAGCCATTTGAATGACCCAGTTAATTAAATACCTTTTGGATAGTCCATGATTTTAAAATTCTGCTCTTGTATTATTTATAAAAACTGTGATTCCATGTTGGTTTTAGGTTATAAATGAGATACTTTTCCTATCTGTAAATTGACTGACTTATTTGTAGTGTGGCTTAAATGTAATGTGCCCAAACACAAATGTGCCTAAAATAGGATCTAAACTGTGTTAGTTGAAAACAAAAAAATAAAGTAAAAATTAGTTAAGCATTCTGAGTCGAAGATTTAATTTTGAATTAAATTTCTTTTTTGTTACCCAGTAGTCTTTAATATTTTGTTTGTTGTGAGTAGGTTCATATATGATAGGTTGTAGATGGATCAGCCATATTTTAAGAAGTTTATTATAACACATACTGCTTACTCTGCACAGGGCATGTTTTATCTTCACTAATACTAATTAAGTCATCATCATCATTATTAGGTAATATTATTAGTCCCATTTTACAGATGGTGGAACAGAGGAACAGAATGGCTAGATTTTCTGCCCAAAGTCATACACTTAATAGGCAGCATGGTCAGGATTCAAAACCAGTCACCTTCCACCAGAGGCTCTGCTGTTAGCCACTACATGGTTTCATATTATAGTTAATCAGTTACTCTTCCTTAGAACACAATAAAGGCATTGAACTGAGATTTTCCTATCTTTGAGAAAGTAGTATGGGAAAGGAAGTAACAGAATTTTTGGTAGGAGAAAAACTGGGCCTAGAGTCAGAAGATTTGAGTTCTAGCATTACCAACACTAGCTGGGTAACTTAGGGGAAAGCAACTATGTATCTTAGTTTCCTATTGTTACTATAACAAATGACAACAAATGGAGTGGCATAAAACAATACAAATTCAGTTCTGAAGGGGAGAAGTTTAAAGTCAAGGTGCTGTCAGGGCTGCATTCCTCCTGGGAACTGTGGGGAGGAATCAGTTCTTTGCCTTTTCCAGCCTCTAGAGGCCCAGCATTCCTGGGCTCATGGTCCCTTCTTCCATCTTTAAAGGGCATCGCTCCAACCTCTGGTTCTACTGTTACACCTCCTTTTACCATCTTCTATCCTCTTAAAAAGGTCCCTTATAACTACACTCGGCTCACCTAGATAATATAAGATAATCTTCCCATCCCCAAATCCTCAATTTAAACACATTTTTAAAAATCCCTTTTGCCTTATTAACAAATCCTGGGGGTAGAACATGGTCATCTCTGGAAGGCCTTTGTCCTGTCTACCACCATTACTTTATTTCTGTGGACCGCAGTTTTCTCACTTGCACAGGAAGGAGCTGAACTCCGTGGTCTCTGAGGGTACTTCTGGTTCTGAGAACACTGACCTTTCGAACCCTACCCAGAATTCCTATTGCCTTCATCAGAAGCAGAGCTTTCACTATGGAAGTCTTGTTTGCAGATGCTAAATATTTTTTATATCTTAATATATTTTAATATTAAATTAAGGAGGAAAAGGTGACAGGATAAATGGAAATGAGTAACACAGGGAGAAAGACACCAAGGTGCTCAGATCTGAGAGAGACAATATTCTTTAGCATTGTTGTAGCCAAACTTTGGGACCTACATTGAGGTGGAGAGTTCTTGGTAGATTTTAGTAGTGCACTGTCTGCTCAGAACCTTTTTATTAGAGAGTAAAAAATATCAGCGAAGCTCTATTATTAGGTTGCATCTGCCTGTAAATTACCAAAGCTTCCACTACAAATGACTTAATGGCATTTATGATTTTATTTCACATAATCAGCACACGGAGTTGATAACAAGCAGCTCTGTGATTCATTAAGGACTCCTATTCCTGCCACTGCCCTGCTCCGCCATCTTTAGTTGGTGGGCTTTGCCCTTAGCCTGGCTCCCCTCACAAAGTGGCTGCAGAATTTCCATCACCTTCTAAAAAACCAACATTTCCAAAGATAGAAGAGAGATCATCTCTTGTGTAACTTTTTTTCAGGAATGAAGAAATCTTTTCCAAAAGCCATTTGACAGATTTTTTTAATTTGTTTTATTGCCCGGAATTCCCTTACATGCCCATTTTAAAATCAGTTTTGGGCAAGGAGAATAGGATTACTGCGTTTGACCACTGTCCAGAAGAACTTTCCTAGGGATGGGAATGTTTTGGCATCTGTGCGGTTTACTCTTTTAGGCACTAGCCACACCTGGCAATTATTGAGCACTTGAAATGTGGCTAGTGCAACTGAGGAAATGAGGTTTTACAATTAATTTAAATTTAAGTAACGGTTATGTGGCTGGTGGATAGCATATTGGACCGCATTGGACCAGATCAGTCATTTGGGGCATCATGGACGTTGGGTGGTACACTAACTATCATGTTCATTACATCTTTAAATAAAGCCACTGTGTATTTGACTTTAAAACTTAAATCTGATTACTGATCCACCTGGGGAGCGTTTTTTGGAGACCAACCAATCAGCCAAATACTTAAAATCAGTGCATATGTTTACAAGGGCTGACAGTGGCAGAATCTCGGGTATCCTGGTCTATTAGCATGTGTGAGCATGTGGCATAGTTCAACCAAGAGTGGGGGTCGGGTTGGGGTAGAATTGGCTGGGAACTCGGCTGGTGAGTGCCAGGTTGCTCCTCTCTGTTAGGAAGCTGGTTTGTTCTGCAGTATTGTAAGCAGGGGGTGACAGTCTGATTAATATATAACGCTAAAGCCTGCCTGCCTCGGAGATTGTACCAGTGGAGAAATTCATCGTTAGTATCTGGCAGGATTCATTCAGACAGTAAATATTTAAAACTCACTTGCTTTGTGCCCAGAACTGTTCTAGGTCCTGAAAGATAGTAAAGAAGATTGAGTTCCTATCATCATGGGACTTAGTTGTTATGAACAAACAAAAAGTAATACATTTTAAATTGTGATAAGTGTTAAGAATAAAATAATGCAAGGTAATAGGAGAGAGTGAATGAAGTAAATCTTAACAGATGCCTCGATCTGTGACTTTCTTGTCAAATGCTCGGGGTTTGTAAATTTTTCCTCTGGGAAGAGGGCATTTGGTTTACAGGGTTATTTTAGTTTTACAAAAAATAAAAGGGCTCTGTTTGGATTAGCTCATGGTCAATAGAAAGAAAAATTAAATTTGTCCCTGAGAAGGCAGTTTATTTTTCTGTTTAAAAGTTAACTTTTGCCTGCTAGGGTGAGCCTTGCAAGGCCCAGTAATAGGATGAAGTTTATTTCCATTCTGATCATATTCTGTAGCCTTTGCATTGTCAGGAGAACTTTGGCCGTTTTAAGTAAACTTCTGGGCCCCCGCTTTTTCAACCACAAAATGGGATTATGATTGATAATTACACATTTTCATTAAGATGGAGGAAGTCGCCGGAACCAGTTTGGCTCAGTGTATAGAGCGTCGGTCTGCGGACTGAAGGGTCCCAGGTTCAGTTTTGGTCAAGGGCATGTACTTTGCTTGCGGGCACATCCCCAGTGGGGGGTGTGCAAGAGGCAGCTGATCGATGTTTCTCTCTCATTGATGTGTCTAACTCTCTATCCCTCTCTCTTCCTCTCTGTAAAAACATATAAAATATATATATATATATTTTTTAAAAGATTGAGCAAGTCTCTGGGTCTTAGACTTTTTAGTATTAAAGCATAGTATTTGTAATATTGTTAAGAATGTTAGTAAACAGATCCCCTCTTTTAGTGCTGGTACAGATGGAAGTTGGTAACCTTTCGGGACAGCCACTTGGCAGAATAATTACAGATTCTTTTGAAAAAAGTGAATAACTTTTTGCCCCAAGGAACAGAAATGAGTAAGTGTTCAAAGGTGCGTGTTTCAGGATGTTCATTATGCCTTTGTTTATAATGGCCAAGGACAGTAAACAAATGTTGAGCTACAGGAATCTGGTTCAATTAGGGTGCATTCCATGTGGAATTCTATGCAACTACGAAAGACGATGATAGTGTTAATAGGTATTAATGGAATTGGAAAGAAGTTCACAGTGTACTAGCATTAGTGGCGATTTATGCCTCTTCACTTCCGGGTACTATAATCCGGGCTAGTAATTGGAGTCACTTAAAAAAAAAAATCTAGCAATAATGGCAGATAATAGTTGAGCACTACAGTGCTCCAAGCACTACACTAAGTTTTGTCTGTTATCTGGAAGTTTCCTATCAACCCCATTGAATAGGAACAACTTGGTACCTCATTTTGCAGAAGAAGAAACCAAGGAACAGAGAAATAAAGTAACTTGTCTAAGGCCTTAAATGCAGAGGTGGCAGAGTAAGAATTTGTTATCCAGGCATTTGATCCGGAGCCTACATTCTGAAACCCTCAGCCTGACTGCCTCTCCGTGAACGGTCTTCCAGTTTTCGGGTTTCACATGGGATCACCATCACAGGTATATCGTGCAAACTCCTTCACCTCCTTTCGTGCTGTAACGGCCCTATCAGTTGAGAGTACTTTGGCCCAGGGTGTGGCAGAGGAAGGGGTGGTCCACTCTTTAAAACAGAGGCCAGCTAACCATGGTCCATGGGCCAAAGCCAGGTGCTGCCTGTTTTTGTAAATCAAGTGTTAACTGCCGACAGCCATGCTTAGTCGGTTAGGTATTGTCTGTGGCTGCTTTTGCACAAGGGCCGAAATGAGTAGTTTCGACAGAGACCATTTAGGCCTGCAAAGCCTAAAATTTGTATTGTCTTGTCCTTTATAGAAGAAGGTTGCTCAACCCTGCCTAGTACATTAGAAGTCTGGAAGGTATGTTTGCCCGATTACAGTGACCGCTTTTCTTTCTTTAAAGAGAGTAATTTAAAAAACAAAGCGAACCCATTTTAGGGATCCTATCCTGCCCACGTCCAGGCCACAGGCATACATACAGGCAGTTGCTGATGGGTTTCTGAGCCGAACAAGAGCCGCCTATTGCAGGACTACTGAGGGCCCTCTGTGTAGGGCAGACTGGCATTCTCTCCCTGGGCTTCTTGGCCTTGAAGCTCTGCCTGTTGCTGCCCCTCTGAGATGGAATGTGTATTCACAGAAAATGAGGCACTCCATTAGTCATGGTGCATTTCCTGGGCCCTGGAGACATGGGCATGACATCACCAAGGGCCAATGAGAAAGGATCCTCCGGCCAGCAAGCCCTCCGACCTCTTTAGAGGACTGTAGACTGTGTGTTCTGTTCCCCAGCCCTCGGGGTGTGATTCGAGACTGCCTTCCTCATCCAGCCATATTCTGGGCACAAAAGTCTCGCTTCCAGACCCAAGGGGCCAGGGCTAGCTCGAAAATCTGCAGGGCTGGAGGCAGATTCCCATGTAGTATTTTTTTCCAGGGCTCAGGTTCGCATTCCCACAGTTTTCCACTCCTAATGACGTTGTTACTTCATGTGGTGAATAGTGGGTGGTGAAAGATGAAGTCTGCATGAGATAAAAGACACTTGGCAGTTAGAATTTCTGGATAAGTATAGGTTGGTAGCATAACAAAATCAGAAGCATATTTTGCCGTTTTGTTACATTGCTTTTGTGTGGAGTTTAACATAATAAAACAACGTCTTTTAGCGGCAAAGGCTGCTAGAGAAATTAGTGTGGCTTAGCATAGGGCAATTACCAAAGGAACTTTACTGAGGGGATTAGTCGCTCATTAAATCTTTTATCTTCAAGAAGAAAAGAAACTCCCCTCCCTCCCCCAATTCTCTTTTCTCAAGATTTAAGAATGCGTTTTGAATAAAAATCTCTCTTTCCTTTTCTGTCTATTTATGAAAATGATTTGTGGAATTAAGTCTCAGGAATAATAACTTTGTTAATTCTAGGCACCAGAAAGTTTATTCAAAGACTTGTTTTCTAATTGGTCCTAGCTCGGTCTCTTGTTAACAAGCCATAATTGTAAAATCCCCCTTTTAAAAATTACTTAAACAAACTGAGGCTCAAGACCTGATGTGAGATGACACTAGACAGATTTTCATAGTTTAATTCAGGAGGTGCGTCTCCCCATCTCATTGGCAATCTGTGGTTGAATGCAAACGATCCCTCTAGTACTGGTTCATGTTTGCATCCTGTTCTGGTGAAGCCCGAGAGAAATTGGGAAAACAGCCGTTTTTGTTAGTACATTATCTGTGGCTACCCTAAACCACAGAGGATGCCACCCCTACCGCTTTTTAAAAAAAAGAAACTCGCCTAAACTGGTTTGGCTCAGTGGATAGAGCGTCGGTCTGCGGACTGAAAGGTCCCAGGTTCGATTCCGGTCAAGGGCATGTACATTGGTTGCAGGCACATCCCCAGTAGGGGGTGTGCAAGAGGCAGCTGGTTAATGTTTCTTTCTCATCAGCATTTCTAGTTCTATCTCTCTCCCTTCCTCTCTGTAAAATATCAATAAAATATATATTTTTAAAAAGAAACTCCCTGTTGTTTCTGCAAGATGAAGATGAATATTTTTGTAATTATAGAAGTTTTTATTTTAAAAACATCACCTGAAGGCATATGAATTTATTTCTAATTCTTAAGAACAAATACACCGGAAATTGAAGAAAATTTTTCTAGAACTGTGCAATGTACTAAAAAGAGGGCACTTTGGAAATCCTCCTCAAGGATTTGTGCAATTCAAAACCTTGGTTATGACAATTTCCAAGGGTCTCTTGGAGATCCTCTAAATGGCATTTTTCAAGCTTGTATAGTTGGGGAGATTGAGATACAGATGGATGCTCTGCTGGCTGTTGTTCAGAGAAACGGATATGGATGTATATGTCACTCATCAAAACCCTGACGATGACATTCCTCTTTGTCTTAAATAAAATTTCTTATTGATTTTTTTTAAGAGAGAGGAAGAGGGATAGAGAGATAGAAACATTGGTAAGAGAGACACATCATTGATTGGCTACTGTACTCCCCACACTGGGGTCCATATGGAGCCCACATCCTGGGCATGTTCTCTGATCAGGAACTGAACCAGTGACCTCTTGGTTCCTGGGTCGACGCTCAACCGCTGAGCCATACCAGCTGGCTCCTCTCTGTCTTGACATAAAATTGTCCTTCAACTGCTGCAGCCTCTGCCTCATTAACAGCAGCGCTTGTTTTTCACAGCCCTTAGGTTGGGACAAAGGTCGGTCTAGCCTCCCAGAACAGGAGGGAGCCCTGAAAGGGGTCAGTTGTCTTGGGGGTGAAAGTAGGCTCTCAGAGCTGGCCTGCTGCCTCACTCTTGGCAGAGGACTTGCTTCTCCGCAACCCTAGCCCCAGTTTTCCCCACCTGAACTAATATTTGCCACCTCTCGGAGGGTTGTCATGAAGAGTAATGAATTTAATGTTGATAAAATGTGTGAACCTTGGGGAAGAACGGTCTTGTATAAGCACACCCTTAGCATTGGCCCCATGACCCGTCGCAAGTTTCTTGAGTGGGCTGTGGGAGTAGGCTGACCAGGCCCCCGTTTTGGTGGGGCCAGTGTCTGGAATGGGACCTGCTGCCGCTTTGAGAATACACCGCTGGTTTGAAATGTTGACATCCAGGTAGATCCTTAAAGCAGCTACTCAGTAACATCCCCTCCCTGCTCCCGTTGCCTGCGAATTCGGGGAGCAGCAGATGCCTCCCCCAGAGACCCTTCTGAAGCGTCAGCATACCATGCCACCGAGCCCCCGACTTTTCCCGCAGAGAAGGCAGGGAGGTCACGACAGGACTGGTTTATGTGAAGTTAAGGATGAGTCACGTCACTCCTAAAGGGATTGGCATCAATTTATTACACAAAAATCAAACGCTGCAAGAAGAAAGCCTGTAGCCTCATTAAGGAACCCAGACAAAAATCCCACTTAATCCATCTTACTTTTCCTTTTCCTCCAGCTCAGCTGGTGCGCAGGTGTAGGGCAGCTTGGCAGGAGCTTTGAACGTTTGGGAAAGGGAGTCATTACTGAAAGTCACTGACACACACTTCCCTCGGAATGCTGCTGATGTCATGGAAAGCTGGGACCTTCGCAGTAACCCCTGACAACCAGGGCTACAGTAAACAGTAACTGCTACCTCCACCGAGGCATCGGTTTTTGAAGAGTTTTAACAGGCGAGGGCTTGCCAGCCACAACTCGTAAAAATGTTCTTATAATTTTACCCTGCTCCCCGGCAGCACTGGGTGACTGCTGAGGTTTCCCTGCCACTTGGGGATGCTCAGCCAACTTCATGTCAGCTTCAAGGCTCACTCGTCAGGATTTACAGCCCTTCTTTTCCAGGCCTTTTCGTACCCCCTGCCACGCTCTACCGGGTTCAGCCTGGTAGGCTTAATGCTTTTTTCAAAGGAGTCTCTTGTCCTACCGAATTGCCTCAATTTCTGGAGATCGGCTGAGTCTCTGTGTGTTAGGTTTTGCCTGTAGTGTTTTATTAGCCTCGTGGTTAACCCAGTCTGGCTAATCGGTAGCCCTCAATCCGTAGGTTATATGCTAAGCAATTTGAAACAGTTGGGCCAAGTGACATCTTAAGGTTCAGATTCTGAGTTAGGTGCATTGGGAGAAAGCAAGCAGTACGCGCTGTCCGATGGAAGTGTCAGGGAGGATGGTTGTCAATAGTTTAGGAAAGCAAACGAAGACACAGAAACTGAGGGATCAGGAGGAACCTCTTCCACCATTGGCTGCCTTTTAGGAGAAGTTGGTGCAGTATCACCGTGTACACCAAACGCGGTATGCCTTCTTCTAGGCCTGCCCACCACAGGAGAAGCAGCAGAGTCTCGCACTGCTTTTGCAAGGCATTGTCATGGTGACCATATAATTTTTTCTTTTTTTTAAATTTATTAAGGTATTATATGTGTACATAGCTTACCATTGCCCCCCTCCCACCTCCCATACATGCCCTCCCTCCCCAGAGTTTTGTGTCCATTGGTTGTACTAATATGCATGCAGACCAATCCTTCGGTTGATCTCTTATCTCCCCCAGATCTCCCTCCCCTCCCCGTGACCATATAATTTATCACCCAAACGAGGATACTTTTGAGAGGGAAGGGGCTCTACTACTCATTACTCTGGGACAACAGGAATAACCGGGAATGTCCCAGGCAAGGGAGCCATAGGGTCACCCTCCTCATTGTGCCAAGACCCACCCAGCCTTTCGAGGGGTAGTCTTCACAGTGACAGAGAGGGTGGACCCGTTCATGCAACCTGGGTTGTCTCAGTTACAAGAAAAGTCCACTCTTAGAGCTAGCAGGCTAAAAATCTCAAAGTCAGCTTGAATTCATACTCTCAATTTACTAAGCTTTGGACATTACTTTTATTTCTATCGACGAGTGATTCTTAAAATGTGGTCTGAGATCCCTGGGGGGTCCCGGGAAATCCTTGCCAAGGGTGTGTGTGTGTGAGGTCAAACTATTGTCATCAGAACATTAAGACATCATTTGCGTTTTGTGTTCTCATTTCCTTGTGAATGTGTCGTGTAGTTTTAAGGGGACATGGGAAGTATGATATTATAACACCTGGAATGAAAAAACAGCTACCAGCCGAACCGGTTTGGCTCAGTGGTAGAGCGTCGGTCTGCAGACTGAAGGGTCCCGGGTTCGATTCCGGTCAAGGGCATGTACATTGGTTGTGGGCACATCCCCGGTGGAGGGTGCGCAAGAGGCAGCTGGTCGATGTTTCTCTCTCATCGATGTTTCTAGCTCTCTATCTCTCTCCCTTCCTCTCTGTAAAATATCAATAAAATATATTTTAAAAAAAAGAAAGAAAAAGAAAAAACAGCTACCAGATTCTAGCTCTCAGCTAGCAAGCCAGGCGTTAAAGGGATTTACAAGAATGTGAAACAATGCCACTCTTCCACTAAGCTTTTTTTGTTTTAGAAAATATAGTTCTCTTTATAAAAATACATCATTTTTGTTAAGATGTTGTGTGTGTACTAGTCTACTTTCACACGAATAAATGAATGCTTCAGAAATTAATCAGTTTTAATTTCTAATATGGCAAATACATGCCTTATAAATAAAAGCTCTTTGAATCCTTAATAGTTTTAATAGTATGAATGGGCCCCAAGACCGAAAGTTCTGAGAACTGCTGCTCTAGACCTTTCTCTCTCTCTGAGAAGGAACGGACAGGTAAGGTGAGGTGATCAATCCCCTGATGAGAGAGACCACCAGCTCTCTTCACTACATTCACTATGTTCACTACATTCACTATATTCACTGCATCTGCTGTCCCACCCAGCACGATGCCTGGCGCCCAGCCAGTGCTCTCTGTGAATGTGGGAGGCAGAGCCCCCGGGACACTCTGAAGAGCGGCCATGCTTTCATGTCTGCGTGTCCCTTTAACATTAATGTCTACTCTGTTTTAAGTCTTTACCTTCTGCTATTTAATATGTTCTAGTACTTGGTTAAAAATCTTATTTTGACCTAACAATAATAATGTCATTTTTTTCTTCAAAAGTTTTATGGAATAGATCAAATCCTCTTATGAAGCAAGTACTAGTATGTTAGGACAGAAGACAAAGAATATTAGAAGAAGGAGTTGGCCCCCCCTCTCCCTCCCTTTTTAAGGCCTGGCTGATTCTTGCTTTCCTTCATCTCAGCACCTTCTTCAATTAGCCTTCCTGACCCTTCTAGGCTGGCCTCCTACCCCTCCCAGGAGCTTCCTAAGTATCTTTTATCACTTCATGTGCTAGTCGTGGGCAGTCCATGCACATTTTGGTTTCCCCCCAGTTCAATTTCAGTTCCTTTATGTTAGAAGTAGTGTCTTTAATCTCCATATTCCCAGAATTGGATAGTGTTTTGCTGTTGCTAATCCTCACCAGAAGATAATTTTCCATTGATTTTTTTTTTTTTTTTGAGAGAGAGAGAGAATGGAAGGGAGGGGAGAAACAGAGAGAGAAAAACATGATGTGGGAGAGACACATTGATTGGTTACCTCCCACACTCACCCAGACCAGGGCTAGGCATCAGTTCTGCAACCTGGGTATGTGTCCCTGACCGGAGTCAAATCCACGGCCCTTAGGTCCCCAGGCTGATGCTCTGTCCATTGAGCCAAAATGGCAAAGCCAAGCATTTAAAAATATCTGTTAGATGAAAATATACTGTAGGAAGGAAAAGTTAGCTAATTTCACTAGTCAAGTATCCCTCCATCCCATCCCAATCAATGAAGGGCATTTATAACGTCTTTAAAATAGCTTTGGAGCCAGTCAGCATCTTGTTTCCACAGCTGAACAGTTTTTAGATCTTATTTACCAGCCTGCTGAACTGTTCTTTTTTTAAGACATAGATCCCAGCCCCAAAATTGGATATTCTTGTGTATAACTATCGTGGCTTGCTGAATTAAAGCAGCAGAATTTGACACAGGTTCAGCGTTGTTTCCTTCAAGGATTAGCTCATCCTTCTGGGCTTGAGATACCTTGGGAATGTTTTTCTCCCCCAGGAAAATTTGGATTTCAACTAGAGATCCGTTCTGAATGACCGTGCTGCTGGGGCCGCGGGCATACCCAGGCCTCACCCTGTGACAGAAGCCCCACAGAACGCCCGTGGTCACGGCCAGTGACTGCAGATAACGGGAACCACAGCAGCCATGTCTACTCCCTACCACTTGCCGGCTGGAGCCTCCTTCAAGGAGATGGAGTTCTATGTTGATGTGACTAACGGGTTCCTCTGGGACCCTTCACAGCTGTGGTCGGCATTCTCTGAGATGTCCACAGCCTGGCTGCTGAGAATGGCATCTTCCCAGGAGATGCAGCAAAAAGAGGTGACGTTTTTGTTTCCTTCATATTATATAACGTGGTTTCCATCGTACTGAAAACTTTAGTAGAAGAAACTAATTTGAGGAAAGAAGATAGATGGCTTTGTTATGATGTTCCCCTGTAAACTGATATATATCCACCTACCCCTCCGCGCTCACACACTCCCTTTCAGAGTCAGACTGTACTAAGCCTTTAAAGGTTACCTATTTCTGAGGACGTAAATCTTTCTTAGCATCAGAAGTTATTTCCATTGGCAAGAAGGGAAGAATTGTGAAATAATTTTTGTAATGCAGGTTCAGTTTTATCATAAATAACGTTTCATTCTGTTTTGTGTGGGTTTTTTTTTTTCTTATTTACTTTCAAGTGAAGATATTCTCTTCTGATTTTTAAATTTGTTTCTTGAGATAGAAACACTATTTTTCCCCCCAAAAAGTACCTGCTTAATTTAATTTTAAAAATGTCTCCAAGGCCTGAAATTAACCTGCTGCTTTGTAAATGAATGTGGCAAGATAAATTGAGGTCACGTTTTTTTTGGATAGCAGCATTACCTCATGATTTAATAATCGTGGCAATCTATAATAATAAAAGGGTAATATGCTAATTAGACCAGACGTCTTCCGGACATCATTCCAGATGTCCTTCCTGACGAAGCGGGTGGCCCGAGGGAAGCCAGCCCGGGTCCCCGGTGCTGGAGGGAAGCCGGTGCTGGCAGCCGAGGGAAGGGGGGCCTATTCTTTCATGAATTTTCATGCTTCGGGCAAGTAGTTTAATATAAGTGAAAGTCAAAGTCTGGGTTTATGTAGCTAGTTTTTTTTAAAATTATGTTTTTATTGATTTTTTTTTAGAGAGAGAGGAAGTGGGGGAGAGATAGAGAGATAGAAATATCAATGAGAGAGAAACACCATTGTTTGGCTGCCTCCTGCAAACCCCCTACTGATGGTTGAGCCCACAACCTGGGCATGTGCCCTCACAGAATCAAACCAGTGACTTTCTGTTTCCTGGGTTGAAGCTCAACCCCTGAGCTTCAACTGGCTGAGCTATGTTGCTAGTGTTTAATGGCATGCATTATGTGAATGACATTTTCTCTGAATGCTGTTAGTAATATAAGTTTCCAAGATCTAACATTTTGGATAATTGCTTAAACTTCCTACCCTGTTTCCCCCAAAATAAGGCAGTGTCTTATATTAATTTTTGTTCCCAGATATGCACTAGGTCTTATTTTCAGGGGATGTATTATGTTTCCATGAAGTAGGTCTTATTTTCGGAGGATGTCTTATTTTCGGGGAAACACGGGTAGTAGTACATGTGAATTTTTTATCAGAAAACGGGGGGGGGGGGGGAGGAGAGAATGCATTACAATTCTCATCAAGTCCTCCTAAAAAAAGGGGTTTTTTGTGTGTGTGTGTGTGGGGGGGGATTAGCATGTCAGTTGAGACGGAGCCTGAAGGAGCACCGGTTTTTCAGGCAGGACACTGGCTGGATGGGAATGGGACAGCTGGACACTGGCCCTGACTTTGCTGCTCTCTAAACGCTAGTGCGATCCTGCAGATCACCTTACTTCTCCTAATGACTCCTCGCTCCCCGTCCGTCCGTAAGAGAAGGCTGCCTTAGATGGTCTCTGAGGTCCCTTGCAGATCACCTCACTCTCCAGTTTGTTTTGTCCCCCTGTCGGGATTTCACGCTCTTGAAGTCCCCGGTGGGTACATTCGGCGTGGGAGGAAATGACACAGTCTTGAATAACCAGAATGGATTTTGTCCACACTTACGTGCTAATCCCCAAAGAAGGACACACAGACGAGCCAGGGGCTGAGCACGAACACGGTGACGGTGAGGCAGACACCGGAGCAGACAGCTGAGCGCTGCGCTTCCTGGCCCGCCTGCCATGAGAAAGGCCGGCCTGCCAAGGCCTCCCGGCAGTCAAGGCCAGAACTTTGGCTAGCTCTCATGTTGAGCTGCCCTCGTACCGCACACTGAAACCACACAGGAAAATGGTCTCTCTGCCTTCAGATGTGTGCCTTTCGGCTTCACTTCTGTCCGTGCCAAGTCCTCGCCTACGCCCGTCCTCGCAGCTGGCACTGTCTTCTGTCGCTCCCAGGGGCTTTGAGGAGCAGATGCAGCCGTCAGTCGGAGCTCAGGGGTGGCGGCCTTGGTGGTGGGTGCTGTTAGGGTGTGTGGACTCGGGCAGAATCAACAGTCACTTTTACCTGGTTTATAGGCCATTTGAACAGGGTTCCTACTCTCCTTGCTGGGCAAATGTCAGAGCGGATGGCTTTAATTTTCCCCTCCCTCCTCCCGGGGCAGTTTCCCTCCCCCTCTACATTCCTCAGCCTTTTTGTCTGCAAACATCCTGTGGAAGATTTGGTTTGTCTTAGGTTCTTTTGCCAGGCCACTCATCTTTTTCTTTCTTTTTTTCCGTATAAAACGTATTTCTCTATCTAGAGAGCTGAAGATGGAGAACCAGAGCCCGCGTGCCCTCTCACAGCCTAGACACTTGGCCCCTTCTCATCTCTGACAGAATGAATGTCTCAGACCAGTAGGTGCCCCCAGGCCCAGAGAGCTCCCCCTGCTGGTTGTGTGTCCGCCCCAGCCAATGCTGTGCCCTTTCACCTCCCAGCTGTGACGTTTTCCTATGAGCGTGTCTGTGTGCATCTCCAGTTGCCTCTTAGTGATGGCAACTAAGCCAAGAGGCACTTGGTTCTCTTTGTTTTAGAAAACGGAGGAAGAGTCAGGAAATCTGATGGAAGAACCTTGGCTGAATAAGGAGGAACCATGTATTCTGAAGGTTTTAACTCATTGTATTAAGCACAGACTGACCTTGCTGGCCTGAATATTAAAAGCAACACAAAAGAAACCCTCCTCAGTCATTATCTTTTCTAGGAGAGCTGTGTTGTATACAAACTGTTCTCTGCCTCTCTCCCCAGGGACTCCATCAGGCCTCTTGCACCACACCTGGCAGAGCCAAAGCCCCACTTCTGTGTATGTAAGAGGAACTGCTATAAGTCTCCAAAACCTTGTGAAAAAAAACAAGACTCAAAGCATGTCTGTATTTGGATTTGTCTGATGGTTTCTCATGTCTGTCTGTATTTTGTATTTTATTTCAAATAATTTAAAGGCTAATTGATGTTAAATTTAAATAGGTGAGTCTATTTGATAAAATTTTTTATTTAAAAAAATATATTTTATTGATTTTTTACAGAAAGGAAAGGAGAGGGACAGAGAGTTAGAAACATCTATGAGAGAGAAACAGCAATCAGCTGCCTCCTGCACACCTTCCTACTGGGGATGTGTCCGAAACCAAGGTACATGCCCTTGACCGGAATCGAACCTGGGACCCTTCAGTCCACAGGCCGACGCTCTATCCACTGAGCCAAACCAGTTAGGGCTGATAAACTTCTTTTGTGCAACTTTATATGTACTATATAAAGTCTTTTTATTCATATTGGGAATATTATATACTACAAAGCCATTTTTATTTCATTTCTGCCTGTCGTCCTCAATCCCCGACTTATGTGACTGTATTGTCGCTACTGCCCAATTAAACCTTCTGTCTCTCATCCTTCCCCCCTCTTCCATGTTTTTGCATCATCTATAATATAGACTCATGCTTTGGTAGAACATTGGTGCTGGAAGGGCCCATAGATGTTAACTACCCAAACTCTTCACTTTATAGATGAGAGAAAGAAAGCCGACAAAAGGAACATGATAGGCCAAGGTCACACACCAGCCAGCGCCTAGGCTCACAAGTGTTTTTCCAGTGTTCTAGTCCAGGCCCCATGTGTGAGGAATTTTCCAGAGTACTAGACCAGTAATAAATACTCAGATGGAAAGGGAGTGCATCCTACTGGAAAGGCCACAAGTGTGGGAGCCCGGACAGATTTGGGTTTGAATATATTGCTCTGCCACCTATTGGCAGAGGAACTAGGGTAAGTCACTAAAGCTTTGGGTGACTCTGTTTCTTCCTCTGTAATATGGGAATGATTACAGTAATTCTTTGGGATTATTGTTGGGTGTTGAATTATATAATCTGCATAAAGTGGCTCTTGTGTATTATGTTCAATAAATTATTATTGTAATAAAATATATTGACCGTAGGGATATGTTATATCATATGTATAAAAATAATTTAAAATAGGTGCTTTATAATCGGCTATTCTGAGTCTCTCTTATATAATAGTATTCTCCTAAACTCAGCATTAAAATATGAATGGAGTGAGTTGTCGGGAAGTGAATTCCTGAAGGTTATTTATGCTATGACTGTGATTCAAGCATTTCCCGTTTCTTTATGGCTTTCATCTGTACTTAGCTGCAGTGTATCTTGTCCAAAAATTTTTGTACAAGTTGAACTCATTCAAAGAAGACATCTGGAGTGTCTTTGGGTTTGGTCCCTGCTTTTCATTTTAGCTACACACGAGGATATAAATCTAGAATATAATCTGTAAGGAATGCTACACTCGTATTTTTGAGACTTTTGGGATGTTTGGCGTTATTCTGAAGCTCATTGAACTGCGTGATGAACAACCTCCCTGTGCAATTGTGTGTACCTGTTTGAAGTACAAGTAGATGCTATCTTACGTTCAATGTAAAGGGGCCCAGGATTGTTCTGTTAAAAGGAAGCAAAGCTACATCGTTGAACCCCATAATATGGGGAAAAGGAATGGGTTAGAAACAAAAGCTAAGATCGAAATGACAAAGGCCAAAAGCAACAAAAGAAGGTTCAGAAGCTTTAGAAGAGGTGATTCAGGGGGGATTTCAGTTGGAGGCTTTTCAGATTGCATGGATGTCGTTGGCTGACTGGAATGTACTTTAAGCTTGAAGTGGATAGAAGGACCTTGAGAAACTCGGTAGAAAGAATTTTGCTTCTTCAATAAAGAGAGGGCTCAGGAGAAAGAGCTTCGGTGTAAATTGTAGACAGAAGTGCAAGTAGAAAGAGGTACTGTGTACTTTTCTCCTTATGGAACCCTTAATTGCGGAGGAACTTTCAAGCTCCTATAATTGGGCCCGTAACTGATTAGATACGTAAAAGCTGTAAACACTCTTAGGGGTTTCTTTATGATTTTTTTTTCAGTGAAAGTGGGTGCAGCAGTGATGGAGAGTAAGAAAGGGTCTTCTTTGTGCCTCTTTGTACCTAAGATCACATATTAGCTGAATAACCCGAGGCCAGAAGTTTCTTAAACATAGAAAGTAGGCATCCATCCTTTTGGAGAAATATTGGACAATCAAATATAGCCAGGAAGTAGAGGTGCTATTTTGCCATATTTTGGGTTCACTCAGATGAGATCAAACCAGAGGAATTTGGCAAGCATTGGGACTCACCACTTAGAACCGCACTGAAATAGTTGTGGTAGCAAAATAATTTCTCCAGGAGTCTTATTCCACTTAAGGCGTAATAGCCAGGGATTCCTGGTCCTTGAGCGGAGAGTGCCAAAGTTGATGAATTTTAGAATAATCCACTGGAGACTATGAACTCAGGAGAAATAATTCAGTTAGGTGTTACTGGGACTGTATGTTTTCATAATTGTCATACAGAAGATATACGCTGAGTAAATGTGTCTTGGAATCCACTGTTTAAAATGAACTCTTCCCTAATCTCATATTCTCTCATTGAGATTTAATATATTGCAATCTATTAAATCAGAAGATTATAAAAGAATTTAACTTTAAGATCTGGTATTTGGCTTTTTCTGTATTCTTTTTGAAATTCTGACATATTAACCTTGCCAGTTTAAAAAAAAAGTTTTCTGGCAAGAGCTCTCCATGACCTAAAACTTGCCTTCCTGTTTAATCATCTTCTAAGCCTTCTTATACTCTAGCAAAGGAAACTATACCTGCCAATATACTTCATCATCTTCAAGGGTATTACTTGTCCCTTAAAATCTGATATCTACCCTATATCATCCAATTATCCCCTTTAAGTACCCAGTGCCCTGACTTATATAGAGTCATTGAATATTTTTTATTTAATGACAAAGTAGTTCTTTATATTTTAAACAACTATTATGGAAAAAGACATAAACATATTTATATGAGTCTATTTCTGGGCTCTCTATTCTGTTCCTGATCTAGTTATCTATTCTTTGACTGATACCACACTGTATTGATTATTGTAGTGTTGATAGTAAGAATTTAAGTTGGGTAGTTTCAGTCTTCCAACTTGTTGTTTCGTGTGTGTGTGTGTGTGTGTGTGTGTGTGTGTGTGTGCTTTTTTCAATATTGTGCTGACTATTATGGGGTTTTGTTTTTCTGCCTTTCCATATAAACTTTAGAATCAGTTTGTCCATATCTATAAATTGATTGGAATTTTGATTGGGTTTGCATTGAAGCTATACTAGTATATCAAGTTGAGAAGAACCAACATCTTGACAATGTTGAGTCTTCCTGTTCATGAACATGGAATATCTCTCCATGTACTAGTATTTAGATTTTCTTTGATTTCTTTAATCAGAGTTGGGTGGTTTCCTCCTATAGATCTTGTACATACTTTGTTAAGTTTATGCCTCAGTATTTCTTTTTTTTTTTTTTTGTGGTGCTAGTATAAATGTAGTTATGTTTTTAGTTTAAAATTCCAGTTCATTGCTAGCATGTGAGGAAGTTATTCACTTTTGTAAATTAATTTTGTATCTTGTCTTCTTTTGGTATAATTTTTTTTTAAATCCCACTTTACTTCCTCTCTTGTCTTATTAGCTGTAACTCTTTGGTTTAGTTATTTTTGTGGTAGCCTTAGTATTTAAAGTATACATCTTTAACTTACCAGTCTATCATTAAGTGAAATTGTGCTACTTTACATGCAGTATAAGAACCTTGGAGTAGTTGTAATATATTTTACTTATAGAAGTTACATAAGTATAAAACCTAAAGTAAAGTTTTGTTTAAGCAGCCAGTTATATAAAATATATTCAAATGACAAGGAAAAAATATTTACCATTTTCAGTGTTTTTCATTCTTTTGTATAGATCCAAATGTTATTTTCCTTCTGTCAAAAGGACTTACTTTATCATTTATAAATAAAGTGCAGGTCAGCTGGTGATGAATTATTTCAGCTTGTATACTTTTGAAGAGATCTTTATTTTACTTCTATGTTTAAAAAGTAGTTTTGCTTGGAATAGAATTCTAGTATTTTTCTTTCAGTTTTATAAAGTTGTTGCTTCACTGTATTTTCACTTTCATTGTTTCCACCTAGAAGCTGCACTCATCCTTATCTTTGTTTTCTCTGTATATCATATATTTTCCCCTCATTTTTTCCCCCTTTTAATGGCTTTGAATAATTTTATATGGTGGACCTTTATATAATTTTCTTCATGTTTTTAATGCTTGGGGATTGTTGAGGCTTTTTGTTTGTTTGTTTTTAGCTTTTAAATATATGCGTTTTATAATTTTTGTCAAGATTGCAAAAATCTTGGCCATTATATTTGAAAATAGTTTTTCTTTTCTCTTTAGCTTCTCTTCCTCTTCCACTGCACTTGGCCACTAGAAGTTGTCCCATGGCTCACTGATGCTCTTCATTTTTTTTTCTCTGTATTACATTCTGGGTAGTTTCTATTATTATGTATTCAAGTTCTCCAATGTGTAATTTACCATTAATCCTATTCAGTGTATTTGTGATTTCATACATTGTAGTTTTTATCTTGATCTGAGTCTTTTTAGTATTTCTAACTAGCTTTCCCGACACATGAAGTAAAGTTATAGTCACTATTTTACATCTTTGTCTGCTCATGCTATCATCTGTGTCAGTGTTGAGTCCATTTCAGTGGTTGAATTTTCTCCTCATTACTTTCCTGCTTCTTTGCATGTTTATCTTTGATTGGACACCGCACATTGTGATTGTATCTTCTTAGGCGCAGTGTATTTTGTATTCCTGTAAGTCTTGAGCTTTGTTTTGGTATGGTGTTAAATTATTTGGAAACACTTTGATCTTTTGGGATCTTGCTTTTAAAACTTGTTTTGGCAGGACCAGAACCATTTAGTTTAAAGATGATTATTCTCCACTTTCTGAGTACTCTTCCCAGTGCTCCATGAATTATGAAGGTGTCCAGTCTGGTTGGTAGGAATAGGCATTATTCCCGGCCCCGTGTGAGTGCTAGGCACTCTTCTTTCTACTCCCCTTAGATCATTCTTTCTCAGGCCTCAAGTAGTTCCCTCACATGCATGCACTAATCAGTGCTGAATGTTTGAAGGAGACTCTCCATAGATCCCCTCTTGTGAGTAATAGTTGCCTTGTTTTTTCTGGATGTTAAACTGCATCTCCTCAAATCAGGGAGTTTGCCTCCACCCAGCTTCCCTCTCTCTGCACCATAGCTTTTGAATAAGCTGGGGCAATGAGAGAGCTCCCCTAGTTTGTTTCTTAATATTTAAAGGATCGCCGAAACTGGTTTGACTCAGTGGATAGAGCGTTGGCCTTCGGACTGAAAGGTCCCAGGTTCGATTTCGGTCAAGGGCATGTACACTGGTTGCGGGCACATCCCCAGTAGGGGGTGTGTAGGAGGCAGCTGGTCGATGTTTCTCTCTCATCGACGTTTCTAGCTCTCTATCCTCTTCTTTCCTCTTTGTGGAAAATCAATAAAATAAATTTAAAAAAATATTTAAGGGATCACTGTCATTCATTGCTTGTGGTCCAGTGTCTTAGTAAAAAAAAAAAAAAAAAAAAAAGTTGTTTCATGTTTTGTCTTAAAAATATGTGTGTGGGGCCTGGCCAGCATGGCTCAGTGGTTGAGTGTTGACCTATGAAACAGGAAGTCATGGTTCAATTCCAGACAGGTCACACGCCCAGGTTGTGGCTCAATCCCCCATAGGGGGCATGCAGGAGGCAACCAATCAATGATTCTCTCTCATCATTGATGTTTCCATCTTTTTCCTCTCTCTCTTCCTCTCTGAAATCAATATATTTAAAAACGTGTGTGCGTTGCAGGGAGGAATGTTATATGTGGTAGGGTAAATTTCGTTCCTGTTACTCATCTTGGTCAGAAGCAAAAGAGCTTCTTTTAAGTTTTCAGTGGTGGTTATAAAAATGACCAATAGCAGGACAGGGAATCTCTAAATGAAATAGCTGTGATGTTTCATCATAAATTGAGAGTTTGGAAAGAGAATTAATCTTAGAATTACATTATCTATTCTTCCTCCCACTTACATCCTTCACAAACATTTGCATAACAAATTCTTTGTACACATTGTTGACCACATCAATGGGTAGATAATTGAATTTAGGGGGAATAGATAGATGAGCCACTAGATTTGTAAGTTTCATGAAACACAGAATATAAAAAGGAAATGATGCAAAGGGAATTGAGTTGGTGTTATTTTAATTTACTTATATCACTAAATAGCTGTGAGATTTTTGTTTTGTTATTTGTGCTTCACTGGGAAGCCAAGTGATTTTTGGCAAAAAAAAAAAAAAAGGGGGGGGGGAGAAAAGAAAAAAAATACCAAAAAACTAGAGAAAAGGAGGTTATTTCCTTCCCAATAGTGTCAGCCAAGTCAATAAGTGTTTGCAAAAATCTAACCAGAATGTGATAAAGTAGTTCCTGCAACTGCTTTCTCCTTTTATAGACAGTTTGAAAAGTGGAAAAGTTCATGGGTAAACAGAAGTGATTAGAATGTAATTGTGAGGTTAGGGTGCAGTTTGCTAGTGTAAGTTCCATAGTGACTAGGCATACAGCATAGAAAAAGACCCTTCTAAGTTTTCCTAGTAACACACAAGATTTGGAGTTCATCTGCCGAGTTTTGTGCGGCTAATTAGCACTTGGAGTTTCTTCCATAGAGGCTAGTGAAGTAAGAACTAGATAATGTCCTATAAGATCGTTTTTTTCTCCGCCTTTCTCTGCCTTGTCCTTCTTAAAAGAGGGACGTGGACTGTCGAGCTGGAATGGAACAATTAGACAGATTTAAAAACGAAGCCTTGACCCGCTGGCTGCTTGCCTGCTCTGTCAGGGCAGCTCTGGCTCCGGGGAGAGAGAATGCTCTTTTTGTTTATTTGTTTGTTTTCAGACAATTTCCTGCGTCATCACATTTTTTTGTGTGAGCCAAGTGTTGGAAGTTGGTGATGTTGACAGAGTCCTTGAAATGGAATGAGTTCATCTCCTCAGAGAAAGGCTTTAATGTTGCAAGTTTTAAAATTTCAGAATATTTTTCTATTACTTGGTTATTCCTAGTTTTTTATTTTATTTTTTTATGCCTTTTTGTCGTGGTCTCCCATTTACCTACCTATCATCAGGTGGATCCCTCTTTATGTTGAGGAAGCACTTTAGAAAAGCTGTTTCTTTTGTCTTTTATGAAACTCACAATAGCATAGTTTGCTCTGTATGGGTCTTAATTTGGCACGTTTTGCGCGCACTATATCCCCAACGGTTAGAGTCCTTTTTATTATAAATTCTATGTCAATTCATATTTAATTTTACTCTAATGGGAACATTTATTCATGATGCATTTAGGAAAATAGGAAATATGCTTGAATTATGATTTTTATTTATTTACAAATGTCCCTTTGTTAATAATGTACCCCAGGTCATTCTTGACAATTTGAGAACAAATTTTGATACTTCTGTTTTTCTGATAAGATGTTGAACTTTTCTACATATAGTTTTAAACTCTTACTCATAACTGAGTCAGTCCTCAGTCCAGTTCCATGCCTTTGATCTAAAGAGGGTATAAAAGACTTACTTTGGGGAGTGAGGGTGGTTAAGTGTTGGAAAGTGGGGATCAAGGAGGAGGGGTTAGGTATGCAAACACTGACCAAGCATCTGGTAGGTGCCAGGTGCTGGGCCAGACAGCTATATATTATCATTTTATAAACTGCCATTTGTGAGACTCAGAAAATGGCCTGATTGATCAGGTGGGATTTAGAGGAAAACTAGAAAAGATACTTCTATTTTTAAAAAACTATTCCTGCCGAAACCGGTTTGGCTAGGTGGTAGAGCGTCGGTCTGCGGACTGAAAGGTCCCAGGTTCGATTCCGGTCAAGGGCATGTACATTGGTTGTGGGCACATCCCCGGTGGGGAGTGTGCAAGAGGCAGCTGGTTGATGTATCTCTCTCATCGACGTTTCTAACTCTCTATCCCTCTCAATTACGCTCTGTGTTAAATCAATAAAATATATTAAAAAAACAAAAAACAAAAAACAAAAAAAACTATTCCTATAAAAGAGTGCTATTAAAAGGTCACTTGATAGGAATACCTCTTTTTCTTTGCTTCAGATTTAAACTATTTTCCTGTTATGCTTATCAGTAAAGCAGTGATTCACATTTTTAAGCATGTATATGAAAGGGGTGGCGTTCTGAAAAATGGGTGGGGGGGGCACTGCATAGAAGTAATAGAATAAAAGGCATGGGATTATGTAGGTAGTCTAAGAATTTTAGAACTGAACATAATCTTAGAACTCATTTGGACATTGTATGTCACCTGACAGACGAGAACACTGCTGTCCTCCAGGACACTAGCCTTGCCCAATGGAGACAGTTGGGAACCTAGGTTGCTCAACTACCAGTTCACTGTTCTTTTTACCATATTTTAATTCTATTTTCTGCCTCATTTTAGAAGCAACCATCCACATGAGCTCAACATCCTGAATAAAAACAATAATAACAGCAATACCAAACTATGATGTTAAAAGCATAATTTAATCCCATTTAGTTGTTGATTGGTTTCTTTATTTTTATTTGATTTATCAAAAAGCTTTACAGAGCTAGTGTTGGGCAGGTCATGGCCTCTAAAATTATTTCCAAAGTTGTTGAGAAATAACTGAAGACTCCCTTTCTTCCATAAGCATTTAAACAATCTTTGAATGCTCGGGGAGTTGTGACCTCTGCTGGGGCAGTATAAGACATTGCTCAGTTTGCAGCTCGGGTTGAGGCCATAGAAGAGAAAGTCTTTGCTCGGATGTGTTCCATGAAATGAAAAATAGGCAACCTTTAGAGAAGCGTGGCTCATGGCAGCCCATCATCACTATACCTTCCCTCAGCCTTTTTCCCCTTTCCCCATCCCATCCCATCTCAACCTGCCTTGACTAAATGCAATGAACCGGAACCATGGCATGAATCGGAAGGAAAATGTTTTAAATATATGAAGTTATAATGACCTGGTAAGTGTTATAAAAAAACACCTCTGTAACTGAGTTGGAAATTGCATCATCCACGCCTGTGGCACTGTGGACTGGGCCCAAGTGGTATAATCCTCAAGTGTAATACTGAAGTCATTTTTCATCTGCCAAGTAAATATTTTAAGTTTCAAACCTATGAAATGACAAGCTATAATTATTCAATGCCAGTGAACCACAGGTGCATTTAATTTTCTTCGTTTACTTTTTGCTCTCGTCTTTAATATATTTTTTTTAATTTTTAATTTTATTGATATTTTACAGAGAGGAAGGGAGAGAGATAGAGAGCTAGAAATATCGATGAGAGAGAAACATCGACCAGCTGCCTCTTGCACACCCCCTACCGGGGATGTGCCCACAACCAATGTACATGCCCTTGACTGGAATCGAACCCGGGACCTTTCAGTCCGCAGGCAGACGCTCTACCACTGAGCCAAACCAGTTTCGGCAACTTTTTGCGCTCTTCTTTAGGTTCTGTGTGAATCCACAAAGTGGGCCTTACAATCAGCCAATATATTTAAATGCCTACATATTATATAGCATTACTTCTTTAAATATAGAAACTCCTTAATAGAACCTAAGTCCATTTCATTGAGAGAAAAACGATCATTTTCATCCTCATATGTTATAATAAGGATAGAGGTGACATATCTTAATGACAGAACATGGGGATCAGAAAAAAATGGATTTATTTCTGTCCCAACTGTTGAATTTTCAGTCGATCTGGTTTGAATCACTTCCTTTTTCTTTAATTTCAATATCTCCTAAAGATGAGCAATAATACTTTTATTTGCCACACAGAGGTGCTGAGAGAATGAAAGATAATTCTCCCAAAATACTTAGAGCTGGCTGAAACCGGTTTGGCTCAGTGGATAGAGCATCGGCCTGCGGACTGAAAAGTCACGGGTTCGATTCGGTCAAGGGCATGTACAAAATACTTAGAGCTGCTTCAAAGAAAGACTTATTTAAACAAAAGTTGATTTCATGTTCTATTTTTTTCCCCTTAGGTTCACAAACCACATAAGTGTTAGAAAGGGTTCAAAAATGTTGGTTATTTTTCATAACTTTATTTGTAGGTATGGGGGTGAGTGTAATTGCCTGCATTTTACAAACAAAGAAGCTAAAGCCCCAAAATATTTTTTCATTTTGAGGCTTAAAATGAATAGCCCTTTCTGAGAATTGGGGGAAGTTAGAGGGACTATAGATGCAGTAATATTGGCCATGAGTTTATGATTATTGAAGTTGTAAATGAATATATGTGACATCATTATACTGTCCTGTATACCTTATCTGTGCTTGAAATGTTGCATAATAAAAAGTTAAAAAATATTGATTAAAAAATAGGCCCTGTTTTTATTTACAAACTCCTTTTAAAAACTACTGGAGTTCCTTTTTCTCAGAGGCATGGAGAACTCTCTATTTTTTTAGGGTTCAGAAGAAGAATTTATGTGCATGGACCTGAGCACATTTTTTCATATTCACTTTTTATATTTCCAGTGTTTTCTGAACCACTTTAGCAGTTTTAACTTAACATGCTATTTTTAAGAGCTTACTTTTTGTTTTAAAATCCTATTCCAGATGCTTGTCACCTTCTCTTTGTCATTGTTGATTTTAGATGTTCATTTTCCTATTTCTGTAAATAGTTGGGAATTATGAGCAATCACTTATTAACCTGATTACTTTATGCTTCAGTGAACTTGTCAGTGGATTGCCATGGGAATTATTTCAGCCTTTAGAGACACAGATCAGCTATGATACCCTATGCCCACAACAGAAAGCTGCCGGCCTCCCCATTGTAGGATCTTCTAATCGAATGGCTCATGGAACATGTGAGAACACTCATGTCAAGCAACCAAAAAAAAAAAAAAATCACCCTCCACTGGGGTTATTTTCACTGGTAGAATTTAATCATAGAACTTCAGAATTAAGAAAGATCTTAATAATCATCAGGAATATATATATATATATATATATATATATATATATATATATATATATATATTTAAGATTAGAAAGGCCAGCCTGGCTGGTGTAATCAGTGGTTGAGCATCAACCCATGAACCAGAAAGTCATGGTTTGATTCCAGGTCAGGCACATACCTGAGTTGTGGGCTTGATTCCCAGCAGGGGGAGTGCAAGAGGCAGCTGATCAATGATTCTTTCTCATCATTGGTGTTTCTGCTCCTCTCTCCCTCTCCCTTCCTCTCTCTGAAATCAATAAAAAACTTTTTTTTAAAAAAAGGCAAAGTAATTTGCTCAGTTATAGACCTTAGTTCTGGTTAGCTTTCTATTCAGAGTTCTTCACTGGGTTGTCCTTCAAGTGCATCTAGGCCCATGATGTTTGTGAGCACTGGCTGTGTCTCTGCTTCTTACATCTTAGACATTTCACTCACTTGCAGTGCCATGCTGTGATATCTTGGAGTCTGAGGCAAAATGAAAAATCAGTGACACTGATCCTGCCGCTGTTTTAAAAAAATTCTGTTACTTTCTTCATCATGGATTTTTGGCATTTTCCAATGTTAAAAATATTGCATTAAAATATATTGTATCTTGATTATTAAAATATAATGTATCTGGGCAGTCTCTAAAATTTTGCATCTGAAGCAGGTGCCTCACTTGGTTCATCCTAGGCCCTGCTATTTTGATTTAATCCACAAACTCTATAAATTCCTTTTATTCCTCTGGCAACAAAATAAAATCAGTTTGTGGAACCTTTATACACAAAGCAAACCTTTACTGTTGGCCACCTAAAAATGATGGTAACAAAGAAAACGAACCAGAATGTGTATGTGCTATTTATTGACTTGATTGTAGGGAACTTGATGTTCAACAGTGTTTGGCTCCATGAATTTAGGCTCTGTTGGAATGTATACCAGATTACTGAAAAGAATTCAAAGCTAAGTCATGGGTCCTGTTGTCTTATTCCTCACTGTATTGTTTTTTTGAACTTTTACATAATTGTGTTTGTTTTGATTTCTATAAATTGGAAGTCAATGGAAGGAAGTGCTTTATAGGCCTATTGTGTCCATTATTTTTCTTGGTCCTCTAATAGTTGTTTGAGATAGTTAATTTATAGCATAGGACTCTTTTGGTTCCAAACTCATTCGGATATAAGTTAAAATGTTATTCCTTGGCTAACATCACAAAAATCTGACAGGTAGATCTGACTTCAGGTATTACCTACTCATCATTTCATCAGGCCTCCGCATCTCCTGAATGTATTTTCCTTTGGCTTGGCTTTTCTTATACAGAAGCTCTAGTCTTATACGCTACTAGAGGCCCAGTGCATGAATTCGTGTACAGATGGGGTCCAGCTGCCCACCCTGATTGGGGCTGATTCGGCTGGCCAGGGGAAGGGGATGTGGGATGTGGGAAGGGGATGTAACATGCCCATGGCTGGCTTGCTGGCTCTGCCCTCCAATTGGGGTGTGGGAGAGAGGGGCCCCAGGTGGTTGGCGGGCCTGCCCCGCCCCCTGGTCAAACTCTAGGTAGAGGGAACAGTTTGCATATTACCCTTTTGTTATATAGGATTAGTTTAACAACTTCAGTAGAAAGGGGATGAATCTTTCTTGATTGCCCTAGCAAAAGCCTTCACATTGAGTACAGTAGGCCCAGCATGGGTCACATGTCTATGCCCATCACAGGCCTGGGGGATGCAATTATTGTGTTGGCTATATCTGGTTCACACACTCAACCCTGGAGCATGGACTAGACTGAGAGTGCTGAGAGTGGGAGAACTTAAAGGAGGAAAGGACTTAACTCTTCCCCCCAAAAAGGGATGCTGGATGACAAGTATCTACTAGAGTGTTATTTCCATTTCATTAAGGAGGAAGGCAAGACTTAATTAAGTTAATTTTCACAAGGCTCCACAGCTAATGAGTGAGTCCTAATTTGGACCCACATCTGCCTAACTCTAAGCTCCATCCTCTGTTCTCCGTTCTTTATGTCTCTTTGGATACCACGCTCTCCTAAATGAAACTGGCGGTCACCATTCCTTATAGCAGTATTTCCCAAACTTTTGACATATGTTGTGTACCCCTTCTATAATTTTCGTAACATTGAGTACCCCTCGTCAAAAAAAAAGAAAAGATGTATTTTAATAACGATCAAAATATATTTATTTTTTTATTTTTTTGGTACATACACAAAATAATAAACGAAAAATAAAATTATTCATAATAAAATATAAATAAAAGTTATATTATAAATAACATTTATTTGCACACCAGACCATCTCAAGCCTCACAAGACTCATGAGAACATAGGATTAGGCGCAGCTAAGCACGGTGCAGTACATATCCCCACTAAACTCCGGTGCAACATGTACCGCCACCAAACTCTTCCAATACCCCTGGGGGTACGCGTACCACACTTTGGGAAGCACTGCCTTATAGCAACAGTGTTCACCTGGGGGTGATTTTGCTTCCAGAGGAAACTTGGCAATGTGTAGAGACATTTTTTTGGTGTTTTAGAACAACGAAGGGAGGGTGGAGGGGTGCTACTGGGTAGAAACCAGGGATGTTGTTAAACATCTTACAGTGCATGAGACAGCTCCTCACACTAAGGAGTTACCCAGCCTAACATGCCCATCGCACTGAGGTTAAACCCTGCTTTATCAGTCCCACGTCCAGGCTATTACTATTAACATAAATTTCTAAAGAAAGATGTGACACAGAGCAAGATTGAAAGAATTAAAATATCTAGGTACAATTAAGTAACCTCAATTCAGACGAACTTTATTTTATTTTCATAGCAGCTAATTTTAGAATACTGAATGTTTTTTTGTTTAATGAGGGTAAATTGGAATAGCAAAAAATACGTTCCTTTATTTTTTAAAAAATACTGTTGTTTCCAGGTTTTAGCTAACCTTCCAGGTGTAATTGTTTTTATTCTCAAAATGTAAAACTTGGGGTATAATAAATCAAATACCGAATACTTTTAAAACAAATTCATGTTTCTCTTAGAAGTCCTTTGAACATTTCAAGTAGATGATCCTATACCAAGGGAAATAATTGTTTTTAAAACTGTCAGCCAAAGCATTTTTAAAAATTCTGACGATAATAGATTTAACATACAAGAAAATACACAAACATTTTCTTTGTCGAAGCAAGTGCTTTTTGAACAAATGATGAGCACAGAAGAGTGCATTTAATGTGCTACGGCCGTGAGCTTGGGGGTTGACACTCCAGAGAAATCAACCTTCTCGCTCCATGACAGGAAAATAGCCTGAACTGCCGACCTCCCTGAGGCTGCACATGGTTTCTGAATTGTGCAAATCTGAGTAATCCTCGGAAAGTTGCGCAGATAGTCAAACCGCAGATAGTGCTCCAGTAGAATAATTGAATGATTAGAGGGATACTACAGATGGCATTCGCATAAGAAACCTTCCCCGATTCAGCAAATCAAACGTATTATTGCAGTTGGAAGATTTGGGACTTAGCGTTTTCGAATGTTGCCAACCTACACAAGTAACGTCTCAGTATTATGTTCCAGAGGCCTCCCTGACTCTGCGCCCGCATGGGATTCCAAATCCATCCCTCACTCGGGTTCTTGTCAGTCCCATCAGACCCAACCCAGATCAACAACATCATCTCTGACTTCAACTAAATAATTCCTGCCTGCCTTGGAATCTCACAGGGAAGACCCTGCCATCTCTCCGAACCACCTGAGGTTCCTCCGAGCCATGCCTGTCATCCCCAGGAGGTTGGCTTCTCTTCTTCACCTGATCATACTGCCAAATCCGGGACATAGTCACAGCCTTTTCCATTTCTCCTTTGTCGTACTTCCTCCTTCTCCCTTCAGTTTCCCAAGCCTTATATCCTGGCCGCATGTCCTTAGACTTGCCCATTTCTTACTTCGTGTCCACACTAAGGTGTCTGATGTCTACCCGTCTAGCACATTGCGGTGAGGTATTGTGTACAGGCAAGCCCTCTATTCATTAGCGGATCCAGTTTGCAGAGAGTCAGACTGGAAGTGAGGCAGCGGCTGGTCTTCAAACCACCCAAGGTCTCCGTCACTAGAATGGAAGTTCCTTTGTCACATTAAGGGGACAGTGATATTTGTCTACAAAAAGATGTTGGAAAAAATACCTTGCTAAATGGTACCAAGGAAAAGGTTATAATTTATGATGAGCCAAGTTCTGTTTTTCTTGAGAAATGATCTTGGAGACTTGGAATTTTTTTTTATCTATTTATAAGCATTTTCCTGGTGCTGTCTGAAGTTTATGTCTCTCTTGGTGATGTAGGCTGGTATTCCCAGTTTTATAGAGCAGAGAGATGAGAGGGCACTTTTCCAATAAACAAGTCATCTGACTTGTTTAGAATTTCACAGCAAGCTAATTGCAGAGCCCTTGAGTTTCCTGTCTCTTAGCTCCCTGGACATAAATAAAACATGATTTATTTCGCATTGCTTATTTATATTGAGTGCCTTAGAGTATTTACTTTCCTTTAATAAAGCTGTGAAAACTATTACCTGGTAAATAAATGGGTAGGATGGGAAAGAAATGAACTAGACACAATGTATCTCAATTTGGTTGTGGCCTTTTCAAATTGGCTTGTTTTCATAATTAAAAAAAAAAAGCTTAATCTTTTTTTCTTCTGTTTTATCTCCAATTTATTTTTCTTTATTGGTCTCCTTTTGAATTGAGAAAACTGTTCTCATTTTATCCTTCGTTGGTGATGCTCCTTGAAGTCCTTTGAAGGGGAAAAAAATAGAGCAAAATGTTGGTACTGATTAACTTGAAACGACCTGTGTGTTTGCAAAGCTCTCCGTGCTCGCTGAGGCAAGTGATCCCACTGGTGAGTTTTGTGGCGTTTGGTGGGAACCGACCATGTCTTGGTAATGTTTCTGGACCTCTAGGACCGTTTTTCTGTCCCTTGGAAGTGGGAAAATGGTTTGTGGAACTGTTTTTGGTGCTGCCATGAGTGTGTGTGTGTTTGGGAAGAAGGAGTACATTCCGATGGTATGTTAGGGGGGGAATTAACTGTTCAGGAAAAATAACCCTTACCAAAGTTAATGGCTCCCACCAGCATTTTCAGTAATATGTACCAGATGTGGATAGTTAATTATTCTCAGATCTGATAAGTACCTGCCAGCCAAGGCTAATTTTATTTTCAGTAAACAGTGGCCAAAGGTCCTTAGCTGTTCATTTGATAGGATAGGGCCTGTTTGCACTTATCTATTAATAAAAGCACAACACCCCTTTAGTTTTCCTTTCCCAGGGCCAGATAAAACATTTCAGACACTCAACGTATTTGTCTTAGTAAATCAGACAAAGTAAACAAATCTGGTAGATTAACTTGGTAAACAGAGAGTGGTTAAGTGTTACCTCTCAAGTTTAGCTCAATGCCATTTAAATAGCATTAATTGCATGATCTTTTCAGACCCTTATTGTAGCAAGAGTTTTCCTTTCTTTCTTTCAACCACTAGGGATATAGCGTGTTTCTTAAGTACTTTCAGATGTCCTTCTGTAGGGGAATTTGAAAATCACCCTAAAATGAAATTTATTATTTTGTCCCATTCGTAACACATCGGGGGCTTTGCACCAGTTAGTATGTAAACCTGGGAACTCTGTGGTTCCTCTCAGAAGGAGAGAAAGACTGCACAGTGGTGCGCAAGCCTTGGCAGACAGAGGTAATGGCCACCTAGAGGTTATTGATTTGGATGGAGCACTGAGAAGGGGTTAGCTTTCTTGATGGAGAGAGGGGGTAGATAGGCGGAAATTCAGACTTCATCCAGATCTTTTTTCTCTCCGGAAGAGTCCTGTCAAGGTCAGAAGTGCTATTTATTTTGTGGTGGAGATGCTTGTCCTGTGAGAACTGGTGTGAAACAGGCCAGTTACTTCACACTGGCCAACAGAGCACTATTCCATCAAAATAACGTCTAGCCTCAGTCAGCCTGGACGAGATTTGTGCTGGGGGCCTGGTGGTGCAGGGCTGCAAGACACACGCCAGCTTTGTACTGTCTGGTCTCCCTCGTTAAACTTTCTTTTCTGGTAGTGACTGTAAACAACTCTCACGTATTCTCTTTTGCATTGAGGTTGCAAGTACTTTATAAAAAAAAATTGTAGTTTTCTAAGCTATGTAATAATCCACTTCATTTAGTAATAATGACACACAAAAGAAGTAGTTGAAAAGCCATAGAGAAAATTCTCTACTTACACCTTTAGCCACCCCTCTAATAATCTCTGCATTATTATGGCACTCTAGAAGAGGGTGGCCTGGCACAGTGCCATGAATGTAGTGCCGGGCACCCAGCTGAAACACCCTATGGGTGAGTGATGATGACAGTGTAGAGGAGAGAGCGAAAACCAGGAGGCCAGATGTCTGCGTTCTGTTTCCAGATTCACTCTAATGACCTGCTGGGAAATCACAGGCACATTATTTCTACTCTTTTTTTTTAAAAAAAATCCTCACCCAGGGGTATGTTTTTATTGATTTTTAGAGAGAGAGGAAGATGGTGGGAGGGGAGAGAAAGAAACATTGATCGGTTGCTTCCTGTACACTCTCCGACTGGGGATTGAACCCCCAACCCTTGGTGTATGGGATATACTCCAACCAGTCGACTCAACATTACTCTGTTTGTTTTAGTTTTTTCAGCTCTAACATGAAGATTAAAGTCCTAGTTCATTTGCCTACCTGATAGGCATGTTGTTAAAACTAATGAGAGAAAACACAAAGGTCTTATAGTTTGAAGGAAAAAAGATGCTTAAACCAATGATAGAAGATATTATTTATACAGTTCAGAAGCGTAAGTCTTTGGAGTAAACTTTTTGTGTGTGATTTTTACCAGTCTTGTATTTAACAATCATTTGCCATATTTAATGTTTTTTTCTCTTTTAATTAGTCCCAGAGAATAATAAAATCAATAGCATGACTTTAAGAAGCAGTAATGTTATCTGTATTAACTCTTCAACCAAATAATATATTTTTTAGTTATAAATTAGGTTGCATCTTCAAAGTGTTTTTCATTTTAAACGGTCTGAGGATACATATCTGGTGGCATACAAGTAGGAATAGAGTGTTAGAAAAGTGTTGCTGAATTCATAATTCCAAATAGTCCCAATTTGTTAATTATTCTCAAATCTATATTTCTACTCCAGATCCTGTTCCTGAGTTCTAGACCCATAAACCTAAGCAAGTAGACAAATTCTCTACCTGAATGGCCTATAATGTTTCTAGCTCAACATGTACAAAATGCACCAGTCCTGAATTTCCTCTCGGAGATTACCTCTCAGGCCAGAAAGCTCTCCCCCTTTACTCTCAAAGTATGTCAGTTGGATTACTTATTATTTTATGTCCCTTTTCACTATTCCCCTGTTATTATTGTAATTAGACTTGTTCTTCTTTCATTGGTCAGCTGCAATTGTCTTCTTGCCATGAGACTTACTCAATCGCAGTCTACTCTCATACCATTTCCATATTAACCTTCCCCAAATGCAAATCATAAAGTATTACTTTCTCACTTAAAAAGTCCATAGTGGTCTCTTATGTTATACAGGACATGATTTATGTTTCTTATGTTCATTATTGAGGTCTCATGATTTTCACTTTATTTCTGACTTTGAACCCTGTTGTGACCTGTGTCCCAGTTGAACATGGAGCTTGTGGGTCCTTCAACAACATGCTGTTGAACATGCTGCACATTCTCCATCCACTTCTTCGATGGGCACCTATTTATTTTTCAAAACCCAGTGCCGGCACGAAATCTCTTGTGACTCCCATGGAGTTAGCTGCTCCCTCCTCAGTTCCCATCATACCCTGTGCATACTTCTTACATCGCTCCTATGAAAACTACAACGCTTATTTTGTGTATGGCCTTCTCTTCATACTTGATGACTTGAAGGATTGTATCATATTCAACTTTGATTTTCATGTTCTGCCCAGTGGATTTGGTTCATTGATGGATGGATAAAGACTTATGACCATATCTCTTTGTTCAAATTCTACCCCCTTGTCAATGTTGCATGGAAATGGCCTTAAAAAGTGCTCCAATTAAGACCGGTTCTTCTTTGAGCATGACTGCACCACCTTTCTTCAGGTGCTCCTTCTATCCTAAGCTCTAAGGGTCCCCATGAAACTTGCCAAGGGAGCAATGGTGACCAGTGGCTCATCCCAGGCTTACTCCCTGGTCCTGTCTCCGGGGGCTTTTCCTTTGTCTCACTGCCCCAAGCTTTAATAAACTTACTCTTGCCTGGCCAGTGTTTCTCAGTGGTCAACCTATGAACCGGGAGGTCACAATTCAATTCCAGTCAGGACACAATTCACAATTCAACTCCAGGCTAAGGCTCCATCCCCAGTAGGGGGCGTGCAGGAGGCAGCCAATCGATGATTCTCTCTCATTGATGTTTCTATCTCTCTCTCTAACTCCCTTCCTCTCTCTGAAATCAATTTAGAAACATTTAAAAAAATAATGTACTTACTCCCACTTAAAAAAAAAAGTACCCAGATTAAGATTTGGTTGTTAGGCTAGGTCTTTACTTTATTGGTATGATTGAAGGGCCAGCCTCTGCATATTCATTTATTAGTTAATTAAGGTCGTTTTCCCGTGCCTGGTAGAGCACCAGTGTGAGTTTAAAAGCGAATTCGGTTGGGCTGCTGCTCTGTGACTGTGACACAATTCACATTTTTTCCGTTGAGTTCTCCACACGGGACAGACTCCACATGTGTGAGGCTGGAGCCAGGCCTAAGAGAGTTGTTATGCCTGGGAGGCGTGATGTTCTTTGTCTGGTCTGCACCCCTCTGACAGCGAGGCAGTTCTGTTCGAATGCGAGAGCTTGGAGATGTCCCATCATCTTGGCAGTAGAGGTCATTGGTTACAAAACAGGCATCTCCCCTTGGGGAGGGCTGCGTGCTCATGCAACCAGGGACGTCAGACAAAAGGACATTATCACTTTGTAAGCTACATTTTATTAAATATAATAGAAATGGACTTCTAGGGCTTTATCCCACCTAATTAGGACCAAAATACAAGACAGAACTTTGTATATTGTCTAGGGTAGTGCTTAGCTGCTCAGAGCCCTTTCCTGCTTTTCTTGGTGGTGGTGGTAACTTAGAGGCGGTTTTCGCCCACATCTGTATGCCAAGGGAGGTAATTTTCTTCCTTAGCAGTCGAGGAAGAACATTATTTTTATGGAACTCAGATACAAATTCGGTCCGCCAGACGATTTGCCCGAACCCTAAAAATATGGCATGATTACACAAGCACTCCGGAATTTAGATTAAACAGCATTCAATTTGAAAATCTAATCACATCATCTAAATATCATTAAGTTATAATAGGCTGATTGATAGGGACCAAAGCTGTTTTTGCCTGGTGCTGCATGCCTTTCACTCAGCCAGCCTTTTCAAACTAAGATGGTGATAAAGACGTCTATAAATCTTAATAGTTGGAGACAGTTTAAAAGCATAGTTCACTGAGTAAGGTCACACCCACTTAAGTGACCTATTTTGTATACTTTTCAAAAATAGGTTAATTAACTTAATAGAAATAATAGGACTCTCGTATTGATGTGCAATTACTACTAAAACAAGTTTTTTCTTTCTTTCTTTCTTTCCAAGTGAACATGGTGTTCATGAAATTGAGGGCATAATAGCCATGACAAGAACCAGGCTTAGCGAGGCAGGTCATGTTCAGCGAGTCCATTTCAGATGCCGTTTCAAACCCTCTTTTATTCCGGTCCTGGGATGTGGGCATCCCTCCACCGAAGCATTTCGCTCCTGGCGCTCTTCTCTTCCAGTTTCCAGGAGGGATTAGTCTAGCTGCTGTTGTCCTGATCACTGCAGCAGCACTTTGTCCGGCCCCTGCTCCCCGAAGAATTCATCCTGCACAGGAAGCTCCATGAATCTGGGGCTCTGTTCTTTTTAAATCGGAGACTGTTTTCTTCATTCTCCTCCCGATGGCTCCTCTGGTTCCCTGGGAGAAGCATGGTTTCCGAGGAGGCTGCGGTGTTGGGGGAAAAGGAGTGCCCAGGCCAGAGTCATATTTGGGAGAAGTTATATTCCATTTATTTGTGTAGTGTCTGATTAAAATATCTTACCCCCCAGTCATTTTACCCTGCTCCTCACCCTGTTGTTGATGGTTATAACCTTCTTATTCTTCCATTAGCCACTTAACGTTAGATAAGTTGATTTTTCTATTTGTCTGTTTCTTAAGCTATACCTCATTAATATATTATATTTTAAGTTGAGTACATGGGTGTTTACTATAGTATTTTTCAGAATTTTTTAATATACTTTAAGTAGCATATTACACTTTAAGAAGTCACTCCCCCTGCCGAAGCCGGTTTGGCTCAGTGGTAGAGCGTCGGTCTGCGGACTGAAAGGTCCCGGGTTCGATTCCGGTCAAGGGCATGTACCTTGGTTGTGGGCACATCCCCGGTGGGGGGTGTGCAAGAGGCAGCTGGTCGATGTTTCTCTCTCATCGACGTTTCCAACTCTCTATCTCTCTCCCTTCCTCTCTGTAAAATATCAATAAAATATATTTAAAAAAAAAAAAAAAAGAAGTCACTCCCCTTGTGTCCCAAACACCTCTCTCTGTGGATATTGCTGTGTCCTCTTGGCTTGAATTCCCCTGAGGCCCAGGTGGTCTGAGAGGCAGTCATTGACGTCCCTTCACACAAGGGGAGTTTCCTGCAAATTAGTCACGACGGACACATTTTGAACTGGTGGGAGAGAGGACCTAGCTGGACTCCTAGCTCCTCTTAGAGCAATGCCATTCCCCCTTGCACTGTCCTCCCAACACAGCCTTTTCTAAAGGGAAACGTCTTGTTTGTATGTATGTGCCACGTTCACAGAAACTAGAAGGCAATACTATTCCAGGGAATCTTAGCTTTGCTATAAAGAACCTTGTAACCAACTCTTTGCCTTAGGTCCTTCATTAGAAAAATACTTTTTTTTTACAGAGTTGTAATGACTGTGAAGTTCCGTGTTCTGACTGCTCGGTTAGAGTGCAGGCACAGGAGAGAACTCTTTGGTGTTATGTTGAGCAGCGGAGTGGTTCATTCTCCAGTGCAGGAGGAATATAAATATGCTATATTCCTCTACTTCCCAGGTGAATGCTGGTGATTTTTTCTCCCAAACATTATTTCTGCAGTTTAGCAGCATCTCTTTCTCATTTCCCATTTCTGTCATATCCTCTAGCTTGCCTCATATAGGGTCCAATTCTGAGCAAGCATTCATTAAACACTTTTTAGTAAATTAAGTACAAAACTTCTGGATTGGCTTTAGGAGAGAATGAAAGATCGGTTAAGATAAGTCCTGGAATGCAGGAAAATTAAAATCAAGAGACTTTTGTTACTTTTTTTCTTTGATCACAAAAGTATTATGTGTACCTTGTGGAAAATTTGAGAGCACAGCAATGTTTTAAAAATCACCCATCTGCCTAGTCAGTATGGCCCAGTGGTTAAATGTTGATCTATGAACCAGGAGGTCACGATTCAGTTCCTGGTCAGAGCACATACCTGGGTTTCGGGCTCAATCCCTGTGTGGGGCGTGCAGGAGGCAGCTGATCGAATCTCTGTTGTCATTGAGATTCATTATCTCCTCTCTCTCTCTACTTATCTCTGAAATCAATAAAATTGATTTCATTTTTATGTTTTTATTTATATTATATTTTACAATAATAAAAAATAAAAATCACCCATCTGCTCCTAGGTGTATGCCCGAGATAACGGAAAATAAATTGTACACAAATGTTTACAACATCATTATTTTTGTATAAATACAAAAAGTAGAAACAACTTAAATATCTATTAATGATGAATGAATAAATAAATGTTGCATGTCTGTGCAATGGAGTATTACTTGACAATAAAAAGAAGTAAGGTACTGGATAAATCTGGGAAACATGATGCTCAGTGAAAGAAGCCAGTCACTAAAGACCACAAATTATATGATTCCATTTATATGAAATGTTCAGAACAGGGAAATCTAAAGAGACAGAAATTAGATTAGTGTCTGCTTAGGGATTGGAAAAGGGGGCACTTGTAGGTAATTGATTTTGGTAATGGTTGTACAACTTGGTGAATATATTAAAAACCACTGAGATTTTTTTCAATGGGTGAATTGTTCGGAATCTGAATTACCTATATACTAGAGGCCTAGTGCACGAAATTTGTGCATAGGCTGTGTGTGTGTGTGTGTGTGTGTGTGTGTGTGTCCCTCAGCCTAGCTTGCACCTTCTCCAATCTGGGATCCCTCTCACAATCCAGGACTGCTGGCTCTCAACTGTTCACTTACCTACCTGCCTGGTTACTCCTAACCACTTCTGCCTACCAGCCTGATCACACCCTAACCACTCCCCTGCCAGCCTGATTGATGCTTAACTGCTCTCCTGCCAGTCGGATTGCTCCTAACTGTCCTCCCCTGCCAGTCTGGTCCCCCCTCCTCTGCCAACCTGCTCACCCCTAACTGTCCTCCGCTGCAAGCCTGGTCCTCCCAACTGTCTCCCCTGCAGGCCTGGTCTCTCCCACCTTCCCTCCCCTGTTGGCCTGATTGCCCACAACTGCCCTCCCCTGCTGGCCATCTTGTGGTAGCCATCTTGTATTCACATGGGGGCAGCCATCTTTGACACATGGAGGCAGCCATCTTGTGTTTTAGAGTGATGGTCAATTTGAATATAACCTCTTTATTATATAGGATGTAAAAGGCTAAGTGACCGACCGTCCATCTGACCAGCCAGCTGGTACATATGACGTGCATTGGCAATTTAAAGGTGATACATATAAAGCTCTCACTGGCGCCAATTGTACGCATGTGCTTTGATCTCTCATTGTCGATCGTGAATTTGGTTGTTTTTGTTGACATTCTGAAGCTGAAAGAAAGTAGTGTCTTAGACAGAATATGTCTGAAGACCAGCTATTGGCACGATTGTCCCCATCTGACACTGGACTCCCATTTAAATTAATTCGAAGACAGTTTTCCCGTGATGCCAGCATTTGCAATGACTATTAATAAACCACAAGGACAAACTCTAGACAGAGTAGGAATATTCCTACCTGAACCTGTTTTCAGACATGGTCAGGTATATGTTGCTTTCTCTTGAGTTTGAAGAATGTGTGACGTTAAAGTTAAAGTTGTAAATACTTTATCACAAGGGAAATTAGTCAAGCACTCTGAAAGTATTTTTACTCTTGATGTGGTATACCGAGACATAATAAGTTTAATCAATTTATCAACTTTTTATCACTGTTTTTTTATATCATGTTTTTGTTTTTATATCATGTTTTTATTGTTTTTATATCATGTCTTTGTTGTTATATCATGTTATTGTTTACATATTAATCAATTTATATATTATTTTCATATACATTTTACTAATTTTCTTTCATCTCTGACACTTCTATTATAGAGTAAGGGTGAATAGTGATATTTAAATATTTCTTCTAACTAGTTTCCTTTGATGTGCTCTAATCTGTGCACCAGGCCATTAGTATCTTCATAAAGACGTTATAAAAAAATTAATTACCTGAAATGTCTACTGTTTATAACTTTGTTATATTTCCTCATAGTCTTATTTTATATAAATTTAAATTTTTAAATTTTTCATATTTCATGTAGTTTTTATATAGTACTAGAGGCCTGGTGCATGACATTTGGACACACGGGTAGGAGGGTCCCTCAACCCATCTTGTGCCCTCTTACACTCCAGGATCCCTCAGGGGATGTCCACCTGCCAACAGTCAGACATCTCCTGAGGTGTCCTTAGCGCTGCTGTGGAGGTGGGAGAGGTTCCCGCCACTGTCACTGCACTAGCTAGCTGTGAGCCTGGCTTCTGGCTGACCAGTGCTCCCCCTGCCCTCTGGTGGTCAGTGCACATTTGCCCTCTGGTGGTCAGTACACATCATAGCAACTGATCGTATATTAGCCTTTTATAATATAGGATTTTCACTTATTTTATCATAAACATTTTATTATCCTATTAAAAACTTTTCATAAACTGACTTCTGATGTCAGCATAATTGTCTATCTCATGGTTGTAACAATTTCCATAACTATTCAATATGTTGGACATTTAGATTGTGTACGTTTTTCACAATTATAAGTAGCAAGTTGCATTTTGGAGAGGCTATGAAACCTTCTCTATGCTCATTTCTAAGCATAAAAGGTTTTTATGTGAAAGAAAAATATGTGTAAAGAGTAATTAATGCCTTCCTTTGAGTTTCAGACCAAGGTTTCCAAAAATAAAAGCTTTGTGTTTTGGTTCCAGCCTTTGGGTGGCACAATGTGAATTTTTATCAGGAGTCACTGAACGGGCAAGGCCCACCTGTGCAGGGAGTTCTAGGTCAGCACACAGAGCAGCTCCTCTCCACACTCCAGCAAGTAGCAGACGTCTCTTGCTTTTCTGTGTGCACAGGTGGGCAGCTTCTCAGCCTGACAGAGTTCATGTATTTATATAAGAGTTCTCTTTTTTTCTTGAGAAGGTTCGGTCTTATTTGATCCTTCATCATTTTCTTTATTTTTTAACTCTAGAGCCTGACAGAATGAAAAAGAAATAAGATATTTTGCAGTAGAATCCTTCCTGGAGAAAAGGATTAAAGACTATAGTTTCTTACTAGAATTTTTTTTATTTTATTATTTTCTAAATAAAAAATTAAATACAGTGTTTTGGGTGGTGATTACCTTTCATGGTACCCATCATAGTTCATATTCCTATTTTAGGCTGATTAAAATATTTAAAACTTTAACTCCTGTGTATCATTGAAATCTGCATACCCTCCAGCCAGTGTTAATGAACTTCTTTCCATTACATTCTGTCTGGTCTTCATTTGGACAGTACCTCCCCAAACTCACTTGGGCCTTTCCTTTTCCTTTTATTGTCCAGTTCTCCTTTAGAAGGGTAAGGAAGTGCTTTGTCAGTTTTTGAGAGGAGGATGTGGTTCCTGTATGTTTTTCTGTCATTACATTCTTCACCTATTACATGTATATTTGTCCTGTCTTTACTGACTTGACCTCTGACCGCATTGCCAAGTACAAACATTATTTAAAGATAGGAGAGCCAGGCACTCACAGGCTGGTCCCTTCACTAGCCAGGGCTCAGGCCACATTTCTCTTTGCTAATTTGGGGGAATAGAAGCTTAGCTAGATGAGGAGACTTGTCTAAGTCACATAGTTGGAAGGTTGATTAAGAACTCTTGCCAGTCCAGCCGGCGTGGCCCAGTGGTTGAGCGTCAGCCTATGAACCAGGAGGTCATGGTTCGATTCCAGGTCAGGGCACATGCCTGGGTTGTGGGCTCAGTCCCCAGTGTGGGGCATGCAGGCGGCAGCCAGTCGGTGATTCTCATTATTGATGTTTCTATCTCTTTCTCCCTCTCTGAAACCAATAAAAATATAAAGATTAATAATAATAAAAAAAAGAACTCTTACCAAACTTTTCCAAAGAATTCATGAGCTTGTGGGGTTTATTTGTATTATATTAGGACATAGTGTAGGTAAGAAAATTAATCTATGTATTTGGATTGAACTGATCTCTCACAATTTCAAGTGAAGAAAGTACCTTAAAAGAAGAACTTAAGAGAATGAAAATGATGTGACCCGAACCATGGTTTCTTTCCCAGTTGCTTTTTTTCCTTTTAACCACCCAGAGCTGTTTGTGCTTGGCTGGGTATGTTTCCAGCTAGTCAAGCCCTTGTTATGAAAGAGAAATAAGACACTTAATCCTGTGAATGATTAACCTGCACTGGCCTCCCTCCCCAGTAGCTTGCCCTTCCTGTAGCGTAGTCTGTTTACTCGTTTCTGAGCCAAATCTCCAAGGTCTTTTATTATTGAGTGTAGAGACACCCAGATCGCAGGGAGCTGGGCCTTTGTTTTATTCTGAAGATGATGTGACTGATTATACAGCTCTAGCACTTGCATTTTTCAAAGGCACTTCAAAGTGTATGGGTTGTGAAAACCCAGTTAGTGAAATAATCATTTTAAGAAATGTTACAGATGAGGAAGTTGAGCTCAGGGGAGTTTTGACTTGCTGAAAGTTCCACAACAAGTCAGTGGCAGAATTCAAGTGGGTGTCCACTCTTATAATGCTTAGCTCAGTGTCTAACTCTTGGAGGCACATTTTTGTTTCTTATTTACATAGCCAGGGAGGGCTGGCTTGAGTCATTTGTGGTTAATAAATTTTGGTGTTTGATCTGTTGCCGCTGAAGCCCAGGTGAGCCTTAAGGAGAGAATTCTGTTCTCTGCATCCTTTGCAAGGAGCTGATTGCCATTTGGCCACACTGTTTGCGGGGGGGGGAAAGCTTAAAACCAAGACTTGATTCTCTGAGACAGCAGTCAGGGGGTGCGGTGAGACCTCACTGGAGAGCAACCTTTGGGCTGCAGGTTTTCCTTTTGTGAACAGGAAGTCCGAATCGGGATCTCAGAGGTGACAAGAACAGAGTGAGTGATTACTCCTTGATTTAGATTCCAGGGTCAGGGCACCTTCTGTGGGGTAAGAGCCACATGGAATGTGAGTCATGTTGCGTAAGGCCTTGAGAATGTGGTCCAGGGGCACCGATGGTTTCCGTTCCTCCGAGGAGGGGACTTGGAGAAGAGAGGACTTGTACGTTGTCATAATGAAAAATGGTAGCAGAATATGGGGCAGCATCCTTGTTCTTTGGCTTCTTTCCTTGGGCTGTAACCACTGGACGGCATAGATAAATATTTACTCAAGGAAGAATGCGTAGGCCTGAAAGAGTCAAGTCTTAAGATGGGTAAAATATACAAAATACTCTGACACGGGTCATTATATTGACATTTGTGGCCACATGTTGGTCCATGAAGGGGAAAGTTGTAGCCACTGAAACCTCCGTGGCTGGAAAATGGCTCTGCGGGGTGTCTTTGTGATTATGGTGTTGACTAGCCTCAGCTCTGGGGGATTTCATCACGATGTTTCCAGTGTAGTGTTAACTATACAATTAGCAGCTGCCTGTTACTCCTCTCCCCTCTTCCCTTCCTCATTTTTTTCTGTCTGTTCTCACACTGCATGTCCTACTAATTGTTACTCTGCATGTTTAGACTTCAGTGGAGGTGCTGTTAAGTTCTTTCTGGCAGATTTCACAGTCCAGGATAGTTAAGGAATTAAGAACAGCAGTAGAAAAGAGGGAAAAAAATCATTTTGATTAAGACAAGGATATAATTTTGATGGGCTTCAGTGACCCCAGGCTAGGATAAGAGCAACTTAGATTTAGTATATTGAGCCTTAATGAGAGATATTTAAAAACAAAGCACACGGGCACAGGATAGGATACATTGGAAACAGAACAATGCTGGAGCAGCCAAGGGCATGTGCTGAGACTCTGTTTAGTGAGGCCGAGGCCAGGGGATTGGGTTGGATCAAGGTTAGTGACTAAAATGCTCATCTCCCTGATACACACATAACCAACTCCCTCACCCTCTGCAAGTCTTTGCTTGAAGGTCAGCTTCTCAATGAGATCTACAAATGTATTCTGACCTACATATTTGAACTTGCAATTAATTGAATGAATTTATTGAAAGCTCATGTTAATAATTAATCCTGCATTACACAAGAAGATTTAATTCTATATATGGTGAATTTAGTGGTATAATCCATGTCTTGGTTTTTAGTTTAATGCCCTTTGCAAATAATGGTATTTAGGTAGTATAAATAGTAATAATATTAGCCCTTTAGAAAGGAATAGGATGTCCTTCCTACCCCCCCCCCCCCCCTTTCTCCAGCTGTACTTTTTGAATCCTGGTGATAAAAATGAAACAAAGCAGTAGATCGATTTAGTTGAAATATGTGGTCTTTGTATATACTGATATACCACATTTTGTCATCTCATTTGTTTCTTTCCTGTGTTTTTTCCCTTCTCACTGAACATTTGCAATTTCAAACTTTTTCTATCTTTTTGCTGTCAGCGATGAGGGAAAGAATTCAAGGTGCATTTGTTGAACGTAAAGATACCTGGTGTGTTTATGGTAGAAATAAAGCATAACAAAGAGGCACAGTTTTTGAGTTTCATCAGTCAAAGGGGGCAATTTAAGTATTAAATGCGTCAGATTGATTGTTTCCACTCTATTCATTGCAGGCCTGGCTTGCTAAGAGTTGGTGGGTGCACTTGTCCGTGGTCCTCCCACCTGTGTTTGGGCTGAACTCATCATACCTCATACCCTACTGACTGCAGAGCCTTTACATAACTAGGAAACACCTGTTTGGGTTGCACAGGATGAGCTGTTACTGACTCATTCTGCACTGCTTTCCTGTCCGAATCAGTGCTGGGGCACGACATGAAGTGAGCCAGTGCCCCATCAGCAGGACCAGGGTTCTCTGGCGTTCCCAAGCCCAATCCAAGCTCTGGAGTCCTGGTGTCTGTTTAAATTTCAGGTGGCTGAGCTGAGTTCTCAGGTAGCAGTTTACACTTTGGAACCTTATGTCCTTGTAAATTCAGAGTATTGGTAGGAAGTGCAGACCAGTCGGACCTGATTTCAAATCCTTCTACTACCTCATATTGTATGAATTCTGTTGAGTAAACCTCTCTGGACCTCTACTTCCTCCTCTGTAAAATCAGACCGCCCAATTTATCAACTACATATTCACTTTTTAGAACAGAAAGAATTTGGGGTATTTGTTTTCCAAGTGTTGCCTGGTCTTCCTCCCCTGGCTGGGTGTCATGATAGCTGACTAGCAGCCTGCCCACTGAATCACTCTAATGGGCTGGCTCCTCTACTGAGCTGGGCTTCCATTTGGTGCTGTGTTCTGTTAGCTGGGCTCTCAGAGTGTGTGCCAATTAGCCAATTAATCTAATCCTTAAACTACCTCTAGGAGTTGAGGAGACAGATCTTGTCTCTTAGGTATGCATTTTGGCAAACAGACCGACTCACACCTATCTGCTTTTCTGGGGCTGTGCGTGGATGGGTGGAAAGGGAGGCACAAGAGGGTAAGCCACGTGTCCAAGATCCACAACAGTGGGCAGTGGAACTGGGATTCCCACCAAGGTCCAACTAATTCCGAAACCTGTGTTCTCAAGAGTTAGCTCTCAAATCTTTCATCATTCCTAAAAAATAAGATTCAATCTAGTGCTGCAGCAGTGGATCAGGAAATTCATCAGCAACTCCACCTCAGGCTGCTCAGTAATCCTTGGAAATGAGGGTCATGCTGTCTGTCCCTCAGGGGTGGAATACGCATAAGAAACGGAAACAAAAGAGCATTAGGAGAGCCCTATGTTCTCCTGAGAGGAAGAACATGGCATGGATTTACAGTGTCAGCAGTTCGTATTGAAGACTCCTTAGCCTGTCCATTTTAAATACAAAAAAGGTGAACTTTGGACCGTGACTGTCCTCATTCTGGGAATTAAGTAGTGCCCAACCGTGAAACAGTTACAGCAGTGTCCAAAGAGGGCAGGCTCATGGCTCAGAATCACCCAGGTAAGCTAGCAGAGAAGCCTTCTGGATTGTTTCAATTAGCCAGAGATGAATTTCACGGGCCCAGGGCATATTAATCAACCGCCCTATGCCAAGATGGGGTTCTGTTTTTTTTTACTAGAGATCTGTTCCAAATCAGTTTGTTCATAATATTGTCAGCAGGTTTGCCATGCACAAATGAGGCACGTTGCAGAAAGGAGATTTTATCCCCCCGCAGAGCACTACCAGAATGAGCCAAGAGAGAGAACATCTGAGGATTCAGATGTGTTTCTGTGAGAGGTTTTTCTTCCAGACTCTAGAATGCCGCTGAATGTACATTGCCACATCCACTCACAAGGGCAAACATCACAAGCCTACCCTGGGAAACTTTGAAAAGTACCACCACTTCCTGGGTGCCAGGAAGGCACTCAGCCCGCTGGAGGCGGCCTCTGCTTGTGCAGGTGTGTGGGCGGCCGCATGTGAAAGCACCTGCGTGTTTTGTTCTTGTTTCTTAGAATGATCCTTGCTGCTGGCCAGTGCCAGAGAGATCTAATTATACTTACGCTTTACTGATCCCCATTCACCAAAATCCATTTTTCAAGTTTAACTGGGATCCCTCAGTGAACTTTTCCTGAAAAATATGCCATCAGTCACATGCGGCTATCTCTTCTCTCACTAGGATAGAACAGAAGTCCATTCATAAGGAGAAAATATACAAAACTGTTTAAATTTTTGTATTGTCGTTGAAGCTTCTCCATGAAACTCTAAATTTATGAGGAAGGCAGGCGGGGTGGGGGAGGAGAGAAGAAGATAAAGGAGGAGGAGGAAGAGAAGGAGGGAGGAAGCTGATGGAGGTGGAGTGGGGGGGAGATACAGGAGAGGACAAAGGGAACAAATGGGAATGAAAAGCAATTAAACTTTACCACGTCAGCTGAAACTCCTGGCAACATATAGAAATAAATTTGCTTTAAGAAAGCCTTTCAAGGGTTTACAGAAGTTAACTCTCCTGCCAAGAGGTTCAGACCTTCTGACCTTTGACTCACCTTTCACCCTGCCTGTCCTGTCTATTGATCATTGAACCACTGTTGAGAGGAACAGATGACCAGGTGCTGAGCTCACTTTTAAAAAAAGTTTCTTTGCTGGGAAACATTTCCCTCCTCAAGTATCTGTAACAGCTCAGTGCGCATGACCTTGGCTTTACCTGAAAGGAGGCAGCTCATCCAAGCAGGTAGAATGCTAGACCATCTTGGCACTGCTTTTATTCATAAAGCTCTTCCTCTATTATGGCACTGGTGACTGACTATGCTGCCTTCTCCATTTTGCAATCATTACGGTCTTCTTTTTCCTTTCCCACCTTCCTTCCCTGCCCTGAGGCTATTTTGACAACAGCAAGCATAAACTGAAACCCATATCTCTTTGCAGAACCAAGACTTAGAATGAATTCATTAGTAAGTAGCTTTTTTTTAGTACTTAACCTTTGGACCCATGTATCAAAAAGTCTCTATAAAATTTGTTTTCTGTTGACCAGTTAATTGATATATTCTCTCTGAAGCGGTGGGAGAAAGACTGTTATTATTTTAGATGCTTTTATCATTAGTTTTTACTTTGCGAAGTGCCATGAATACTTTCTTTTTCCTGTCTCCTGAATAAAGAAATGGCATGGTAGCTGCTTCACCTTTACCGCACACAGAGCGTCCATTAGGACTCCAGCCATCCACGCGTGGGGCGAGGCACAGCCCAGTCAGGCCCTTTCCTTCTCAAATCCTTCTTTGTTCACAGTTCGAAGGTCAGGGATTTTGATTTTCTCTTATTCCTTTAAGTCAACAAAGGAATTTTTAGCCTGTGTTTGGGGGTTTTGACTTCTTTCCAGTTCTGGCTCATAGCTAGCATATTGGAAATGGGCAGAAGGTGGGATCAGGAGAGTAGGGAGTTCTCAGTAAAGCACCACAAAAATCCCTCTGCACCACTACATCCCTTTCCTTCCCTTGTTAGTAGGACTGGCAACCCATGTTGTTTGGGTTGTTAAAAATACAACAACCACGCTCAGCCGGTGTGGCTCAGTGGTTGAACGTCAGCCTATAAACCAATAAATAGGTCCAATCAGGGCACATACCTAGGTTGCCAGTAGGGGGCGTGCAGAAGGCAGCCAATCAGTGATTCTCATCATTGATGTTTTGCTCTCTCATGTTTCCTTTCTGAAATATACATACATACACATACACAAAACAACACCACATCTTGCCCCATTTTTTTAAGGTAGACTCAAGACAGGATTCATTGAGATCAGAGCCTGAGGAAAGTATCTGATTTTGTTGAAGAAGCTGAAATAGACAACTTTTGAGGGAGGTGTATAGATATAGTGTTGCTCTGGTCTGTAGCACAGAGAATGTCAAATGTCTGGTTGCAGAGGGATTGTGGGTGTGCTTCTGGAGTGGCTTTTTAACCTAGAAGCGGTGAGATCAATGCCCCTTCCTGCAAAGCACTCTAAACCCCTTCTTCCTTCATTAACATTTTCCCTTTGAAGATAAAGGAGCCGCTCCCAGTTGTGTTATCATTCCTTTTTACAGTCAAATTACTGTTTATTGTTATGTGATTTCCTTGTTATAGTGGAAGGTGGTAGATATTCTTCAGGTGTAATCCCTGGATTTCAGGCTTTGTTTTTAGGATGAGGCTTTTTTTTGGAAAGAATCTGTTTGGGGATAAGACACATTTCATCATTTCATGTAGCAAATTAAAAATAAATGTTTAAATTCATCTTTTGCTTTATTTAAAAAAGTTCAAAGCACTTATATTCTCAGATCAATCCTCTGAGACAAATGTATTTATTTTATCATTGACCTACGGATAGAAAATCAAAGTACGGAGTATTAAGGGCACAGTATCACATAACTTATACTTATTAGGTTCTCAGTAAATGTTTGGAATTGACTGAATAGTAGCTTTCCTTCAGATAGCAGTGTAGAGCCGTGCTTTACAACCTTTCTTATGTCTTGGTACACAAAGAAATTAGTATGGAACATATTTTTCAAAGAACATCTCTAGTAATGATTTAAGAGACATACAACTTGAAAAATGTTTTGCTATGTTATTGCATTATTGCATCTGTTGGAGGATGCGACCAGAGAGCCCCTGTGTTAGAGGCCTGTTTGTGACCTGGGTAAACAGACAGTACAGCCTCCCACATGCCTAGCACCTGCCAGAGATGCGGATGGCTTATAAGGGACCACAGACACTGGCACTCCAGCCAGTTCAGGTCTTACTTCAAGACAGTGGATTCTTGTGCAAATGGTAAAAATGGGTGTGCTCCACATTCTACCCTGTACTGCGATCTGGAATTTTGTGTCTAGAGTTGGGCCTATGGCACCAACCCTTTCTAAGGCCTAAAGAACATGAATAGGTGAGAGCATTGCCTAACTCAAGTAGCCATCCAAAGGGTCAAGGAAAAAACGTTGTGTCACCTGTCACCTTCAAATACCCCAGCTTCCAGGAGATTCTAAACCATTGCCTAGATTTTTAGAGCATTTAGTTTACCGGAGTACAGTGTTTTGGCAGCTCCATCTCCTTCATCATTATTTTGCCCTTGTATCGTATTTTGCCCAAATTTGTTTATTCTGTAGGATCATTACAGATGCCTCCATATGCCCTGGCTAGTTGTGGTTTGGAGTAGGAATTCATCCTGCCCATTGATAGACAAGGGAGTTACACTGTTGGAGAGGGCCAGCTGGCGTAATACCTTTTAAAAGAAAGTAGTTAACATTGATAGTGAAGGTATTATCACAGTCATCATCATGCTAATTGAGTGCTTTATCACTTCCTGGTCACTATTCTAGGATTCTAGATTTAATCCTTACAATAACGCTAAGTAGCATCATTACCCCCATTTTACAGATAAGGAAACTGCAGCAAAGACAGGCTGAGGAACTTTTCAGTTGTCACGCCATGTAGTGAATTACAGACCCACAATGCAAAACCAGAATGTCTCAGTCCTGAGCCTGTGGCCTTTTGCTCTCCTTCTTCCCCAATGGGGATGGGGAGAGGCACCTTCGGGAGCAGACGCACAGAGTACAGTAATCACAGTGGCGGGGCAAGCCCTATGCTGAGTTTCAGAGGCACAGAAAGAGGTTGGGAATTGTGGGAAGACAAAGGATTTTTCTGAGTGGGAGCAGCCGCACCGCTCTGGATGCCTTGGGTTGGTTGGAACCGGCCTGGCAATATGGCAGGACTTTTCCTCCATCCAGGTTGGGGCACTAAAGTGGGGAAACGGCAAGACAGTTGATGAAGGAGAAGCAAAGGTGTTTTGTCCTTAGATGAGCACACAGCCCAATGCGAAAACTCACTCATTAGTTACAACAACAGGGGATGCACTCTAAAAGGTTTCTCAGAAGAGGTGTGAGAATGAGCTGAGGTTGGGTTCTGGCCCTGACCCTGTGCCACAGCGAACAGAATGAAACTTTCCTTGAGCTGAAGGCTAATTGAGTTGAGAGTGTGTTTACAGAGATGAGCAGCGGGATTTATCCAATGATTCTGGAAGGTAATCCCAGGGTTCAACACTCCATGAATACCAGGCCCTGTTCCTAAGCTGGTAAATTACTGTGAGCTTTTACGACAATGGATTGTGGGAAGCATCTCGATGACATTCATCCCGCTTGCCCCGGAGTCCAGGGCCCACTAATGCAGTCCAGGTGTGCAGGCCGCCGAGGCTTTCTGCCTGGGAAGCCTCACAGAGGGACTTTCATCCCCAAAGGGAAGCTTTGAAGAATACCAAGGGCCTTTCTATCTCTCCTTGTGTTTTTGTGTTTTTCTGCCCACATTTGGTAATTGGAGATATTTGTGGTGTTAAAGCCAGACTTGTTCCTTCTCAGCCTGCCCCTTCAATGGTGAAATTTTAAGCCTGATTTCTCTGCAGTGTCCCTCGGATGTAAAAGGAGAACGGCTGAAATCCTAGAAAGGGGGATATAGGAAATCACCAAACAACAATTTTCCACGTCTATAGATCCTTTCATCTGAGGGCAAAGAGGCTGGAGTGGGTGCCTCCACAAGGATGCGGGGCACAATTTAAAACTCTGGTTATGGGCTAAGGAACTAAAGATCAAAGGGCCGTGTCCTCAGAATTGCACAGTGAGTCACTGGGAAAACTGTCTAAATTCAGGCATCCTGTTCTCCAATCTTATATGGCGAATAAGTACAATTGGCTTTAAGCAATACATTTACTTGTTTTTTTCCAGTTAGACCCAACACTGTCCTGAAGAATATAATCACATGTGCCTTATCAATGAACATTTTGAAGCCCTAGAGCATTATGAGCTATTTTGCCATGATGGTAATAGTGGAATAAGTGAAAAGGTACTTGGGATGCCCTCACATCTATTGGGCAGTCCCTGCGCTTCCCTGGGGTATCAGCCCCTTTACAAACCACCGCCACTATTCAGGCCATCGTGTGGCTTCTATGTAGAGGTTCCCCTTTAAGAGAGACGCTCCCAAAGCTAAATTAACAGCTATGAGGTGTGCTGGGTATGTTCGTGATGGACTTACCCCAATTTTGATGCTATAAGCATTTCGGTCTGCTGCCCACCAGTTCAGATGAGCATATTTGTTTTAACTTTATCTCCTAATGTGATCTAACATATTATAGACAGAGTGGAGGGTAGCAGGATTTGCTTGAATAGAGAATTTGTAAGTCATATAAATTATGTTTGGTATCCCAAATTAGTTGGATTCTATTTCATAGTCCTCTTAATACAGGGGTGGGAAAAAGTAGGTTCACAGTTGTTATGGAAAAATATATAATACAATAATAAATAATACAAGGATAAACTCTGTGTTTTGCATAATCACAATTGTAAACCTAATTTTGCCCATTCCTGTATATGTCTGTTTTTGGTTGTGGGTGATGCGATTGAAGATTAGGTGACTTGAAGGGCAGATGGATAAATTCCGTGTGTATGTGTGTGTGTATGTACTCATACATGTGCATGTGGCTGTTCATATGGTAAAAGAGAGCCAGAAAGATGTTAATCTTACCAGAAGCTGGAAGAAACATCCATTGTAGAGAGGGATTTCAAGGCACCTTTGCCAACCATGTCCTAAGAGGTCACCTCCTAGGGTAAATTTTGAGTCATTTGCCTCTTTGTTTCTTAGAGATTCAAGGGGCATTGACTCTCTGTGGTTGCATATAGAGCAGGGCAGTCACCTTTGTGGACATCCAAGAAGTGCATCAGAGTCGGGGAAATTTTTGCAGATCTCTTGAGAGGTGTGCAGATACCAGGACAGCAAGAGTATGGTGAAAAGAGCATGAGCTTTGCAGTCAGACAAACTAGGGCTAATGTTGGCCCCTCCACTTCCTAAATGTGTGACTGTCGGTTGATTACTGCTATGATCCTCAATTTTCTCTTTTGTAAAAAATGAAGATAGTAATGACTACCACATAGACTTGTTGTGATGATTGACTAAGAATATATATGTGAGAGCTTCTAAGATACAGTAGACTTTCAATAAATATTCGTTTTACTTTCCCTCTGTCTTAACCACCTTCTCTCTCTAATCGCACATGGCCAAGAGCAGAGAATAAAATTACCTTGGGTCTCTTCTTATAAGGGCATTAATCCCATCAAGACCTAGTGGCCTCCCAAAGGCCACACCTTCAAATACTACCACAGTGGAGATTGGGGGTTCAGCATATAAATATGGGGAGGAAGGGGACAAAACCAATTGATAACACTTTCCCTCCCTTTTGCATATTGATTTGGAAGATCTGTATGCTCAAATTTCTTTTAATTATGTTTTTCTCTCCACTAAAAACTAAAAAAATCTTCTTAAAGCTTGAGTGGGCATTTGGATTTTGTTGAAACCTTTCATGATTTGCTCATAACACATGTATGACTCCATCTGTCACTTGTTTTCCTAACCTATGTGAAATTTAGAGTAAGAGTTCACAGGCAGAAAGTAATGCAGCGTGCTGTTGGCATCTGTCTGTCAAAGCCTGTCCAGCAGGCGAGGCCCTAGACTGAGGAAGACAAGCTGATCCAGGTCTGTGTCAGAGCCTGGCCTTGTCCACATGGCCACCTATCAGGGAGCCTGTAACACTAGTTGTTGTTATCCATAAACCCCCAGATCTCGACATCTTTATAAACAAACATTTATTTCTTGCTCACATCAAGTTTAATTAGATGTTCTTGATTGGTGGGAGGCTGTTCTCCAAGCAGAATTTTCTTCCATCTTATAGCTCCTTTTTCGTTATGACTCCACCATTTGCAACAAATGACTTCTCAGGTCACCCCAGAAAAAGAGCATGAAAGACTGCAAATGGGAGGTCTTTAGGGGCCAAGCTACTCCCTCCATTGCCTAGGACTTACGTGGCCATACTGAACTGCAAGAACAACTAGAAATTGTAGTGTAGCTCTTTGTGCAGGAAGGAGAGGAATCAATTTTGTGATCAGCCAGCAGTCTCTGACAATATATTTGTTGGTTCGGCCTGATCCTTCCAGACTTATACTTCTTTCCTCTCCCTGATTGACCCTTGTTCCAATATATGACCGTGGTTTGTGAATTTGATTCTAGTTTGGTTAGCTCCTTATTTATGGGAGTTTGACTCACTTAACTTGCCGTCATTTGCTATTCTTTTGAATCAGATTCTTGACCCTGCCCTCCGGTCATTTTTAATTGAGAGATTCGAGTTGTTACAGAAGTTAAAGAGAATTTTAGAGATAATTGAATTTGACAACTGTTTTAATACTAGAGATGCATTTTTCTAAAGACCGTTGGTAAGTTTATTTAGAAGATGGAAACAAAGCATGGGCATATAAAAATCTGTGTATGAAGTTTCTTCTTTATAATAGTTGGGCATTCTGAAAGAGAGACAGGTTAGTTAGAGGAAAGGGACTTACTGGTATGATGGAAAGTGTTCATGAGTTTTAACCTTAGCTTTGACTCTCATCATCCATGTGAGAATTTTCTCATCTTTAAATGGGCTTAATGGAATCCAGAGAAGAAATATTGGAAACCAATTCAATCAAGTGTGGGTAATGTTACATCTGGTGGTGACATTATGAATGGTTCTTGGGTTTGGTTCTTTTTCATTTTTGTTTTTGAATCCCCCTCCCTCATTTTTTATTCACTGGGAGTGCCTTCCTTTTGCATTCATTGCCCTTCCTGAACCAAAAGGCTCTTAAAATGTAAAAATCATGAAGAACAAAAAGGGTGGAGATAATTTCCAGCTTGAACTATCTCACAGAATTAGTATGAGATTCACATGAAACAGTATATAAGAGTGCACTTTGAAAAACGAAGAATAACCGTGTAATAAGGTGTAGCTCTCAGGTCATTGCCAGCAGGTTAGATTTAGTCTAGATTTAGACTAAAATTAGTCTAGATTTAGTTAGATTTAGAGCATCTGTGCCGGGGAATGAGGCACATGCAGGATCTTTGCTCTTAAATTCACCATTTGGCTTTGTTGCTCTTTCAAGAGGAAAAATTCTATGGGCTCCAAATGCATATTTGTTCTCACAAAGACAAAACTGAAGATAATTTGCTGCCCGTACAATCTGACAGTAAATTCATCAGCATTAAAGTCATCATTTTAAAGTCCACATGAAAAAAGTGATGTTAGCACGGACTCATACTATGTTCTTGAACTAAATTAGGGAGGGGGAATAGGAGACAGAAAGATGAGGATTGCCTGATAATCTGCTAACTCCCTTTGGTTTGTTGTGTTGACCACATAGAAATGTGCCAAACATGCTTGTGAGTGTGCATTTCATGTGGATTCTCTCTAGCAATGGGCTGGTGAAAACGAATTAAACTTAAGGGTGATGTTGTTCTGCTCTGGAAAGATGGTATGAGTTATCCACCTAGAAACAAATGTGATCCATTCACTCTCCTATTAAAAAGCCTTTCTCGAATTCTCCTCTACAGGATAGAATCCAAATGTATTAACTTGGCGTGCCAGATTTTCTTGGCTCACCTCTCTAGCCTCAACTCCTAGCGCCCCATTCCATGCACATATGCTTCAGCCGCGCTGCTGTTCTTTTCCCGTGTCTTTGTGCATTGGCTTACTCACCGCCAGGATGCTGTTCCAGCTCCTTCGCTTGGTGAAGCTCCTGTGTTGATTGGTTCTTTGGTGAGGCCTTGCTAGATTCCCTTTTCTCTCTTCTCCATCTCTAGTATGGCGGTTCTGATGCTACAGTATAACTTACCTATCTGTCTTGATCCTTTCTTTTAATTTTTTATTGTGGCACATATCTTAACTATATGTCTGATAGTTAAGTTGTCATGTCTGAATTTGTACCTGGACTGTGAGCCTTCAGAATTTAGAGTTGTCATGTCTGAATTTGTACCTGGACTGTGAGCCTTCAGAATTTAGAAACCATAAATTAGAGATACTCAGTATGTGCTGAAATGAGTGACCACTACTATGATTTCTGCAGTTTAGTATAGGTTTCTATAGGAAAGGACAGTAAAGGGTGTTTTTTTTTTTTGTAGGACCGTGAAACCAAATAATATTTGTTCACTTCCTTGCCATTAGCCTCAAAAGTTAAGAGATAAGACCTAAAATAGTATTGATTTTCTCAGTCACAGTTATGGATCCAGGAATAGAAACAAATTTCATGCATTTTTCTACCCATATGATAAAGTTTATTAGAAACTATAAATCTTAAGACTTGAGATATTAGACAGCAAAGAGATATGGTTAGGATCCAACTGCCTTTCCCTTATTATTTATTCTTTGTAGAAAAAAGCCACTAACCCCTACTTTAAATTCCTGAATCTAGGTTTAGATTGCTTAAGAAATGGAATGACATTTAATTTCAAAATTGCTTCTCCCTCTAAAAGTTGCAGACACATTAAAGGAAATTGTATTAATGCCCGTGTGCTTTTTTTTTAAAGTTAGATAACAGAAAAACTTGCTCAGAGTAATTTGATTTAACAAAAGGGTTTAGTAGTCTTCCTTGAAAGATGATCCTGAAATCAATCTCTTTAACTTCATTAGACCCTCGGAAATAAACACATTTTTCTATTTAGAATGAGGCCGGCCCAGTTACCTCTCCCATGCTAGGAAATCCACGCTGAAATATCATTACTTTGCACTGACTCAAATTTTAAACTCTTCTTTGAAAAAAAATGTAGACACCGGTAAATAATAGCAACAAATAGACATTTTTTTTCCCCTGCTATCCTTAGTGACTTAGGTGACCCTTCTCAGCTTTTTAAAGTTTTATTGGACTGCCCGTCTTCCATTAATTAATTAACCAATCAATCATCTCATTCATTCACATAATCAGCTGTTAGTGATGCTTAGTATGTACTCTGGAGATAACCAAGATGACAAATCCAAATTAAAATTTATTTCAACTCTCTACTTTTAAAAAATTAGATTTTGACTCCCTGTGGTTAATTGGCTTAATTTAATGAGTGTCCATTTAGGATCTAGTGCTCAGTTCTGTTCAAGATCATTACGTTCTTCATGTGGTTAATGTCACATATTTCGTTAGTAGTAATGAAATTCAAGCAAACTCCTCTTTCCTGGGAAATATGTATCTCTTTAGTTCCCATCCCATTACTAATTGTCTAAATGCTATATCGCTGTAGGCATTTAAAAAAAATGCACACCAATATCCTTTTTAGAAAGGGTATTATAAATTCACCAAGACTGTGTGTTAGATAAATGTTATGATTCATTTTTAGAGGAATGGAGTGATTTGTTGGCAGAGTTGGGAGCATAAATGTGACTGTGTAAATCTCAAATAGTGCTAAGATATAAAGCAGTGACAGACATAAACTAATCGCCTGTGTCTCAACCATCATTTTAGAGAGGCCGAGATCTGCTTTATGGAAACTTGAGTTTCTGTGTAACAGAATTTAAAACTATTACTGATCAACCCACTCAGTAGAACAACCCAATAAAAGGTCACGTGAGGTCCTCTGATAAGAAACTGTCCAGGTACTAAGTAATGTGATGGCTTACCAACTGAAATGAGAAAAGCCAAGCTCTCCCTTTAGTTTTCATGTGGGAAAGGTAGTTCTTAGAATCAGGTCCTGAGACCACCTAACTAAGACTTGAGGGGCCTCTGGTAACTTTTCAGAGCATACTTTCTAGGGAGAGAGAGCATGGAAGCCCCTCTTCCCTGTCTTCTGTGGTCTCCAGTTGAGAGCCCAGGTCTTACACAGGAATAGATTCTGATACAGAAAACAGATTGCTTTGGTCCTAGCCTATAAATCAAGAGGCAACGCCCTTTTCTGTTCTCTTAAGAGCGTCTTGCCTTCAGTCGAGGGCAGAGGAGTGTATGCCGTTAATCACTCCAGACTTGTTTACCATGTTAATCTAGAGGGCACTTGCCCATGGCAGGCAGTAAAGTTACCTTGGTTGTTTAAGAATAACCTGAGTGGTTTACTCAGACTCAGACTATTTGCAAATGTTTGGACACTATTCAAGGGCTGTCCTAGACTGACCAATTAGCTTTATTTTTTCACTGCTTTTCTCAGATTCACCTTTACCCCATCCAATCACGTTGAGAGGAGCAGGGGTTCCCCGAAATTGCAACACTACCGACTTTCCAGCCATGTGACATAGCTTTGCAGACACCGAGTTAAATTTCAACCCAGACATTGCTCTTCAATTCAGGTCACCTACAGGCCAGACAAAACCAAGGTCATGTGTTGAACCAACAATATAAGGAGCTGTGTGGGTAGCAGTAACTGTAATGTTATTCACTGGGTGAAATGCTATACCAGGGTTAATCATAAGGTGCAGCTGTGATGTCCTTGTGTTTAGGAGCCCTTGATCAGGACACAGCCAGGGCCGCTGTTTGAAAGGGGCCTTTTTGGGGGGGTCCTCCTTTTGGGTGCTCCTTCCCTTTCCTTGTGAAAAGAAGCAGCACTGCAAACAGTTATTGAATATGATCTACTGGCTTCTCTGAAAACAGATTTTTCTCTTCCAAGTTTAAAGGATCAAACTGTAATCTTTATGTTTCAGCTCATGACATGCGCAGCAGCACTAAACCAGTGCTCTCCAGATCACTCCTTTCAGTTGGCCCCAAACTCGATTAATTCTTAAATGCCAGTCAGACATTGGCTCTCTGGAAAAGGATCTTGTGATCCAGAGTTCAGGTCGTCTGTTTCTAACCCTATGTTTCCACTGATGTTAATGTAAACAGACCAGATCTCTACAGGTATCTCTTTTCACTGCTCTCAACCCGATGGAGGGGATCTTCAGTCAATCTCTCTCTCTCTCTCTCTCTCTCTCTCTCTCTCTCTCTCTCTCTCTTTCTCTCTCTCAATCCTACTTTACTTTATGAGAATTCATTTGTGAGTTACCCTTGGAGGGCGGATTTTTTTTCCATATTCAGGAATCTTAAAAGGCTCATAAAAGGTTTATTTTGGAATAAACCATTTAAATGAATGGATTTTTAAATCTAAGAATTTAGTATCAATTTGTTGGTTTGTCAGCATCGTCCCAAATTGCATCTGTAACGCTGACGCCGGTGCAGCTGCTTTTCCTTGAGGCACTCAAGATTTTTCCAAACTTTAAAAGTCACATGGACTTTTACTGGTAGTATTTTTGTGCATTGCACTCATGTGGACTTTGTCTCCTCCCTTGATGATCCCTAATGGACCCTCTGCTGCAGACACTCCGTTTTCATGTAGTAGTTCCCCTGAACAGAGCATATGCTCACACACCTTTATGGCTCAGATTATGCTGTTACTTCGGGCTGATATTGTTTTCTCATCTCCTTTACTTACAATACTTACCCTTCAAGACAAGGCTCAAATGTGCCTTTCATCATTCTATTCCGCCCCCTGCTCTCCACTTGCTGCTCTTTGCATCCCTGTGACCTGTTACTGAAGCACTTGGCTCACTCGGTCTTGTGTTTCAATAAATTTTGCACACCTTTTCTCCTCTATGAGAGACAAACGTATTGAGGACAAGGACCATATCTTCAAACTCCATCCAAATGAGTGGCTTGACACAAAGTTGCATGCATCTCTTATTTTCTTATAAATATAAGCAATGGTATTTAGATTTCTCAGAGCTGCAAGGAGGAAAGGCTATGAGACTGCCAGTAAAACACTGGTCACATTCAAATTTCTCTGAAAATTTGCTTGTTTTTCCCCCCTTTCAAGATGAATAAATAACTCAAGTTTTCAGGGACAGATATGTGGCATAACAATTTGTTTTCCTAAGATACCTAAAAATCAAGATGGCTAGTTGGGCATCATAAAAGGCAATAACTGCCTTCAGTCCCCATTTTGACCACCCCAGGTTGAGGCAGTAAATATCTCTGACTGAACATGTTTGTTTAGACCCCCTTCAAACTTCTTACCCTGGCTTCCTCTCGGCCATATCCACATTTTCAATGTCTTTTTTGGGGAGATGGCACATTAATGCTAAGTGATAACAAGAATTCTACTCATTGCACCAGCGATAGTCTGTCTTCTGTGATCACATTCCGTGGGCAGTTGGCTGCCAGGGACTCCAGTGGAAACAGCAGGGGACATTAACCAAACAAACAAGCCTCGAGGGCTGTCTGGGACCAAAGGAACAGTTCCTGGATTTGTTTAAAGAATTAAGCTTATGAGTTACACTTTCCCCTTTTGCAGCACAGATAAAAATCTTTGCTTCAGGAATATTTCAACATCACAGCTGCAAGGATAAGTCATAATGGAAAATGTTTTATTTATTTATTTATTTATTTATTTTATTTTGAAAAGTGGCCTTTGCTATTTGGTAAATGGAAGACCCGGATGTCTGGAGATAAAGCTTGCATGCAAGACCAGCACAGCTCAATGAAAGGAGCAGTCTGGTGTAACAGCCCCTAAATCAGGAGATCTCCATTGTGATCTTCCTGGTAGCTCAGTGAAGAAATATTAAGTGTCTGCTGGGTTCAGGACTGCTGAGCATCATGGGGAGTACAGTGAAAGAAGACGACGCGGTGTCTGCCCCCGAGGGGGTGGAAATTCAATAGACAGCTCATATGTACCAGGGTCAACAAAGAATGGTGTTAGACAGGGTGTCACTGAGTGCCACATGGCTGACTACAAACCGGAGGGCAGGGATGAATTACTGCGGGCTCTGGTGCTCCGTGGCTTTAGATTTCTTGGATATCCTCCATGACTCGTTTATTTTCTTTTGAACTGAGGATTATACCTGCCTTCGATCTCCATACCACGTACATGGGAATCCTCTGAGTAATGTTTAGACTGAGGATTTAGAACTTTGAGTCTCTTGCTACCTGTGAACATAAGTGAGAATGAGAGATGACGGTGTGGTAGAAGAGGACTCTTGAAGATTTATTAGTCCTCTCTGAAGGAAAAGGAGTTAAGAGTGCTTTTATAGTAGGGTTATAATGAAAGACATTTTTCTTTTCGTTTTATAAAATGTGGGAGGAAAGGTAAAATCTATCCCGAGTTCATGTACTCTTTCTTGACTAAGAAATACAGGACATTTCATTTTCCTGTAGGCTGATTACTATTCCATTTTTTTATTTTACTCCCTGCATTAACTGATTCAGTGGGTAATTACTGAGCATGTGCTACGTGTCAGGTCCTGTGGCGGGGCTTGGGGTATAAAGTTGAAGAAGGCATGGCCCTCACTCTAAAAGGTTCATGAGGAGACTGAGAAACCATGGGAAAACAAACACTATGTTTTTACTGTCTTAAACAGGTAGGATAGATTTCCCCCTTACAGTTAAATTTAAGGGGAACTATAATTTTAACTAGATTTACTGTGCCATCTTCATTAACATGTGTGTTCAGTCACCCGTTCATTCATTTTTCAAGTTAATGGACGCTGGAAACCTGAGTCATCCTTGACTTCTCCCTTTTCTCCGCCCTGGAAATACAATCACAGGTCCTTCTGAAAGTCTGTCTCCAGGACCTGTTGAATCTGACCACTTGGCAATATATCTACCATCTTGAGTACTTCATTCTTGACTACTTCACTTACCTCCGAACTGGTCTCCTTGCTTAATTCCTTCTAGCGACTTTCAAACTTTTTGATTGAGTCTCCCCACCCCCAATACATTTATGATATCCCAGTACGTGTGTGTGTGTGTGTGTGTGTGTGTGTGTGTGTGTGTGGATATTGGGTATCTATAAGTAAATATGAAACAAAAGATTCATAAAGTAAGACCTTTACTCTATGTGATGCAGTTTGATATTTAAAAAAAAAATCTACTCCTTTTTCATTCTGGGCATGATCAACTAAATTCATTTCATGACCCACGAATGGATTAAAACATGCTGTTTCAACACAGCAGCAGAGAGATGGTTTTCTATCGTTTCCTTGCTTAAAATATACATATATTTGTTTGGCTTCCGTTTGCACTTAGGATTAAACCCAGAAATAATAGTGTGGTCTACAAGGCCCTGCCTCTGCTTCTCCTTCACTCTTTCCCACCTCTCAGCACCTTCATACATGTTCTTTCTTCTCTGTGAAAATGTCTTCCTTCCCTCCATCTTCACCGGGCCACCTCCTGTGCCCTTTCATGACTCAGTGTGAAGATCATTCCCTTAAGAAAATTAGATTTCCCTCATACTTCCTCGTTCTTCTCTTTATTTTTTTTGTTCATTGTTTATTGTGATATTATATGTTTATTTGTATGGCTTTCTGTTTAATATTGGTGACTCCCAACTGGACTCTAAGTTCCATGATAGCCAAGGCCAGGCTGTTAGGCTGATTGCTGTATCCATAGCACCTGGCAGAGTCAGCAGATAGTTTTGAGCATCTACCCTGTGTCAAGCTCAGTGCTTGGCCCTATGAGCACAAAGGTGAATAAGATGTAGAACCCACTCTCAAAGGAGTTTGGCCTTTTTTTGCATCTAGTGTGTCTGATAAGATATCTGAAAGGCACAACAGGCTAATAAGTATGTTAGAAAGGGTGTTAGAATGTTGGAATTCCTACTAATAATGTTTTCTTCAGTTGAAGACCCTACTTTGAGGATGCTTTTCCTTATTCACTCATAATACAAACCCAAGGAACTGAAGTGGAATGATTGAATGCCTGTAAGCAAGTTTACTCTGACATGAAGGGTTTAAGCAAACAATAAGTGCCTTTAAAAAAATAAAATAAAAAATTGATTTTAGGGAGGGAGGTGGAGAGGGAGAAAGAAAGAGAGAAATAGAGGTGAGAAAGAAACAATGATGTGAGAGAGACACATTGATAGATTGCCTTCTGCATGCACCCCAAACCCTTGACCTTGCAGTGCATGGGAGGCTGCTCCAATCAACTGAACCACACTTGCCAGGACTGGTGTGTTCTATTTTAAACTAGAGGCCTGATGCAGAAAGATTCATGCAAGAATGGGCCTACCTTCCCTGGCTGCCAGCACTGCCTTTGCTCTGGAGCTGCCTTTCTGCCTTCCCATGCTGCCCAGAGGCCTGGAGCAAAGGTGACAACATAGGCATTCCATGCTGCTCCAGCCGCTCAGCGCCTGCATATGCAAATTAACTCACCAGCTTTGTTGGGTTAATTTGCATACTCACTCCTGATTGGCTGGTGGGTGTCATAAAGGTACAGTCAATTTGCATCTTTTTCTTTTATTAGTGTAGATATTATTTCTATCTCATCCTATAGTTCACAAACTTAGAATCTTTAAGTCTGAAAGAATCTAAGGTGGCATGGAGCCCAGTCTCCCACTTGATGCTGGAATATTCAGTTATAACATCCCTGACATTAGGTGTTCATTAGACTCCACTCCTTCTAATACCGGAGAAGTAAATGTTACACGAGACAGTCTATTCCATTTTGTAGCAGTTTGAGTTGTTAGAAATTTATTTTGTTATAGAATTTGCTGCCCATTTGTCTGCCCTTTGGAGTCGGGGAGATAAGTTTGCTCTCTCTTCCACAGAACAGCTCTCTGGATCTTAACAGATAGTTAACCTGCCCACAAAGTTCTTTCCCAGGGAACAATCATGATTTCTCCAGTTATTGCTCATGTGACATGATTTCCACTCTTTCTCTTCCTGGGACACTCTAGACAAGCTCCAGTTTTCTTGGGTATTCCTTAAGGCTTGGCACCCGGAATGCGGCCACACTCCAGGCCTGTCTAGACCAGTGCGGAGGCTGGGGACTGTTTTTTTCCATCCTCTGAACACTATACTTCTGCTAACCTGGCCTTAAATTGTATTGGGTTTTTCAGCAGCCAAGTCACACTGTTGGCGAATGTAATGTCCACAGTCATCTAAAACTCCGAGGTCTCTTTCACACGAACTCTTGCTCAACCTGGTCATTCTCATCCTGCACGTAGTCATGGGATAGTTTTCTCTCTTGTATCCAAGCAATAGATTTTTACATGTATGCCCCTTCAGACTTATCTTATTAACTTCAGACCAAACCTCCTCTTCGGTCTTTTGTGGAGTCCTCAGGCTTGGCCAAAGGGAAAAAAAAAAACAAAAGCCTCCAACTCCAGTAAATACCACAAACAGTTATTTGCTTTAAGTTCAGGAAATGAAAAGTTAGGCTGGTTTTAAGTTTCTCAAGTTGCCTCCCTCCTCCATCCCTCCCCCTCCAGTGTTTTGGTCGGAGGCCCAGGGGAGGATGTCTGAGCTAGAGACTCTGAATTCAGGGAGGGCCCAGCTCGCATCCTCCGCACACCATTCCTGGGCAAGAGCTGGGGTCTGTCCCGGGCTGAGCCGGGGGAGCATCCAGCTTCCCCAGAGAGCCTTGCTGCCTAGTGATAGGAAACATGCCCCTGGCTTTGTTGGCCAGGTTTGGCCCATTGTCTCCCAGAGAAAACAGAAAGCAGCCTCCCCCTTCCCTTCCCACAGCCTCTTTTGTCCCCACAATCCAGCTCTGGAAAGTATCTGAAGGCCACAGAAGTGGGAGTACCCTTTGATGTTTATATTGGCTGGCTCCTTTTCCTTTTTGCTCCTTTTTTTTTTTTTTTTTTTTTTTTTAATAATCAGAGTAGTAGAAAATGTGGAGAATTAACCGCATGACAGCAGCGGAGGAATTCGTTAGAGAAGCCGAGATGAAGTCTGCTCAGATTTCAGGCTCTCCGGCGGGAGTCACAAAGGAGTAATCGTCTTCGCGTTGTTTTTAATCATTTCTTTTGTGGCACCTTCCTGGTCCATGAAACCAATCTCGGTGTCCGGCCTGAGAACACGGCCGTGGGACGGAGGCTTTGATTTGGGGATTACTGCAGCGATATTAACTACTTCCTTCTAACCACCCTCCTCCCCCCTTTGAGAGACGGAACTTGTCCATCTTGGAGAAGGCCGCTCTGGGTCATTGCTTTTAAGTGTTACCCGTTGCAGATTCGTTTTAAAATTGTAAATAATGTGCAGAAGGTATAACTGCAGAAGCTTCTTCAACAGCCTCCAAAATTCCGGGAACCGAATTTCGAAAGTGTGTTTCTCTAACTTAATCCTCAGAAACCTTTCCTTTCATGAGTCTCAAGGGCAGCTTCACTTGCCCAGGACTTAATTTATGCCTAAAAGTTCCCTTGGAGGAACTCCGCAAAGTAAAACAATGATTTTCTCTGTAGCTGTTTAACGGCAACTAACTGCTTTGCTAAGTATCGCAGCTTCACTGCTCTTCTCGTGCCTCCCGAATCTGTTTTTAACATGAAATCCCATAGGAAGTTCCCTGTTAGAACTATGTAAGAGAGAAACCTTTTCTCAAGCATTTTCCCACACTTCAGGCGTCCCTATTAATATATAATGTATTGATCTTACAAATGTAAATCATTTGTACCTGTTTACCGAAGCAGGCTCTGTGAAGCCCCGCTCAGTTAGACATTGTAGCACAGTTCTGACGAACACATCTACAGAAAGCAAGGAGAAGGACAGTTGTTGAGTCTCGGTGATATTTTTGGAGAGAGGACTTGTTAGCCTGAGGTACTCGTGCATATAATGAATTTTAAGCCGTCTGGTTTTAACTGTAAGCGGGCCTGGCCAGTTCGTGCTTTCATCAGACATCTAGGCCTAACAAGGACAGGTCTAGCATCAAAACAATTCCCAGGCAACTCTTTTCTCGTGGCTCCTCTTTGGGCACAGACCATAGACTTTACTCAGAGACTCAGCATCAGACCACTGGTGAGCTAGTCAGCTTTTCATATCATGTTTCTCCTACTGGCCAAGTGGAGACGCAGGTACTTGCCACCTGCTTGTCAATGAGAGAGAAAATCTGAGCTAAGCAGGAAGGAGTGACATCTGTGGCCTGTGGAGGTTATAGGGAGACTCTGTGGAGGAGGGAGGCTTTTTGAGGCCTGGAAGAATACACAGGATATCAGTCATTCAATGATCAGAATGATCAATGATTAAAAGAAATACACAGCAAGGTCCTTTTCTGAGGACTTCCGATACAAACACATTTAAGATATGCTGTCTGCTTCTGATTTGGATTGGCATAGAGAAGGCCTGAAGGCAACATGAGAAAGGGAATAAGAGCATATGAGTGAAAAACTCAGAGTGTGTTTGTATATAGTATGTAGTAGAAGATGTGATCCAATTTAAGTTTTTAAAATCCAGCCATTTATCCTAAGGAAATCATTGAGTTGAGTACAAGTATGTATCCAAAATATTATTTATGCTATTTATTCAAATGAAAAATTGGGCAACAAACCCCCACAAGAACCGATTAAATAAGTTAGATTACAAGTATATAATAATAGCTCTATAACTATTAAAAATCATGTGTATAAAAATATGTATTGAAATGGGGAAATATTCATGGTATAGAGTGGAGTGAGAAATCTAGTTTAAAAAAACAGAATGGTGACAATTTTATAAAATAGATTTATTATGAGGAAAAAGTCAGGGAGGACACACAACAAGCTATTAGTGGTTATCCTCCTGTTCTGAGAGTGAGTTACTTTGATTTTCTTCTTTGCACTCTTTGGTATTTTCATTTATTTTCTACTATGAAAATGCACTTACTTTGCAACTAATTGTTTAAGTTAGGCTAAGAAGTTAGGCACTTATTTGCTGTTTGAGTTATTCATTTACGTTGAACAATATAAAGTCCATTGTGGAAAACTGGAGTAGATGAGTGACAGAATAGAATTCATATTGTTGGGGGACAAAGCCTATATAATAAAAGCTTAGTATGCTAAGTGTCTGATAGTCTGATTGGCCATTCAGCCAATCAAAGCATAATATGCTAATGATATGCTAAGGCCATTCCACTGCTTGCTATATGTGCACTGACCACCAGGGGGCAGATAGTCGATTGGTCAACCAGTCACTATGACATGCACTGACCACTAGGGGGCAGATGCTCTTACTAGTAGGTTAGCTTGCTGCTAGAATTCGGCCAACTGAGACTGAACAAGATGTTCTGTACACAACCTGGAGCCCTCCCACAGATCCCTCCCCAGCTGGCCAACCTCCCGCTCCCTCTCTAGCTCCTATCATGCACCTTTGGGGTCCCTTGACCTGGCTTGTGCCCTCTCGCAATCTGGGCTGAGGGGATACCTCCCCACAAGCTAAGTGTATGAATTTCGTGCACTGGACTTCTAGTGTGTTATATAAATGCAAGATGTTTTGGAAAGAGCCTAGTGCCGAGTGATGAATCTGTGGATGGCAGCAATCCTATATTATAAAATGATAAACATATGAAATAGGATGATGGTGTTGGGGAATCAAAAGATGGGACAGATGTGAAGCATTGCAGAGGCTGTTTGCAATGTATGGTGCAATGACTTTGAGAGGTGAGAGTCTTGACAACAGTTCAATTTTTAAGCTTGTTTGGCAGAATAAAGTCAATGGGAGTTAGAGGCATCTTGCTTGGAAGCTGGGATAAACAGTTTCAATCTAGGTTCACTTGTGTGGTTGTTTTTTTTTTTTTTTTACTTTTAATTTGGAAGCCAGAAGAATTAAAAGAATAAAAATAGCACTCTAGTACCTTTACCCAGATTCAACTATTGCAAATATTTTACCACACTTGCTTTATAATTTATTCTGTCTACCTACTTACCTACCTACCTATGTATCAATCATCTATACATGTGATATACATATACATAATATGTTTCTGATCTATTTAAGGATATATTACATTCATCTTTGTTCTTCACTCCCAAATACATCAGTATGTATTTCTAAAAAAGGAGATATTCTCATATATAATCATTGCAGAGTTCTCAACTTCAGTAAATTTGATTAATCTACCATTTGTATTCCAGTCAATTGACCTAGTTACCCAATAGAGTCCTTTATAGCATTTTTTTTTCTTTAGCACAGGATTCAATCTAGATTAGGTATTGCAAGTAGCTGTCATGTCTCTTTATTCTCCTTTAATCAGAAATATATCCATAGCCTTTCTTTAACTTTTATGACTTTGACATTTTTGAAGACTATGGGTCTCCTCTCCCCCATGCCTTTTAAAACTTGGTTGTTTCCTCGTGATTAGTTTCAGGTTATGATTTGTCAGCCAGGTGATTTTTTTTCTTCTCAAGTTAATATATCTATAGGTATACAATGTCCATCTACCCCTCATTGGTGATGAAAATTTTGACCACTAAGTTAGGTATTATCTATTTTTTTCTCTACATAGATATTACTTTTCCTTTGCAGGCACTAAGCAGTCAGTGGAAAGCAAATATTTTGCTCCTCCTCATCCACACAGATGATTCTTGCATAGTTCAGGCTTTAAAAATAGCTGGAATGTCATGATTTTTCAATTCTAACATTCCCTACACATTTGCCAGTTATCTCTAGGCATTTTCCTCTAAACAAGAGAGCTCTCTCTTTTCCTCATCTCTCCATCTATCCATTCATTGATCAGTTCATCAATTCATTCCTTACCAGTCTGGACTCATGGATTCCTATTCTTTTCAGTGGTTAACACTGTACTGAATTATTTTGGTCCTCAAATTGTCCCAGATTTAGCCTGTGTGTTCTTGTATTATTTGCCCACCATTCTTTTTATTTATTTATTTTTTAGACCTTCCTTACTTCTTGGAATAATAGGTTATCTTAAGCATATCTTGTACCTATAATTTCTCAGCTTTCAAATCACCAATTTCTCTAAGAATCCTAAGGTTTTTGTAGTGGAAATGGTATTGTATTAGAGACCAACTTTTGGGGATAAGTGTACTTGTTACTGTTGAGATGCCTTTACTTCTTGGTTCTTTCAACAGACAGCTGGGAAGCATACTCAAGCTCTCTCTCTCACTCTCTCTCTCTCTCTCTCTCTCTCTCTCTCTCTCTCTCTCTCACACACACACACACACACACACACACACACACACATTCATATTTTAGAAATAATGAATACCTCCAATTTCAGTCCATTCCACTAGGGTTTTTTTTGTTTTGTTTTTTTTACTTGCTTGATTCAGTTTTGTACCGCTTCCAACTTTGGAATAATGATGAGGCAAAATGGTAAAGTTGTCTCCCATGCAGTGGAGGAGAAAGAAAACTGAAACTCACACGAGAGGATCAAGTTTAGTGGTTAAGGTTAGGATGTTATTCATACTGAGTTAGGGGTAAACACAGCCAGAGGTTGCCAAGTCCAAAGATGAGACTGTAAAAGAAAGATACTGAAAGAGAAAGGCGCAGAGGGTGGCCACTGAATGTTGAGATTCATGAAGAAGTGGTGGTAGGAGGAGAATGAGACAAATAAGAATATCCCAGCGAGAAAGATGTAGAAAGTGAAGTACTGTGTAGAGACATGGTCAAGATCGGGAAGATTTTCAGCAAACACTGTAAGTGGTCAGAGTAAATTGAAGAATGAAACTGGACCTCTGGATTTGATATTTGGTTACCACAGATTTCTAAAACTGGATTTAAGAGCTCATTTGAGTTTACAGCGTTAAAGTAGCAATGCAGCTCACACTAATTAATATTTGATTAATGTTTTGGGGACATTTACATTTAGTTTTTAGCTGTGTTCACCAAATACTATTTTGTTTCTAATTACATGCTAGGCAACTTACACTGTGTGTATGAAGTGCCAAATATAAGAGGCATTGTAGACAGGCTATTTTTAGGGAACTCGTGTTTTTCTTTAAAAGCTCAGTTAACATTTGGAATTGATATACAGTGTAATATTTAAAAGAAAAACAACATATTTCCTCATCCCCCAAGAGATTTCTTTAAATAGCATGTAATCTTACCTACAGTGGGAAAAGTCTCAAATGTTATAAATTGGGTCGAATCTCACTCAGATTACCTGACCAGGAGAGTCCCCAAGAAAAACAAGGGCGGTGAAGGTTATAGCAACGGTAATTAAGAAATTTGTGTCCTGCGTTTTGGGCCTTCCTCACTAAATGCAATGACCCAGCTTGTGGCTACTGGCACCGTGTCTGCTGCGGAGACATGCTGCTTTTTAGAGAGAAGTCCAAACCAAACCTTTTCCCAATTTGAAAACCAAAATATTCTTCTCATTCCTTTCAGCCACAGAAAGGGCAGAGCTTCTGCTAATAGGATCCATGTCTCTGTGACCTGTCGATGCATCAACCTGCTTTCTCGGTAGCGTGTAAGCAATAAAAGGTTTAATCTCAGTTGTTTTTCTTCACAGAGCCATGGAGTGTTAGAAGTTAGAAAGGATCTCCGAGGTCAACCACTTTAAGCCTCTCAGTTTCCAGATGAAAACACCAAGGCTCAGGGAGGTGAAATAATGCATCCGTGGCCCCTCAGCTGGAAAAGAGGGGAGCTTGAATTCGGGCCAGCTGACCCTCCTAGGCCTGTGCCATGCATTCTAGCATCTCCATTCAAACCTCTTCGGCATTATGCTCTATACTCTAGATGTGTGTCCAGTCTGTGCTGTGACACACAGCACAGTTGTGGTAGCCAGCACCCCACAAGCAAACCCTAAGGGCAGTTTCAAGGTAAACTTTTTTCTGGGTTGAATGGAATTTGAGGAGGCTTTTCTTTTGATGGGCTTGTCTTGAGGTGAAGCCTGAAGTGGTTGAATGCTTGATGCTATTCTCCAGTGGTCGGCAAACTCATCAGTCAACAGAGCCAAATATCAACAGTACAATGATTGAAATTTCTTTTGAGAGCCAAATTTTTTAAACTTAAACTTCTCTAACGCTACTTCTTCAAAATAGACTTGCCCAGGCAAGGTGGTGTTTGGTGGAAGAGCCACACTCAAGGGGCCAAAGAGCCGCAGTTTGCCGACCATGGCTCTAGGCTATAGCACTTGGTGGAGACCCTTTTCTCTTTTACAATGAATGACTCAGTCCAGGGACTATGATATATGAGGGGGTTTTTCCTCATCCTTAACATTGCAAGAGTTAAGGATTCTAGATTCCAAAGAGTGCTTATTTCTCCTTGACTCCAATAGAGAATAATTCTACTCTCGTACATCGATGTCTAACACTTTGGGGCAAAGGGAAGTCTGTTTCCATTTCATCTGATTTCAGTGGGAAAATACGTACAGAAGCTCTGTGAGCCAGGCCGAGTGCTAGGCACCGTGACACTAATGATGGTGTCTGAAAAACCACAGGGGCAATGACCCAGCACACAGTGACCACTGCTGACGGGCCCCGCTGCGGCCTTGGATGGGTGCTGTCTCTGGCTCTCAGGGCCTCGTATTTCCACAGCTTCGCTGGCGCTCCCTCAGGGAGATTGTCCCTCCCACCAAGTTTCCCCTTCAAAAAGATGAGGTTTCCCAGAAGAACTTTACATTTTTCTTCGTCTTATTCACTTCATTTTTCTTTGGCATTTGGAAGATCCAAAGCGAGGACAAGGAGCAAGGAAAATATTTAGCGTGACTACATTGAAACATGTACAAGTCCCCTTTAAATCTACAGAATATTCTATACCCTCTGGGTTCTCCTGCCCTTGGGATATATGTGCCTTAACTCCTCCCAAGTTAGAAGATGCTGTGTTTAGGCTTCAAAGACAGGAATTACACTGGGAACTTTGGGTGGTAATTCTTTTATTGTAACCTTGGTTTTCTTCCTCCTGCTAATCTTTTTAAATGGGTGTTGCAGGAAGCAGCTTGCCGGGGCTGTAATGTACCTCCAAGGAATGTAGCACATGATCTCTTTCCTGATTTGGCCTGAAATTTCATCGGGCTATATACTAATTTGAGTGAAACACACTCTAGGAATCTTTTTTAAACAGCTCTAGAGTTAGAGAAGTTGAGGCCCGGTAACAGGGGAACCAGAGTTTCCATATGCCACACCCAAATAGAAAGGCGATCAGTACTCGTGTGGCCATATTCAAATACAGCAGGGGCAAATTCGTTGGCTTCCCTGCACAACATTCATGCCCACGTGTGTTTTATTGCTAAGATGTTAGGGATGATAGCACAGCCTTGTGTGTGTAGACATGAGTCATTGCAGAAACTGGCCTTGCTGGTCTGGATGACTAGGCCTCGGCTAATGAAGGGTGGTGGAGTGATCACGTGTGTGCCCTGGTTGTCATCGGTGAAGTCTGGGTGGGTGTGGTTGCAGCCCCAACTGTGGTATCAGGGAGGGAGGGGGAATTTGAATTTACCGCATTTTCTTTACCTATAACAAGTCCACAGAATCTCCACCTCCCAGGGTATGTGTGAGGGCTCAGGGAGAAAGCACTTGGGAAAGTGCCCCGTAATCGCCACAGCCTCTGCAAAAGCGAGGAGACGTGCTTGTGGTCATTATCACTGTGACCCCAGTGAGTTACTCCCCAGGTATTCGTGACAAGGTTGTCAAAAGGGAATAGGTGGGTCCCTTTGCCAAACAGGGTTCTGAACGTGCCACAGAAACTCCCAGCTTGTGTCCTGAGTCACCAAGGGCAACGGGAAGTGTGCTTTATTGAAAATGCTCATTTCATTTTCACATTCCATCCTTCCCCAGCACGCGGTTTCACTTCATTTCCAGTAGCTTTCGCTTTCCAGTTCACAAGCTTTGGGTTAGCATCTGTGATATTCCCACACTTAAATCTTTGCATTTTCTTCCCTGAGCTTCTCTGTAGGAAGTCTGTTTAATCTGACTAATGGTGCACTGTGGTCAGAATGAGAGCATCGCTCACGGGTGCATGTCCTAGGTAGGAATGTTGAAAATCAACAAGTGACTGAGCCCTTCCTCTCCCCTCTCCACCCAGTGCCTGGGGACTCTGATTTGTTTGTGCTTAGGGCTATTCCATTTTTAGTTCCAGGACTCAATCCCCTGTGCTCAGGGCCCATTTCGTGTACTGTGGTTTGGAGTCCTTAGTAGTGTCTGGCTACCTGCTTCTTTCATAAGTGAGAGTATTATAGCAGGCAGGGAACCTTTCCATGACTGACCCTTGAAGACCCATGGTGGTCTGGCTCAACCTCACGAGTCATGGTCTAGAAAAGATGCATCACATATATCTTTCTGTCATCTTTCAGTATCCTTGACATAAAACCTAGACAATATTTAGCCTACAAGACAAGCTGAGTACATAGGATTATGCTTCATTTACTCTCTGCTGGTGTGGGACCTCTCAGTGTCTAAGGGGAATAGGATGAGATGTGTCCTTTGGGACCACAAGTGATAGAACTAAGGCCACGGGTGGAAGCTACACAGAGGCACATTTTGACTTAACAATATGAAGATTGTCCTAATAGAGATATCCAGAGATGAAATGAACTGCCTCAGAGTCTGAGTTTCTATTACTGAAGGAGTGTAAGAGTAAACTAGACAACCAATGAAATATATTGTGGAGATGACTTATGCTATTGAGCTAAGTAACTTCTGTTTTAATTTTTAAACTGAATTGAATTTTAACTGTGTAAGTAACACATGCATTTTATAGCAGATAAAAAAAACCATGGACTAAGAATAAGTCGATAGTCATTTTTCTTTCACTTCTCTCTGCTTATATCACCCTCCCTATGCCTCATTTCCCCGCTGAAACCAATGTTTGGAGGAGATAAAATAATGTCGACAGAAAACAGAGAAAAGAACACCTTAAGTTCTATTTTTGTACTACTTTTTACCAACTGAATATGGTAGATATGTCTTTATGAGGTAAAAAAATAAAAATAAAAATGATAGTAGGAGAGCTCCTAGCTGTCTGGCATGGACTAAGATGTGGGGGTTACTCAAGGGAAATAACAAATATGCCGGAGGATAGATCAGAGCAGAGTTGGCCAAGGTCGCCTAAAGGGAGTGATTGTCTCCAAGCCACAGACTGGCCTAAACACAAGTAAAGCACAAATGTGTCAGAAAGGGAACTGGTCATCACCAGAAGCACCCAAAGATGAACACTGGCTCTGCCCCGAGGCCCCCCCACCCCCCCATACCTGCACAAAGGAATGGGGATGTTGGCAGCTTTTAAGTTTCAGTTCTTTTAGTAAGAACTCTCCTTTGTGGGAAATTCAAGTTAACATCAAGTCCTATAGTAAACACCTCTTATTTTTATACCTTGTGACCATAATTTGCTTTTTTAGGTAGAACTGTCTGAAGGGGAAGATGTTTTGGCCACTCTGTTCTGAGTATCTGGTCTATAGAATAGATACATCACTAATTGTAAATTGTCATCTGGGCTTGCTGCCCAGGGCGTTATGAATGTTGTAGGGTGAGACACCATGTCTAAGTCTAGTCAATTCTGGGATCCTGGCAGGGTCAAGTTTCTGGGCCTGCGAGGCTGGTCCTGGGCCCTCATTGTACAGTTCACATAGCCATACGGTGCCATTGAGCACCACAGGGAGATATTATAGCACTTGGAATGAGGTTTGGGCTCTAGAATCTGATTGACCTGGGTTTGAATGCAAGATCAGCCATTTACAAGCAATATGACATAAATCTGTTTCCTTCTCTATAAAAAGAAGATTTGACTCAGTGGATAGAGCGTCAGCCTGTGGACTAAAGGGTCCCAGGTACAATTCCTGTCAAGGGCATGTACCTTGGTTGAGAGCACATCTCCAGAAGGGGGTGTGCAGGAGGCAGCTGGTTGATGCTTCTCTCTCGTCGATGTTCCTAACTCTCTATCCCTTTCCCTTCCTCTCTGTAAAAAAAAACACACAAAAAAAAAACAAAAAAAACCAATTTATATATATATATATATATATATATATATATATATATATATTATTTTTATTATTTTTTATTATTTTTTTAAAGGGAGATAGATGATCATAACACCAACCTCGAAAGGTTATTTGGAGAATTAAATTAGATAATCCATGTAAAAGGCTTGGCTCAGAGCTTTACATATATCTGCGATCATCACCACCCCACTCCCACCCCCACTACCCGTTGAAACATCCATTGGTTGTTCCACTTATTTATGTGGCATGATTGGGGATCAAACCCTCAACCTCGGTGTATTGGGACAATGAGCTAGCCAACTGAGCTACCCAGCCATGTCTATGATGAATATTAAGAGCCAATATGAGCTCTAAGAACAAAGCATTCCTATTTCTAACATCCTTTCATACTTCCACCATTCATCTGATTGGTTATGGGAATGCCATGAAGTGGATTTTTATTTCCAGGAGAAATATGGCAGAGACGTTTTATGATTTTCTTGTTGTCTAGTTGGGGTTAATTAAGTAGATTTACCTCTGGTTGACCAAGTGATTTTGAGTTGATTGGGGTCCACCATGAAGGAGGTCTTCATGGTAAGCCTCAGGAATCTGTTTGCTGAATGCTATTCTGTCTAATTTTCTCATTTAAAGATGTTAATGAAAGCACAAAGGATGTGCTTTATAACATGGTTGGCTCAGAGTTGGCAGAAATGGCTAACACAGCCTGTAAAAGAGAGGCAGGATTTAAAAAAAAAAAAAAAGATCTGTGTAGGCTGACGGGAAAGGTTTGTAAATAATAACCACAGGTAACATTTATTGGGCACTTACTACGTGCCAGGCAGAATGCTAAACGTGTTACGTAGATTCCCTCATTTAACCCTCACAGAGACCCTCTGAGGCTGTACTGTTAATATTCCATGTGACAGGTAGATGGAGAGGCACAGGAATGTTCAATTATTTACTCAAGTCCCACAGCCAATCAGAGGCACAGTGGGGCAGAAACCGGTTATCTACCACCAAGCCTGCGCTCTTAACCACAATAACATGCTAGAACCCGTAAGCCAAAATTTTACAGAGGTCAGTGTAAAGGCCTTCACTTACCGGTAAGTTGACAAAATGCAAAGTGACAGGTAAAAGTTTTAAGGATATTTATTGATGAGAAACTCAAAGTGAGCTAACACTGTCCTTGCTTTTAAAAAAAAGAAAAAGAAAAAAAGAGGAACAATGACTTTTGTCCTCTGAGTGAGATAAGGGAACGACATTCATATCTGCACAAAAACCCTTCTTGGAATCCTTGGAGAGGGCTGCAAAAAAGGCTGTGATGTTATTGTAGCTGGTGGAAGCTTTAGGGCAGGGGACTTGTGTTACCTGTGGTATTTGTCAACTGTAATTCCAGGGGGCAGCCACGCTGGTGGGAGATGTGTCCCCGAAATGTCCAGGGTCTGTGTGGAAAAGACTCTTGGCATTGGGGCCTTTGGGGTCTAGATGAGTTTTAGAGCCCCCTACCCCCTAAGATTCTCTGACATCAGTTAAGACATGTATTTGACAATAACAACGTGGAGTTAAGCAAGTCGGTGGTTTAAGAGCCGAGTTTGTTTGAGCAATGAGAGATGGTCAGCGATCTGAGTAATGCTGCTCATGTTCTGAAGGTGGCTTTGCTCCAGCTGTTTGTTCACCAGTGTTTTGAGTTAAAGGGAATGACAGTCTACAAATTTATGTACATGGCACTTCACAGAACAGAAAAGGCCAACTTCTGGTCTCCTGTCCACATGTAACAAATATTGTTATGTCCTCCCCCAGGACTCAATTTGTAAGCCTCTGTTGCATTGTGCTGTGGAACAAGTTCCCGGTTTTGTGGGCATCTGGAAAACTATCTTTCCCTTCATTTCAACTTTGTTGTTATTGTTTTGCATTTACACTATGAATTCATTGAACCCTTAGGGGTTCCAATTATGTTATGGAAAAAAGAACTTGGAGTTCTGAGAACCTGAAGAACATTCTATTTTCCTCAGCTAGATGTTCAGGACTTTTAGGATTTGGTTATCATTTTCCAAAAATTTCGAGAAGACTAATCATCCCTGTCATTTCAAATGGCAGAGATATATATTCAGTTCGCTCCCTAGTTATAATTATAATATCCTATTCTTATATGGCCTTTTACATTTTACAAAATGCTGTTTTACACGTGATAATCATCACAAATAATCCTGTTTGGAAGACAGAACAAAGGAGACAAAATAGGTACTTTGACCCATTTCAGAAACTAAGAACATGAAATTCAGAGAGTGCTGGTGGTAACAATTATAGTAGACTAGAGGCCCGCTGTATAAAATTCGTGCATAGAGGGGGGTCCCCTCAGCCCAGCCTGCACCCTCTACAATCTGGGACCCCTTGGGGGATGTCTGACTGATGGTTTAGGCCCATTTAGGCAGTCAGACATCCCTCTCATAATCCAGGACCGCTGGCTCCTGACTGCTCACCTCCCTGATGGCCCAGTCAACCTAAACTGCCTCCCTCTGCTGGCCTGGTTGCCCCTAACTGCCTCTGCCTGCTCCCCTTGCCTGCCTGATTGCCTCCAACTGCCACCCCCCACTGGCCTGGTCACCCCTAACTGCGCCCCCCCCCACCAGTCTGGTCACCCCTTACTGTCCCCCCATTGGCCTGGTCACCACCAACTGCCGCACCTGTTGGCCTGGTCATCCCTTGATGCCCCCTCTGTTGGCCTGTTTGACACCAAATGCCTCTCCCCTCCACTGGCCTGGTTGCCCTTAACTTCTTCTGCCTGCTGGCCTGATCACCCCTTACTGCCCCCTCTGCTGGTCTGGTTGCCCCCAACTGCCCCTCCCTGCTAGTCTGGTCACCCCCAATTGCTCCCCTGTTGTCCTGGTTGCCCCACGCAGCCTGCTGTTCAGTCATTTTATTGCCCTTCACTAACCCCCCTGCTGCCCTAGTCGCCTCATGGAGTCTGCTGTTTGGTTGTCCCTCTGGTTGTTTTGGTCATGGCAGCCCCTGGCTTTTTATATATTAGGATGTTTTCTGAACACCAACTTCTTGCAATAGTTCATTTAATTTTTGTAATAATTTTGAGAATTAGGCTTTATTATCTCCACTGTGATATGGGAAAGCTATGGCTCAGACAGTAACTTCTCCACGGTCACACAGTAGTAAATAGAAGAACTGAAATCAACCTGGGACTTTTTGATTCTGAAATTCATGCTCTCAGTCAATAGATTATTACCACCAGAGAGGTTGTGAACCTGTCCAGGGTCATCTGGCTGCCCAGTGGCCTAGGCAGGGCCAGAATCTATGTCTGTAGACTGTTTTCGTGTGTTTTCTACTATGCACTGCAGCTGTCTCACTGGTTTTCATTAACAGTTGGTTCTTTTCAGTACATAAAGAGGAAGCAAATGAAAGCTGAGTCAGATTTCAGTTTTATAACACAGAGAATCTACTCAAAATTGAAGAGAATTCCAGGCACTTACAGCATTTTTAAGTGCCTGATGTTTTCTTTTCAGATTCTGTTTTTTCTTCACCACTACCACCACCATCTTCAGTTAATGTAGGTGGTTCTTATCTGATAGAGATAGTATTTTATGTCAGGTACACCTATTTTACTATGCTTGACATTTGTAGAAGCAGTAAGGTTCCAAATCAATTTTTAGAAAATAAGTTCTGATATTAACTGTAGCAAAAAATTAAAAAGGAGAGGCAATGAATTTTAGCAGAAAGCTTAGGCCAAACTTTGGTATCAATCTAAACAGAGTTAAAAATTCTTGCTCAGGCCCAGCAGGTGTGGCTCAGTGGTTGATGTCAACATATGAACCAGGAGGTCACAGTTCAATTCCCAGTCAGGGCACATGCCCAAGTTGCAGGTTTAATTCCCAATGTGGTGTGTGCAGAAAGCAATCAACCATTGATTCTCTCTCATCATTGATGTTTCTCTTCTCTCTCTCCCTTCCTCCCTCTCTCTCATTTTCTCTCTTCCTTCTTCTCAGAAATCAATACAAATATATATATTTTAAAATCTCAGTTCAGCCTCTTCCAAAAGGAGGCACCTTAAATATATTACTGAATTTCACTAAAAATCTTTATGCACCTTAACGTGGGGATAACAATCGACTCATGGATTTGTTATAAAAAACAAATGAAAAAGGTAATTAAATGTTTATTGGACATATAGCATATGGTAGGCACTGTGGTTACATTTAATCACCATGACAGCCCTAGGAGGAGGTATTTTTAGGAATTATCCCACTTCTAACCATTAGACAAATAAGGGAACTGAATCTCAAGGAGATTTTATAACTTTCCCAAGGTGAACTCTACTTTAGTGTCTTGTAAAAGCTTAAGAGGACATCAAATCAAACATACCTATTTCAGTTTCCCCACAGCCATGAACTATCCCTAAGTCTCCCCAAAAGATTTCATGAACAAGGCTGTCAACATTTTCTTAAAGAATCTCATCTAAGTTTTAGAATACTGGCTATTTCTTCACCTTTTTATTTGTTGTCACAAAATTAATCTAGAATTACATGGCAATATAATAAGTGTATATGATATTCCTCTGTTGTGTGGATTTATATATTACCTCCTTCATCATCGGGGATCAAGAGAAGTATATATACTTGGATAGGATCCCATTTCCTTGGATTTCCTCATCTCTATCAACAGGGATCAAGGGGATCTCAGACAGTCACCCCTCTCTGAGAGCCACTCTCAGCTCAGCTGAGTCACCAGTCTCTGCCTCCACTCACTCGGATCTAGTCTCATTATGCGTAGAGCATGATTCAAATGCCATCATAAGAGGTCCAACATGTAGGAAACCCTTTATCTCCCAAACTCTAATTCCTCTCCTCCACCCTTTATTCCCTTCTCCCCAGGTCGTGTGTCCCCTAGAGTTCAGAATCCGGCATCATCAGAATCTCCTGTGTCCCTAGCCTCCTCAGGGAACACCCCTTTCACCTTCTGACTCTGACAGAAATGTGTCAGTCTCCTGAGAACTCTGCCCTCTTAAGTGGGGACAGTTTCATTTTCCTCATTCTCCTACCTCTAGGCCTTTTCCTCATTGCTCTTTTCACCAGTCTTCGTCCCTTCTTCCTGAAACCCCCCGGCTTTGAGTCTCAGGTTATCACCAATGTAGAGAGCGGAGAGCTGAATCTTGTGCAGCGTGAAGACAAATCTTTTATGGTTGATTAATATAGATGTGGTGTCTCTTTCACAAAGGAGGCTCCTTTGTAGAAGGCCTCTGATCAAGAACATTGCTGCTCTTTCAGTCTCTTAGTCAGGGTTGTGTGATGGGTGTGAAGGCAGGGGAAGTGGGTTCGGATTCCATCAGGCAGCCTGGGAGGTGGGACCTTATCCCACAAAGAGTGCAAGTGCTGCTGTATTCACAGGTGGACGCATGGCTGAAGCATGCTATTAGCTTCTGTGCTAAATATTGAAAGTATACAATTCTGCTCTGGCTGGTGGTTTAGTTGGTTGGGGTGTCATCCTATGCACCAAAAGGTGGCAGGTTCCATCCCTCATCAGGGCACATATCCATGTTTCAGGTTTGAGTCTCAGTTGGGGCACATGTGGAAGGCAACCGATAGATGTTCCTCTCTCACATCAATGTTTTTCTCTCTCTCCCTCTCTATAAAATCAGTAAAAAATAAAAGAAAATATACAATCCCAGGCCTAGAGAGATATTGACAAGATGCTTTATTTAGTGGGATTATGTGGCTGTGAGACAAATTAAATTTGACATAAACCTCATTTTCATAGCCTTTGTGGAGGAACTCGACCTGAAAGAATGTGGGGTAGAGAGTTGGGTACTCATGTAGAAGAATATTTTTCTAAAACAGAGGAAATCACGGAAGTCTCAGGGTCTGGAGTATATAGTGCTTATCTACCCAGTTTTGAAAGGACAGCTCTGCATTATACTAGCAAGGCCTTCTTGTTTAAGATGAGTCTCAAACAAGGAAGAGAGCCTTGTTGGATTTCTGCACACTTCTCCGTCGTTCCCAGAGGTCAGAGTGGCTCCTTATCGGTACGCAGCAGGTCTTAGGTTATAGACCTACTGGGGATATAACTTTAATGTCGTTCAGTAAAGCCAGCTCCACACTATTTACAAGACATGTCATACAACACCGAAAACAAGAAATTAGACAATGTGGAAAGTATGCTGCTAAAATTAAGTGGCATAAGGAAAATTAATATAAGCCTATAAGTCACAGCTTGACTCAGTTTCAGGAGCTGACTTCAGGGGCAATGGAGCCAACAACAGTTTTAAGACCTGTTCTGTTCTGACTTGTGAAGATTATTTGACGTTGTCTCCCCAATCTCACTTCCAAGGTAGTACTGTGGGTTAGGAAAAGATTGGAATACAGCCCAATTCATGTCTGCCCTAACTTTGATTCCGGCTTTAGTAAGGTGAGATGTCTACTTCTTGTTAAGTATCTATGGAAGTTGGTAGTACATTTTCTAACAGTTTATGCGCTGCCAGTAGTATCTGTGATGCTCTGAGGATGAGCACTGGAGAGATATGTGCTCATCAGAATACACGCAGTTTGTCCGTGAAGACGTAATTTTGCTACTGCCTGCTCATGAGTGCTAATGATGTGGCATTAACATCGACGTTATGGCTATTGACTCAAGGGATAGACGTTTCAAATGTACATTTATGACACCAGTACATTGGTCTTTCTTTAGAGGTGAAAAACACATAGTTAAGAACTATGAAAAATTGCCCTGATCACATAAAAAAAAGTCCATGTCGAAGAAGTAGGCAGCACACACAGTTTACAACATAACCCAAAAGCTTGGATCTGTGGAATTTCCAGTATGAAGAGATGATGTGTTAGATGGTGGTGTGTGTACAGGTTGTCAAGGCACAATATCCCAGCCCGGCCCTACTGGACGTGGTAGGGTGTGCAGCTGATGGAGAGTGGCCGGGAGCAGGCGCGGGCCAGCCAAGCACCAAGTCTGCCGGGCGCTGGGAACATTCGCATGGACTGACACCGGGGGGCTGTCAGGGTGACAGCAGAGGCACTTTCAGAATTCGGGAAACTACACAATTCTACAAAGATTAAGAAAGAAAAAGGAACTTCTAAGGAGGTAAAACTCCCACCATGTGAGTGTGGCTGACAGCACTCAGTTATTATCGAGCTCCTAAGTTCATTTGGAACAGAGCTCGATAATTTTTTTCTTCTTCCAAGAGGATGCTTTATGAAGGAACATAGTCAGAAACGGTAGTTAGTCTGAAGAAATGTACTTTAACATAAACCTGTTTGGACTTCATTGCATCTTCCCCTCTATCCCACTCAGTTACTCTAAAATAAAAAGGGTACCCCCTAGAGAGTCCTAAGGACAGATTCCCAAAAGTGGCTCTTTTAGAACCATTCTCAGAAAGTCCTGGAGCCTCCGCCTTCGGAAAGAGACCTGCAGAGGCGGGGCAGCCGCGGCCTCCGTCAGCGGCGTTGCCGTAAGTCTGTTCGCTCTGCGTCGGTCTCGAGTCCCTTCTGTTATCTCTGCGCCTCGTTCTGCCCTGTCTGCAGAGGAGATGGGAAGCAGCTGGTTACTATTCTCGGCTTACGAACCCCTCTACGCTTGAGACTGTTATTAACTCTCCCCTTTGACTTTGGATTTTTAGATAGACTCTTTCCTGTCTCTGAAGTCTCCCATATAAGTCTTATTTTCCAAGTCTCATCAGCTTCCCGGCTGTCCCGCGAACCATCTGGATCCCAGAACTTGATGTGGTAGTGCTGGGGCCTGACCAGTTCTTTAATAAAAAGAAGATTGTTTGGGGATTCCTATGTTCTCCTTTTTTTTTTTTTTTTATGACTCTCATTGTCTTGCTTGATTTTTCCCCCTTATAATGTTTAATTGAGCTAAAATCCACATACCATAAACTTCATCCATTTAAAATAAAAAATGCATTGCTTTTTCAGTACATTCACTGGACTGTACAACCATCACTGTTCTCTAAGTCTAGGACGTTTTTATCACCCCGAGAAAGAAGCCCGGGTCCCTGTTAGCAGCCGCTCCCCTCTGACTTGCCAGAAACCACTCTTCCATTTTCCGTGTGTATAGGTTTGGGAGAGTCGCACATGCATATACATGGAGTTATTTCTTTTTACAGCTGAACTTTATTCCTTTTATTTCTTTTTATGGCTGAATAATATTCCACGATATGAACACATCGAATTTTGCTTATTCTTTTTAAAAAAAAATATTTTATTGATATTTTACAGAGAGGAAGGGAGAGAGATAGAGAGCTAGAAACGTCGATGAGAGAGAAACATCGACCAGCTGCCTCCTGCACACCCCCTATCGGGGATGTGCCTGCAACCAAGGTACATGCCCCTGACTGGAATTGAACCTGGGACCCTTCAGTCCGCAGACCGACGCTCTACCACTGAGCCAAACCGGTTTCAGCGAATTTTGCTTATTCTTGCTTGATTATTTAACTGAGAGCTCCCCCAGGACGCCCTGTCCAATTTGAGTTTTTGAATGTTATTTAGCTGTTTAATCCTTTATTCTTCAACTTAATAAGAATCCTTTGAATCCCTAATTTTACTGCCCAATTCGGTATTATTTACAAACGGAATAAAAGACCCAGGGCCAACCTGCAGACTGCACAGAACATTACTTGTTCTATTTTTCAGAGAGACATGTTCATTATGTGATGGTAATGGGTACAATATCCCCTTTTCATTCATCCAGTTTTCACTCCTCCAAAGTGTGGACATTCACTAAATGGTCTTAGAGAGGAGACGGTTCTCAAAGTGTGCCAACTAGTTTCCTGAGGTGGTCCTGGGCGTGGGTGGGGGTGTGTGTGGGAGGGTTTGATGGCAGATCCTCAGTTATTACAAAATGTCCCTCTATCCCTGAGGTTGATCATTTGTTCCCTCTTCAGGAAGAGTAGATACAGCATGAGGACATTTTTAAGAGCATTTGCTCTGTGAACATGAGACAAATGTGGGTGTCTTGGCTATGCCATTTGCCAGGTTTTGTTCCCTGGTGACAACCTTGTAGGATTGTCGTGACTTTCAACTAACTTGCCATTGAGCACTTAGAAACAGTGCCTGGCACGTGTATGTGCTCAGCAAGTAATAGTGATTATTCACATGCGGAGTCTAGAGAACTTTAAAAAGACCTAAATGGTATAGTGGCCCCTGATCTCAACGGGCTTAGTATTCTAAGGGCAGAGACAAATTTGACAATTGATAATTCTCAATTTAAGAACAAAACAAACTTAGAAAAGTATACTGAGAAGGTATATAAGGCTTAAAACAATATTTTCTTATGTCACTTTAGTAAATTTTGGGAGCTAGTATAGGATAAATACCACTGATATTAAGAAAGAAATTGCTGTCTTGCACTGGCATGTGTGGCTATGTGGTTAGAGCACCAGCCAGAGGACTGAATGGTGGTGGGTTCAATTCCTGATCTAGGGCACTTACCTGGGTTGCAGGTTTGATCCCCGGTCCGAGTTGGGGCTCATGCAGGAGGCAACCAATGGATGTGTCCCTCTCATATGGATGCCTCTCTCTCTCCCCCTTTCTCTTCCCACCCTTCCTCCCTCCTTTCCACTCTCTCTAAAAAAAATCAATAGAAAAAAATATCCTCAGGTGAGGATAAACAAAAAAGAAAAAAGAAATGTTGTTTTAATCAAATACTCATAAGGATAGTGATCTCCTTAAGGGCTGGAACTCCATTTTCTTTTAAATATGTGTTTATTAACTTAAGGGAAAGAAAGGCACAGGGAGGGAGAGATAGAAACCTCAATGATGAGAGAGAATTACTAGGGATTGAGCCTGAAACCCAGGCATGTTCCCTGACCAGGAATTGAACCCTGACCTCCTTCTAGTTCATGGGTCAAGGCTCAGTCATTGAGCCACACCATCCAGGCATGGAACTCTATTTTCTTTATCGCTCTATTCCTGAAGGTGTTGACCGAATTGCTGTCTATTACAGCGTTCTAGATACCATCGTGGGGTCTCTTCTCACTCCTCATTTTCCCTTGGTGATCTCTCCTTTATGTCTAGGGAGTCCATCCAGACCCAGACCCAGACCCAGACCTGTCTGTGGTCTCTACCTCCAGCCCAGACTTCTCTCCTAAGCTCCAGGACCACGTATCCAAATGTTTGCTCGAAGTCTCCTCCTGGATGCGGTACAGCTACCTGCAACTCAAAATGCCCAAGTCTCAGCTGTTAGTCTTTCTTCTCCAAATGACCATCTCACATTTTCCCTGTTTTGGTTAGTGGGAAATGATTATCTACATAGTTTCCTAAGTCACAATTTGGGGGCATAGGAACTCTCCCTTCCCCTTACCACCCACGACCAGTCGAATGTGTTTACATTCCTTTCTCCTTCTGGTTTAGGATCCTCTCCAAGACAGGGTCTCTTTCTCATTACTTATTATTATCCCTGCCTAGCCCAAGGCCTACTCCAGGATATGCATGTTTTTAATAAATGTCTAATGAATAGGCACTTTTTTCTATAATTTTTCATTTTTTTTATTGGAAGGACATACACCCACAAACACATGTGTATGCCGGTGAGCACATACATGTAGTCACCTAAGTCCTCCAGGTTCTTCCAAGAACTCCTTGTCAGCCCTCAGCTTATGGGTGACATTCTTCTATAGCACAAGCCTGCAGGCGTGTGCAATTGCAGAGGAGCTGCGGACTGAGAATCTGCCATGATAAACTCAGAATTCCTTCTGGCTAGTTAAGCCACATACTCCATCCTGCCAAACCATGCTCAGACGTGTTTCTCAACCATTTTCCTTCTCTGTTAAACAGTTTTCAAAAATTAAAACAAAACAAAACACAAAAAAACGGGGGCGGGGAAGAGGGAGAAAAGCAAATTGTGCCCGAAGAAATGATCTTGGCCACGATGAGAATATAGTTTGGATTCCCCGTGGACCATTTTCCATTCTGTCATTAAGATGTATTTGGAGAACAACAATAAATAACCCCCGAGCCCGGCCATTGTTTCTTCATGGTTTACGTTTCATGCTCTGCTGCTTCGCCCGCAGGGAGGGAGGCTTAACTGACAAACCCAATTTCTGTAGCTGTGCTGATATCATCCATGATTCAAAGCCGCAGTGAAAAATTACAAATCAACCTCAGCCACATTTTTTTTGTTGTTGTTCCTCTTGCTGAGAAACACACATGCACAGACAAAGGCGTCCCACGGCTTGCCAAGTGGGACCAAGCCGTCTTGGTGTGGAATGAAGAAAAATTGTGAAACCGTCGCCGGTGAAATTACTGAAACCATAAACAGCAAATGACTCTGTTTCCCTGGACTGCCCGGCCTTTGAAGCCACGTCCTTTCATGCTGTCTCCATCCTGCACGAAGCCTGTTGCGTTAATTAATTATTTGCTTGTCCCGAGATTGCCCTGAAATGGCGTGACTCTGTTAACAGCACTTGGATGACTCCTCCAGAACAGCTTTTAGTCGGAAAAGTTATTGTAAAAATAGCATCTCTCCAAAACCCAATTTTGTTCTGTTCCGGTCACTCCTTTGGCGGATGTCTCCTGAGCTCTGTGTGTGTGTGTGTGTGTGTGTGTGTGTGTGTGTGTGTGTGTGTCTGTGTGTGTGTGTGTGTGAGTGTGTGTGTGTGTGTGTGTGTGTGTGTGTGTGTGTGTGGTGCTGTCTTGTCTCCCCTCGTTAACAGTTCATTCTGCGTGGCATATGTTTCTTCAGCTTGCCTGTCAGCCCAACTCCTCCTCATGCCTCATGTTCAACTTCAATGTCATCTCCTCTGGAAAGCCTTTCGGGTTTAGGTTATGCTTTGTTCCTATGGTCCCGCTCTCTGCGTACCTAGTGTGTGCTCAAATATTTATCAAAGGTGATAAATATTCTTTAAGTTGATGTCCATAGATGGCTCAGGAGATTGCTATTTTCACACCACCATGATCTTAGTTTTTTATGCAAACCACAAAAGACATCTTAGAAAGATAACTTTCTTTTCAAGCCTCAATAGCATGTAAAATATAGGAGAAAAGTATGTTTGTTAAAGAAAAGTTTAGATGAGCTATTGTGGAATTTAGGAAAAAAAAAACACCTTTTATAAAATACTGTAAATTTAGAAAAATTGTGTAAATAAACAGAAAACACTGTGGAAATGATACGTGTTAAATAAATTGTGCTTCAGCAGTTCATTCCTTCTCAGGTACAGAATTATCTGTCTGTACCAGTGTAAGAACAGTGACACACAAAACCCAAACCTCCTTACATTTATATCCATACCCAGTTTAGGATTCTTGTTCGGCTAGTTTACTTTCTTCATCTTACTTGGGTTCTTACTGAAGTTCGCCTCCCTAGCTGCTTGGAGGCGAGTAGTTGGAAGTATGCTGAGAGTTGGGAGATTGCCAGTTCAAGTTTAAGTTTGCTGTGGAGGGGATGCAAAGAATCTCCTTTTAGCCTAAATTAGGGCGGCCAAGAGTTTTACAAACCAAGCCCAGTCTCGGAATGCTAATTTAGGGAACTGTCCTGTAGGCGCCGTGGCACAATCAGCTTGCTAGTAGACATTCAAGTCCTGGTTGGAAATTGTGCCCGGTGCTGTGATTACTAATTCCTGGGGAGGGGCTGAGTGGAGAGGTGCCTGAGAGTTCAGCCACAAAGGTGATTAAAGGATTGGGAAAGAAGAATTATGAGGGAATTTAAAGAAACCGGGATTAGTCAGCTTGGAAGGAAAGGAGGACAAAGGGCAGTTTAATAGCAGCCTTTGTGTGCTTAAAAACATCGAGAGGAACATAGTGACCCGTGTTTTCCATCTCACCTGAGAATAACGCAAGAGGCTTAAATTGCAGGATGAAGGATTTGGGATGGACACAAGGAAATATCTGCTAACAAGCAACCCTGGAGTTTTGAGAAATACAGTACGATTTTCATCTCTGAGGATTAAACTTTATATACGCTATTTTCTTTGGTGTTTTATGATGAATCTTACTCAAGACGATAATGTGTGTTGTTGTTTTTAAAGGCTTCTTCCTGGACAGCAGGGGAGAAGCAAGTTCACCTAACAGGCCAGGAAGCGGGGTGTGGAGGAGAAAGGCAGCAGGCGGAGGGCCCAGGGGCCTGGCTGCTGTCTTAGGTGCACTGTAACTTTGGGTGATCTTGGACTTGTCCCATACTTCTCTGTGCTTTAGTTTCCTCATCTGTAAAAGGAGGGAGCCAAGCTAAACGAGAATGGAGTTTATAAAATGGAAAGCAGCACACTCCATAAACACAGGTGTTTGTTGTTTGTTTGTTTGTTTTTAAAGCCTCTTCTGGGACATTGAGTAAGACTCCTTTACATATTATCTCATTGATAGATCATTTCATCTATCAGTGAGATAATATGAGCCAACTGAGGGCCAAAGAGAGTAAGAGTCTTGCCAGTTTTATACAGCTGGATTCAGACTGAGTAGAACCCATATCTCCTACCTCCCAGGGCTAATGAGCCAGACCTCTAATAATCATGCGGTGATATACTATTTGAGCATCCTTTCTGACTTTCCTCTTCTTCCCTCCAGAAATGTTTACTGTGTCTTATCAACATGGTAGGCACTGTGCTAGGTGCTGGTCACACAGAGTATAATTTTGGCTTCAAGGATATTTTAATTCAAAGAAAAAGTGTTGCAGGCTGTGAACAAGGCTTTTGGATTTTTCTAGGCATGGAGATATCTTTAATGATCCAATGATAGCTCCTTGTCCCAAGTTTGTGATCAGAGGCAGACTTATAAGAGGTGGAGATATATGTCCTCCAAGGCTCTGTCTCTGTCTGAGAAGGCAGTGGGGCCCTCCTGCCTTTCTTCAGACAGACCTTCCCAGATTTTCTGGCCATTCGCTCTGGTATGGACCACCACATGTCTGAGACAGAGGTAGAACTCTTAGAACCCCCAGAACCAGGTTCTGGAGCCTCAGGATCACACCCTGGGGCTAAGGCTGGAACCAATCCTTCTATCTAAAAACTCCCAGGATTTAAATCTCTACTCAGCCACCCAACAACAACTTCTCCACCCCCCATCTTCCTTCTCCTCCTCTTCTTCCTTCTCCTCCTCCTCTTTCAATATTTCATATAATACTGGTTTGGTGGTGATGAATTCCTTTAGCTTTTTCTTGTCCATGAAGCTCTCTATCTGACCTTCAATTCTAAATGATAGCTTTGCTGGGTAGAATAATCTTGTAGGTCTTCGCTATTCATCACTTTGAGTATTTCTTGCCACTCCCTTCTGGCCTGCATAGTTTCTGTTGAGAAAACAGCTGACAGTCATATGGGCACTCCCTTTTAGATAACTAATTGTTTTTCTCTTGCTGCTTTTAAGAGTCTCTCTTTGTCTTTTGCCCTTGGCATTTTAATTGTGATGTATCTTGGTGTGGTCCTCTTTGGGTTCCTCTTGTTTGGGACTCTCTGTGCTTTCTGGACTTGTAAGTCTATTTCTTTCACCAGGTAAAGGAAGTTTTCTGTCATTATTTTTTCAAATAGGTTTTCAATATCTTGTTCTCTTCTTCTGGCACCACCATAAATGCATATGTTGGTACACTTGAAGTTGTCCCAGAGGCTCCTTACACTATTTTTATATTTTTGAATTCTTTTTTCTTTTTGCTCTTCTGGTTGGGTGTTTTTTGCTTCCTCATATTTCAAATCATTGATTTGATTCTTGGTATCCTCTAGTCTACTGTTGAATATCTGTATATTATTCTTTATTTCAGTCAGTGTATGCTTAATTTCTGACTGGTCCTTTTTCTTTTTCTTTTTGCATTCTTACTCAGATCCTTGAAAGTCTCACTCAGTCCCTTGGAGATTTTTAAAAGATTCTTGAGTAACCTTATAACTGTAGTTTTGAACTCTGTATCTAGTAGTTTGCTTTCTTCCATTTCTTTCATTTGTGACATGTTTCTTTGTCTCCACATTTTGCTTCTTCCCTGTGTTTGTTTCTATGTATTGGGTAGAACTGCTATGTCTCCTTGAGTTGATAGAGTGGTCTTGTACAGTATGAGTTCTGTAGGGCCCAGTGGCTCAGCCTCCCCAATCACCTGAGGTAGACACTCTAGATGCACCCCTTTGTGGGCTGTGAGCACAGTCTTGTTGTAGTTGAGACTTGATTGCTGTTGGTTTCACTGGGAGAAATTGGCCTTAGGCCAATTGGCTGTGAGGATCAGTGTGACTACACTGGGAGAGCTGCTGTGCAGGAGACACTTTATGGAGCAGAATTTGCTTCAGTGAGGCTTTGGTGCTGAGTCTGCCCCTTGAATGTGTCGCTAATGGATGTGAAGAGTTGTAATCTGGTCTGACACTGACCACTGGGTACACTGGCTCTTGGGTCTCCAGGGAGAAATATGGTCAGCCACTGTCTGGGGCCACCCAGCAGCAGTTATAGAGAGATCTGAAGATTCCTCCTCTTCGTATTGGGTTTGGAAGTGCCCAAATGAGGCCCAGCTGTGAAGCAAGGCAGGATGGTGCCAGTGCCAGGACTTGGGCCTTTTATTGATAGACTAGAGGCCAGATGCAGGAAATTCATGCAAGGGGCTTGGCCCTAGCAGCTGTGGTGCCTCAGCTCTCGCAGCCCTGGCTTCATCTGGAAGGTCATCTGGAAGGCTGTCCAGTCTAATTAGCATATTATGCTTTTATTATTATAGATTTAGGATTTCCTGACCCAGCTGCAGCTTGTTTGAGAGATTTTAACCTGAGCACGAATAGGCCCTTCATATGCAAAATCTGCTGCACACAGCTTGAGTGGGGCTGCAAATTGGATGGGGCGGGGTCCCAGGGAATCACCAGTTCAGGGCATACCTAGGTTGTGGGTTCAATCCCTGGTTTGGGCCCATACAGGAAGCAACCTAACAAGGATTCTCTGTCACATCAATGTTTCTCTCTCTCCCTTCCTCTCTCTCTAAAAATAAATAGAAACATATTCTTGGTGAGGATTAAAAAACAAAACAAAAACCACCTTTCCTGGAGGTGCCTTTGTGGATAAGATGAGCAACACATTGCATTTTAGATTAGTATGTAATCAGAATCAAGATGATGAAACTTCTGGGCAATTTTCAGTGTAGGAAAGAGTGTGACATTAATATAAGATGCCTCTTCCTTACTCTTCACTGTGACAGGAATTACCACTTTCACCGTTTTATATGTTGCAAGGTGAGAAAGAAAGAACCTCATGGAGTAGATATGTGCAATGGAATCTGCGCACAACCAGTTTCAGAGTAGAGCAATCTCCAGGATGTTGGGAGTAACAGCCCCAGTCTCCACGCCTCGGCTCAACTACCTTCCTACAAGGCCCTTGGCATATGCTGGACAGTGCTCCCTCTTCAGTGCGTCAGTCACCCTGTGTCCAGACAGAGGCTGGCCCTGAAAACTGTAACCAACAGGGGAGTATCCCAGCTCCAGTGTGGGGTGTGCTGTATCTTTTTGGTTACACAAGCCTCCCATCTGGGGCCAGGATGAGAGCTGTGTTGTGAATCAGTTGCATCTTTGCATCCCACCCTGCTCTCTAGATTGCCACATCTCCAAATTAATGGTGTGGGATCTGACAGAATGGTTTGGACCAGTATCTGGTACCAATACAGGTCAGTCTACGACATCCTCACCTCATAATAAAATTTCAACTTGGACTTGAAATATCTCATATTATTTCTAGCATGTCACTGCATTCTGCCCCTGCTCTTCAGAATCTGTTAAAAACGTTCAACTGTTTCCAGGGCTGAGAAGGTACAGAGAATAGGCTGGTAGCTAGTTGAGAGGTTATAAAGGCATCAAACTGTAGGACAGTCACAATGTGGATTGCATTGGTTGAGACTTTTTGGTTACAAGCAAAAGAAACTAACTCTGGCTAACTTAAAAGGAAACAGGAAGTTTTAATGGCTATGGAAATAGGTTATATAATTGAAGAAAAGTAGTAGCTCTAGGAAAAGGAAACAGAAACTAGTAGTTACATCATGGTTCCATTTTTGGGATGAACCCACTCCAGACATTTCCTGATCTTTGTTGTTTAGCTGATTATTCAGATTTCCAGGAGAAGTTCTGATTGGCTGATTAGCTTGAGATATAAGCCTGCCCCTTGGCTGGGGAAGTCCCATACCTTGATTGACAGTCCCACCAGCACCAGCTATAATGAGGGTCAGGCTAGTTCCTCAAACCAAATCAGGGGAGGTTCAAAGACAACCAATGTCCACTACAAATCTGTTTCACCAGATTCTACAGGGTAGGAATCCATTAATCCTTAAAGCCAAAGAAATGGGCAGCTATGCAGGGATTTCTTTTTCTTAGGAATTGCCATGAATATACTTACTCAGTTTAGGAATGCATGTCCTAAACTGAGTAAGTATATTTATGTCCTTTTAGAATTTACATCAGTAATTAGCAGGAGGCATCATTGGTTTCTGAAGTTGTCTATAGCAAAATGAATTTTAAGAATTCTTTGAATGTGATAAAAATCATCACCATCGTTATTATCACACATGGAAGGCCAAAGTAAGGGCCAGTCATTAGAGGTAAACTATGGAAACATCCCAGTGAGTTGCTTTCTCACTTGTGAGTTGTGTAGATCGACAGGATTTGAGTCTTTGAGGGCTTTGATGAGAGTGACTGACTTCAAATGAATCAGCAAGGCAGTTATTTCTGGTTCTGTAGGCAGAGGGTTTTATAACAAGAAGCCATATTGTGGAGAGTAGATTACAATAACAAAGGGGATTTTAAAATGAGGATGACACATTGATTTGGAATGTTTTCTCATCTGTACTTACTTATTCCTAAATATTTTCCTTCATGCTTCTTTTTCAAGTGGATGCATAGCCAGCTGTGTGCCACCTTTTCCTTTCCTCTTTGCCTCTGTTCCTGATTTCTTTCTTTTCCTCAACATCTCCCCTTTCCTCTCTCTAATCTTGTTTTCTCTCTAAATCTTCTTTTCTCCAACCCCATTTCATCTCTCCCTTTCTTTTCCTTATTTGGTCTGACAGTCCATAACTTCTGTTCCTTTTCTTGAAATTCCCTCCATTTTTTCTTCTCCGAGTCAGCATTCTAGTCTCCTTCTCCCAACCTTCTTATCTCTTCACTATCAATCCCCTATGTGTTTACTGACCTGTGGGCCAAAAGGCAAAATCCCCAGGCCCTCTCTTCATGCCAGTGCAGTGAAAGCAGCAGCTATCCTCGCTCTGCAAGTGCCCCAGGAGACATGAATCAGTGGATGGGAACTCTGTCAGTGAAAGTTTACATGTATATGTTTCTAGGTGTCTTTGAGACATATGACAATGTTCAAGCAACTATTGTGCTGAATAGAGAGATTCTTGGATATTTTTTTTTCCTTCTTGGCAGGGAAGAGACTTCAGCAGAAAGCTTTACCTAAATTTACTTACTTACTTACTTACTTACTTACTTACTTATTAAGTTAATGGATAAGATCCTAAGAAACTATGTAAGGAAAAGAGATGATATGAAAGAGAAAAACAGGGACAAGAGCCCAATAAACAATCAGGCATTAGGATATCCTCTGACAGGTTAGTGATAGTGGACATGAAGAATGCATCGTGATGCAGTGACAGAATAGAAAACAGAACCAGGAATGGGAGGGCAGTAAATGGCTGTAAAATCCAAGTGATTGATATGTTTAAGTGAAAGAGAAGCAGAGGGCAGTGTGCATCTCGTGAAAGGGCAAGGAAATGGAAGTAGAGACATACCGGCGGAGCCAGACAGATCAGAAATGTGAGCAGCTCTTCTCACATCATAATACACTGCATGCTAAACAACAAACAGGGGACGTGCGGTTACACTGCCCAGACGCAGTGTTGGAGGCGCTCTATGGGGAATAAAGGCTAGATATTTATTGGAGTAATGTCTTTAAAAACATGTAGCCTGGCTCTTGTGGCTCAGTGGTTGAGTGTTGACCTATATACCAAGAGGTCATGGGTTCGAGTCCCAGTCAGGGCACATGCCTGAGTTGTGGACTCGATCCCTGGTTGCGGGAGAGGGGTTGTAGGAGGCAGCATATCAATGTTTCTTTCTCATCACTGATGCTTCTCTCTCTCTCTCTCTCTCACTTCTCCCTCTTTCTAAAAGGCAATGAAAACATATTTTTAAAAATGCAGCCCTGGCCGTTTTTTCTTAGTGGTTAGGAACATTGGTCCTTGGACCTAAAGGTTGAAGGTTTGATCCCCAGTCAAGGGCATGTACCTAGGTTGCAGGTTTCAACCCAGGCCCTGGTTGGGGCTCGTGTGGGAGGCAGACTATCAAGGTGTCTCTCTCATGTCGATGATGTTTCTCTCTCTCCCCCTCCCTGCCTCTTGCTCTCTAAACATCAATGGAAAAAAAAAAATATCCTCAGGTGAGGATTCAAAAAAAAAAAAAAAAAAAAGCTTTAGAAATCAAGTCCCCAATTAAAGGAATGGAAAAAATCCTGATAGATGAAATGAGGAACAGTGGCAAGTGGCACCAGTCTTAAGAAGGAAGATCAACCTTAAATGGCACTGTTAGGTTAACAATTGCCAAAAAAGATAAGCAAGGTGTTGCTATATAGTTGGGAGACCAACCTGAACCAGAAAGAGCAGACCCCCCCTACTGTTTACCAAGCACTGTGCTCCTTGTTCTGTACATACACTCATACTGTAAGCCTCATGCTAAAATAAAAGTGAAGCCACGGACTGAGAATGACATCCATGGGGAGGAAAAAGCAGAGGGAATTTTCTGAGCCCGTTCCAAAGTCGTAAGCCTCAGGGGGAATAACTTTGGTTTTGTCAAGTCAGAGTGAACAGCCGGAGGCAGCAGACATAGGATATTGTCAGAGGTAAATCACCCGGTTTGGTCTGTTCTGTCTTTATTGCGAGGTCAGAGGACCATAGCACACCGGCCAAGAGTGTTCAGCTATGGAAATCCCCGAACTTTCCAATGGCTGTGGTCCCGCAGGGCTGAAAGGTTTTACTCACACAGTGGCCTTCTGCCAGCTTTCAAATCTCTCCAAGTTGATTAATCATTTTCTTCTTTTGACTCATTCAGGCCTCTAGAAAATAGCTGTAGGGGCTGGTTGGCTGTGCAGATCAAGGAGGTCAGCTAAGTTGACTTGAGGTTGGTTTATAGAAAATCCTAGAAGCTACTGCCCACTGTCCTCAGATTGAGGGGGGAAGAAGGGTCTATGGCCAAAGGCTACTGATTTACTCATGTGTTGGAAGCGGGATATTTTCAGGTGCATTAGGAAATTTGGGTAGGTGTAGGCATTTTCATTTTTAGTATAGCGTCAGGTATTATAGGCTGCTTACTTTGACAGTAGAATTCCATTGTGACAACTTATTTTTTATGTTTATTTAGATGGGCTAGGGGTCAGATTATAACCTTTTAATATAATGACAACAACAAACATACATACAGAGCTTATTATTTGTTAGGTACTATACTAATTGTTTTCCCTAAGAGACCATATTCATAGGACTGAAAAGTCCATTCTGGCTGGCTAAGCCAAGGACTTATATATTGTGATTACATAATTTTGTCTGGCTAATATTACTCATCAAGAAGTTCATTTCAGAAGAAATGTTCATTGTTAGATTCATGGTATCATTTTAAGTTATAATAGAGTCTCCACTTCTCTTCCTTTTTTAATGTTTTGTCTGCTGGTTTATTCATTCAGCTCACAGATATTTATTAATCACCTTTGTGGTACTAGTGACTACACTGGAGATACAGTGATGACTAAGACATCAATCAGGACCTGAAGTATTAGTGTTTTGCAATTAGTATGAGCAAAATAGTTGGGAAAGCACAGAAGAGACAGCAAACACTTCTGCGAAGGAAATATTTGAGTTGGAACTTTAAGAATATCTAGACATTCTGCAGATTGACAAAGGTGGGAGGGACATAATAGAAATAGATAGAGGGAACAGCATCTGCAAATGCAAAGAGATGTGAGTAGCATAAAGGGGTAGCATAAGACATTTTTAAAAATGGGGTTGTGGCAAAAAATGAGCCCAAGAAGATTATGTTGGGGTAAGATGGTGATGAGCCTTGTACAGCACACCAAGGCACTATCCTGTAGGCACTGACGCTTTTAAGAAAGAGTAACTTGATTTGATTATGTTTTCAGAAGAGGCTTCTGATGATAGTGAGGGGTGGGTGACAAGAGACTGGTCAGAAAGCTGTTGCATAGGCTAGAGTGGTAGTTGCAGGGGCAGAGGTGCAGGGATAGATTAGATATGCATCAGAGAAGTCAAATGGGCCAACTACAGTGGCTGGTTGGATACAGGAGTTGATGTTTGAATGATGCCCAGGTTGGGGACTCAGGTCATCCTTGGGGAATGGTGAGGGCCCTTTGTGACATGCTGAGTTGAAATTAAGGTGCTAATGAGACAAGATATTCAGGTGGAGAAGTCCAGTAGGCGATCATAGTATGGGCCAAGAAAGAGGTCAGTTGCGTTGAAGCCGGTTCGATCAATTCAGCGGGAGAGGAAGGGAGCCAAACACAGTGGAGAGTGTATTTTGTTTAGATTGTGTATCAGGAATCTACTGGTGCTGTGGAGAGAGATTTTTAGTAATCACTAGCTGGGTATTTCGCAACCATGTTTGTTGTTTCTATGGCAGAACATATTTTAGATTCTGTTCCTACACATGACTAATACATTTTTAAAATGATGTTGGGAGCTTCAGTCAAAGGCTGGCAGGACACTGACCCTCTCCAGGCCGTTATCCCGCATGTGCTGGGCCGGGGAGTCGTTCTTGGAGACACAGAAGTACATGTTCCCTCTCTGCTTTCCCTGGCTGACCTGGAGTCTAACTGACGGCTGGCTCCGTAGAGATTTGCAGATGTCCACCCAGAAGGAGTGTCACTTGTATGCAGTCCTTAACCAACTGTAACAATCTGTTCCTCATGTCTCTGAGGAAGCACACAAATCGATTCTCCAGCTCATGCTTATTTCCAAGGACACCTGTATGACCCTTCATCAAGTCAGCTGACCCCTCCCCCTTTATTCACCTGCTATTTCAATTATGTGAGCAGTGATATATTTGCCTCCAAACTCCCTGTCCTGGGAAATTTCTTGAGAAGAGAATTATTGGGAAAAATATTGCTTGCTTCTGAGCCAGCTCGGAGATTTAAATCTCTTCCGGCCCACGGAGCACCTGGATTCTAGTGTCTGTCCCCTCCTGACTCTGGAAAAATGAGCTGCCTCTTGAATTGATGTTCACAAGCACATTGGGAGATTCTGAGTCCATTCCCTCCTGCTGTTCAATGGAGCAATGAAAAATGAACCGGATAGTCCAGAGCCAGCTTACGTATCACAAGATGGGCCAGCAGTGTCCCAGAGCTCAGGAGCCTGGTTTCAATGCCAGTCACTTAGCAGACCTGTGCAGGCTGCTGGAGCCCCCTCCCTCACAAATGCCACACTTTTCATCTGCACCTTACACTCTTGTTTCACACTGCCTCTGCCTTCTAGTGCCTTACCTAAGAGGTCTCTGATAAGTTTGTCACCTGGTTGTATTTTTCAAGTTGTGAGGGTTACTTAAATATATAAAAGCCTCTGAGGTCCTCGAATGCAATCAACTTGACTAATGGCCGAGAAAAGGTGGTCCCCGGTCTCCAAGTTGGCAGTCATGGGATCCTCAATCATGTCTTTAAGAAAATTTGAATTCTGTGTCAGCATTACAAAACTGAGATACAGCCTGGCTGGTGTGGCTCAGTGGTTGAGCATTGGCCAATGAACCAGGAGGCCACAGTTCAATTCCTAGTCGGGGCACATTCCTAGACTGTGGACTCGATCCCCAGTGGAGGCATGTGCAGAAGGCAGCCAGTCAATGATGCTCTCTCATCACTGATATTTCTTTCTCTCTCCCTCTTTCTTCCTCTCTGAAATGAATAAAAAAATATTTTTAAAAAGCACAACAGCAACAAAAACAGACATAAAAATCCAGGTTTCTGAATTCTCAAAAAGCAGAAGATCTGGCCACCCTGGGCTGCATTTTTGCAGGTTGATGACTGATTGTACCTGCATAGCTGCTGCTCCTGTAGAGTAGGCATGCTCCTGCCTCCTGCTGCCCCGGTCCCCACCGCTCCCTGTGCCTTCCTATTTCTGTTCCACTTGACCCACCTCACTCATCTGTGTTTCATCCTTGCTTCTGTAGGTCTTTCTTTATAGGCTCTACTGGCAGAATTATTTAGAACACTTACAAATTAGCATGGTGTTTCAAAAACACTTTTAGCAGTTTTATTGAAATGTAATTCACATACCATAAAATTCCGACGTTTTTGGTGCATTCAGTGTCGGGCAACTATTGCCATTATTAAATTTTAGAACATTTTCACCCCGAAAAGGAAATCCTGTACTCATTAGCAGTCACTTCCTCCTCCCTCCCCTCATACTGACCCCCGCCCCTATGCGGCCACTCATCTACTTCCTGTCTCTATGGATTTGGGTTGGTTCTACTTTTTAGATACCTAGTTCAATCGTGCTGCTGTGGACATCTGTGCACAAGTGTGTGCAAGGACATGTTTTCACTGCTCCTGGGAATACACCTAGGAGGGGAAACGTTGGGTCTTGTGTTAATTCTGCGCTTTACCATTTGGAAGAACTGCCAACATGTTTTCCAAGATGAGCGCACCATTGAACTCTCCCACCTTCAAGGAATGAGCTTCTCCACGTCCTCACCAGCACTTGTCACTGGCAGTCATGCAGCCATCCTAGTTGTTGGGAAGAGGTTATTTCATTATGATTTTGATAAAAAGTAAACAAGACATTTTTTACAAAACAGAATTCCTGAGTTTTTACAAGGAAATGTATCTGACAGATTATGCTAACCCCGTACTCATCACTGGACCTCTCAGCTCAGCTTGGTCTCAACTCTTAAGCAGCGTGTTCCTGGGTGGTGGAGCCCTCAGGGCAGGGTTTAGGGCCTTAAAATGGAGGCACTTAGTCCTCAGCCCAGACAAGGGTTCTCACCAGAACCGCTCCACACTGGCACCCTGACCTTGGACTAATCGCCTCCAGAACTGTGAGAAATTTCTGTTGCTGACCAGCCACCCAGGCTATGGTCCTTGGCCACAGCAGCCTGCACAGACCAAGACTGACCCTCCGGGGATGGAACAGTTGTCCTGCTCCAGACTCGGGTTCTGCGTCTCCTTAAGAAGCTGTACTTCTCCATACTCATTTGCCCCCGGGGACTCCACTCCAGTGCCTGCCTTTGATATGTTTTCTTCAACTTAGAACTCTGTTTTATTTTCTCCTTTTGTTCACTGCCCCTCTTCTTTCCCTCTTTCTTGCTTGCATCCATTAGCCCTGCCCAGTGGAGACTGGGAGCAGTTCTGAGATTCTGGAGCCTTCTTTAGTACCACCACCAGCCGCAAGAACCTCATGAGGCCTCTTTGTCCAGCGGAGTCGGATATAATTATCAGACGTTCCACCAATCTCATTTCCAATAGTGTCTCCCATTGTCCCTCAAATATACTTTACTGACTAGGGTTTTAGTTGGGAGAATTTGGCCACCCTAAGTGCAATTCAGCATCTCAATTTTAAAAAATGAAAGCTCTTCATTGGCTGTGGAAAAGCTGCGTTAGCCACATGGTTCTGGCCCACGACTCCTGATTTTTGCGTAGTCTACCCAGGTGGCCACCGGCTGACCTCGAGGACATCCACCGAGGCATCTGGAGCCAAGAGACCTTTCGCTGAGTGTGACATGGACACTGTCCAGGGCTCCCCAGCCCCTCTCTATCAGCAGCAGCGGTTTTTACAGGGCACCCTTATTACCCCGGGTGTCACATCTGCAATAATAAAGACTGCCTCCGATCCCCCATTTCCTTCATCTCAGAACAGACCTTGTGGTGTAGATTAGAGCCACAGCCCGTGCCTGTTCCTCTGTAACGAGGGGATGACTTAAAACAGCACCTTTCCCCCAGGATCTGGCAGCCTTTAACAGCCTCAACTCCGCACTTCGTACACGGCACCGAGGGCAGGGCAGACAGTGAACAGGACCTCCGGGGGACCGTGGGGTCAGAATGGAGAGAGAAAGCTGCTGTGCCTAGCCTAGGAGGCCCTTTGCCCTCCAGCCATTATGACTTGGAGCTCATGTGGTGGTTCTTTTTCTCCCGCGTACATAGAATCCATACTTCCTACCTACCCAATCTTTCGTTACAAGTGCCGTCCTCTGCAGCTGCCGGGAGGCAAATGGTGATAAAGGCCGACTGTTTCTCTAACTAACGAAGTTGGGGGTTTCGGCTGGCACGGTGAGTCGCTGGTAGGACGAGATAACGTGTCCGGAGTACAAAAGGCCGCTTGTTTTCCTGCAGTCTGTGTGCTCAGAGCCCTGCCTTCGTCCACCTCTCAGGAAACAGGTCCCATCGCCACACCCATCCCAGCTCACTCATGGGTGACATAGGAACTCAGGGGCTTCCACCCATGGAGTCTGGCCTCGTCTTCTCTTTCTGAAGATCATGGAACTATTTTATATTTACCCAGCTCAAGCTAGCAGAGGGAGAGAGGTTGTCTCACCTTTTTTGTGGGATGGGATGGGAGAAGTTGAGAAGGAGAAGGAAAAGAACTAGTGTTTGCTTTGCCCCCAGGCACTGTACTGGTCCCTTCACATCTGTTATTTCATTGAACGAAAATAAAACCCAGTGCACCTAAGGTCTGCTGAGAAAAGCAGTTCCAGTGAGCAGGCCGTCTTAGCATGGTCATCATGTGTTCTGTGAGCCGGTAGCTATTGGTATGTTATCAGGGCTTTAGCCCCAGATGCCCACCAGGACCTGTTCTGTGACACCTTCCTGTCTCTCTAACATGTGGCTCTGGGACAATGACAAACCCAGATTGTATGTCCTTCCCTCTTGTAGGCTGCTATTCAGGGTCACATAAGGTTAGCATCAAACAACCTTCCCTTTCTCTCTATTTTACTCTCTTTTTCTTCTTCCTTTGTTGTGAGAAAAACATATTTATGCTCTTTTTATTTTTAAATATATTTTATTGATTTTTTACAGAGAGGAAGAGAGAGGGATAGAGAGTTAGAAACATCGATGAAAGAGAATCATTGATCAGCCGCCTCCTGCACACCCCCTACTGGGGATGTGCCCACAACCAAGGTACATGCCCTTGACCAGAATCAAACATGGGACCCCTCAATCCACAGGCCGATGCTCTATCCACTGAGCCAAACAGGTTTCGGCTATGCTCTTTTTAAATTGTCCATCACAATGTCATGATTAAAATATTCAGATTGTTATTTTTGCCAAGTCTAATAAATATAGGTTCCATTTAAATTGAAATTCTTTTGGTTCTCAGACTTTACTATTTTGAACGTGTAATTTCTGCCTGCCTTTTCCCAGCCCCACCCACCCCAGGCAGTCAGCGCCAGTGCCTCCTCTGCCTTCAGAAGGCATCACATGGTCCCCTGTCCAAGTATGTCTCTTCATGGATTCTGCACAGACTGACTGAGTCTGTACCCACCTGCCTCATGTCTGAGTGTGTGACCTTGAGCACACAGCCTCAGGCTGCCTGGCTGACAACACTCTGGGGTTATCTTGAGGACTTAATGACTGGTGGTGTCCGCCCTGGCTCCAGGCTCCCCTACTTGGGCCTGAGAGGAGCTTCCGTCTGTCTGGATCAGTCTTTCTCAGCCTGGCCACCCCTTGCTGTGGCATCTGAGGTCCTGCCAGGCTAGTCCACATGGCCCTTTCCAGATCCGTCTCCACTACACCTCTGTGTGAACTCCCGTCCTCCAGCTGGCCTGGACTCAGCATTCCCTAAATATGCATTGGCTTTATTTTATTTTATTTATTTTTTAAAAATATATATTTTTATTGATCTCAGAGAAGAAGAGAGAGGGAGAGAAGAGAGAGAGAAACATCAATGATGACAGGGAATCATTGATTGCCTGCCTTCTATACACTCCCTATTGGGGATTGAGCCCGCAACCCAGGCATGTGCCCTTGACTGGGAATCAAACCTGGGACCCTTCAGTCCACAGGCCGACGCTCTATCCACAGAGCCAAGATGGCTAGGGTGCATTGGCTTTCTTTCTTACACTTGGCTTAGCCCATCCTGTTTGCCTAGGATGAATTCTTTTTTCTCATCTTTACTCATCAGGAATCCTATCCCCCTTCAGGGGACCCTCCATAGCCATCCTACCGAGGGAGCTATGTTGGAGGTGACCTCCACCTCTGAACTCCTGGGTAGCCTGGACTTGGGTGGCTTGTGTAGCACATCTGTTTCCTCGTCTAGGTTGTAACCCCATGGAGGGAGGAAGTCCACTTTTTCTTACCTGCCACCGCTGAATAAATATTTATTGAACAAATAAATAATAAAGACTCCTTTGTCACCTCCTTGTCTCCTCATTTTGCATTTGATAGTTTCCTCTAATGTACAAACAGAAAAGTAGAGTATTTATGCAATCAGGAGTTTGCTTTACTTCATCAACATATACTTTCTGAGTAACTACTAAATGTTGGGAACTGCTAATTGCTGGGGATAAAGTAATAATTATAGCTACAATTTACTGAGCCCTTCTTAGGTGCTAGATATCAAGCTAAGTAAATACTTTTCACATGACCTCACTAAATACTCATGACAACCTCATGTAAGTTATTACCATGCAAGCCCTAGGTCAGAGAAATCAGTAACTTGCTCAGGGTTTCCTAGTTAATCAGTTGCAGAGCCAAGACTTGAACCCAGGTTGTCAGCCCCCAGACATGTGCTCTTAACCAGATACTAGGTATAGTTCTGTCTTTGAATTACTACTAGTAAGTGTCCATTAGTGAGCATATGGAAGCAGGTCTATACCTTCTCTGACTTAACTCATAACACGGCACTTCAGCCACATTGATCTTCCCGTGTCTCTGCAGCACGCCAGCTCGTTCCTGCCCCTGGACCCTTGCACCCATAACAGTCCAAACCCCTGTCTGGAACGCTGTTACCTCTGAACTTCACATATCTGGCCTGTCTGATTTCTCAAGTCTTGGTTAAATAATCATCTTCTAGAGAGACTTCCCAGAACTCTCCAGCTAAAGTAGCACTCCATTTACCTCGCCAGTGTGGTTCAGTGGTTGAGTGTCGACCTATGAACCAGGAGGTCATAGTTCGATTCCCAGTCAGGGCATTGGGGGCATGCAGGAGGCAGCCAATCAATGATTCTCTCTCATCACTGCTGTTTCTATCTCTCTCTTCCTCTCTGAAATCAATAAAAATATATAAAGTAACACTTCAGCTCCCCCCCCCCCCCCCCCACACACACACACACTCTCTCTCTCTCTATCCCAATTACCCTGTTTTATTTTCTTCTGGGCATTTATTACTGTCTGAATTGGTCCCATTTACTTGTTTATACATTTATTATATTTTCCCCTGCCATGATTGAAGCCCAGCAAGAGTAGAGATTTACTCATCACTGAATTCCCAGTGTCTGGAACAGGCCCTGGCACATAATAGGTGCTTAATATGTGTTGCATGTTAAAAGAATGGATGAATTTTTGAGCAGCTAACTGTTTCAGGTTGGCTTCCACAAAAGCAGATACTGAGGTGGACTTAGGGGTGAAAGATGTAGTAGGGATCAACGCTGTGGAAGGAGAGGGAAGGGGTAGGATCGAGCAGAGGAGGAATTGAATTGTGATACAGACCCAACAGGTCTGTGCCAAGTTAGTTCCAGTATAAATAAAAATTAAAAACCCACCCAGTGGACTAATAGCGAACGGGCATTGTAGTTCATAACCAGGTTCTGGAAGGGCATGACCTCGGACAAAGAGGCCCTCTACAGCCGAGGCTGGCCTGAAGGGGCTGATGCTGGAGGCTCTCTGCTGACCATGCTCCCCACAGCCAGACAGTTAGCTCTGCCTTGAAGGAGCCTTTAGATAGAATGCTTTAGTGTCTACTAACTAATGGTAGTACCACAAGTAGTGTGTGCCTTATGCATTATTGTCGCTGTTATTAAGATGTAGTTTTCAGAATTAATTTACATTTAAGAGCTGGGTCTATTTATACCAGATATTTTAAAGCATGTCATTACTTGTTGCTTACAAATCACTCATTGCTTTGATTCACATATAATGATCAATGTCATTTCTTTTTCCTTTTTTGTAGCCACAGTATTTGGTATTGCAATTTCTGGAAGTGCACCAAGCTAGGATGATCACATTTTATCCTTTGCAAGTTTCAGTAAGCTGAAGATTCCCCTGCCCTCAAATATTGTTCAGATTTTTTCCTTATATTTTGCAAACCTTTAAGCAAAAAGAAAAATTTCTTCTATATTATTTCTTATTTTTAGTAATTTATCTGGTTAGGCCATTGGGCAGTAAGAATTATTGAGTAATATCATTTTTAAATGGTCGTGGTTGGTGGTGTACTTTCGGAGGTCTTGAGCTTGTTCCAGCCTTTGCCTTCCTCGGGGAATTCAGTTTCCCATGGTTCACGTATAGCTCTGCTGTGTGCATGGTTTGGAACCTCGGCTTTTATTGCTCCAATTGCTCTGTAGTGATTGACACACTACACATTCCCGGTCCCGTGTTCCATTTCCATGTGGACGCACACCACGTGATGACTCAGATAGACCATAATGAATCCCTTTTGTCCTGGGCTATCGATTCTGGCTTGCTGTGTCGGTCTGCTCTCCTTACATATGGACTGACAGCATGACTATTGGAAACAACTGACCTTTTATTTCTGCTGGCCTCTCATCGCCATGGGCGCATCCCAAGGCAGCTCTGTGATGATTTGTAATCAACAGAGGCTTCCTCTCACTTAGCTTTCTTCTGACTTTATTTTCTCCCTTTTTGGAAACCTCCGGGATTATTATACCAGTTTCAGTTTCTTCAAACAGGTTCCCTTTCATGAAGGCCTGCTTCCAACCTATATGTATTCAGTTACTTAGTCCACCATGTTATCTGTTTGAAAACAAACAAAACAAAAATGCTGATATATTGGTGGGCTCCATGCTGCCGCCTCAAATGTTATGGAAGGATCCATTTATGTTATTATTGTTGCGATGAATTAGTTCAGTGGCCCACATCTCTTTGCTACCTAAGATGGACCTTAAAAGAAAAAATTCTTCACCACAATCCTCACTGAGATCTGCTTTGGCTAAGAAGTCATCAGACCAGCCGGCGTGGCTCAGAGGTTGAGCATCGACCTATGAACCAGGAGGTCGTGATTGGATTCCCTGTCAGGGCACATGCCTGGGTTGTGGGCTCGATCCTCAGTGTGGGGTGTGCAGGAGGCAGCCGATCAATGATTCTCTCTCATCATTGATGTTTCTCTCTCTCTCTCTCTGCCCCCTTCCTCTCTGAAATCAATAAAAGCATGTTTGTTTGCTTTAAAAGAAGTCATCAAAACCCCAGAAGCTTCATTTCCCAGTAGGTTGGGGCTCTCCCATCTGTGGGAGGGTAGAGGATGTGCGAGTCCGGGGACAGGTACAGCCTTGTAGGCAGCAGAGCTCTGCAGAGCAGGACTTCCTTTGATTCCCCAAGCCCTCGCTCCCGCTGTCTCGGAGAAGATGGGGGGGAGCACCAGACAGAAGCCGCTTCAGGATTGTCTTTTATTGATGGGCTGCCTGTGTGCAGCGATTCCTCTGGCCCCAGTGTCTGCTGGACAGTTGGGAGGCTTTTTGAAGCCATTGTATTGTTAGAGAATAATTAGGGTGAATGAAGCAGGGGGTAGGGGTTAACAACAATTCTTTGTTGCGAGCAATTGCTAGTCTTGGCATCAGTATTGGTAACAAGGCCAATCTACTGGAAGGAATCTAAACAAAGGATGGAAAGGTTGCGGTTGGTTTGTCTAATCCATCCAGCAAATCCACCCATGCGTGGCCATTGTGCCCTGGGAGCTCCCTGGAAATGCCTTTGGTCACACCGCATTCCACGCCGCTGGGTGGGGGATCTCTGGGCAGCCTCGTGCATGGATTTCCTAGAGTACTTCCCAGAGCAAAAAAAAAAAGGGGGGGAGTGGGTGGTTGGGGAGGGAGGAGGGATGCATAGGTGTTGCCTGGGCAATTAATCAGCATACTTCATAACGAAAATAATCTCCTAACATCAGGGTAGATGAACGAGGGCTGTCTGAAAGGCTCACGGTCGTTTCCTCTGAAGGAGTTAGGGAATGCCCTGACACAAGCAGGTTGAGGTGTGTTGATTGACACCACGTGAATACACCTACTCGGAACCATGACCTGTGTCCTCGCTGTCTCCTCCATCCTCTCCGGGCCAGCCCATCACTGTCTTGGTCTGAGGGGATCTTCATTCATTCCACTTCCGTTGCGATCTTGAGGATCCCCAGCCAGGGTGGGGTCCAGCAAACCCGTGTGGTTGTCCATTTAATACTTTATGAGAGCGATTCTTACTGGAAGGCTTTACAATCGGATGCCAGACTTCCCTAGCTGGAGCTGCTGCAAATTCCTGAGTGGGTGGACGTCCAGCTGCGGTTGGCCACATTCTTGATGTGTTAATAATATATGGGGTGGTGCCTTCCCCGGGGCCCCGAGGTCCTGCTTAGTGTGTGATGCTTCTTCCATCCTCCTAAATCAGCCTTCCGGCACGGAGACACCTGCCTCAGATATTTGGTGCGAACGATGCACCGAAAGTGACCCCATATGTCTCTTCCCGGGGCTCATCAAAAAGCACAGAGAGAGTCAGAGGCAGTTTCGAGGTGGAGGTAGGCATGTCTCCAAGGAGATTTTTTTACCTCAGACACACATCCCCAAAGGGTGAATTCCTGCTCTCACATATTGAACAGGGCTCTAATTCCACAATCTGATTTAGGCCAACGGTGACTTAACGTTTGAAATCTCAGACCAGGAACCTTCAAGATGGATATTAAACTCTACAGTGAAGCCCAGGTGGAGTCACTCACCTACTTCTCACTGTGAAAGTCTGCCTGGGTCTGTGAGCAGCAGCGGTTGTCCGGGGGGCGGAAGGGGAGGGCGGGGAGGGCAGGCGAGTGGGGGGTGAGCAAGATGGTATGTGGAGGAGGGAGGGGGACAGCAGTGTGCTTATTTTCAGTTTGTCAGCTGCTCTGGAAAACTGCCAAAGTGAATGAGATACAACAAGCCTCCGGGGTTGCTGCGAGCCAAGGAGAGGCAAAGCTTTTAAAAGGCTCTGTGGAATTCAGACTTCAAGTTTCATGTGTCTTTGGTTTGGGGCAGTCCCTGAACTTTCCCCCAAGAAAATGTTAGCTCCCAGAAACACGCCGCTAACTCTCTGGACACAAGTGTGTCTTGAGGAAGAGAAAAGAATTCAGGGCCTTTCCGTTTAGCCTCCTGGCTCCGTTCGGCCAGTGGGAGAAGATTGATGAGAACCCTGATTAGATCTGTCTCCACGGCCTCCAGCAGATTATTGGAAAGGCCTGACAGAATCCTTTTGATACCAGGGTGGAAGTGTCAGGACAGGGGGGCAGGGAACGGACTGAAGTTTCCTGGCCAAATGTGCCAGGATGTATGCACACAGCAGCCAGGGAGACGGAGCAAAGTTGAGCATTTTTACAAGACCAGGGACTGGCATCATCCGAAGGAGAGGGAGTCGGGGGCATTTAAAAGAAGGAGCTTTGTATGGGAAGAGCTTGTGAAGCCAATGCGGTCGTGATTTCTGAGAGAGAATTCTGGGCCCGGTTTTTCTAGGCGTGAGTTGTCGCCTTGACTGGCAGTCACGTGCCAAGGCTGATTCCTCCGCGGTGTGACTTGGGTCATGAAAACTCCAGGCTGTGTGTGCTGCGCTCCCAAGTACTATTGACATTTGTCGGGAGAGAGGAAATCGGGATAAATAGAACTCTTTTCTTGGCGTTGTTAAAAATATTACTAAAAAGAGCAAAGGGTGTTTTCAGAGCTCACGCCAAATCTTTCTTTGGGGTTTTGAAAGCCCAGGTAGGTGGCTGGGTAAGCATTTTCTCGCTGCCCGGTTTTTATTTAGCTCCCAGTGGTTTCCGAGCAGCCCTAGGAGATTCTGATGGAGGACCCAGACACACCCACACTCTGGTGGCTGTCTCTCCCGCACTGCCCCTTCGGACTTGTGATGGAAAATGTATGACTTTTAGGACTTCTCTGAAGAATGACACTAAAGCTAGTCTGCCACAGTCTCCCCCACCTCTCCCCACAAATTTATTTTTATTGATTTCAGAGAGGAAGGGAGAGGGGGAGAGAGAGAGATAGACATCAATGATGAGAGAAAACCATTGATCGGCTGCCTCCTATACTCCCTACACTGGGGCTTGAGCCTGCAATCCAGGTACGTGCCCTGACCAGGAATTGAACCATGACCTTCTGGTTTATAGGTCAGTGCTCAACCACTGGGCCACACCGGCTGGGCCTGCCATGATCTTTGAATCTTCTTTGGATGTTCCTGTCAGAAGCGGAAGAACAACTTTTCATCATCATAGAACTTGAAGGAGGACATTCAAACACTGAAATCGAGAGCAGTTAGGTGCTGGCCTGCTGCCTGATGCCTGGGTTATCACCGTGTAGGCTCTGCCCGCACGAAGACAGCTCAGTTTGGGTCTTCTGTAACTTTAAGAACGTGGACGAATATATCGATTTTAGTAGAAACAGCGGATCACGATCGCATTATCATTTTTCAACAGGATGTAATTTTAAGGAGAAACATTTGGAATAAGCTGATTTTAAACTCTAATGCTAATTCTTTATTAGCCTAGTGGGGAGATTTTTGCATATATTGCATGAGATAGATGAACCTTTTCTCATTTAATACTTCGTTAACCATAAAAACACTTATTTGAGAATGAACGTTAGCACTCCATGACGAGGTCATCACACAGCCCTCCACACACAGGCCAACATACATCTGAGCGACAGCCACAAACCGGAGGAGGGGTAACAGAGTGGGGAGATGGCCTTCGCAGCACTTCATAGTTGACAGAATCCCTTCACGTATACATACATCTGCCAGTCACAGTTGTGGAGTGGGAAGGATAGATGAAAGTACAGCAGTTTTCCAGAAAACAAAAGTGAAGTTCAGACATACTGAGCAGCCCACCCAGCGGGGCGAGGAAGCCGAATTCATTCTAAGTCCACAACCAATTTCATCACCGCCTCCCGGTGCATTGGCGAGAGAAGTGACAAGGCCTGGTACAGTAATCCCCGCTCTCTCTCTCTCTACTTTTCTCTCTCCTCCAGGTAGAAACTGCAGTGGCTACACTTTCTCTGTCCAGTTCTGGATGGTTTCGCCTCCTGGACTGTATTATTCTCTTCCACATGGAGGGACCGGGCCTTTGAAAAGTCGTTAAAATGTGTTTTAGTGCTCATTTCTCCTTCACATCCTAAACTTCAGACCTTATGCCATCTGGCTCTCCGTGCAGATGAGGAAGACTGTGGTGACTGTTGGCGAGGTCTCCCCGGGCTGCCAGCATCCATGGAGGATGCTCTTCTTCAGAAAGAAAAAACATACACTTTAGCAGTGTTCTTGGTTCCTTTTCCTTTGGAGCCATCTGTATTTGTGAAGATGTTACTGGCTTATTTTCATGCGTGACACTAGGTGGCAGAATAACTACACCACAGAATAACTATCCCCTTTGTTTCTTGCTGCTCAGAGCAGGGACCTGAGGGAGCCAGGCAGAAACCATCTGTGGCTGCATGAGATCCCACCAGCCAACCTGGCCAATATATTTTTTTTGACAGGGAACTGGCTGCAGCGATTCTAAAACATATGCTTCCAAGATACTGTCTTTAAGATTTCCCTCTTCCTCTGCTCTCTCCCCACGGCTCCGCAGCCTTTTTAATTTTTTCTGCGCCATTGCATTCATGTAGCAGCAGCAGGCGGACAGAGCCTGCAGGCCGCTGCTTTGAGATGGCGCTTTGGGGCGGATGCACCCACTGGCGCTGGCACCGCTGCCCTTTGTGCCAGTGGGTCGTGGAGGGTTTGGGGGAGAGGCCTGAACCCCTGAACCCTTGCCCTGAACCGGGCCAGGTGCTCTAGGCTGAGGGGCAGGGGGGGCTGAGCTGGGTCAGCTGGAAGGTGCTGCCCTCCCTGGCTCAGAGAGAGGTAACAGGATTTTGTTTTCGAAGAGCGGCCTGCTCATGGTTCGGTGCTGGCTGGTGTGGAAACCCTGCTGCACAGTTTTCCTTCCCCGTGACTTGCTGGTGTCTCAGCGCTCCCGACGCGTCTGTTCCCCCGGGTGCCTCGCGTGCTGCAGGACACACGGACGCTAAATAAAGCTGCAGCGCCAGCTTTGTCCTCTCGTGCTGCGAAGAGTGCGAACTCGGGGCTACGGGAATACTGCTTTGAATTTTCGCTCCAAAAGAAGAGAATAGCAGTAAATCAAAAACAATGCACACCCATAAGAACAGTGGTAATACTCCAAGTATAGTCCCGCTCAGGAGCTCCAGTAAAACCAAGTCGGGATTAATAAAGTTGATCAAACAAGAAGAGTTTATTTTAATTACAAAAGCATTCTTTACCACTGGAACCACAATCAGATTTCATTAAAGAGCAAGTTCCTGATGTGAATTGTAAAAGGAGAAGGAGAAGGAGAAGTAGTCAAACCTTGACTTTTCAGGAACCTACTTGTTGCACAAAGACAGACCAGGCTGTAGTTTTACACACATACACCACACCCTCCACTAATTTCCACCTGGGAACCTCCCCCTTAGTTTGTGGGGTGCTGGTAAGATCCTAATTTTGCAGACAAGGCACTGAGGATGCCAAGGGGCCTTGTTCACGTGACCCAGAGTCTCAGTAATCAGCCTGGAGGCCAGGGGCATGGGCGTTTGTTTATTTGTTTGCCTGCCAGCGCTGCTATTTTTTTTTTTTTCATAAGGAACACATTTTGGGGGAATACCGGAAACAACATATATACATCAGACCAACTGTATCAATCACAGGCTGCCGCCACCGCAGTGCTTCTTTGAAGCCCGAAGAAGGTCGTGAGACCTTGTTTGTTGAGAATGAAATGTCATAAAAATTCCAAAGCAGGGCTCAAATTTCCAGGGGGAGGGGACCTTTTTATTGTTTCCTCTAATAGCTGCTTTGGTGCTTTAGTGAATAAATGTGTTGCACAAAATAACCCTAGATTGAGTCTCTGAGCTGCAGCCTGGCTTTGCTCCCACTTTCCTATTTAACATCCATTCTGAATTACTGATTTATGATATTTTTACTGTTGTTTGTCATTCCTCTCTCCTGCTTCCCTCCCCTCTCCCCCCCCCCCCCCAACATTTATCCCTGCTTTATTTTTGCACCCTCCAATTAATAGCTACCTTCTGCTCTCAGGACTTCAGCGATGTGGTGTGCCTTTTATGCGGTTCCTCACCACGCAGGCCATGCTTTTAGCTTCTGGACTAGAACAATGGTAAAAATGAGTCACGCCTCGCTTCTATGTTTGTTTCCAAGTCAAGAAGCTTCATTTTCTCATTAGAATGCTCAAGGCATAGAGTTGTATAGTTGGGTTATTTGTAAGGGAAACAGCCAAAACTCAGTTTCCTTAATTAGATGGTTTTTTTTCAAACATTACAGAATTCTTTGCATCTGTATGTCCAAAATAAATCACATACAAATGAACTACCCCACAGTGGTAGTGGTTTTATTATTTGTATCCATAGGTGGAAAAAGTGTGTCCCAAGGAGCCAAGATCCTCCCAGGAATGGGAATTCTCTGGGAACAGAGCTTGTGGGTGTTGCCCAGGGCTACGCATGGCCCCGAATTAATTCACCAGCATTAATTCACCGAAGGGCTTGTACCTACATACGAATGACAGCTTAGAGCCAGCGGCCTGAGGGGCTGGGCTGTACCAGTAAGAAGACAGGAGAGTAGAGGAGTAGAGGGCACTCACAGGAGGGGAGAGAATGTTGGTGAAACAGGATGGCAGGTGCGCGGGCTTCTAGCAGGGGGTGATCAGAAGTGTGGCACCTCCACCCTCATGGACACAAGCTGTATAGGTATCAGTTTACCACAGTTTTCAGCATAAAAAACAGCGAACGTCCTTGAATGTCAGTCTATGCGCTCTCCAATGCAGCCCCATAACTTACGTTAATCGGGAGGAAAAGGGAGATGCTGGCAGAAGAAGCTTGTCTTGGACTAGTTGTCAGGGCCCTGCTGTTGGAGTCCCTGACAAGCCCTTGGTCCTTATGGGGCAGATGCAGAGAGGGAGAGCGATTCATCTTCTTCTATTGCACCTTTCAAGGAGGAATTTTTTTTTAAAAAAGACAGATTTTGTTTATGGACTTAACATTGCTGGCCCTGGGCAGTGGGCTCAGAGTCCTTTGTAAGGTATAATTTACTCTTGTGCTCCTCCCTCCGGAGTTTGCTCACCTCCAAGAGCTTCATCCCATTAAAATTCCTTCTTAAAAGCATCAGGTGAAAGAGCCAAGCCTGTGTTGTTGTTTTTGTAAAGGGGAGTGGAACTATAGGAGGGTAGAGGTCTCGTCCTTTTCTTCTTTAAATGCTGGTAAATACTGTAGCTTAAAGCCTGTTAAAGCGTTTGAAAGAATGTGGAGGAGTGGTCTCTCGATTCTAAGATTCGGGAAAACAATATAAAAAAACATAATTTCGAGAAAGGAGACTTTCCACCCTAGCCTGTTTGGCTCAGTGGCTAGCGTGTCGCCCCATGGACCAAGGGTTCTAGGTTGGATTCCCGTCAAGGGCATGTACCTCGGTTGCAGACTCCTCCCAGGTCTGGGCCCTGGTTGGGGCGTGTGTAGGAGGCAACCAATCGATGTGTTTCCCTCAGATTAATATTTCTCTCTGTCTTTCCCTCTCTCTTCAACTGTCTCTAAAAATCAGTGGAAAAACATCCTCAGGTGAGGATTTAAGAAAGAAAGAAAGAAAGAAAGGAAGGAAGGAAGGAAGGAAGGAAGGAAGGAAGGAAGGAAGGAAGGAAGAAAGAAAGAAAGAAAGAAAGAAAGAAAGAAAGAAAGAAAGAAAGAAAGAAAGAAAGAGACTTTCCCATGGTGGGCTGTGTTCTCTGCAGTGTCCTGCGAGCATCATGTCTGTTTCTTTGTGCACATAATCTAACTTCAGCTCCTCCATGTCTCCTGGGCCCAATATCTTTGCTCATTGCCCTGCTGAGTTTTTCCAGACTTTAGTGTGATACTTTTTCAGCTCAGCCCTTAGAAGTGTGAAATACTGTTTTGTTTTGTTTTCTTTCTTTTTAGAAAATAACTTTTTATTGATTTCAGAGAGAAAGGGCGAGAGAGAAACATCAATGATGAGAGAGAATCATTGATCAGCTGCCTCCTGCACACCCCACACTGGGGATTGAGCCCACAACCCAGGCATGTGCCCTGACCCAGAATTGAACTACGACCTCCTGGTTCATAGGTTGACACTCAACCACTGAGCCACACCAACTGGGCATAAAGAATAGTATTGTTTGAAGATGATATACTAATTCATTTATGTAAATAGTCTCTATTTTCTAAACTTATAGGAAAAATACCAGTGTCTATTATAACTGAATATCCCGCTCAGCTACATTATCTCAGTCATGCACAAAAAGTTGACCTGCTGCCATTTGGGGAAGCCTTCATAACTTGTAATGCACAGGAAAGAACTGGTTTTTATTGAGAATTTAAAAGAGTGTGTTCACAGCCTTTTTCTTGAGTCCTGTGTTTCTAAAGGGTCTTTTGCAACTTCCACAAAAAAAGAGCTCAAATTCCTCTTTTAATCCTACAGCCTGAAGGGATTGAGTGCATTGATAGCCAGGCAGCTAAAATGTGAAAAAAAGCAAAATACAATGTTAATAAACATTTTTTATTGCATTTTAGTTGTGGAAATTTTGAGCTTTAGAGCATGATTAGTTCCTGGTTTCCTTGGAAATAGTCTGTGTAGAGACTCAAATATGGGTCTTGAGAAATTATATGAATGGGGGATGGAGAAATAGGAGCCATCTGAAGTAATGTAAATTTAGCTTGGGTATGTATTTTTGAACTTACACTTTAAAATGGTCCTATCTTAGATTCTGGAAATTCAATACACTCCTCCAGGCCTTAATCTGTTTTCCTACTTCTCCTTCACAACTGGTTTCTCTCTCTCTCTCTCTCTCTCCCTCTCTCTCTCTCTCTCTCTCTCTCTCTCACACACACACACACACACACACACACCTTTCACCAAATAATGGAGAAATATTCACAGTATTTTTAATGAGGTTAGACTTAATAAACTGTTTTTGCAACTTGTTTCTTTTTATGTAAAAATTGCAGAAAAATATTTTTAAACAGCTACCTATGAAGTCATATAGAAAAATGTATACATATATATTTCTTAACTCATTTGTTATGGATGATCATTTAGATGGCTCCTAATTTTTCACTATTTTAAGCAATGCTTCAATATCATGTCTTAATTGTAAGTTCAAATTCTCCATTCACACAGGCAATAAAATATAAAAAAGAAAATAAAAATCACTTATTCATTATCCTCCATCCAGAGATAATTTTAACTTCCGGGTATGTTTCCTTTTATGCTTTTTTCACAATCTGTGTGAGTATTTATAAAATTGGTATATATAGTTTGGTCCTATTTTTTTTCTACTTTATATTTTACTTTCGGTACTTTCTCACATTCTTACATCTTCTTTCGAACAAGTTTTCTTTATGTTTATGTTGTCTTTTTTGAGTTGTCTGCTTATGTCTTTTGTTTAATTACTATATGCTTTTATATTGATTTGTAAGAATTCTTTATATACTGAGGCAATTAACTTTTTGTCTTGCATACTTATTTCAGTTATTTTTCTGTTACTCATTTGCCTTTCAATTTTGTTCATGGAATCATTGGTATACAAAAGTCTTAAATTTTTTTGTGTAATAAAATACATCAGTATTTTTCTTTATAATTTCTCAGATTTAAAGGGACCTCAAAAGAAGTTATAATAATAATAATAATGGTCACAGACAAATTTTTTTAAACAGTTAACTACCATATCATCTGTTTTATATGTATTTACTCTTTACAACAAACCTATGAGGTAGATAATACTATCTCTGTTTCACTGATGAGGATATTAAGGTACAGAGATTCATATAGATTTAAGTGGCACAAACCCAGGCAGTCTGGCCCATGAGCCCACACCTTCCCCACTTCATTCTATTGCCGATGTATGTTTCACTGGCATTTGGTTATCCTAAAGTACTTTACTAAATCCTGCTCTGTCTCAATAATCACTAAAAACAGAGAAGAAAAATCTCTGTATTTCCTCCTAGCATTTTGAATTGTTTTAATTACATTTATGTCTAATTTGTCCAGATCATACCTTGATGTGTGGTATGAAGTAGGACACATATTCATCTACTTCTATTGTACCTTTTAAGGAGGGATTTTTAGGACTCATATTTAATTTTTTCGATTAGTCATGTCCCCAATATATTAGCACTTCTTTAGGAATTTGGAAAGCACATTTCTTTTTCCAAGAAGCCTTTATAATTAGTACCACTGTTAGTTGTTTCTTAAAATATGTTTTTTAGAATTGTTGATTTCCTCAGCAACTTTTTGTGTGGAATCTCATGTTGCTCATAAAGGCAAAGATTCATAAGAGAGAGGCTAGGTCTTCAAGTTGTTTGTATCCTTTATATAAGAATAGGATGAGATTCTTATCCTAGGATCAATGGACTCCCCATCCCCAAATTCAGGATAACCATGAACTTGAATAAGAAAAAAACTACCTCTCTATTCACTCGCCTTTAACTAAAAATTAGCATTTTCTTCCATGTTGAACATAAGCAACAAACCACCATAGTATTAGCAGTACCTGAGGTTTTAAAGTGCAGATACTTAATATTACATTTCAGTTGTTCTGGGTACTTTGAGCTATTCTTTACATTCATCACCACGTTGGCATTATAGTAGTTACGTTAGATCCAGCACTTGGCTGTTTCGTGGAAGCACGTTTCTTGAATTTCACATATTCAAAAATTATTTTGAAAACCAGCTTTTTATAAAATTGTTTTCCTTTGTAATCCTGTGTTTTTTTCTGAAAAGGGGTTCATAGGTATAAACACGTGAAGGCGTTGATTTGAATGCAAGGCGGACCATTGGGCTTTATAGATACTCACCAGGTCTTGAGTCACTGAGAGTTGATTTTGGAAAAACTGGAAAATAGTCCAGTATATCCTCTCGATTGCACTGATTCTTTCACTTCTGGAATAATTCTCTTTATCACCTAAATAGAACTGTTTTTTTCTCTCCTCTTCCCTTTCATCTGCTTGACCCCCCTTCACTTAGACCTCTCTCTTTCCCCACTCTTTCATTTCTTTCTCATTCCTCACTTTTCCCTTCCTCCCTTTTTTTTGCTTTCTTTTCCTCTCTCTTTCCTCTCCGAAAACATTAATATCGTTAGGAGTTTGTGTTTCAGCTATTTTTAAAAAACACTTCCTCTATTGAATCTGAGAATGAATTTAAGGATAGGCATAAACAAAGAGTTGATAGGAAGAGTTAATAATATCAACAAGAAGTTGAAAGCAAGATTTGCCAAAGATAAGCATAAGGTAATTTACCTTGAGATAATTAAGAACTGGCCTCACAGGGCACCTACCTGTTGTTTGGCCCCAGGAAATACCTCCTGTTTCTTGGTTCTGGCCCCATACTTCTAAGTTCTGCTTTCGTATCTGACTTATCCAACTTCTTTTATAAGTTGTTTGCCTCATAAGCCAATTTTTTACTCTAATTTTTGAAGTGCCCACAGGAAGGAACCTGTTAGGAAAGAATGAGACAATTAGCCTGTATTATTGAGTGGTAGTCATTACTCTGGGATTAGTTCAAAAGCATACATACTTACGGGCAAAAGTTATCACGCAATTTGCTCACCTAAAGTGGAACATTTCTGATGCCTGGAATAAGTTAGTATTTAGTTTCTGAGATGCTTGTGCCATGGTCTCAGCTACCTGCCAAAATATAATAGTGATTCATCTTAGTCATTGGTCATGGATGCCTATTGATACAATCTGTATGGCTATAGAATTTTTCCTCTTTTTCTTCAAGTAAGTTCTATGTCTGGGATAAAGCCATTTTTCTACACTAAAAACATTAGCTCGTCTTACAGCTAACATAAGCTGAAAATTAGAGGTGCCTTGGGGAGGGAAATGAGGCTGATGGATTGTTTACATGAGTGCTATAGTTTCACTTTTTATGCACCAGTCACCTTGGAAGAATTAATGCCCTGTAAGTTTGCCAATCAGATTGCTTCAGTCATCTCTAAACATTCCATTTGGTTTATTAGAATAATAAATACTGTGCAAAGAAAGTTCATCTGGATCCAGGACATTATACTGTGGTCAACCAAAGAAATATGTGCTGCACCTTGCCTCTGACTAGATGTGGTCAGGTGACACACTGAGTTTGATAAGTGGATAGATTTATCCTATTTGGCATTGAATTTGAGGACTGGTTGCTGGAGTCATAGCTCTTACAACTGGAGTTAGAGAATCGTCATTACCCGTCATGGCCAGTGTTGGTGGCCATTTCACTGGCCATCTCTGTCCTGCCTCTCATTCCCTGACGCCTGCTGGGTGGGAAAGGAGTGGAAGGTCTCTCTTCATCCTGCTGGTTAGATTGAAATGTTCATTTAAGTGTTTCATCTGATTTGATGACTGGGATTCTGACTTAATTTCAGCTGGGGTAGCCCAGGGTTTATGCCTGCTTCCAGGTCCCTCCCGAGATGGCCGGCTCTGCCTATTGCGGCTCGTGGCAGCTGTTCCCAGCAATATCTCTGCTTCTGGCAGGGAACCGGCCCTGGAAGTCACCCTGCTCAGTCACTGTGCCTTGGTATTTCCCTTAAGCTGTTTTCTTTGCCTGTAACATCCCTTTTCTCTGAGGTCTCCAAGACCTGGACACCCACCTCTTTCAGTATCTTTCCCTTTTCCTGAATCCTTCACCAATCTATCTTGCTGCTGAACTTCTACAGATCCGACATTAGGTACAAAAAGATAAACTTTTGGCACAGGAAGCAATGGAGTAGAATCAGATTAATACTAATGTCATCAACATAAAATCTAGTTTTATTCATATAAGGTATATTAGAGAGATAAAAAATAATATTTCTAAGAACAAACTTTATATTTTAAAGTCTATTGCTGGGAATGTAGGTCGAAAAAGTAATGAAGTCTGAAATTTAAAAAGCATTGCAAGCGATCAATGAATGAATCAAATTATATGTGTATATGCACAACTCATGACACAAACAATAGTGTGGTAGGCCTTGGGGGTAAGGCAGGTGTGGGGGAGGGAGAGGACAGGGTCAAAGGAGGGAAAAAGGGGACATATATAATACTTTGAATAAAGATAAATTTAAAATTTAAAAAGTATGTTGCTTGTCAAAGAAAAATATCTAGGGGAAAAATAATCAATTGCAGCATTATTTAGAAAGGGAAAATGCTTTCAATGTCTAACAATAAAAGAATGACTAGTTAAACTATAATATGCATACATAGTACACTGTATTTTAACTGATAACAACTTTGAAAACTATGCATTGATAATAATTTTTGTATAATGACAAGCAGCTTTCTGTAAGTGCCAGGAATGGGGATCCACCAGAAGCCAAGTATGAGCGCTGACTGGGAATGGAACCTATGACCCTCTTTGCAAGGTACCACACTCTCAATCAACTGAGCCATACAGGCCAGGGCCATTACGTCTTTTATTTCTTCCATATCCTGTGCTTTACAATGGTGGTGAATCAGCCCTGGCTGATTCTATTCTTCACATATGCCCAGGTTGTGAATTATATCCTGGGAATTGTGCAGGTGGCAACCAATTAATGTTTCTCTCTCACATCCATATCCCTTCCACTCTCTCTAAAAACTCCAAAATCTTTTTTAAAAACAGCAGAGAATCACACAGTAGATAGTTAATACTTTTGGGATTAATGAATAGATTTACCATATTTGCCGGCATATAAGACGATTTTTTGGCCCTGAAAAATACGTATTTGCCGTCATATAAGATGACTGGGCGTATAAGACGACCCCCTAACATTTCCACTAAAAATACAGAGTTTGTTATATACTCGCCGTATAAGACTACCCCCCACTTGGAGGCATATTTTTCAGGGCCAAAAAGTCGTCTTATACGCCGGCAAATACGGTATTAATTATAAGGAAAGTAAGGACATTCAAACTAAAGGGTAGATCATTATCTTTTGAATACTTACTGTGTGCTAGACACGATGCTGAGTGTTAATATAGTTTCTTTCATTTAAATATTAATAAAACCCTAAGAGAAAGTTTTGATGATGAGGTGAAATTCAGAAACATGAGTTGTGTGAGAGGACATGGTTAGTAAGATTTGAAAGCAGTATTTGATTTTAATTCTTTGTTTTTGTTGTTGTTCAGAAACATCTCTTTAGCCAGTAATAAATTATTGTGATCCTAGAAAGTTTCCATGGGCTTTGTATCTTAATAAATTTAAATGTTCTGGGTTCACTGACTAATAAAACAGTGTGCATGTGTGTGTGCGCACGCGCGCGCACAAGCATATGTATTACTAATAATGATTTATATAGTTTCTTAAAAATAGTTATTTTATAAAACTATGTCATCTTAAGGATAGAATTCACAATGCAAACCATGATGGCAGATTGTGTGTGTGTGTGAAACAGTGGATGCACCTTTCCCACCATAGTCTCACTCAAAGCTTTCCCACAGGTTGCCTGTTGTTTGAGGGAAGCTCATGACCATCCTGTGACACAGTTTACTGGAGAGCATTACTCTCCTCCTTCACACATTGGTACTATTTGAATTAAACTTTTGTGGCTGTGAAGAATAAAGACTATAAAGGAGGAAATATCTCATAAATTCAAGAACAGGAGCCATGATAGTGTGAGCTACATGGAGGCTGGTACTAGAAGGTGGGCTTCAGCAGCAGGAATCCATGGGGACTTTCATTGATGTGTCCTAGCTGCAGTCTGAGCAGCCCTGGACTCACCACCCACTGGCAAATTCTCCCCTCGCTTTCTGCCCTTGACTCAGTTTCTTAACTCTGACCTAGTCAACTTTAGGAATGGACAATTCTGGTCTGAAAATGACCACCTGGGCCACTGGCAATGGAGGCTCTAGAATTTTATATAGGAAGGCATAGGAGCAGCAACATAATTGGGGAGAAGGGAGGGAGGATGCCACTCGATGCTACATTTGCAGCAAAATTTATAGAAAATTTCACTTGTCGCTCTGACTGGTTTGGCTCAGTGGATAGAGCATCAGCCTATGGACTTGAGGGGTCCCAGGTTCGATTCCAATCAAGGGCATGTACGTTGGTTACGGGCACATCCCCAGTATGGGGTGTACATGAGGCAGCTGATCGATATTTCTCTCTTATTGATATTTCTAACTCTCTAACCCTCTCCCTTCCTCTTTGTAAAAAATCAATAAAATCTATATATTTTTAAAAAGTCATTTGTCTATATCAAAGTCTATGATGAGGAGGGAAGGGCTGTGCCTTGTACCAGCACTGGCAGAAGTGACTGCCATAGATGATCTCCTTAGAAGGAGCCACGGTTGTGGCAGAACAAAGGGTCTAGTATAGGGACATGAAACAGAATATTGTTATTTACTCAGGCACTTGGACTTGTTTTTAATAAATTACTGATACCTAGACCTGTTCTTAGGCTCTGAGTCCATTTAGAAGCAAGATTTAGATTCCAGTTAGAGATAGAAAAATATACAAAACCTATAGGGGAGAAAATCAGACTTATGGAATGTCACTTTGTCAACTATAGTCATTGGTCAACTTTCTGATCTCCTCTAGGCTCCTGACTCCCTTTCTCTCCACATTATGTTTATTATTATTATTCATGATGACCTCATTACACAAGTAGATATTCTATCCAGTATTCTGGCTTCTTAAGATGACTCCTGTCACACAGGGATCTTTTCCTGCACCTTACTTCAACCCATTCTGATGATCTTACCTTATACCTGATGTTACCAGTGTCATCCTCCCCTCCTATAAAGTTATGACTCCAAGTGTCCTTTTCTCTGACCACAACCTCCTCTATTGTAGGGTATTTATTCTATAACCCCCACTCCAACAACACTCTGACCACATCAAGATCCCCAAACCAATGATTATCCTACTTTTAAGCTGTTTTCAAGTCCTCAGTTCCCTTTTTACCTGAAACTGAGTCCTTGGGCCATTGCAATAATCACTACTGTGTATATACCCTTAGCTTTCCTTTTATCACACTCACTTAGCGAGACTTCTATACTAGTTTAACCTAACTCTTTGTCAACTCTGCCCTCCCTGAAGAAAAACAAATACTGTCTGAATTTATCTTCAAATCTTTACTTAAATGGCTTCGGTCTTATCCAGCAGTTCTAATAACCCCTCTTTGAAATAACCATTTCGCATCTCCTTTCTCTAACTTCTAATACTTCCTCTCTTCTTCTCCCCAATGACATTATTTTTCTAATTTCACTGAGAAAATTGAAGCAATTAGAAGAGATAATTTCTTATTCTTCCACTAACAATTCTATCAACTTCATTGAAACTGTCTTCCTGTCTAAGCCCAGCCCTCTACGTGTGAGCTGATCCCACTCACTCTCACCTACTTGAACAGCTCACACCTTTCTTACCTTATTAATGTTTCCCTCTCCACCTCCTATCAGCATTAAAACATGCTGGAATGACTCTCATCATTAAAATATACCCTAAATTACACATTTCCCTTCTAGCAACCCTTTGTTTCCCTTAACTCAAAAGTTTCATCTAAATCATCATCCATTCTCATCTCACCCCACTCTGATGCGGCTCCTGTTCCTACCATCTCACTTAAACACTCCTGTCAAGGTTGCCAATGACCTGCACCTGTTTATTCCAAAGGCCACTTCTTGGTTTTCATCTTAAGTGCATTCTCAATAGTATTTGACACAGTGAGTCCATGACACATTTTCTTCACTTGCTTAGTTTCTGAGACATCATGCTCCTCCCCTCCTCCCCAACTTTTTAGAAATGGCTGGCCTCTCTGTCACTTTCTCTTCCAAGCTCAGAGTAGCCCAGGCTTGGACTTTACTTTTCTATCTTTTCTTATACCTTATTTCATAACTTGAAATATCATCTATATGCTACATGGATTATTCCACCTCCAACCTCTCTATGTTCTTGGCTCGTAGATCTATGTCTCATAACACTGCCACTTGCCTGTCTAACGGGTATCTCAAACTCAGCATATTCAAAATAGAGCTCTTGATTGCTCGCCAAAGCTGCTGCTTCCATAATCTTTATGATCTCAATGAGTGGCACACTCAGTTGCTTAGAACCAAGAACCTCAGTCATTTTTTATTCTCTTTTTCCCCTCTCCCACATTGAATCCATCAACAAATTTTTCAGCTGTAGTTTCAGTATAAGCCCTGAACCCCATCTTATTCTCACCACCTCTGCCTCTACCACTCTTAGCAGGTCAACATCATTAGTGATCCAAGTGATTGTAATAGCCTGGCCTCCCTATTTCTACTTCTGTCCTCTGAAATCTATTTAGCATCCAGGGTCGTCTTTCTGAAATATGAATCATGTCCTATCACTCCTCCACTCAAAAACCCATCTCTCTCAAAATATAATCCAAAACCCTCATCAAGGCCTCCATGGTTTTTCATGGTATCCCATCTTCTGATCAGATTTCCTCTTGAATACAGCTGCACTTGCCTACTTGTCAGTCCTCCAACCAGCACACCAACATAGTCATCCCTACTGCCATGCAGGTTCTACTAGATCAGAGGCCTTGTTTTGGCCATTGCTCTAATCTGCTCACCTAATGCAGAGCTTGTCACATAGAAGGTACTCTATAAATATGTGTTGAATGAAATGACTTGAATTACATAAGAGTTTCTTTTCCACAAAAGAGAGAGGAGTGCTAAATGAGCATCTTCTGGAGCTGTCATCAATGAATATGACTAATTCATTCAAAGTATGGGATCTTCCCTTTACTTCTCTTTCATATCTTCCACTCCCAGAAATTACATGATTACAATGTCCTACTAAAATTCTTGATATTCTCAAAGGCATCTACATGCTGCTTCAAGATGTCTTTGAATTAATTTTTAAATGTTGAAAATCACATTTAGATTGAAGTATCTAGATCAGTGGTTCTTAACCTTTCTAATGCCTCGATCCTTTAATACAGTTCCTCATGTTGTGGTGACCCCAACCATAAAATCATTTTTGTTGCTACTTCATAACTGTAATTTTGCTACTGTTAATGAATTGTAATGTAGATATCTGTGTTTTCCGATGGTCTTAGGCTTTACAACAGCAGTTCTCAACCTGTGGGTTGTGAGTTGAAAACCGCTAGCAGGGTCGCCTAAGACCATCGGAAAACACAGATATGGGTAACTCAGTTGGTTGGGAAAACACAGTCTGGGTAGCTCAGTTGATTGGAGCATTGTCCCGTACACAAAAAGGTTGTGGGTTTAATTTCTGGTCAGGTCACATACCTACATTGTGGGATTAATCCTTTGTTGGGATGTGTAAGGGAGGCAACTAATTGATTTTCTCTCTCACATTCATGTTTCTCTCTCTCTCCCTTTCTCTCTAAAATCAATAAAACATATCATTGGGTGAGGATAGATTTTTTTTTAAAAGATAATTTTAAAACTTTCAGAGCACATGTAATTTAACAAGAAGGCATTTGTCTGTTTTTAGGGACTAAAGAACAATTGGACAAGGTTAAGTATGCAATGCCAGTCATACTCTGCCAGTCCTATATAATAAAAGCCTAATATGCAAATTATCCCTCGCCTAGGAGTTTGACCAGGAGTTCCATCTGGAGTTGACCAGGGGGCAGGGCTGGCCAGCCAACTGCGGGAAGGGAGGCCCTGGCTGGCAGCTGCTTGATACCCTACCAGTTCATGAATTTCATGCACTGGGCCTCTAGTGTGGTTATAAATGACCATAGTTTCATATGATTCCAAAGCATGATGGGTAATAAACCAGGGATAATATGCATTGGACCTATGCACTGAGCACCACCAGTATGTTTTTACATTAGCTCAGGTCCATTCAAAAAAGCTGTTGACACATTTTATGAAATAAATTCTCTTAGTCATCCTAGGAAACTTTGGTAAGCAGCCAGTGATTACATTTACTTAGTCTTTTTAAAAATTTTAGTTAGATTTTTTTCCAGGAGATATTTGTACCCAAAATTCCTGCAAAATAGATGCTATAGCTCAAAATTGGTCTCATTATTTCTATGCCATCTGGAAAAGAAATTGCATTCTGGGATCTATAGCTTTCCTGAATTACCTCCTTTTAAAATTTTGTTTCTAATTTGCAAGTTCAAATAATTTTCACCAAAAAAAAAAGCTGGATTTGGAAAACTCATTTGATGTGTGGTTCTCTCTCTCATAAATATGGGTTAGGGATAGCTTGATCAAGGACATGGTTGTGGGCAAGTGAAAAGGAGGTGTGAGTGCTGAGTCTGAAGATATTGGTCCCAATCCTGATGTGTCCACATCATTACCTGTATCCCATCTCTCCAAGCTTCAGTTTCTTGTGTAAAAGCCCGGGTAAAAATTGTGTATCTACTTTACATCATTGTTATAAGAATGAAATAACCCATGTAGAAGGAACTGGGATGATGCCTTATTCATTTGAAGGAACTTGGGGCAATCTTTGTTTACTCATTCGTCATGATTTGTTACTATTATGCTACTTTCTCCTTGACTCTCCAGTTAGCTATTCTGTATTTTTCACAACTCATATTATAGGGACACGTACATTTCTTTTTATTCGTTCACTCAGTTTTCTATATATTTTCTTAGTGGATTGCTGATTATAGTAATTAGTGATTCTTGAAGCAAGCACTCCTTGGGCTTCTTCTGGTACATCCAGTCAGCCCTGTCACGTGTGTGTTTTTGTCATATGACTCGCACCATTCAGTTGTTGGTGCTGAGCCCACATATCCTGTCTCATCTCAGTAGCCTCTGTAGCACTGTGTGCAAGGTCTGCTCTACAGTGTGCTCAGCAAAGTTGTGTTGAATGAAATTTCAGCAAATGTGATAAAAGAAAGTAGGTGCATTCTTTAGGTCAAGGAGGAAAGCATTACAAATCTAAAGGCTATGTTATAATCATGCTTGCTTCCTCCATAAGACTCTAGATTAGGACTCTCTGTTCTTACTGAGTCTGGCTGAGCCCGGTAGAAGGAGCCTGGGTATTAGTTAATGGCATAGGAACTTGGTTCTGTTGGAGGTCTCAGGCAGGGATACAGACCTGATATTCATGACAGGCAATGGTTCTGCATCTATGATTTTTCTCCCTCTTTTCAGTAGGTATATAGGGAAATCTGAAACCAATCAATTCCATGATAATTGTGACTGTCTATAATTTTAGGCTCTTAAAGCTCTCTTTTCTCTCTTATCCTCTTCTAGTATTTTGAGGTAGTGATTTTCAACCAATGTGTCACAAGATTTTTTTAAATTTAAATTTTACTTATTTTTGTTAATCCTTACCTGAGGATGTTTTTCCATTGATTTTTGGGGAGAGTGTAAGAGAGAGGGAAAGACAGAGAGAAACATCGATGTGAGAGAAACACATTGATTGGTTGCCTCCTGCATGAGCCCTAATCAGGGCCTGGGTGGGGGAGGAGCCTACAGCCAAGGTGCGTGCCCTTGACCAGAATTGAATCTGGGACTCTTTGATCTGCAGGCCGATGCTCTATCCACTGAGCCAAACCAGCTAGGGCACAAGCATTATTTTAAAGTGCAATACCAGACTCTTTAGTCTGGTGTAGGACTGGTGCATCTTCCCTTAAGGCTGGATTCACTGATCTCTTTTACCTTAGATTGTCAAATCAAAGCATGACAACAGCCAACACAGCAATAGCTGTCTGGTGTGAATGAATCAAAATTACACTATTTTTGGGGGGGGGAGGATTAGATTGGCAAAAAATATAATAATTTGTTGGTGTGCCACAGAATTTTAGTAATGAGTTTATGTGTGTCATGAGATTAAAAAAAAAAAAAAAGTTGAAAATCCCTGCTTTAAGGTATCAAGACACCGGCCCTGGCGGGCTAGTTCAGCTGATTAGAGCATGGTTCCGATACAACAAGGTTACTGATACTATATTTAAAGATATACTTGGAGAATGAATTCTTAAAAACAATAGGCGCATTCACACACAAAAAAAACTTTAAATCTTCCAATAATTTTTAAGTGCTTAATGTAACTTTTGTTTTGCCCCACATGTCAGCTGGAATGCATCTGTCTTATTTATTCCACATGATTTCTTAGGGTTGATTTTCTCTTACGGCTGGTGCAGAGCCCTCAGGCCCGTTGGTGGGAAGACTCTGGGCGCCTCAAGGCTGTGTCTGTGGACGGTGCCCTTTAAGGGCCCATCTTTCACAGCCTTGAGAAGTTATTGCCTGCATTTTTGAGCGGCTTTCTCTTTCAGAAATCTTTTGTTCCTGCCACAAGGCAAAAACAGGAAAAGAGATCTGTGTGAAAGAATGCTCTCCCTTTTCCTTTTGTGCTGATTGTGTATCTTAAGATGTGGCCTCTGAAGTTCCCGGAGCTGCCTGTCTTTTAATGTAAAGGGAGCCCTTAAGCCTGTTTAGAAGTTTGCGAAAAGCCTGTGGGTGTTGGGGGGGAAAGATCCGGAGAGTAGCATCCGCGTCTGTTTAATGTATTCAAGTTCCACTATGCTCTCTCTTTCTCGTATAGAATTAAAAATTCTGCAGAATTGCATTTTGCACTTGTAATCTTAGTTATGCGCTATGCAGTTTACTGTAAACACATATTACTATGCAGTGTTGTCGCTATATAGTTTGTACTGGGAGGTTGAAGGGATTTTCCGGGGTAGTTTTGACTACGTAAATTTTGCCTTATTCTAGACTGCAAATCCAGTGTACAGTGCAATCCTCTGTATAAGATATTTTAAAATCCCCATTTCTCCCCAGTTAAAGGAGTGGGTATAACTGGAACTCATATTCACCCATCACCCCCAAACCCGTAACAGGCATGGGGTTGGTAGTGCGCTTTGTTGAGGTGCAAAAGGCTGAGGCAGAAGGGACGTGTGATATTCAAACAGAAAGGGCAGTCGGGCCAGGAAACCTGAGGCAGGAGGTGGTGGGTCAGGGTTCCAAGGTCAGGCCAGGAGGGACTGAGCGTGATTCCTGGGTGAGACTTTCTCTGGTCACACCAGCCAGGAGACCAGCCCCTGCTAGAGGGATGCAGCTCCTTTCCCTGGAACCACTTCACTTGGTAATAATGCGGCCTGTGCCTTGTTCCACGTGAAGGACCCCGTGTGTGTATTTGTGTTGTACACAGAGCGGGAGGGGAAAGCGCCAGGGCAGGAAAGAAGAGACAGGGAGGCCTGAGTATTGGGAGTCCAAGGTTTTAGGAGCAGGTTCTGACTTTATGGTTCTGGGGCTGGGGCAGTATTAGCTGGGGAACCTGAGATATGGCAGCCAAAGGGATAGAAGGTTAAAATTGTGTGAACCTTGCATCCAGTATCCCAAGCCACCCCTCAGTGCTATCCTCCTCCCCCCATTATCCCCCCCCCTCCCACGCAGTCTATTTAATCAGATATGGAAAGCATTTGGATTTGGTAGTGAAGAAAGATAAACAATCTATCCCAATACACCATGTAAACTTTTTAATAAGTGCAGTTGACATATATATTCATGCCCCTCTCCCTCCACTCCCTCCCCCCTGCTGTGGGATTTCCACCTGCCCCCTCACCCAGCTCCTTTAGGAGGCTGGTAGGATTCTGAGTTGTATCCGCCTGGGTTGGCATCCTCTCCTGGACGCTTAGTTAGCCCTTAGTTTATGAGCCAGGCTTTGAGCCTCAGTTTCCTCATCTGCACGGAGGAGAGGATACTTGCTTGGCCGCTGCCTTGTGAGAGTGAAGGTAGCAAGACACCTGCAAGCACTTTTCCTCAGACTTTGCAGATCGCCTGTCAAACAGACTGCCCCCACAAGAGAGCTGGAACTCAAGCAATTCTCATGAATCCCCATTTCAGTCAAGACTCTTTCTTGCAGGTGATGAAAAAACAAAACAAAAAATAAAACCCTGATGTAACTAACTAGCTTGCACAAAAAGCGAATGTCTTGTTGCATGGAAACCAGGGAAGACCTCGGAATGAAAGGAAGCCAAGGATGTGACAGCCACAGAGAAGGGAAGGGATGGGATGGGCTCACAGGACAGACAGTCCAATGATGTCAACGGCATATTTTCAATCAAAATTTAAATAAGGCTTTTGAACGTCAACCTCATTTTATAATAATATCCATGATGAATAATACTTAATGCTAACTTTACATTTTAGATTTACTTAATGTCGGCTACTTAATATATGCTAAAGATCAGCACATTTCACAATGCTTTTTTCCCCTGACTCGAGTTCTTGTTTGAACCCGTAAGACTACATATTACTTTAAGCAAAAAAGAATAGGTCAGGCTTTCAATTCGGAAACCTGAGTCAAATCTGCAAAGGCTCCTGGCGAGGAAAGCTGTAAGACCTACGTTCTTTCATAATGGGCCTAGCCCTTCCCCCTCAACTGACATTTTCTTGTGGAAAACATCTGGTTTAAATGAGCACTAATGGCAGCCTTGGTCATCAGAAACCAGAATGGGAAAATCATAAACAATGTATAGTAGGTAAAAGGGATGCCAAAAAGCAATGCACAGAGAAAAGTCAGCAGCAGCAAATTTATTTCATACATGCATTTTGCCTTTTGGGTGCTTGTCTTTTAACTGCCTTATAACCTACCTCTTTTTCAGGAAAGACCGGGCTTCCAAAACACAGGGGTGGGCGATTGTTCCGCTCTGCCAAACCCCTGAGATGGCTTTACCAACACCCCCTCTGAGCCACGCTCATCCTTGCCACCTCATCTGGAGTCAATGAAAACAGGGGAGAGAGCTCTAGGGACCAGGATGCCTTGCTAGTCTAAGGGTGAGGATTGTATTCATGCAGAACGATGGCTCACAAATTAGCAGGACTGTTTGACTAGCTCTCTTCTCCTGGGAAGCAGGGTGAGAGAGGTCCTGCTGCTGCACATGCCCAGTCCATGGGGGCCACCCTAAAGGAGATTGGAATGCCTAAAAAGTTCCTAGTTTTGACTTATAGGCTGGTATGGAACCACACTCCTAAAACAAGCTTAGCCATAGAATTCCAATCAAAGTGGAAAAGAAGAGAAAGTTCTCTGAGTAGGGGGGGGGGATTTTGGATGGCTAGGGGTTTGGGAGAAGAATTTGGATGAGCCAGTGAGAGATACTGTGGAGTATCCCTGTCAACCTGTGGGGATGCCAGAGGTATGGGAGGTATCTCCTAGGGAAGAGAGAAAAGGGAAAGTAGATACAAGTTGTTGTTGGAACTTTGATGGAGCCTTGTGACAGTTATCAGGGGCAGGAGGTTGAGCAGGGATTAGTTCCATCAGAGAAGAGGACTGTTGGGGGTGGGGGCAGAATGCTGAATGAGATACCCAAAGACTTCAGGATCCAAGGAAAGTAGGTGGCATGAAGTGTGAGAGAGGGGTTAGCACTGCCTTTAACCTCCTTTGCCAGTTCTCATCTGCCTTGTCTGGGTATTACCTATCTCAGATCGCAGGTATGTGTGTATGGTGACTGCATAGTTTAGCAGAAACACATGGAGTATGAAGGCCTTTATCTCTTGGAAGGTTATCCCCACAGTAGCATGTAACACTTAACTGCAGGGTCTGGTGTGAAATCAGTGGGATGATAATCCAGGCCAAGTGGATTAGATGGAAGACTGGCCAGGTGGCCAGATGTCTTAGGAGGAGTGGGACAGCCTCCGATTTCAGCTGCCTGTCCTGTGTCCAGGTCACTTTACTGACAGGGCTTCCTATTACCCTGGCGTCTGGACTGAGTGGACCCTTATGAGCCAGAGACCTACAGCAACTTTTATCAGTGGTTAAAATAGAATTCTTAAACTGGGTTTGCAGGTAGGGCTAAAATGGCAGGGTTACTGTGTCTTTGGGACAGGGATTTGGCCTCAGTAAAGTTTGATCTCGTAAATTTTATCACTCATTTATGGCTAAGAATATCACAAACAATTGGTAGATACTATAGTTTTCAGCAGTCATTTCTTTGGGACCTGCTATGTGTTGGGTTCTATGCCCTGGCACAGAGGTGACTGAAACACGGTCCTTGCTTTTAAGGTGCTCCCAGACAAATGGGACAGTCTGGTGAGAAAATAACTACACAGGGTAAGGCAGTCAATGCTAGCCTATTGGTCTGAATCAAGTAGCACAGAGGAAGCAAACAAGTCACTCTAGAGAAGATGAGGGAAGCACTCACAGAGGAGGGAGTGGTGTTTGAGGGATGAATATCATGCTTAGCAAAATAAGCATTATAAACATGCGGATGCTGGAAATGCAGTTACTGAGATGCCATGCTTCCAGGGGGCAGAGTGTGCATACTGGGTTTATATACAGTAGATGGGCAATCCCGTTCTGTCTGTTCTCTCTCTTCTTTGTCTAACACAGTGAGCAGTGTTTGCACCATTGGAACTAGGCTCTAGACGCTTCCTTCTCTGGATGGAGATGGCCTTCTGATCCAAGTGTAGTTTTCAGAGGCGGTTAGAAATGAGTAGAGAACAGGCTGCGGGGCCAAATTATGACCCCGCCACTTACAAACTGAGTGTCTCTGACAAGTTACATAGTTTCCTGGTGACTGTGATATCTCTATGAAACAGGATTGAGAATGGCGCCAACCTCACAGGGCTGTTGCCTCAAGTGCATTAATACACGTGAAAACACTTGGTAAAGTGCTGTCAAAATATGTAAATGTTATTATTTTATCAAAAACACCAGCAAGTCATTCATTTATGTAGTTCCATGTCCTATTCAGAGCTGCCGAGACAGAGGGCCCATGTTCCAGGAGAAAAGAATCAGAATTCTGAATCAGCTTCACAATAGGAAACCAAGCCTTGCGTTCTCAGGGCACTTGCCCAATGAGCAGACGTGTAAGTGCCCCTTGGTGCATCGCCCCGCCCCTGCGTTGTCCCCCACCCCCACTCCCCTACCCTCGTGACCTGCATGCTCTTCACCAGGTGGAGGGCAGCTCCAAAAGGGGAAGAGTATGTGCTCTTGGGGTTTGCCCTTTAGACATTTTTGCTCTTTCAGTTTGGAGCTCTGAATGTGAGAGATCCAGTTAATTCAGATTTCCAGAGAAGCCCTAATAATAGGACAATTGTAAGAACCACACATACTAACAACATACCTCAATTTAGGCAACCAAGGGAAGGCAAATGTATATGGCATTGTGTGAAAAAAAAATCCCCTATGCAAACCTGGAAGCATAGTTTAATGTCATAGCATTTAACAGCAGAAGAATGATGACAGAGAGGACATGTTTACCCCTAGAAGATTCAAATGATATATTAGTCTTCTGGACAAAGGCAGTAGAAAGAGACTAAGGAAGATCAATAATTCATTTATGGAAAGCAAAAATGGGAGATTACATTAACATCAAAATTTTAGAAACTTAATTTACATAAAGTGACGTGTATAGCTTGATGAGTTTTGGCAAATGTGTCCACTTACTAACCACATTTTCTTTACCCTCAAAAGTTCCCTTATGTTTCCTGGCAATCAGCCTCCCTCCCCAACCGAGGCAAACACTGATTTGCTTCCTGATCCTATAGTTTTACTAACGTTTAACTTACATTTTTCTGGTTAACAGAAGTGATGATAGTTGGACATCATCACAATTGAGGATTCGAATCCTACCTCCTTCGAAAATGAAATTTCAAAACCTGCCCTGAGCCTTGGTTTTGTTAAATGAGGATAACAACAATTTTTCCATTCACCTCAGAAGGTTGCTACAAAAGAACCCCAAAAGATAAATGAGAATTAGGTATTTAGGATTTGATGGATTCTTTAGCAAGTATTAATATTAATAAGAAGTATAGCACTTCTAGATACGAGCCATTTTTAGAGGAATTCCCATGCCAGGGCTGCTGAGATCACTACACAAACTCCCAAGGGCGAGCGCCCCCTGGGTATGGAGGAACTTCACTGTGAAATAGTTGGCTCATGTCTCCAGCTGACAACAGAGGGTATAATCTATTCAGCTGGAAGTCTGAGTTAACATCAGAACTTTTATGGAGCCTTGAGACAGTTATCAGGGGCAGGAGGTTTTAGCATACCTCACTTGAGGTGTGAATGTAACATTAAAATGTTCACAGTGGCTACTGCTTTCCTAATGCTTTATCGTAATAAACAAAACACTTTATTTCATGCTCAAGTTCCCACTGCCCCGATTCTGAGGCCTGTCAGTTTTAAAGTTGCTGCTTATTTTTGAGTGTCCACTGACTTATTTATTTACCCCTTTTGTTACTGAGGTGAAAATCACACCCTCTACAATTGACCATTTTGAAGTGTATAATTTGGTGGCATTTAGTATATTCACGCTTGTAAGGTTCCCATTTTACACAGATATAACTGAATTTTTCGGATGTCAAGTCACCAGTCTTCCATGTTAATGTATCAGTTGCTGTTATAAATTGCCACTTTCAAACAAGTGACCTAAATGCCATTTGTATTGAACATTGCTGGGTGGAGAGCAGAGTTTAACATGTGTAGGATTGAGGTCTAACATCCTTTGGGAAGCAGAAAGGGAATGGACATGCCTGCTAACCAGAGAAACCAGGCCAATGCTACCTTCCCTCTCACTGTAGAGACACCTGACAGATTCAGGTCTTGCTTGTTTTTCTTGGGTGAGCTGTTAGAGTGTGTGTGTGTGTGTGTGTGTGTGTGTGTGTGTTTGTGTGTACAGATCACGTGTAGACCGTGCCTTTTCAAAAAAGACAAATGATCACCAGCTGGTCACTCTCACTTCCTCCTGTGGACATTTTGTAGCTTCCCCATCAGGAAGTGAAACTGGTGGTGGGTTGGAAGAGATTGAAATTTGCTGAAGTGGATTTAGCCAAGTGGCTGTTTATGGATGACCTTTGCCTTCTTAGGGGTGAGAGCAGGAGGAGTTACAGGAGTGACCTGGCAGAAAGGTCACATCTCAATACAATTAACATCCTAAGCCATGGGCTTTGTGGGTTCTCTCACCTGAGACCGGGATGAACCAGACTCCGAAGGCCTGGGTTTGAGCTCTACCTCTAACATCTCTGTGTATGTGAAGACAGTTTTGTGTAGCACTGTGGACTTTTGCTCTTTTATCTTCCCTCTGAGATTTTCAGATCCTCAAAGGCACCCTGCCTCTGTACTTTACACATTACTTTTTCATCCTCTTTCTGCACTGCATTTGGTAGAGCTATTATAAGCACGTGCTGACCAACAGAGTGGGACCCATCCCACTTTGGGTGAACTGGAATTCGATTTGAAGGTGTCTTCAGCTAGAAATACTCTGTTTTGGTGTTATTGCTGCTGATAAGATTCAGTGGGAGCAGAATTTCCCATTCTGCCCAGATGTCACCCTCTGACCACCCGAGAGGGTCGTCTGAGAACACGCCCCAAGCTCCAGTCTAGACTCCATTGTGGGGTCTTCTGTGCTATATTTTTGAGACTTTGTGTTTTTGTCTTTCAACTCTTAGCAGCCTGAAGAAGAGCTTTAGTGGATATATCCTCCCTCTCTCCCTCCCTCTATCCACCCCGCCCCCTGCTCCTTTCACCAAGAGAAACTATATTCTCATGAATATTTTAAGTGGGTTTCACAGAACACAAAATCTGTACCTTCACAAAGGTGATTAAAATGTTGGAGTTTTAATTCCTCAGAATTAGCACGTTTTAAAATATAAAACAGATCGTATCAGTCTCCCACTTGAAACCTGCCAGCAGCCACCACCACCCTTAAAACCAAACCCAGAGCCACTGTACTGGCCTTCAAGACGCTGCCTGCCAACCTTGCCCACCTCCCAGACCCCTCTTCTCACTCACTAGTCCGGCCTCTGGCCTTGGGTTCTTAGAGCCCCAGCCTGATTCCGGCTCAGGACCTGCTACTTGTCTCTTCTGCCTGGGGCTCTGCCCTGAACTCTGCCCGTCAGAGTTGTCCTCAGATCTCGGCCCAAATGTCCTCTCTTAAGCTTTCTCTGGCCATTATACCAGGAGCCCACACCCAGTATTTTTTTTTATTGATATTTTTCAGAGAGGAAGGGGGAGAGATAGAGAGCTAGAAATGTCAATGAGAGAGAAACATCGACCAGCTGCCTCTTGCACACCCCCCACCAGGGATGTGCCCGCAACCAATGTACATGCCCTTGACCAGAATCGAACCCGGGACCTTTCAGTCTGCAGACCGACGCTCTACCACTGAGCCAAACCGGTTTCGGCCAGTATTTTATTTTCTTATGTCACCTATCATATCCAAGATTGCCTGGCTCATCTCCGGGCTTCCTTGTCCGCTGCTGGACCCTGCGCACTCATGCCCAGGGCAGGCGGAGGCTTTGTTAATCCTGTCTCTGCCACAGTTCTAGATCTTAGAGCATCTAGAACTCTCTAGATCTTAGAGCATCTAGAACATCTAGAATGTTGGAGCTTGGGCCCTGGACCAGGGTTCTGGGTTCACCTGTCACTTGATCTGAAGCTCTGGTCACACACAGCTGCCAACTGGAAACAGCTACTATAGAGCCACGCTTTCTCCATTGGCCAGCAAGTCATGTGTGCACTTACTAGCATTAACTCTGGTAGCTTTTCACCCTTACCTTCCGTTACCAGACTGCTTGCTCGGTTCCCTTACTTGTGAGATGCCCTGTGATCTAGCCCAGTGGTCGGCAAACTCATTAGTCAACCCAGCCAAATATCAACAGTACAACGATTGACATTTCTTTTGAGAGCCAAGTTTCTGAAACTTAAACTTCTTCCAATGCCACTTCTTCAAAATAGGCTCACCCAGGCTGTGGTATCTTGAAATCTGCTGAAGTGGATTTAGCCAAGTGAAAGAGCCACACTCAAGTGACCAAAGAGCTGCATGTGCCTCGCAAGCTGCAGTTTGCCAGCCATGACCGAGCCCAATACAGGAGCGGCCCTATAGGATATATATTGCTCTATCCTCAGATGTGGCCAAAGAAATGTGCTGTGGACTGGAAGGGGACGATGGTGAACGAGGAGCCGCTCATAGTAACAACATTTAGGGCTTAGCGTTAGCTCTTCATTACTAGAAAGTTGGGACTTAAAGGACGCGTTCTCTGGATCTTCCTAATAAAGGAATTGTTTTTATTTGGATTAAGAAATCATGTCTGTGGCTTCCCACAGTCATAGCTGAACTCGCCGATGACCTGGCAGTGTAATGAGCTCTGACAGCAGGATGGCCCGGGCTTCATGGACAGTGACGTGCAGCTTGCCTTGTTGGTTTTGCCAGCAATGTCACGTTTGGGTCGCAGGAGGTCAGCCAGTCTGACAGTTATGCAGAGCACTGTGATGGGAATAGTTCTATAATGCTAACATCTGTAGGCAGAGCTTCATGAAGACGTCACCCAGATCTCCTGGGAAGGCCGCTTTCTTTGGGAGCTAATTCTCGATAGGAAAAGCATTTAGCCTTTTTTTCTTCTTCGCCTACTCATACCCTCCCATTCATACCATTTCCACCTGTAATGGGGGGCGGGCTGTGTGCATATACTTCTGGTCGCCTGGCAGTATACATTTTTGGCATATAGATGGCAACACCTACACCTGTGGCTTTTTTACTTTTCTGCTTTTTTGGTATTTCTACATGAGAGAAGATGTGAAAGAGTTAGAGGATTTCTCCTTAAAGATTTCTGGTGAGGTGATATAGAACTTATTGACATCGGCAGGCCCGCTGCCCTCAGCTCCCTAAGCCTATTTTCTCCTTTCATATTTCTCATTTCTATGATGCCTCTCTTTCCACTCAGATTAAAATTGCAACCTGTTCCCATACCTTTATACCAGCGATTTTCATTTGGTGTGCCCAAGAATGTTTAAAACATGCAATACCTGACCTTTTATTAGATTATCAAATTTGTTTAAAACAATGACAACAATCAACACAACAAACTTTGGTTGACAAATTTCTCCACGTCCTTCTGATGTATTTTTTATTTTAATTCTATTTTTCATTGAAGTAAAACATGTATATTGTTTTCAAATCTAATAATTATGTGTACTTAAACTGAAAACCAGGGCTTCCCTGCCCCAAGTCTCCTTCTCCCTTTGATTTTTACTCTCAAGAAGCAGCCTCTTTTAAATCACTGAGATGCTGGTTCTGGCTAGATACCTCCATATTTCCAAATCATATACTTGACTTGCTATTTCTTTCTTTTTTTCTATTGGAGGTGACATCTATAGAAGATGGCCATTGTGCAGTTCTACCACTTTCTCTTTCAGTTTCACTCTTCACCTTCTTTCCAGTATGGTCATATCTTAATATTTAGTTAAAACCATATTTAGCATTTATTTTATTGTGCCAGTGTAAGTACTCATGGTAACCTACTAAGTGCACCATGGTTATTACCTTCCTCCTTTGGCCCCTCCCTCTTTCGCCTTCTTTCTTGTTTGTATTTTTAACTTTCTCTCTAAAACATATTTCTCCACCCATTTTCCATCTTTAAAATAAGGGCAGCTCTGTCCGGGTGGCTCAGTTGGTTGGAGAATCAGCTCATACACTGAAAGGCTGAGGGTTCAATTCCCGGTCAGGGCCCATACCTATATTGCCAGTTTGATCCCCTGTCAGGGCATGAACAGGAGGCAACTTATTGATGTTTCTCTCTCTCTAAAATCAATGAATGTTCTCAGGTGGGGATTAAATAAATTGATAAGGGCATTTGAAATCATAACTGTCATGTCTTCACCATACCTAGCAAAATTAACAATTCATTAATATCATCTAATACACAGCCCATATTCACATTTTCCTGATTGGCTCAACGATGTCCTTTTACAGTTGGTTAGTTTGAATAAGGGTGTAAATAAGGGAAACCAATTGCATTTAGTTGTTATATTTCTTAAATTTCTCTTATCCTATAACAGTCAACCTCTCCTTTATTTGTGACATTGATTTGTTGGAGAGATTGGATGTAGAATACTGCCCATTCTAGATTAGGCTAATAACTTCCTTGTGATGTTGTTTAACTTGTTATTCTTTATCCGATGAATGAGTGGTTATTTGATTAGATTTATTTTTAGGCAAAAAAATATTCTATAGGTGATGCTATGAACTTCCTATTTTATCATGCCATGAGGCAGTACTATCTGGGTTATCACCTTTAATGGAATTAGTTTGATCAGTGGATTAAGAAGATGGGAACCAGATCATTCCATTGCCAAACTCCCACCTAATGATGACCCTTGCCTCGATCCATTATTTTATGGGGCACGGAATCTCTCCTTTCATTGTGTGGTTCTGTTCTAAGCCAATAAAGTACTGATTATCTAGTTTAACTCCAGAAGTTTTTGCCTTATTTTCCTTACTTTCAAGTCTTGGTTGGGGTCAGGGGACTTCTCTGTGACCTGCATATACTACCAAATAACTGGCTAAATTTATAATAAAAGCCTAATATGGTAAGTGTCCCATTGGACATTCAACCAATCAAAGTGTAATATGTTAATGATATGCTAAGGCAGCTCAACCACTCACTATGACATGCACTGACCACCAAGGGGCAGATGCTTCAACCAGTAGGTTAGCTTGCTGCTGGGGTCTGGCCAATTGGGGCTGAGCGGGATGGGTTGGTCACACTCTGGGGCCCTCCTGCAGTCCCTTCCTGGCTGGCCAACTTCCCATGTCCCTCCCCAGCCCCTACTGCACACCAGGGTCCCTCAGTTTGGCCTGAGCCCTCTTGCAATCCGGAACCCCTTGGGGACTGGTTTTAGCCCAATCCTGCAGGCCAGGCTGAGGGACCCCACTGGTGCATGAATTCATGCACTGGGCCTCTAGTATATTATATTGATTAACATTTTTATTTGGACATGTAGTTAGCTTTGCTGTTGGCTTTGAAAACATAAATAGAAAAATGGAAAGATTGTCAGACATGTTGAAAAGTAACTGGCAGGAGGAAAAAAGGATGTTTGTGAAGTAGTGGAACAAATCAGGAGACTGTGCTTTGGCTTATAATACCTCCCTTCTTCAGGGTGGAAAGACTCTGAGGTCTAGTGGGTTCTTTGTGCCTGTGAGGGAGGTGGAGGGAAGCTTCCAGAAGGGACACTGATGACACAGTCTTTGAGGGCTTTTGGTTGTTTTGTTTTAGTTTTTACTCCCCTAGTTTGCTGAGAAGTCTTTCATAAAGATTTTTCCTAAACCCTGTTGCATATGATATAGGTCTTTTCCTTCTCTCTGTAATGGGCCTGGGGACTCTTTGATGTGTTTTAGCAGAATTTAGCTTCTAAATACAACTTGAAACTTAGCTATATAGTTTGAAATACACACACACACACACACACACACACACACACACACACACACACACTGGTGTTCTCAACTGACTTTTTTTTTAACTTCAAGAACCTGCCCTATTGGAACCAACTTCAGGGGCAGGACAGACCTATAAGTCATAAACGTGCATCCCTTCCCGAAAGGCATGAGAAACTGCATGAGGAGGGAGTCTTCTTTGTGTCTCCAACCTTATCAAAGTCCTCCCTTAGAGGCAGATGAGTTCCTGGTATAAAGGCCTATCTGTTATCTTGGAAAGATAAAGATTGGTTACCTTTTTAGTAATTTCCATCATTCCAGAGTTTAAAGTCCTCCCCTGAAATACTTTGCAGATCCAAGTTTTTATAATAATTGAGGCCTCTTCTGCCATTTGAAATGACCTTCCATGTGCCTCTCAATGACCAAATTGTGCCCTTCTTTCAAGGCCCAGATCAGATGACACTTTCCCTCCTCCTCTCAGCGATATGCCATCACTTCCCATCCTCTAGACACCCCGACTCTCTCTCTATCCTGTGACAAGAGTAATTTGTCCCTTCCATTATGGTTTGGTCACATACTCATGTTACTTCTTTTTATCAGAAAAATATCAGTCTTTGCTTTGTATTGACCATAATTTATATTTAATAAATATCTTATCCTTTCACATTTTAATAATTTAATTACTTGGGCAACTTTATTTTATCCGATGTTCTGCTCATATTTCAGCTATGCTTCAGATATCTGTAGGGGAATCTGTCGGTCAGAGGGGGAGCCAGATTTTCTGTTTCAGAAGAGGAAAGAAAGCATGTGGAGGGGAATTAACATGGATTTGGGAGTCAGAAGACCAGTTTCAAGACTCATTTCAGCTCTTCAGAGTCAAGTAGTGGGTGTGTCACTAGGAACCCCTTCTGGCAACATGGAGACTTGTGCAGGAGTTCCCTAAGATGTACTTAAAGCTTAGTTCACTGGAAAGAGGGAAGGGGAGAAAGAACTGTGTAGATGTAGGAACAGTCATGGGTGGTGCAGAGATGGAGTCTTGGGCTCTCAAAGCCCTTCCGGTTAGTGCTGGCCGGGGACAGGCAGTCAGTCTCCCTGGGGTTGCACTCTAGTTGTGCTGGTAATGATGAATGCACAAAGCTCGGGGAATACTCGGGGGAAGAGAGAAGATGGTGGGGTTTCGGAAGGGAGCCTAACTATGCACTTTACTCTTTAACCTCCTCTCGGTCTTGCCCTGAACCTACCTAGCCCCAGCTATGATTTCTCTCACCTTTTTTCTCTTGGACTTCTTGGCTAAGCTAATGAATGGGGCCACTTCTAATAAACCATAACCAGCACTTACACTGAACCTCCCATTAGGAAGGGAGGGCCACCTCAGAGAGCCACAGAGGTTCTAGCACCATCGATAGTTGCCTCTGCAGAGAACAGAAGTGAATCCACGTTCCCATGCACTGCTCTTCCATGTCACCCTCATCAAATAGCATTGACTAAAAGTTCCGTTAAGACCCAGTACCAGGCGCTTTTACTTTAACAGGGTTCTAAGGGAAGGTCAGGTTGAGGTAAAGGGCGGAGGGAGCCAGTTGTGTTTGTTTATTTCATAATAAACAATGGTGGCATCTCATCTCCTTCCCCTGGTCCTGAGCCTGCTGAGTCACTGTCCGGCCCCTTGGCCCCAGGATCTCTGGCTGTGTCTATGGAATACAGCAAAACCCACAAGAAACCAGCACTAATAAGTGGCAGAGCATTTTGAGGGATTTTTGTTTGCGTTCCTGTGCTTGCTCTCCTGGCAAGATAGGAAACCTTTAATGAGACTTTTCCTAAATGATGCTGCGTGTGTGCAATGCGGATTTTCCCCCCTCTGTTCTCCTACTAAATGACCATTTCATGAGGTCTCTCTTCATTTCTTTTTCTCCTTCTTTTCTGCTTCCCAGTACATTCCACAAAGAGCTTATTCCTCTGCTGGTTACTGATTGATGGTTCTACTCTGTGTGCCCTTTAATTTTGCAATAAACCAACAAGAAGTGGAGACCACAAACTTAAAGAGAATTGACTTATTTATTTGACTGGATTCACTGGAGCGACAGGCAGACTTAGTCATTTCAGTGTGGTCCTGGGGAGGGCAGGACGAGTCCATGGGAAGGCACGCGGGGCTGTAAGTCAGACAGGAGACAGGAGAGAGCTTACTTGTCCTGTCGTGCCAGGGAAGCCGGGCATTCGCTCTCAGCCTCTCAGCGGCGGCCCTTTCCAGGCCCAGTGGAAGCAGGAAGTCTTCCACAAGACTTGCCACAGATCCAGGATTCTGAATTCACTGGGACTTTACTTGTTGGAAATGGATAGTCACTGCCTGTGGGTCCTGTGCCCCTTTTTTCAAAGGGATCATAAAGGGCTGCGGGGGCCTGGCTAAGCCGGGTGACCTCAAAGACCAAGAACCAACCTCTGCCTCCATGACCATCTGCATCCCAGCAGTGGTTTCTTCACCACAAGGCCAGGGGCTCCATCAGATGTCCGAGGCACTGACCCACTTCGTGAATGGACTTTCAAATACACTAAGAATCAATGAGCTCTTTTTTATTTAGCATCACCATTGTACCGGAGCGACCAGTCTGAAAAGAACACAGACATCCTTTGAAGTGGAAAAACAAGAACGAACTTCTTGAATGGTTCAAGTGGACGCCAAATTAACTAAGGATAGCCCCCTGTTTGAAAGCATAAATGTTATTATCATTTCTGTGTCAGTCTTACTCCATGCCCAGGGCTACTCCCTATGAGTTGAAGGGAAGGTGGAAGGACAAACTCGCGCAGGGAACGTGTCCCAGCTGCAAATTCCTAGTCCAGAGCCCAGTGTTGGATGTGGCTCTTCCACGTTTAATCGGCTAACTGCCTGTTCTCACTCTGCTCTCATGTGGGGACCTTTCTTCTGAAACTCTTGTCATCACATTTTAGCAGAAGTGAAAATATTAGTAGAGTGGTTCGTGGCGAAGACAGAAATAGAACCCAGGAGTTTGCGCCCTTTCTCTCGCCATACCTGCTGGAGCATGCTTCCGTCCCGGCCTGCAGACGCTCTGCCACGCAGCCTGCTGAGAGTTCACCAGCTGCCTCTTGCTGCTGAAACTCTGGTCCTTAAACATTCTGTTCAGGTTTGCTTGACATGAGACATTGCATTAAACAACGTGAGACTTGGTCAGTCTGAAACCAGCAAATGCCCTGTTCTGAAGAAATGAATCATCAGATGCCCAGGAGGCGATGAGTGTTGATGCTGAGAATCTGTTACATGGTGGAGCCAGACCAAAGAGCTAGACGGGCTGGGTGTGAATCGGACCCTCCCACATGCTATATATTTGGTTTCCAAAAAAAAAAAATTGCTCAACTTTTCTGAACTTTAGTTTCCTCATCTTCAAAACGGATAATGGTGTTTACCTCACTGAGGTGTGAAGATGAAATGAGTTCATGTATGTTCATCACTTGACACAGGGTCTGATACATTAATTTCCTCCCAGCTCCCTTCTCTCCTTTAGAGTGGGGTCAGGGATCTGGAAGTATGCAAACTCTCATAACATGTACACTGGAGGGAGAGAGAAGAGCAATATACCTGACACAGTGAGAGAAAACTCATAGGAAATTACTTAGTGTTGGTTCTAAAGTGGGAGTATTAAGAGGTCAGTTGGGCCTAGAGTAGTTAGGAAAGATTTCATGGAAGAGGTGGTATTTGAACTGGCCCCAGGAAGATGGATAAAGCAGGGCATTTCTGAGTGGCACACTTGGGCTGGGGCTGAGGGCCCGGGGGAGCTATGAGAAATACAGATAGAATGACAATGTCACAGCCTCAGTTTTCCCACTAAAGAGAATAATAAGTAAAAAGCTCATATTTGTTAGGTACCTGCTAGGTATTAGGCACTGTCCTAAGTGCTTTACATGCCAGTCATTTATCCTTACCACAGGTACAACTGTTTTCTTAATTATGCAGTTGGAGAAAGTGAGGCACAGAGAGATGGAGTAATTTACCTGAAATTATACAGGCAGTAGGTGGTGGAGCTGAGATGGAAACCCCGGAGGTCTGACTCCAGAGCCCACCCTCCCAACACACAACAGCTGCTTCATTAGTTTCCGGCTTCCCTCACGAGGTAGTGAGGGGCAACTGAGACCACTTGTGAGCAGCTCTGAAATGAAAGCACCATAGCACTCTGCACTTATATGGGGCGGGGTTAGCTGTACATGTGCCTCATCATCCCCTCTAAAGGCCTGCTACGAGCTTCGCTTTCCTTTAGGGCAGTCCTCCAGGGGGCTATTCCCAAGCACCAGAGTGAGCGTTTGGCATCTGGCATTAGGGCTTGTGCCTTGCATGTGAGCTGTCCTCGGCTAGGACGTGATTTTAAGGGCCTGTAGCACGCGATTGGGAGTTGGCTTGTCGGTGACCATGATGGGATATCTCCACTCCAGGGCCACTGCCATGGAAGGAAGCTGCCCCTACTCACCATGTAAATATTTAGTCATTTTAATGTATTTGTTCTGGACCTATTCTTGCGTCTCTCATGTGTTGACTCTGTTTAATTGTAGGTTATTATTGTTTGTCTGTTATTGTTTATTTGTCATTTATTTTAAGAATGGACAGAGCATTGATTCTACTCCCATACCCACCTCCCCCCAACTCCTTTAAAAAAAAAAAAAACATCTGACACAATATCCTTCCTTGAGGGTATCAAATACATAGTTTTTGTTCAAAAAGCATTTCTGATGAGGCTGCTGCCTTGGGAATTAGTTCCTAGGCAGACAGTTAACCTCCTTTTGGACAGATAGCAAGTCCCCTTTGCTCCCGTTTGATGCCAGAACTGGCTGCGCACCTCAATTCCAGAGTCTGGAGATCCTCGGGAGCATAGAGGTACGAGGCACAGAGCAGTGTCACCATCCTCCTGCGGAGGTTTCCCACCAGAGGGTGAGACTGAGGCCTGTCTGGGTTTCAGCTTCTCCCTGCTGTAAGCCGCGGTCTGTGGGCTGGAGAACAGCGAAGCTCTGTCTTATCAGGCTGGTCTCCCCCACGAGCAGTCTTCTCACACAACCCTTCACCCCCCCAGGGAGCAAGTGACTCAACAGAACTGTTTTCTTGGTTTCAAATGAGTCTGAGGAGGGGAAATCAGTTAGTACCGTAGCCGCCGTCTGTGATGGACTGATCACAGAGCTGTGTCTTTCTAATCCTCCTTACAAATCAAAAGGAGGGGAATCCCCAGGGCCCAGGAGCGCACATGAATAGAAAGCACCATCCAGTGACAAAAACACCTAAAAAGGTCAGCAGAAACTCAGGGGGGCTGCTGGAAATTCACCTCGCCTGCCTGCCTGTGCTGCTCGGCGGGCAGCCAGGGAGTGTGGGCCGAGACAAACAAACCACGCAAAAGCCCACTGGGCCGCCGGAAACGTACAGGGCAGGGGCAGGGCGGTCTCTTCCACGTCCCTGAACCTCGGGGGCATCCGACAGCCGGCCTTGTTCCTCTGCTAGTCCCGGCTGCCAGAGCCCGCTGGGGTCCGTGCTGACCGAGCAAGGGCACGCGGTTGCTGAAGCCATTGAAGCTGCTGTGAGCTCACAATGCAGCTCCCCAGGGTGCGCGCCGTTTCCTGCGCTGACAGGATGCCGCGAGGCTGGCTGCAGGTGGAAACAGCACCCCAGCCCGCTGTCTGTGGCCTGGTTACCACTGCCGTTCCACCTGAGCCCCGGAACCGACACGTGCTGACCTCACCCCCACGGGTGTGGAACAGATCTTCACGCCTACGCCCAGCGCGGTAGCTGCTGGCCCGGGGTTTCCACTCGGTCCCCTGCGTGTGCACCCCGGAGAAGTAGGCCACGGAGAAAGCCGCTCGGCCGTGCCCCCCAGCTTTCTCTCCTGCTTATTTTGGCCACCATGGCAGGTGCAGTCCGACCTCAGTGCATCTCCTCCGAGCTCAGTGGCCTGGCCAGTGGCTAACGCGAGGCGGGAGGGGTGGCCTTGCCCATCCCTCTGTGACTGAGAGTGCTTGTGCAAAGCTGTGGGGATTCTTTTCCTCCATCTATCTGTGTTGCCTTGGGCTGGGTCAGTGTCTTCTGTAGGGACTTGTTTGGAGCAGAGTGTTTCTCTAGCTGTGCCTGTGAATTTCACAGTGAAACCTACCAAAGGGACTTTTTTTTTTCTTCCTCCACCTCCATAAGAAGAGGTGTGAATTTTATGAAGATTTCTCCCTCATTCTTTTTCTCTCCCCCTTCCCTCCCGCCCCTCTCTTAACTGTGCCCCTGCCAATTAGATCTGTGTAGGATTTCTTAAGGTTGGGGATGATTAGAATCAATGATAATGGATAAATACAATACCAATATCAATTGAAATGTGCAACTTTTTGGTTTGTTTTTTTTCATAGCAGCCTGCCACCTTATAGTCATAACACATTCACTTTCTTCACATTTTCTGAGAACCTAACACTTTTAGGTGCAGAGAGTTTGGGGGCATTTCCCAGCCTTGCACAGCAGGTGAGTGACAGAGCCAGAAATAAAAGGCAGCTGCCCAACTCCCATGGCAGTGTCTTCTTCCAGCCAAAATGAAGTTTGATCCTTTGACCACAAATATTTCAAAAGGAAAATCCCCCACAGCCCTGCAGACTTTCCCAGAAAACAATCGTCACGCCGACCTTCACGATGGAAATAGCAGGCTGCAATCCTAGAACCTTATATCAGGTCCTTATTCTCAAGCTGACAGTTGATAGTCTCTGGGCTGAATCTAATGAAGACTTATTTTCCCCATAATGAAATGATTTCTAATTTTCCAGAGCTTGGCAAAGCTCAGCCCGTGAATAGTAAAACCAGATTTCTGATGCTCGGATTCCAAAATATTTGGTCTGATTCCTCACAACCAATATCAGAGATCGATTTTCAAAGCTGCGAGTGATGGGAAGGGAGTTGTCAGGGGAGTTGCAAGGGTGACTCTCTAGTCTAGATCCACTTTTGGGGAGGACATAGCCTTGTTCCCTTCCACTCTTCTTGTCCTTTTCCCTTTGCCTCGCACCCTTCCTGACCCCGCTCCTCCCTCCCCCCTTCCCTCTTTCTCCAGCTCCCACCACAGCAGACAGACGGCTAGGGGAAGACACTGTCATGGTTGGAAAGCAGGAGGAGCGTTTGGTGAAAACCACTCCAGGGCCTGTCTCTCAGTCCTTGGTGGTGAAAGGACTCAATGAACCTCAACAGTTTCCCACAGGAAAATTCCCGCCTCTGTCTCCTTACAAGCAAGAGATTGAGCAACCCTTCATGGAGCAGGATTAAAATTCAGGATGTCTGTCTGCCTTATCCAAGGCCTCTGCTTGGATAGAAAGGCTAGGTCATGGTCATAGCTGTGGATCAGAATAATTTTAGATACCCAAGGTCACCTTGGTAAAAAAAAAAAATGCACTTTAAGCTGATAGGCCATTTTTAATGCAAAAAGAGAGAAAATGAACGATGCCTCCACGGGTGAACTGCAGAGCCCTGTCACTGAGGTGGCTTTTTGTGGGCAGTCAGCCCCCCAGGTCCCTGTCTGCCCCTCAGCTGCTGCCTCTGGCTGCCCAGGCTGTGCAGAGGGTGGCCTGTGTACTTGGGAGCTGTATCAGGACAATCACTGCAGCTAAGCCCTACGTGCCCAGTCAATCCGATTTTGAAACTTCTCTGATTCTCTGTGTTAGGTTGTGGCAGATTTCTGGCAAGGAGTGGGCGGGAGGAAACGGGTGTTTTTAGGGGCTGAGAGATGTCCCTGAGGTGCCTGAGGTTGCCTTGTGACTCCTCTAGCCGAGCCCTAAAAGTAGGTTGCACACAGACAGGAGTTCCGTGAAAAATGTTTGTTTCCAGGCCTCCGGTGGGCATTGAGAGTGGCAAGCCACAAGCATCTCAGGGCACTGAAAATCCACCAAAAAGATGGGCAGAATTCAAGTAGGATTGCCTCCCATGCTGGGCACTTCTGGAGAGGCTGAAGCTATCTCCAAGTTTGACTTACGGGCATTTATGAGTGTCAGAGTCCAGAAGGACTCTTGTCCCAAGCTTGGGCTTATTACAATGTAGTATTTTGATGATTTTTTCGTGTATTTCTGGATCATCTAGCTGTGGACATTGAGGCTTGGAGAGTTCACCTGTCCCTGGGTCCGGGCTGGGAGTTCTCTTCTCTCTCTGCCCAGTGCTGCCTGAGAGGGAGAGTGGGCAGGGAGGTCTGCATATCCCTATTCTGAGTGATTATTAACTATTGATCTCAGGTAGGTGATTCTAGTTCATGCTATGGAAAGTGTGGATTACACAGAAAGCAGAAATGAGGACATGTTTGTGGGTCCTTAAAAAATCTTCCTTGTCAATATTGAGTTGTGTTGCTTACCATAAGTACCTCTTCTGTGGAACAAACAGGGCCAGATAGCCCATTCCAACCTATTCTGTCCCCGGCTGAGCACAATCTCTCTCTTCTCTGTGACCTTCCAAAAGTCAAATAAAAGGAGCTTCTCTCCTTAGAGGCTCCCATTGTTCCAGGGCGGTCCCATTCCTCTCCTGTCCACAGAGGGATGAATTATACCAAATAACTATTCATGGAGGCCTCAGCAAAGATACTCCCAAATATTTCAATGTAGGGTGGGACAAACTAGACACATACATGGCCCAATAAGGCAGAATGTATTCTGGACCAGGAGCAGGAGGTGTGAGTAGGTTGTGGATATAGCCTAGATATAGTCTGGTCATAGCATGGCTGAGGAAAGATGGTCCCCATTAGACACAGGGACTAGTGGAGAGGCAGGCTCCATCAGTTGGTAGACTCTAGCTCACCAGCCCATGACCCTCAGGGCTGATGGGTCTGCTGACCAGCACACTCTTTTCCTACCCTCTTCTCTCCATGCACTTGCTCTCTTAAGCTATCTTTTTGATAGCAGAAATGAGTCACATATTTTTGTCTGCTTGTGTGTTGGTTGGTTTTTCATCCTTCCTCCTTCTGACCAAAATGGCATTCATTCCCACCCACCCATCTGCCTTACAAGGTCATTTGTTCTTTAACTGGTTCCTGTCTCTTCATTTCTTTTCTCTAGTTGATATACATATATTGGGTATTTATGAATCTGTACTTTGAAATTTCTTCTTTAGAGAGTTTATGATTCTGAACTGAATATAGATGTTACACTGCTCTATACAGAAGGGTGGAGTAGGATGCGTTTAGAGGACCTAGGAAATGGAAGACTTGGAGCCCAGGGGCATGGTCTTTGAAAGGAGAAGTCTCCCTCATCCCCTGTTTGCCTTTGGAGGGAAATTCTGAAAATGAGACTCAAGGGCCATGTGGCACGATACGAGAGGCTAATTCCTATTCAAGTGTACCTGCAGCATCCTACACCCTAGAGAGCAGCTTCCTATGTATTCTTCTTCCTGAAGAGTAAACTAGGTAATCATAACTACTTAAAAGAATATTTCTTCCCCTTGGTCCAAGAGTTCATCTTTATTTTTTCCTCTTGTATATGATGACATGCTTTGCAAGGTAGGTATTCAATACATTTTTATTTATTACAGTTAGTCTATCATTAATGCTCTATTTATTATCACCAATCCATCTTTTAGAAGAACCCCTTTGAAAGTAGAACTTACCATATTTAGATCTCTCAGAAGTTCCTCATTGTTCTTTTTACTAGGACAGACAGATTTCAGTGATAGGTAAAACACATGGTATTTTCAGACCAATGTCAGGTTCCTATTGATCTTGCTTAATGATTACTATCTTTTTCTTACCGAGAATTTTACATAAATTATTTTAATTACATAAAACTTAGAAACAATATTAGTAGAAATGATCAAGTACTAAAGTATATCCTGATGTAGGAAATCGTGATGTAGTGTTTTAAGCAATATACTAACTCACTCGTCTATACAGCATCATTCTGAAGGAAATAATGACAACAGTGGCTTCTACTTATTGAATATTTACTCTGTGACAGACACTATATTAAATACCTTACATAGATTATCTCATTTAATTCTCAAAACAATTCTAAAAGATGTTATTTTACCTATGAACAAACAGAGATCCAAGGTTTAAGTACCTTTTCCGAGGTTCACAGGGTCAGAGTCAGCATGTGAACCCAGTTTTCTTGAACTCCAAAACCCATATCCTATATTATAAAGAGAGAAAAGATCACAATCTCTAATTCATGCTCCCGAATATGAATATTTGTTTCTTCTAAGAGCTGACTGTTATTTGACCATTTCCAGCCATTTTAATTGAAGACATATCATATGTGGTTCTTACCGGTCCAAATGAAAGGTAGCAATATGAAAGAGTATGAGCTATAGGATTAGCACGTTCTCAGTGGGATGCTGCGAGAGGTGAGCTGAGCTGTAAAGCAGTGGATTCCCATGAGTCTAGCTGATACACAAAGACCGTGGGGAGCTTGTCTTTGCTAATGGAGGCCTTCATTTCGTCACTTGACCTTGCCATCATGCTCCCGTCTCAGCCCTCAATTAAGCTGCCATTGGCATAGGATTTATAATGTGTCACTGGCCATTCAAGAGACAGCAGCAGAGGTGTGGCTGAAAAGCTGAACAATAAAGAATGGAATTGATTTTCATTTCTGTTCAAATCAGGAAGATAACAAAACCATAACTGACCCTGGACAGAACATGATAACCCAACTAGGTGCAAATTTCAGGGACTAAATGCCTAGTAACCCTTTTAGAAGGTAAATTTTCTCTGACAGACCAAGATGCTCATGGTTTATTTCTGCCCAAACCATGGGAAACGATCAGTGTTGGTGATGCCGAGCTTTTCCAGGAGAGAATCTGTATCTCATTTTTTCCTGTCGGTTTCTAAACAATAGAATAAATTTTATAAGTGAGAATTTTTTAAGGAAAATAACAGGGTTTTTGTTTGTTTGTTTTGTTTTGTTTTTTTAACTGAACCAAATGTAAAAATGTAGCATGGCCACGGGCCACATGAATGAGCTAATTTTAGAGTCTTTTTTTCTAGGAATTTTGAGCGTTACGAACTTTATTTTGCACGGGTAGGATGACATTAGTTTGTGTTTTAAGTAACTAGTGAGACTGGAATTCTTTTGTTAGGCTATAATTAATTCAAAAGAAGAGAGTGTTCTTCCTTTAGGGATGAATCCTTAAACTTGGAAATACAACTCTGACTTTTAATTTAACCAGGCAAGAAGCCACAGATACCCTAATTTTAAAATTATTACTTTTATTCAGCACTAGTAACTAGGTTGTGGATATAATCTTAAAAATGAAAGTTTAATAACATGTTTATGCTGGTGTATTAATTTTCTGGTTAGCCTTCTATCATTCAGTCCCAACTTCCTCAGCACTGAGAAGAATTGATTATGGTTTATGTTCTGAATGACAGCCCGTTTCCTGTGTTGTGAATGACCTGTGGGCTCTGCCAGATACCCTGGCCTGCAGATAAAACTGATGAAAGTCCGCAAGGGGGTTTTCCTACCTGTGTACTTATCAGTCTTCCCCCAAGCCACAGTCTGCCTTTTGAGAGCTCTAATAATTAATTTGGTCTTCTCTCTTCTCCCTTTCCCCCCCCCACCTTCTCCCTGTCTGTTCACAGGTTATCTTGACGAATCAGATTACAACCCATCTGAGTGGAGCCCTAGCTTCTCAGGCAGACCTGGTGTCTCCAGCTGATGACTTGTCCCTGTCTGAAGGTAAGGGATCTGTCCTGGAGGGGCTGAAACTTGACACTGACCTACAGCCCCATAACCACTCTGCTCCTGGGAGAGCCCAGAGCCCAGCTCCCCGCAGGCCCTGGCCAGTGAACCCAGCCAGAGCCCGGCGATGCAGGCTTGGCCACCTTTCCTGGCATCTGATCCCTTATATTTGGAGAGTCTCTTGCTCTGTTACTGTAAGTGAGCTTCCTTTTCCACCCGAGTGAGTCGTCTTAATGGATGGGTATCCATCACCTCCGCCTTCAGGCCTGTGGCTCCTCTGTAGGTTGCTTTGGGTCCTCGGTGTGAGGGCTGGTGACCTGCTAACTGACTCTGTTTTTGAGACTGATGCTTAAAGGTTGGCTTTACCAGTGGTCCCGCAGCAATGTAGCCTTTTCTCGTGCTGGGTACTTTTAGTCCTGGTCAAAGCATACACCAATGTGATGTGCTGGTGAGGTGGCATTCCCTGTCAGCTCTACGGAAAGGTGAAGAGAATTGCTCCATGCTGGTAAATCTGCAAAATTTTCTCCGCCCTCCCATGCTAGCAAAGGTCAGGCCAGCTACAGTTTTCATAGCGAGGGGAATTACACCTCTGAGCCAGTGGGTGGTTTCTAGTTTTATTCAAAGTTCTTACTTGACATTTCTGAGTTCTGCTAATTGTACTCTTTCAGGGCAGAATGCCGTGGGCCTGCGTGTATGTGCGTAGCTGTACCAGGCTCTCTGCACTTTCCCTTTTCTGAGAATTATTCGTGATTGAATATGTGGGACTTCCAGGCCTCACAGCCTCCTGACTGCCCAGGTGATCTCCCCTTGATTGGCCTCAGTTTATGGTCCCCCAAATACAAGGACTATACCCCTGCTTCTCAGTGGTGTGAAAACTAGTTATTTATTTAAAGCAGTAGTAAAATGCACTCAGTACCCTGCTTCCACATCAGTGATGCATTATCACTCCCCATCACCAGGACTGAGAAGCTTGAATCATTTCATATCCCTTCTGCCTTATATTCTTTTCACCAACAAGTCTATGTAATTCTTCTTCCCAAATATTTCTCCCCATCCCTTCTTTTTTTTTCCTTTACAATTTGAATTGTGATCAGCTGACTCATTCAACTTATAATTGGATTATTTTTTATTGTTTAAAGTATTACATATATTAGTACATACATCTCCTCCCTCACCTCCATCAACCTTCCCCCAGCCCCCCCCCCCCCAGTCCCTGTTGCAACAATTGGATTATTTTAATAAAATTCCAATATGCCTTTCCAACTGCAAACTCTGCCATTTTCCTTCTGCCACTGTCAAGTGGAACTTACTGCTTGGGCTGTGTTTTCTTTGTCACTCTCCTACGGAGAAATCTGGGCGATGTTTCAGCCTGTGTTTTGAGAATGGGCTAAACTCAATATGCTGATTTTAAAATATTTAGGACTTTGTGATGTGTCATCTGAAAGTCGGCCAGAGTGGAAGTATTTACACCATGGAAATCAGCAACTGCTAAAAACCAAGTTATTTTTTCTTTTCTTTTGCATGAATCTGTTTCCAAAACACCACAAGATAAAGTCAGTACTTCTTAGCACTTCGAAGTCTGGTCTCTCCTTCCTGTTCAACCCGCATTGACATTTCCTTGGCTCCTACGCCAAGTGTGTGGACTTACTGTTCACCGCTTCCCCCTCTTGTCCCTCCCCCACACCCCTCCCCCTGCTGGGACAGCCCACCTGATCTTGAACAGCATTTCCCCTTTTCACTTCTACCTCTGCTTCTCTTCCCAGGTCCTCCCACTCCTTCGAGGGTTACAGGCCACCCCTTCCACAAAACCTCCGCTTCTGTCCCAGTGGGCATGGCTCTCACTCTCTGTTCTCCCCTGTGGTCCCTCTACCTGCTCCGCTATATAAAGAAAAGGTCTAGAAAATTTAATTTAACTTTTCATGGTTTCCCAACTAGATTGGCAGATATTTTAAGGACACAGACTATCTTGTATTCCTTTTGTCTCCATGTTGCGCCTGAGTGACTCGCAAAGTTCTAGGCACATTTCAGCAGTAAGTAAATGCTGAATGAATACCCCAGTTCATACTTTGAAAAATTGTACCCTTGAGAATCACATAAGACACCCATGAATGTCATGAAAAAATGTTGTGATTATTTCACACGCCATAGACGCACACCGCACACATTTATTCAGCTCTGAGGAAAAGAAAGTATCTTGTTTCCTTATTTGAAAGCCAATAAGTAAGAGTACTTTGCTTTGTCTTGGTTTCCTGGTTTATCTTAAACAAAGAAGAGTCAGTGAAACAGATAAGCAAGGAAATGGCTTTGGGGCTCCAGTGTAAGTGCTTCAAGAAAACAATAACGAGGTATTTGCGGCAAAGGAAGGGTTACCAACTCATTCTTAGACAACTTTTTCTTATTATGGAATCCCAGGGAGGATGGAAACAATTCATTTTTTATTTTATTTTTAGGTCTTTTTAAGTCATTTTTAAAGGTCTTTTACTTACATAGCTAAGCAAGTGAAGAGGCTATGGAAATATTTTTTTCTGAAGTCTATACTGAAATTTCTTACCAGTGAATTAAAATGAATAGGTTTCTTAGCATATTTATACCTATTTAAATACATTAAAGTGTTCGTTAATGGTACTGTGGATAAATGGCTTTGTTGTTGTTTCAGGCATCCGTGGTTTCATTAGCTTGGTGACCTTGAGCAGGTTTTATAATCACTTTGGTCTTGGGTTTTTTTCGTTTTTGTTTTGTTTTTCTGTTAAATGACAGGTGAGATGAGTATAAGGTTGCCAGAGTCTTTTCTAGCTCTAACATTGGACGCTCATACTTTGGGTCTGAAGATCAGGAGCATTCACTAGGTGATGGGTATTGAAAAGCATGATTTTTCAGACTGGGAAGAATGACCTTGTTGTCCTAGATTAGGCATCATAGGAAGGATCTTCAGAAATTGTAGCATTGATACCTTTGGCATGCCGACAGCGGTCTCCTCTCCCTATTGCTCTCTCTCTCTCTCTCTCTCTCTCTCTCTCTCTCTCTCTCTCTCTCTCTGTAAACTCTCTGGTCTTGTCTGTCCATCGCTTGCTCTCTCTGCCTTTCTTCCACACAAACGTATGCAAAAGAGGTGTGTGCAAACCAGTGTAAGTGGGAAACACCCTGATGAGTGAGCTCGAGGTCCCCCCTGACCTGTAATGGATTTCAGCTGCAGAACAGAGGGCACCGCTTAAAAGGCACTCCCTTGCAAAGAGTTGGTGAGAACCAGCGGCCACTGGGCAGCCAGCAATAAAATGATCCGAGGTGACCTGATAGAAGTACACAGCAGGGGCTGATTCGGGAAATGAAGTTTCTTCTGCTCTGACACAGAACAGGGAATGCAAGTGACCTGGCCCAACTGAGAGATCTCTTCTGCCCCAGTGGTCCCTACTATTAATATCTACCAGCTGCAGGCCCAGAGCATCCCCCTGCTGAGATCAAAAGGACCCCTATCTTGGCTGGAACAAGGTCATCTGCACAGGGCTGTAAACAGGCCGGCTGGCTCAGGGACCTCTCCTCAGGGGAGGAGAAGTCAGGAGAGGGGAGGTGCTCTCTCACGCTCCTTTAATCTCCAAGGACCAGCTGTTGCCTCTCAGTGTTTGTAAAGTGGAGAGTTCTTTGTTTTTGTATTGCTTTTCCCCCTTGTTAAATGTATGGCTAGGTTGGTGCTCAGATTATGTAGACCCAAGTCTATTGCTTGGGCCAGTGGGTTCCCTTCATTGAGGTTTCATTCCCCTATTGAGTTATCTAGCTCCCGAGTGGGAGAACCGCAGAGGGAGACGTGGACCCCAAAGGCCAAGGACTTTTTTCAATGCCGCATGGTATTGTGTCTGGAGAAGGCATGAGAGGACAAGTTGAATTTTCTCTAGTTAGTTAAATAACTTCTCATATGTACAGTGTGCTTATCATTTTTTAGTCTGCCTTTCACAAATATTATTTCATTCAGTTGTGAGAATGAAACTTTTAAGACTTACGCAAATCAATCAAAATTATGCTGTGAACCCAAGGGCAGGAATCAGGATTTTCATGCTTATAATCTACATTGTTCTCAAGCTGGCACTGTGAGTGAAGGTATTTCCTCCAGTGTTTTGTTCCATTGACAGAAACTCGGGCATCTAGGTTGTTACAGAGGTCAGTGACTGGCTATTGACTAGGTTATCGTGATGGCTATTGATTTGGATATTGTGTTGGTAACTGACTAGGTTATCATGACTGTTCTGGCCAAGGACATGTTCCTCAGATGCCCTGGCCGGTTCTTCCTGGTGGTCAGCGAAGATGCTAAGAATAATTGGATCTTGGTCATAGGGAATGTCCCTTTGGCCCGTAGTGATTAGTAAAGAAAGGATCTAGCAGTCCAGCTGGCCTAAGACACCACATTTTATTCTGAAGTCACCTGAGATTGGACCAGAAGGACCGGCTGGACCCCTGTCCAACAAGCACAGTGACAGCAGGGCCTGTGTAAGACTGAAGCTCTGCTCAGCGTAAGCTGCTAGCTTTCCCCCTCTGATGATTTAATGGGAGAGCGTTACTTCGGTGTTACAGCTCATTTCAGCAACCCCAGAGGCTTCGTGGAAAGGAAGCATCATCAGGCTGCCATCTTGGCATTCCCAGCATCTGGCATGTTAGTATTCTTCTATCTGCAGTCATAGTTTTTAATAGATAATAGCACTTAAAAACTAACATGGCCCAGTCAGCATGGCTCAGTGGTTGAGCATCGACCTATAAACCAGGAGGTCATGGTTTAATTCCCGGTCAGGGCACATGCCCGGGTTTCTGGCTCCATCCCCAGGAGGCAGCTGATCAATGATTCTCTCATCGTTGATGTTTCTATCTCTCTCTCTCCATCTCTCTATGAAATCAATAAAAGTATATTTAGAACAATACCTAAATGTGAAAAGGACATGGATGGGTCGAGGAAAAAACACAAGAGAAAAGGCAGTACTTGGAGAACCAAGCGCCGTTTCTAATTTTTGTACGGAAAGCCTTTTTATTTTGGTTGAATTGATGACTTTTTTCATGTGCAAGAGTAAGTATTTTAGGATTCATTCTCCCCAAGAAACCATCCTTGCAAAAAGTTGGAGTCCACTTGAAAGAGTATATGCAAGTACGTGGCTTGTGTCTCTTCTAAAATAAATTCACCAAGGAGGAACAGCCCAGAAGAGTCGGGGCAAACCAGAGACTCATGGTTGTGAGAGAAGCCGACTTCAAAGCATGGTATGAATTTTCAAGTTTTATTTCCACTCTTGCTTTCCAGCTGGATCTGCTCTGGATTTACTGCAGGATGTTTGAAAATGTGGCTCCCTGCTAATCTCAGACAGTTGCTATGATCAATGGTTTCTTTCATTTCCGATAAAAAACACTGGTGTTTCTGCTTAAATTGTGTGTACTTTCAGCTTTATTATTGTAGTCGTAATTTATTGTCCAGCATTACCCAAATTTGTAATCCATTAACCGCAGACTTTGGGGTGGGTTGGTCAAGTTAGCAGAACTCACTCCGCACTTGGGCTCCAAGGCCCTCTGCAGCCCAGTCCCAAACTGAACGTTCCCCGGTGTGGGCAGACCACGTGCAAATGGGTACGGGTGGAGCGGCCAGAAAAGTCCACCTCTCAGGACTCCGGTGCGGGGTGGCTATAATTAGTGCTTTGAAAACATCAAGTGTCACCATGTGACTGCGAGGTTAATATTAACAACGGTGATCAACATTGTTAACATTAGCATTTCCATAGCATTTTAAAATGTCCTACAATGATGAATCGCTTAATCCACCTCAAACCACTGAAGCATGAAGGAGAGTTGCTCAAAAGCCACACAGTGAGTGAGAGGTGGCGGTGCCGGGAGCAGCAGTCAGAGCCCCTCCCGTGAAAACCTAGATTTGGACACTGCTGCCCCTTAGGCGTGAGTTTTAGATAAAAATATCCAAGTATCCTGGGGACCTTTCCATTTCTGATTCCAAAGCCACAGACATATATCAATACAAACAACTTACTTCCAGCAACTGTTCAGATGCCATGAAAGGCCTAGTTTATAGAAAAAGATGAAAAGCACCAAAAACCTTTGGTGTTTAGCTAAAGAAAGCCTAAATATTATGTGAGTGGGGTGGTGGCTCCTAGAGCTGAGAGGACTGGGCACAGTCTACAAATGTCTTAATTCTCAACACGGAGAGGAACTTGAGGGTTTTCAGCAGAGGCCAAGGGCAATAGCGCCACGACCAAGGGGTCAAATGAGAGAGAACACTGAAGTCAACCACCAGGAAGTACTTCCTGGTCAGGAGCCCTGTTTTGCTAGTGACAGTTTGCCAAAGAGAGACACGTGTGAAGCAGGATCAAATGAAATGGGAGCCAGAGTATTTGGGAAAGTCTTTGAAATGGTTCATGGGAGGCTGGGGTAGATTTTTTAAAGTATTTCCCCCTTATCCTCAGACCTCTTTACTCTTTAGAACTCAAAGGTTAATTTCTCAGATGCAAATGTTCATGTTACTCTCAGGGTCATGAAGGCAGAAAGGATGAGAACACCAAAGCTAACTTTGTTAATTGCTTCAACTACAGAGATGATGGGGCTGAAATCCCAGAGAATGAGATGCCAAGAGGTGGCGTGATCCCAAAGAGCTTCAAGGTGGAAGGATTCTCTTGTTTACCTTCATTAAAGAGACTTTTATACCAAAATACGAGAGGTCAAAGATCATAAAGAGAGGCGGTTTCTAGGAGTGGTGCCCAGGCAGTAACTTTGTGTTGTAATGTAGCATGCATTTTTTATGTTTACTAGGATTGGGGAGGATTGTAGCAAGGTCTGCCAAAGTGGTCTGTCCAAGGACAGTCCAGCTGAACTCTGACCGAGGTTTGGATCTCTCTGACAGCATTTCTTCTCTTCTTCATATATATACCGGGGATGTGCCCTCAACCAAGGTACATGCCCTTGATCAGAATCGAACCTGGGACCTCTCAGTCTGCAGACTGACGCTCTATCCACTGAGCCAAATTGGTTTTGGCATTTCTTCTCTTCTTGTTCCTGATAAGCCACTCAATAAATATTAGTTGGATTAAACTGTATTTCATTCGGTCATACTGACATGTCCTGTTTATTAGCTGCATTCTTGCATATATTAGCACAGTTTTAGAGTTATGGTCCCTCAGAATTTTTTTTGGCTGGATGAAGAAACCTTCCAGTACCTTTCATGTGTTGTGGAGCCTGTACCACATGCACTGTGTTAATGTTGCAGGAAATCCAGAAATTGACAAGATGTGGTCCCTGCCCTCCCGATGTTTACGGTGGAGTTTGAGAATAATTCTAAAGGAGTTCAATATTAAGGAGAATGTGTGTGCTGCCTTCAGACAGTATGGCATGAACCAGAGGCTTCGGGAATTAGGAAGAGGGGATCTACCAGCTGAGGCAAATCTGAAGGGTTTAGAGAGGAAGATGTAAGAGAAAGGCTTGGGGGGAGAGATATGGTTTCAACAGGCAGACAAGAGTGAAGATCAGGGAATGCTGTAAATAAAGGCTTAAGTTCAAAATGGGCCACTCTTCTCTCCCGTCATGCTCCCCTCTCAAAATCTGTTCTAGCCACAGAGCCTGCTCTCTTGTTCCTCAAACTCACCAAAGTGTTTCTGCCTCTGGGCTTTCGCATTTGCTTTTCCACTGACCAGAGCACTGATGATCGTCCTTTGTCCTGCTCCCTTACTATATCAGTCTCACTTCAGTCTCCTCTCCTCTTCTCAGGGAAGTCTTCCTTCATGTCTTTAAGACACAATCCCTATCCCGATCCCATCCTTCTCTACCTCCCAACCCAGCTTTATTTTTCTTTATTGCCGCTATCACTGTCTGACCTATATTAGGAATGTATTTGTTTGTGGGTTTATTGTCTGCCTCTTTTATTTTCACATGATCTCCTAAAGGGCAGACACTTTGTCTTGATCACTTTTGTAGCCTCTAGTTCCTGTAGGGTATTCAGTACATATGGGATCTAAATCGCAGGGAAATGCAGGGTATGTTGGGAAAGGAACAACGGCAAATATAGGGAGGTCCTGTGCAGTAGTAACTCTAGGAATAGATTGGGGCCAGACTTTTGAATATCAGACCGAATTTAGACTTTATTCTAAAATGATTCTAACTTTGCACTCTGAAGGCTCTCTGGATGAGATGTGTGGAACGGCTTCGGGGTGGGGGATTAAGGTAAGGAGACAATGAACTCATCAAATATTTAGGAAAATGGGGCACCCATTATGCACCAGGAACTGTAGTTGGTGCTGAGGTACAAAGATGGCAGTCTAGATAGATCTGTCATAACAAAGACATGGTGGCAAAACCACAGTCCTTTGAAGCACTGCCAGTCGTTTCCTAGGACTGGGAGTGCAGGGGCCACACAGGAGAATGGCATAGGGTTAGGCTTGAGAAGTAGGCAGTGTGGAGCATGAACATCTGGCATGCCATGTTAGGGAGCTTGTGATTTTTTTCTGAGCCCCTGTGAGAAGAATATGAGGATAATCCATTGGCAGCTCATCATTTCCTTGATCAACATGATTGATGAGGCTTATTTGACTGGCTAGGAATGTTTCTCTTTCCTCCCTTATAGTTCCATGTGCATCCCTTCCAAACCCACATGCTCAATCAAAGAAGATGGATGGCTCCCCAGAGAGAGTAGGCTGTTCTTCAGTCAGGGATATGGAGTGATTGTTTTTCCCCACCAGAGCCTTTATGCCTGGGGTTCTCAAGCCTTCGCATGCAGCTGAGTCACCTGGGGGGGGTTATTAATGCACACACTGCTGGCCTCCCATTCCCGAGTTTCAGTCAGCTGAGCTGATATTATTGTATGTTTGCTAAGAGTATCTGTATACCTCTGTTGATGCCTCTAGTCGTGTCCATTCTCAGCATTCTTCCTTTTTTCCAGATCAAAATTTCAACATTATCTACCTATTCCTGGTCCATGCCTTCAAGCCACTATACTAGATTTAAGGGAAAAATTTGAAAACATTTTATTTCCAGTCCCAGATAACTATCTGGTTACCTTTTTTGATCTGATTTTCTTTATATCCACAGTCAGCCCCAGAGTTTCTCTTCAAGGGAGAGTTTTCTTCTGTTAATCTGGAATCTACTACCTACTCTAAACAGTTATTGTCTGATAAGATATGAGGCCTAAACTTACCTGCACATGTCACTTCCTGTCCAGGGACATAGGACTGGCAAACTAGTACAGATTATACCCCAGGTTCAGTCTTTATTCACCACTGCTCAGGACAAGATAAGCCAGAAAAGCCAAGATGGCACTGGATCACTGAAATACTTGCATTGGAGATCTTTAGATTTGAAGTGAGATCTTCTCCATAATTTATGATATTCTTTTTAAAAAATATATTTTATTGATTTTTCACAGAGAGGAAGAGAGAGGGATAGAGAGTTAGAAACATCAATGAGAGAATCATCGATCAGCTGCCTCTTGCACATCCCCTACTGGGGATGTGCCCGCAACCAAGGTACATGCCCTTGACCGGAATCGAACCCGGGACCTTCCAGTCCCCAGGCTAACGCTCTATCCATTGAGCCAAACCGGTTTTGGCAATTTATGATATTCTTGCAAAATTACTCCCTACCCTCAGCAAAGAGTATGATTTTTATGGATTAAATGCAAGTATGTGTGTGATGTTGATTCTCTTAAACATGCTTCTATGCAATGGCCCATAAGAAAACCTGTTTCCTGCGAGTATTACTTCTAGCCACAGAGGTTGGGTGATACCTTAGTGGGCCAGGGACTTGTTTGGTTTTTAAATATACTATAGAGATGAAGGAAGCCAGAAATGTGTTAAAATAAATTGCTCCTGAGTTGAATAATAATAAGACCCCCCCCCCAAGAGAGCTCTAGACCAGAAAGAGATTAAATAATTGAAATCTTTAAGGTGTAGCCCAGGAAACAAACATCAGTGACTAAGGGGCTGCCAGAGCCCAAGGGTGGATCCAAGGTTCCTTCAGGGACCCAACCGGAACCAAGAGAAATAACTTATACTTTGATGTTAGTACAGAATTAAGATAAATTAACAACAACAAAAAAAGGAATCCTGTCTTACAGTCATTAGGATATAAGTTCCTTGAGGATAAGAATCTGTGTCTCCTTTGTTCACTGATGGATCCCCAGAGCCTAGAATAGTGTCTGGTAATTATAATTACTCAAAGAATGAGGCACCCATAGCCACAAAGCAAGGCAATCAAAGAGCTATCTAAAGCTGTAGGCCTGTACTCACCTAAGAGAAGCATGAAACTGATGCATCATGTATGCCCCAAAGTTCCCCCAAGGTGCAGTCAGCCTTAACCTGCCCTGACTGTGATGAACAACAGTGGGCAGCTCAGGGAGAGTGTCAGAACAGAGAGACCAGGAGCCCAAATGCTGGGCTTTGGAAGAAGAAATCTCCTACATGCACACAAGACTGGTGACTGAAGTAGTTTAGTCTGATATACAATAAGGAGGCTTATTAGGTACCTACTCTCCACTAGGTCAGGTGCTAGGTAGATGCTCAGGATACAGAGACAAACGCTCCAGCCCCTGCTCTTTGGGAAACTCAGTCAGGTGGTGGCGGGAAGCGCTATGGCCAAGAATACGAAACACGTAATGATGGCTCTAGGTTCAGATATTGCTGGGGAAGCGCTGAGGAGTCCTGTTTGGGGGTGGGAGCGCTCTAAGAAGGCTTTTCAGGAAGGAGACACCTGAGCTGGATGTGGAAGGATCAGTAGCAGTTCCCCAGTGGAGAAAGGAGAGGGAAAGGCGCTCCTGGTGGAAGGAAAAGCCCATGCCATGGACTAGGGGTGGGGGTGGTGGAGACCTAGGGGAAGTCCCCGGTGGCTGGCACGGGAGTGCCCGGGGGATGGTCTGCAGAGGTAGGGAGGGGCCAGGCTGTGAAAGGTCTTACCCAGCATGCTAGTCAGTGTGGGTTCTTTCCTGAGGAAGATGGGGAGCCCCTGGACTGGGGAAGTGATAGGTCCGTTTTGTCCTTCCAGGTAATTTCTCAGGCAGCAAGGCCCAGGTGAAAGCGGATGGAGGTGGAACTAGGGAACTTGGATGTGGATCTCTTCGAGGGGAGTCACTTTTGCGTGGGGCTTTCCCTAAATTTCTTAAGGCAGCGCAAACTTTACAACCAGCTCTTCCCGTTCTAAAGTCCGGTGGCCAGGTCTGGCTTGGATTTCTGCCTCATCAACCTGGGAGAGAGCTCTTTAGTACCCTAGACGTCTGAGTAACATCGGATGAGCTCTCGAGGTATCAAGGTACCTCCTAGTTAGAAATGGCTCTATCTAATTCTTCGCTGGGTGGTGAGAGAAAATACCAAGCGATTTAAAGTACTAAACAGCACTATGGGAATAATGTTCCTTTTGCCAGTGATTATAATAACATTAAGTGCCTCTTATGTGTCAGGCACTATACTATGCATGAAAAATTACAACAGCCTTTGTGGGGTTCAGTCAGTACCCCCCCCCCCCCCACACACACACACACACTCGATAAACAAAGAAACTGAAGCACAGAGTATTCACATAACTTCCTGATGATCCTCTAATTACTGATTAGCTGGGATTTAAACCCAGAGGGTCTGGCTCAGAGTCCACCATGCTCTTGGCCAGCACGCTACACTCAGCTCTACAAGACAACAATGCACTGACTTCATATTTCTGCCCTTGCCAGGCTGAGAGGGTGCCATTCTTCAGTGTGATAATTGCGGTCCATTTCTTTGTGTTCACCCTGAAATCTCTTTGCAGACAGACATTAAGGAAACGGTGTGTTCGAACAGCAGATTAGGGCCTGCATTTGGAATTAGGAGGCCTGGGTTCAAGCGCCGGCCCTGCCACGAAGGCGGCTGTTTCCATTTTGAACAAGTCCCTTAGCTGCTCTGGCCTCAGTCCCCCAACCCACAGACACAGGGGGCACATCGGCTGGTGCTCCTTAAAAGGCAAATGGATAAGTTCCAAGCCTCAGGCAGACTTCTCAGTTTTTCTTTTAAAGATGAACAAAGCAAACGGCAGGCTAGACCGACCCCTCTCTGAGCATTGAGGTGCATCCCTTTGTCACTGTGCATTACCTTGGTTATCTAGAGCAGCAATCTGCACATTTTTTGAATCTACGGACCCATCGTTTTGGGGGCATGGAAAAGTAAAACTGCTTCCTGTGCAATATAGGGCTCCTACACTGTTCAGTTATATAATAAAACACACCAGAAATAGAGTGTTGGGTTTTTTTTTTTTAATGAGATGGGCTCTGAGATTTTCTTCCCACATCCCAGTGAGTCATCATCACACATATGCCTGTCGGTGATGTCAGGGCGAGTTACCATTTCTTCCTGCCTTGTGTTCACTGCAGAGCTCTTTACCCAAGAATAATGAGGCAGGAGCCCACACTTGAGCCTTGGGCCTCCGTCTCGCAGTTCTTCATTCACTCGGTTTGGAGCATCTAGATACAGGGGTGGGCAAGCTTTTTGACTCGAGGGCCACAATGGGATCTTAAACTAGACTCAGAAGAAGGAGCTACGGCCTTGTTTCCCGACATTGCCATGTTAACGCTGCTGCTGGTGAAGGAGCGGAGGGGAGAGCAAGAGAACCCTCTGCTCTTTCGGCTCCGCAGGCCGATAGAACAGCCGAACGGGCTGGATCCGGCCCGCGGGCCGTAGTTTGCCCACGGCTGACTAGAATGTGACAAGCTGGGTGTTCGAGGGGAACAAGGTTGGCCTCTGCTCTTGAGGACATAAAGGCTGATTCTGATCTATGTCATTCACACCTGGCTGGAACCCTCGATTCCCTGCATGCTATCCTGCAGCTAGACCTTACATCCAAACTGTCTCACTCCAGTGGATCAGACAGGAAAAGAGAGGGAAATAAAGGCCAAATAGGAGCCGCCGCCCACCCTCCCCTTTCACTCCCCCCACATGAAACAGGTAAAGCCACTCTGTGGCGCACTCCTATGAATTCCCAGAATGAGGGGTCCATTTTTTTTTTTTTTTTTTTTAAACATCAGAGGCTCTCAAGGAAAGAAGAGAACATGTGATCCTTTGGTGGCTGGAGCTACTATTTTAGGCTATCAGAGCCAAGCGAGGGTGGGCTCCCCGATCACTGTGTCCTGAATCACGGGGGATGGTGAGCGCTGGATACCCGCCAGCAGACACCGTCCATCGCTGGTTAGACCCACTCGTAAAGTGGCGGGCTGTAAATCAGCCCACGTTTCACTGAGAACCGGCCGGGCTGGCCCGGGGAGCTCACTGTAGTTTAGCACCTGCGGTGGGCAACTGTTTTTCTTGGCCAGCTGTTTAATGAGCACCGAGTCAGATAAACTGCGCTTGGCTTCTAGGCTCTCTCCAGACACAAACAATTAAGCACATCCTGCTGGAATGGCTGTGCTGGGGAACCTGGCTTTCCCGGGCCGATCATCTGGTTTTCCTGCCCCTCGGGGCTAGAGTTTGGAGAAGTTGTTGAAGCAACCTTGAGAAAGCTGTTAACCCTTAAAAGTTAGCTTTTTTATCACCAAACATATTCAGAAATGGTTTGCAGCCAAAGCCTTATTAGCTGTGGCAGTTTTAAATAAAGATCAACATCCTGATTTTATTAATTTCACCCTCTGACTCAGGGTTGGCTTAGAGAAATGAGAGATTGTAATGTGTGGATCCTTCTCTGGCTTTGTAACCAACTTGCTCTCTCAAGTTGGGGTAAAAACATTGCCCTTCTTAGTCTATACACCTTGACCCGGGGTAAAGTTGCCCCCCATCTCTGGTAAAATTCATGAATAAAACCTCCCCTCGTTGGGTTTCAGATTTTGTAAGAGATCACTTTTCTTCAGTGCACACATCAGCTGAGACTAGCGTGACTGATTCTAGGCATGAATTGCAACAAGCCCAAGCTGAACAGTTCTCCCAGAACTAGTCACGCCTAGGGGTGACCCAGGATGGCCTTTGACCAGCTGGCATCAGAACCATGATGGCCACGGAGGAACTATAACCTTGATCTCTTGGCCTACTGATCAACGTCCTTGCAATTCTACGTGTACCTGGAGTTTGCGGTACGTGTGTATTTGGGAAACTTTTGCAAACACGCACGTTGGCAATGCTGTTTATTTGGGAGGATGCACTTACATGTCCTTGATGACCGAAGGGAGATCCAGCGGGAAGGGCCTGGTGGAGAAAGAGCAAGCGAGCGAGCGCGCGTGTTACTCACTGGAGGACAGATTGTGGTAGTGAATTGCCTCATCCGCAAAGGCATCTAGAAAGGCGAGGAGACCCATGAGAAAGGAGGTGACTTCTGTTGACAAGTCACCATTGTTCAAACTCAGTGGGGCTGAGAAAGGAAATCCAGAAACCTACGTGACAGCCTCTCTTGGACTGGCCGAAAATATGGATTTTTTCCCCCCCTCTAGCTGGAATTTGACAGGGTCAGTTCACGTCTGGGTTTTCAGCACTTAATACAGGGCCCTTTTGTCTTGGGAGGCGGCTGGACTGGTTTTTCCTCCAGGCAGGTGCACAGAGGGCGTTTATTGTAGCCTGAAACACAAACACCCAGCCCCTAGGCCCCGGTCCCCACACTCCCCAGCATGGCTCAAGGAAATAGAGTGAACAATGTCTCTTGCAACAGGCGAGCACTGTAAATGCCACTCCTGAATGAAATATTTCTTAAAACTTTGTATCCGTAACTCGATCGCCTCTTAAAACTTAATTATATGTCAGGGAAAAAGGAAGCCATTGGCTCCTCCAGCTGTCCAGGTTGAACAAGAGCGCACAATGGAGCATATCCGATTCTCGGCCTTACTTAGGTAATCAGATTAATATCTCCTGAATTGAATTTACCCTTTTGATACGGAGTCTTTCAGCTGCCTTGTTTCACATCTCAAATTCTGACAAAGCTGTGCGGCCTTTGAGTAATTTCCCCGAAATCTATATGCGGGGAAGCCGGGGCTCTTTCGAGCACTTTTTTGGGACTTGGACCAATTAAATCTGTTTCTGGCACACTTTTAATGGCATACTTTCCCCTGAGTCAACAACTGCTCCAAAACCTGAGGTCATTTGTTTAATTTAAAAGCAAAGGTTATGAAACAACCATCTCAGGCCTCACCAGCCAAGGCCCCGTGGCTTTGAAAGTGGTGATGAGACAGAGGAAAGGCTCATAAAGTGGATTTCTTACACACGAAATAAATTAATTACTGTGTTTCTGTTCAATCAGTACGAAGCCAGGTCTGTCCGCACCCCCCTCTCCCTCCCCACCCACCCCCCCGCCCCTGCCAACCTCGCTGTCCCTTGCTCTTCAAACACATCCTCCTCTCCTGGGGCTGTCACCCTCCTGGTTGAAGTTCACCCTTTTGTTGTTGTTTTAGCAAAACAAACATCTGGACTGGATTTTTGTCAGCTGGAGTTGAGAGAGAACTGTAAATGATGCTGTGATTTTTTTTCTTCATCCTTATTAAATTTATTTATAGCCAGTCTAAAGCCAGGAAACATATTTTCAAATGGCTAGAGCCCTCGATTGGAGGTTCTAGAGGAACATACAGGGGATGGTATCCCTCCCCTGCTGCTGTTTCTAAATAATATCAAGGGTAGAGTTGCATAATTCCTCATTTTGGTGTTTTTTTTGTGTTTTTTTCTTTCTTTCCTGAAGGACCCTTCATTAGGACATTTTGTGCGTCAGAATTCTTCCATTGTAAAGGCTTATCTGATATGCTTTGTTTTCTGTCAGCGAGAGAGAGAAAGGGGAATGTCAGTGCTATTTCTGAAAAGCTGCAAGGATGACAGTGAGTTTCTGGTTGTCTGAGACACGAACCAGTGGCTCGGGCACTTCCTTTTGCCAAAGCACACAGCTTGGATCCCGTTCCTACCTTTCCCACTTAGCAGCCTCTAAAATCCGAAAGCTGCCAAGTCTTAAAGAATCTCATTCATTTTCTCATTATTTAAGATAATAAAAAGCTCCACCAGGGGCTGACTAAAATAATTTATAAAATTCTTTGCCGTGCCCTTAGACCTTATTAAATAACAATGCCTTAGGGTTTACATAATCAGTTAAGAAACAAAACCTTCTGGAGGAGGCTGTGTCCCGTGGTGATTTTTTTGAGGGCCCTTCCAGTTCTAGGATTTGAGATGATTCTCTGATTTCTTTCACTGTCATTTAAAAAAGAGAGAAAAAGAAAAAAGAAGGGAGGAAGAAAAGGAAGAGAGAGGGGGAAATAAATAATAAGTAAGTAAATAAATAAGTGGGATGTGGAGGGGGAGGCTGCTTGGGAGTGAGGTTTGCTACACACACGCATTTTCTTCTCCAGAGAAGATACTGTTCTACTTCCTGCCACCCAGGTCAGTCTTCCTCAGTCTGAACAATGGAGCTTAATGTTCTCCACCTTGCTAAGGGTTAGGCTCCGGTTGTTATGAAAGTGAATTGAAACCAAATGCACTTCTATTGGAAAAGCTGCCACTGATCTCAGCTCATAGGCAATACTAAGAGGGAAGGCGCTTATAAACAGAGGGAAGGAATCTTTGCTGTCATATCGTAACACCAGTTACTTCACTATTAGTCCCGTGAGCACATCTTGTCGCAGCATCGCTCCACTTCATGGTGTGCCTGTGTCACTGGAAGACTGGTGTTCCATTCTTAGAATTGTTCACAGATTATTTAGTAGATGATCTTGGTAACGGACTGGGAGAGCTACTCTTACAGCAAGACCCTTCATTAACTGGGAGGGCGTAGAAGATAGGTCTCCCGTTCTCCACCGAGAAAGGCTGCTGCTTCCCCCTTCTGATAGGAAGGCAGCGTTTGAGGCACTGTGGCCTCACCAAATGTGGGTGTCTGCTGCTTTATTCCAGTTAAAGCCAAGTCCATGGCAAGGATACTGGCAGCAAAGTGAGCCACGGTGAGGTCATCCCTTATCACTAGCATCGTGACTGTGAGCTCTGGCTCAAAATACGGCAGGCTCAAGGTAAAGAACATTTATTTTAAAGCTGGAAAAAAGGGGAGAGAGACAGAGACAGAGACACAGACAGACAGAGAGAGACAGGATAATTCCAGCTGGACATTAAGCACCACCATATTTTCCAAGACCCTGAAGCCAAATAACTCCTGCTTTATTATGCTTGCAGATGAGAGCAGATGAGAACCAGGGTGGATGGCAGTGCCAGGAGGGTAGCTGCCATGGGCACCCACGCACAGGGCACAGCATTCTCAGTCTGCACTTAGAACTGAACCTTGCAGGAGATTTTCCTAATGACAACACCACCAATAACCACAGTAATGAAGCTAGTGGTCACTTTTACTAAATCCGCTAAGGACACATCCTTAAGTGCAGTATCATGTGCTGTAAAGTATTCTAACTCATGCTTTATTACAGTTAAAGCCAAGTCCATGGCACGGATACTGGCAGCAAAGTGAGCCAGTATCTCTGCCTGAGAAGCAGTGAGGGAGCTGACACAGATACCAGCGGGGTTAGTTCCTCTGACCACAAGCAGTGAGTGATCATGGGAGCTGGTCACTCTAGCTGGGAGGCTTAGGGGATGTCAGTCCAGTGTGATGGTTTATAAAGAATATTCTTAGATGGACCAGGATGGTGCATGTAAATCAACATAACTGGCTAGCATGGAGAAAGGTAATTTGACTAATATTAAGATTTTTTTTTGTAAGGCCTTATTTGATTCTGCTATATCTTTTGTTAGTTTGGAGCCATTGTTAGGCATGGACATTCTTTCAGTTATATTTCTGTTTTCTATACTAGTAATTTCAGGCCTTAGAAATTAATTAATATATATATATATATATATATATATATATATATATACATATATATATATATATAATTGATTTTTTACAGAGAGGAAGAGAGAGGGATAGAGTTAGAAACATCAATGAGAGAGAATCATCGATCAGCTGCCTCTTGCACACCCCCTACTGGGGATGTGCCCGCAACCAAGGTACATGCCCTTGACCGGAATTGAACACGGGACCTTTTAGTCCGCAGGCCAACGCTCTCTCCACTGAGCCAAACCGGTTTCGGTTTAAATTGGTTTTAATCAGGCAGTTTCCTCATCGAGGCCCCTCATGAGGACGGCCACATCTCTCCTGTGACAGCAGATGTGATCTCAACATGTCGGGGGAGAACCACTCTTTTGTCAGGACTGTTGCAGGTGTGAGTGCTCGAGGTGGGAGCAGTCGGGCATGTGAGAGGAAGAGGACAGTCTTTAAAAAGCAGATCACTTTTCTCTTTTCAAAAAAGAGCTGGTTTGTCTGAACAAAAATAACCCCTACAGAGTGGTGAGCAGTGGTGCTCTTGGAACCAAATTCCATTCTTCTCTCTTTTTCTTATCAAACGCCTTAGCGAGCCATTTCCCTTCCATCTCCTGCACTGTCCTAAGACACTGCAGGCCCGGTGTGGAGAAAGTCTCAGCTTTGTGCTCCCAGCAGGGAGCTCCGCTCTGTCATCAGACAGTGCACAGGGAAGATCTGTTTAGATGGTGGCCTTGTCCCTCCTCATCTCCCCTTTCCCAGCCCTGTACACCTACCTCATCTTTGTGTGGATGAAACTCAGGAAGTTTCTGAGTGGAGGAATGCAGAGAAAGCGTCGCTAGCTACCATGGCCACCTTAACTGCAGCCCGTCATGTAATCTAGTAAAAAAGAAAAAAGAAAATCAAAATTAATATTAATATTAAAATCAATATTAACAGACTATCCTTAGGAAGCTTTGTCTGAAGAGGAAATAATTGAGAGAGAGAGAGAGAGAGAGAGAGAGAGAGAGAGAGAGAGAGAGACTTAAGTAGGCCATTTGGGAACCAGGCAATAACTGATTTTAAAGGCTTGAAGTCCTAACATATGTGTTTGCTTTTTGCCCCCCTCATCTCTTGCAAATAGATAATGGTTTACGTCAAGAGAAAATTCAGGAAAAGAGCCTTTTTTAATTTCCAGGAAATCTGGCCGCTGTGCTCTGCAGCCAGTGATAAATGGCAGTGCCACCAGCAGTGACCCAGGACATCCTGAATTCCTGCTCTTGTGAAGCGCTTGCATTCTCTTTTCAAAGGGCATCCTGTTCCTATTGCAGTCTTCATATCTCAGCGCAAGATCATCTGCCCCCCCCCCCTCCCCTGATCCCCCATTACCATCCTTAAAATAGCAGGAGTGCTGGTCCAGATCTCTGCACATAGATGTTGATGTCGTCTGTGGGTGGGGAGGAGCAGGATGAAAAAAAGAAGGTAATCGGATATTGGCCTCAAACATATTCCCATTCAGCAAATTGATCAAAGCTCAAATGTTATTTCAACTCATGCTGTATAAACATGTTATTTTGTCCATTTGTGCTGTTCACCCACACAAGCCCAAGTCCGTAGAGGATAGTAGCCCCGTGGAGGAGAAATGTGGTGTTTACATCAAAAGTTCCCGTGATAAGTGTTGCACGCAGGGGTGAGTTATGAACAGGGCAGCTGCTTCTGATTATGAAGACTGATTCACTTAGTCTTCACGGACAGGGCCTAAGTAAGTGGGCGGAGCAACAGGAGGTTTCTGGGAGCCTCTGTTGCTTTGTCTCCTCGCCCACTGAAGGCAGAATGTAGACCCCATCCAGGATTCCCGTGACCTTCCAGTCTCAAACATGTTGAAAACTGAAGTCCTGCAGGAGAAGACTCTGCTGCTTTACTTCTTTCCCGTCCAGCCATCCGGGAAGGTTGTAGGGGGGGTGGGGGTGGGGGGTCAGTCTTCACAGACCATGCTGAACCCTCAGTCTTAAACCTGGTGAAATCTGAGGTTGGCTGGGCCAACAGGTACACCCTACCCACCCCCACCAAACCAAGGCAGCTGGAATTTCGGGGGAGAGAGAGGGGAGGGAGGTAGAGGAGGGAGGCCAACCCTAGAAACAAACCACTTAAGGAGTTCCAAAGCCCAATTAAACTTGAATGTCTTGTCAGCATTTCCTTCTGTCTTATGGGGTTCACCATCATTATCATTATCATCATCGGCATCAAGCTTTTACTGTTCCTCTTTCCCACTGTCTTGTTCTGTTTGATTCTGTCATATAGATAGACTTTCTGTCTGAAGTGGAAGATAAAATGGTGGCGCAATTTGGATACTACGGAAAATATTAGGAAAGAAATGGAGGGAGGAGCCATTGTTAACAAAATAGCCTCGTTGTAAGTGTTAGGCTTGGAAGAGAAGAATTAAGGTGACGTGGGCTATCTACGCAAAATACTTTTGTTTTATCAACCACAGAAAAAGCCCTTGCTTCGGGCGTCTTGAAGAGTCAGAACCTGGGGTGGTTTCCAAACCAGTGGCTGCTGCTGTCAGCCCTGTGCATCCACCACCAGATGTCTATAACTCCCAAAGTGTAGACGGAAGGGGAATACTATGAGTTTTGAGATCTTTGCTGGTTTCTTATCAAACACATTATTTCAGTTCCCAGTAGGAGATTACTACTGTGATTGCTTGTACCTGGTGAATTCTAATCTTTTGTATGGGAATGGCCCTGCGTGCGTGTGGGGGGCCTTCCCATCTGCCTCCTTTGTGCATCTCTTCTCCTTTCAGTGCCTCCAAACTCGGGCCCCAAAGAGAGAGGTACAGCAGCTGAATGTCATGCTCTTGGGCCCTGGCCAGACATGCATCTCTCTGGAAGGATGACTGAATCCTGTTCTCAAGTCTAAAGTTGCCCTTGATTAGCAGCCCCCTTTGTTGGTTGTTTTTAACGGCATCTTTGTCTTTTTCACGGGTAGCGTACAGGGATGTGTTTGAGAGCCCCTTCCAGCTGGGATGCTGCCCAGCTCCTACCAGCTGAGTTGGGGGATGGGCTTCCCTTTAGTTCCGCTGCTGCCCGTGGACAAGGACTCCACTTCCACCCCTGGCCACAGTGGCCCTTGTCTGCCGAGCAAACTTGGCTCTTTCCTCCGGGTTTTCATTCTCCAGCCATCTGGGCATTTTGAGCACCCCTCTTATCTTAGTGCCTTGGCACTCAGGACCGCATGCCATCCTATCATAGAGATGGAAACAAAGCAATCCTTCACGTTTGGCCTGCAGTTCCCCAGGAACCATCATCCTAGGTTGAGTGACAGTCAAAGAGATTATAGGGGTCGGGGATAGGTCTAGAGTGATGTAAATGGCTTTGCTGATGGAAGACAAACTGAATGGTGTGACAATAGCTAGGATTGTTCAGTCCCAGGGTTCCTAGTGGCTTGCTTCCTCCTTTTTCCCTTGGCTAATCGAGGAGCAAGGAGATAAAGACCCCCGTGGCCTCCGATGGCTGCGGCCTCTCCGAGCCTGGCCGCCTTAGCTTGGGAGCCAGCAAGGGCTGTGTGCCAGAGGCATGGATCCAGCTCCCTACTAAGAAGTCTGTGTACATCACCAGCTTTTAACATTCCTTCTTCCACCTCCTCAGTTTCTGATTTGGGGAGGGTTTGGTCAGAGTCATTCACTCTTCAGAGAAGTGTCTGGAAAGATGAGTCCAAGAGTGCTGACAGCAAGTTTCCGGTAAGCACTCTACCTAGAGCAAAAGAAGCATTTGATCAAAGGACAGTTCCACTGCCCAGGTAGCTCCCACGCCACTGTGTCCTCTCCCCAGCCCTCGGAGCCCCCCATGCGCTGCTCATTCAGGTCTCTGTGCAGAGCTCTCTCCGAGGTGGTCAGCCAGGCATCGCCAGCCAAAGGAAATGCAGCCAAACAGTGTTAAGTCACTTCCATTTAGACCTTGGTAGCTGGGTGGGGCTTCAGCTTCTTGAAAGGCAGACCTAACATGCTTGCTGTTCTCAGAGAATCTGATTTCACATTTGGCTGCTGATCATTTGGTCACTGGCATTCACTCATATATTGAAGCCCAAAGCTTTCACACACTTGATTCTACAGAGCAGTGGAATATTAACAAGACATGTCTTGATTGTGGAGCCAAAAAAGGTGATGCAACCTCCTTTCACACCAAAGTGGGTGGGTGTATTTATTTATGTTTTAATAGTTGAGGGCAGCAGAAACACAGGGAGGGTCAGAAATTCCTCCAGGATCATCCAGTGAGTCCAAGTTTTGATCCTCTGGCCCGGATGACAGGCAGTGGCGATCATTTTCCTGTAGAGCATGTGACCAGTGTAACTAGACTCGTGGCTCTAAATATGACTCCCTCTCGCCACTGCTGCCACCACCCTCCAGTTGCCAGAAGCCTGCTGGGTTTCTGTGGAGCAGCAGCTGACACTTTGCATGGGTTCCACCAGAAGGCCTTTCAGTCTTTGTCTCATTTAGGTGAACATCTCACTCAAGAAGATAAGTCTTCACATGTAAAATCAACTTCCTCTAGTTTCCACTCTCTTTCTAAGAGTCACCCACGGTCAGTCTCTAGCCCTCTGTCTGGCAAACTTAGAAGAAATTATGTGGTACAGATGGCTTGTTGCTGCCCATGCACTTGAATGATGCCCTTCATGTTATGAATCTGTAGAAGGGATGCATATTCTCTGGCGGAAGCTGGCTTGACCACATGCTTTTAAAGTAAATGGTCATTTCACATTAGGAAGAGATACTTGGAGCAGTTTGGCAACAGATCTGTGGCCGGGTAATTAATCTAAGAACTATAGCTTTCCTCTGCATAGGAGATTAAATACCAGCCTTTAGTCAGATCAAAGTGGGCCTCTTGGACTATCAGATGTTTGCAAAAGGCTCCACATTGGGCCAGCACAACAGTCTTTGCATGAATTATTTCCTATGTTGTTGGCTTTTAAAAAAGATAATTTTAATGTGTTCAAATAATGCCTGCCAGTATTTTTAGTGCTTTAGACCCAAAGAGAAACTTTAGTTTGACTTGCTCTGATTTTATGTCAATGTCTACTACAAAAACAAGTCACTGTCTCCCAGAGTTTGAAGAAATGTGGAGCTTTTATGAATGAGAATAGCAGTATTGCTCTTTGGTAGCATTCTAATTAATAACACCCAGGGCATTAACAAATGCAGAATTTATATAATCTCTCATTCATTTTCTTGACATTTCATTGAGACAGTTTGGATACTGGTGCTATAGTCCCCATCTATGAAATGGAAAGAACCAAAGTATTAAGTTCAAATGTAATGGATTATAAGAGTGTAGTCATTTGTATGATCTGTGTTGCCAAGATGCTGCCTAGAACTTTTAATTTTTTTAAATTATGCATTTCACCTACCCACAGGGATCTGAGCAGTATACACTTTGGGCCAGAATGCAGTAGGCCATGGCCGGGTTGAACTGGACAAATAAATGGAACTGGTTCCAGTTTACCAATCTGGCACTAATTATGTGCTGGTCAAAGAAGTGTTTTTCAAATCATGGGGAACCGCTAGTGGAAATCCATTGGTGCTTTGATGGTGGCCTTTGGAGTTACTTTTATAATTTGAAACCATTCTCATGGCAGGCCCAGGGAGAGGTCTGCTTCAGCCAGCGTGCAACATGAGGCCGAAGAAATGGGCCCTTTTCTGGAGGCGGAGTTGACCTGGTGGGTGGGCCCTCTTTCACATGTTTCTAATCAGGGATACAAGAGAGAGTAGATATTCCACGGTGACTCTCCTTTCCTTCTCGGCTGGGAGATAGAACAAGGGCGCCTTTGTGGTGACCTCTGCAGAGCTGTTTACATTGCGTGACCTGCCGAGCACTGCTGCCAGCGTGGATGCTTCTCCTGACTAACAAGGAACAGCCGTGCTATCTGTTACCATGATAGGCCCTGGAGGTCACAATGAAAAATAAGATGCTTTCCTTGTTGTAGAATTGTCCAAGTCAGTGGTTTTCAACCTTTTCCATGTCATAACATTCTGAGGTACACCAAAAAGTATATTTTTTGCAAATCTGACAAAAAAAAAGGCCCAATTTTGATTCATTCATACGAGATGGCTCTTGTCATTTTTTTTAATTTGACAATCTAAGGGAAAAGAGGTCACTGGCCCTAACTAAACAGTCAAGTATTGCATGTTTTTTATCTTAATAGTTTATTCATTTTTAGGGAGAGAGGGAGAGAAACATCAATAGGCTGCCTCCTGTACATCCACTACTGGGGATCGAGCCTGAAAACCAGCAATCTCCTGGTGTGCAGGATGATGCTCAACCAACTAAGCCACACTGGCCAGGACAAGTATTGCATGTTTTTGTTATTGTTGTTGTTGTTGTTGTTGTTGTTAATCCTCACCCAAGAAAGATTATCATTAGAGAGAGTGGAAGAGAGGAGGAGAGATACAGAGAGAGAAACATTGATGTGAGAGAGACACACAAATTAGTTGCATCCTGCACACATCCCAACCAGGGCCTGGGATCGAGCCTGCAACTAAGGTACATGCCCTTGAGTAGAATCAAACCTGGGACCCTCCAGTCCTCAGGCCAACCCTGTATCCACTGAGCCAAACCTGCTAAAGCAAGTATTGCATGTTTAAAAAATTCTTGTGGCACATGGTTGAAAATCACTGGTCTGAGTTCATTTTTTACAGATTTATTGAGGTTTAATTTACATACCATAAATTCACCCATTATAAGTATAACAATTCAATGATATTTAGTAAATTTGAAGAGTTATATTGTCATTAGCACAATCCAGTTTTTGAACTTTAGTTGAACTTATTTTGAAAATAATTATTGTAATTGGAAGGCAGGTCATGCTGACATGCAAAATAAAGTTTTTAATCTATCTTGGGCTAGGGAAAAGGGCTACCCAGAAGTAATTTAAGACAACTAAGTTTCAAAGAAGCTCCTAGCTTAGCATTTGTATTTAAGAAGATTTTCTATATTTTTGTGCATCTAATGCTATGATGTATTTGAAAGAACTCAGAAACGATTTGCTACAGAACCTACCTCACATATCAACATCAATTAATGTTTCTTGATTATAAAGAGAAGGCACAGAAGATGAGAACATGTTGACCCTTCCCTCAAAACACTTATAATCCACTTTGAACATTTCATTCAATATTTATTGACATGCCTGCTCATTTTCAGCTATTATGTTAGGTACTGCAGAGACATAGATGAGTGAAGCAAGGTCCCTACCTTAAGAGCTTATAGTCCAGGAGCTTATGTGTAACAGATAATTACAATATGATGTCATAAATTCTGTGGCAAGATAAGCACGGTACGCTATCAGAAAGGTCATCAGCAAAGATTTCCTAAAGGCAATATTGCTAAGAAATCAAAGATGCGGTTAATCATTGCATCAACCCTGCTGACATAGTACCTGCCGTCTGCTCCTTTTGGTCAAGGCTCAATGGCATCTGGTCCCTGCCTTCAGGAGGCTTAATAATTGGTGAGGGAGATAAGTCTATCACTTCATAATTCCAATAGATGTAATAACTGTATGAAAGTGGAAAAAGCAAGAGACGTTAGGAATTCAGAGGCAAAAGAGAGACCATTGCAGGGACACTGTCCCAGAAGAAGTAGCCCAAAGTCTACTTCAGAAACTTAAAAAGCTCAAAAAATGAGTTTTGATAAATAAGTAGAATTTCAGTATGGGAAAGAGTGTTGAAGAAAGAAGGCTCAGGGGCAGGAGAACATGGAATGTGTGCTGAGACCGGTGAGGAATCCATGCTGGATTGATCCATAGTCAGGCAGTATCAACTAGGGTATTTCTATGTCTCTGTGTCAGACTCAGAGAAGTCAATGAATCACAAGCTCAAGACTTCTCCTGACTGCATCAGGGAAGGCTTTCCAGAGAAGCGCTCATCTCACTCCATCCTCATGTAGGCTCTATGCCAAGGTGACCTTCTGCCGTGTTTTTCCTGATTTATCGTGCAACCACCACCTCTTGGGCCAAAACAAAGCACCCGTGGATTTCCACTAGTGATTCCTTATGGTTTGCAAACCACTTCTTTGACCAGCACATTTCTGTGCCAGGTTGGTGAGCTGGAACCACTTCCATTTGTTTGTCCAGCTCAACCTGGCCCGAGGCCCACTGCACCCTGGCCCAGAAGTATACTGTAGCACTTTCAAGGAGATTAAAAAACACACACAACTTCTTGAAACCTTGGCCACTAATCTTTGAAGGGATAATTTCTGTACCAGACTAGAATTAGGAAGTGGATGGGAGGGCTGAGAAGAAAGAAGAAGAAAAAGAAGAAGAATGGTACCATTTGCTAAATTCCCAGGTTTCCATGGGGCAAGCCTTTTTCTGAATTTAAGTTGCTAAGGACCTTGACCCTGGGGTTGTTTGGGGATATTTTGAAAAGTAGGAATATTGTTGATTTTCAATCAGGAAAGAAAAAATAAGAACTTAGTTGGTTTTTATTTAAGCAAAGAAGAGGGAGTTTTGCATTTGCTTGTTTGCATGGACAGTTCACTATTGTGTGGCCTTGTTCTGAAATGGCCGACCTCTCCCTGTGGGGTCAGTGTCAACAGCTAGGCTGCAGCTGGAGCTAGAGACAATGACCAGCACCATTGGGCACTGGCCTTGGGGCCCTCAAGGTTAATTTCAGAGTCTTTTTGTGGCTTTGAACCTGCCAAAGAAAATGCAGCTTCATTTGGGGAAATATAATGTCTGTCTGTGTATTTTTTGTGTGTGTGTGAAGAATAAAGAAGAGAGATTTTTGGAAGAACATATGTATCCTATTGGCCTTGCTAGACAAGCTAAAAAAACCAAGACGTCATTACTCTTACAAGCGTCATGTCTTAAACGTCAGTCTACCAATAGTTATTCACACGCCACCAGAGGGGAAATCCCCGCCATTGTTATTTTCTTCTCTAAACTGAGATACGTAAAAAAAAAAAAAAAAAAAAAAAAAATTCCTGAGTGGGGAAATGATACATTTTTTTTTAAAAGCCTGTACATTTAGTACTGTATTTGCTGAGAACAGCTCTAGAAACCGTGGGGGTTTAAGGAGGGGGTATTATCCAATGCAGTCCTAACTATGGGTGCTTTGCCACTCTGCAGATTAGAAAAGGCATTTTCTTCACCACTGTTTAGGGTTGCCAGAAAAAGATACAGGATGTCCCAGTTAAATTTGCATTTTAGATAAACAACAAATAAGTTTTAAGTATAACTACATTCCAAATATTGCACTGGGACATACACTAAAAAAAAAAAACCACAAAAAAATTCACTGTTTATCTGAAATTTTAACTGGGTGTCCTTATTTTTATTTGCAAAATCTGGTAACCCTACGTGACTTCTGGAATAAAAAGCCTTCCCAAGGAGACTGGGAGTTTTTATGATTACTGAAAGTTCAAAACCCACTATCGGTTTTGAACCAAAACACAATAATATAGGAGATAAAACTGAAAATAGAATCAGGCCAGTCCTACCAACGTGAAAGCAGCCCCTTTGCATTTCTTTATCTCTGGGTAGTGAGCTCTGAGGACTCATTTCTGTGGGGAGTGGCACTCCTAGGTCCACTCTAGCTCTGAATCAGTCTTTGTAGATCACGGGGATGGCTTCTTGTTTCATTTTGATGATCAGGTCAAAACCGGGCTCTCTGTAAATCCAAAGTACTTGACCGTAGGGTAGCTTTGGACCCGCTTGAATCCTCTCTTCTGTAAAAGTCCTATTTGGTCTAATGAAGTGGGTGTCTAATACGTGCTAATGCTTTCCTACATTATCTACATCAGCCTACGTGAGTTCACATTCCTCCTAACAACCCAACGAGACAGGCACTATTACTTTCATCTTGCAAATGAGGAAATAAAGGCCCCAAAGGATTCAATAACTTGATGTAGGTCACAGAGCCACTGAAAGGCAGAGCTGGGACTAGTACTCAGGTCAGTCTGACTCCAAAACCCTTTGCTTAACCACTGCATACACGATCCTTGCAGACCGGCTCTTCCCCACCCTTCCCAGCCCCCAGGGGGACCTGAGAGCATAACAGTACTTTCTCTCCTTGGTCCCGACTAGCTGGACTCGCAGAGAACTTTCCACCTCACCTTGGCCCTCGGTGGTCTTTGTCTGTGTGTGCCATGCTGCAATGCAACAGACTCAGAGCTTTGGGCCCTGGAAGATGTTAACTTTGGATACTTTCTGTTTTATGGGAAAATGGTTAAACCAATGGGGACAGAAAGCCCAGGAACTTTATTACAACATGTTTAAATGTGTCATCATTTTAATATCTTTAAAGAGCCTAAAGAGACTTTCAAGCATTCGACTGTAAATAGCTAATAGCTCCAAGATGAGCTGACAGAGGAATCACATGATCTTTCCAGAACGGCCATTTGTCTAAACTCTGCCGAGCTGCCGCAGTGCTCAGCCAGCGGTCCTGCCAAAGGCAGAGCCCTCTCCGTGGCCCACTCCCTCCTCCTGGTAAAGAAGTGGCAGGCGTCTATGGCCCGGCACCATTGTCTTTTGAAGCCAACACGCAGTCCTCCTGGTTCACTCCTTATATAACGTGATTTGTCAGCATTTTGAGCTCATGAAGTAACATGTTTTACTTGTCCCAGCTGGGAAAGTTCATGAAGTTAGCCATTCCACTCCCATCATCTGCTGTGGCCACGGTTGTTAAGTGTAAAACATCTCAATGGGTGTGGTCTACCAAGCGTCCCAGTGGCATTTCTCAAACTGCGGGTTGCGGACCCAGGGTCTGGGAGAATTTCTCTCACAGGGTCACACTGGGACATGGGCTCTCTCTGTGAGAGGCCGGCTCAGCCTCTCTCCTCGGAGTCCCAACACGTCTCTCAGCTTTCTTTCCCCATGTAATGGGTCTGCTCTTTCTCTCTGCACCCTCTTCCTCTGTCTCCTCGCCCCCACTCTATTCCATTTCTTCTACTTCCGGTTCCTTTTAGCTACCCCCAATTCCCCACAGTTCTAAAAATCAAGTCTATCTAATTCTAAAGGGAATTTTTTTAAAAAAGGAAATTAGGAAAAAGAGCAGAGGTGGGCCATGGTCTTACAATTGTCTTCTTTAGCCCTGGACATCTGAGAAAAGTAATCTTTTCCCATTCTCCCAGACTAGGGCAGCGCGGCCACTCCCCCGTGCTTTATGCTCCATGCTCGCATTCCTCTGTCCTTTGTAACCCTTCTCCCCACTTCAGGTCTAACTTAGTCAACTTATGCCCTTGGTAAACTTGCAAAGTGTGTGTTTCCCTCCTTTTGGATGATGGCGTGCTGGTGCCACAGGGGCTTTCAGGAGCAATTCAGGGAGTGGGCATCTTAGGAGATTTCAGAAGAAGCCCTGGGAAGACACTCTTGAGTGGTAGGTCTCTGCCCTTGGTGTTTCCGGGCCCCTGAGAGGCTCAGCAGACAGAAGCCTTTGGCTCACAGTTGCCCTTCCTCTGGAGCAGGCAGGCAGCGCAGGCAGAGACCGTAAGCAAGTCCCTTAAACTCTGTCCTTTTGTTTCCCCTCCTGTAAAAGAGGCAAAATAATCATTCTGGCTTTGTAACATTGCTGTGAGGATTCAGTGAGTTAATGTTATAAATCACTTAAAACAGTGCATAGCACATAATATGAATAATGTCCTTCCTTTGAGCCATACCTGAATTCATACATATATTCAACTTCTGTATGACACCTTAAAGGTCCAAAATAAACCCAAGTGGCAGTTTGCAAAGACTGCAAAATAACATATCCCATAATTTCACAAGGACTTTGGCAATCTAAAGCACCTCTTCACACTTGTATTTTCGCCAGACTGATTAGCTAATTATTTTTCATTCTAGGTCCCCATTCAAATCTCCTACCCCATCCCCTCCACATGTATCCCATTGCCTTTGCTGTCTGCACTTCACATTGGCCATCAGCTTATGTGACCAGTATCACTGGGGATCTATTTAAATGCTAAGCCTTCTCTTCTAGATCGTAAGCTTCTTGTGAGGGGTGAAGCCTGCATTTCTGATGGTTCCATATCAGTCTTCATGCCTGCACATGGGTGGTTCTCTAGAAAGGTGTTTTGATGGACTAATTTGAGTTTTTGAAGACTAGGAAATAGTTGGCCTAGAGCTAAGTGGAACCTAATCGAATCTTGCCTCTAAGCCTTGATGATATATTCTGTTGAAAGGCCGCCTCCTGATTTGTGTTAGGAAGACAGAGCCTCTGGGGCAGACCAAGCTGCTCTGCAGTTAGGGGTGCAGTTAGGGGTGCAATTAGGGGTACAGTTAGGGGTGCAGTTAGGGGTACAGTTAGGGGTGCGGTTAGGGGTGCAGTTAGAGGTGCAGTTAGGGGTGCCAGGATTCGAATATAGGGTAAAAGGAGGAGTGCCTGCAAGACAAAGGCTAAAAGGTATTGGCTTTGCACAATCACCCAGAATGTTGTTGTGTGTTTTTTAATTCTTACTGAAGGATATATTGAGAGAGAGAGAGAGAGAGAGAGAGAGAGAGAGAGAGAGAGAGAGAGAGAGAGATAAACATCAATGTGAGAAAGAAACATTGGTCAGTTGCTTCCCATTCGCACCCTGACTGGGGCTTGAACCCACAACCTATGTATGTGCCTTGACTGGGAATCAAACCTGCAATCTTTTGGTGCACAAGGCAACACTCCAACCATCTGAACCACCCAGCTAGGGCACCAGGAATGCTTTTAATTAGCACCTTGAAAAAGTTTGGTTAAAAGGAAATAATTAAGGTATACATTTTAAAATGCAAAGAATTGCCTTTGAAAACCTTCCAACTTTGCAGGCCTAGTGGAAAAAGGACTAAATCACAGCTCCTCTGCTAACAGGTGTACAGGTAGTGGCACTTTCTAAGAAAAATAAACCAGTAGTGTGGGATTATTTGTACCTTATGCATTTGGGGTGCATGGATAAAATTATATGGGAAAAACTGTTTTCTGGAAATAAATTCTGCTGCCCTCATCATTTTGACTCAGTGGATAGAGCACTGGCTTGCAGACTGAAGGGTTCCAGGTTCAATTCTGGCCAAGGGCACATGCCTGGGTTGTGGGCTCGATGCTCAGTAGGGGGTGGGCAGGAGGCAACTGGCCAATGATTCCCTCTCATCATTGATGTTCCTATTTTACTTTCCCTCTCCCTTCCTCTCTAAAATCAATGAAGTAAGTAAGTAAATAAATAAATAAAAGTAAATTCTGCCACTCCAGCACAGAGGTATGTATGTCCACACTTTTACATATGTATTTGCACAAACCTGCATGGCCATGTAGCTCTCACATGTTAGAGATGCATTTGGCAAACACAGAAGAATTTAAAGGTACTGTGTGTTTTCCTCCCCATTTGTGGGTAGCATTTTTTGTTCACAGATGCTTCAAGGTTTTAACAGCCTTCACCAGTAGATACACTAACTGTGAGAATTTCCAAAGGGGAAGCAAGAGCCCAGAGAGCAAAACCATTATTGTTTCTAGGGGGCAGTCTCCCTGCAGCACTCAGCGCAGGGACAGAGAAACAGGCCTTCCTGACCCAGTGCAGGAACACCAGGGAGAGACCGCAGCATCTGGGAGTGCGAGCAGATGTTCAGGGTGAGACTGGGACTAGCTGAGGGGTGGGCAGTCCATGGTTTCGGGCAGCTGAGCATTGCTGCCTCTGCGGCCAGGGGCAGGGTCCCTCAGAGGCTGAAAGATGTGAGCACTCACTTGCTTACTCATCAGCAAACCTTTACCAAGTGCTTCTCATGTGCCAGGCACTGGTGAGCTCCCTTGTGACACTGAGTCCCAGGCCTTGGCTGAGGTGGTGGCCCAGGGGGAACTGAGGGGTCTGCCAGTGGGGCACAGTGCAACAGGAATGCCCTGGGCATCCCAGCCCTGCCTCCGAGGGAGCAGTGCACACATGCTCTATACCTGACAGCAGGAGCAGACAGTTTTCTGAGGGCTCGAGCTTGACCTTGGGCCGTGATATTTACATACTGAGGGAGCTTGCAGTAGGGGTTCAGGATGCAGTTGACCAGGACGTGCCACTGTGAGTTGGTAGTTTGGAAGCTACAGTGACAGCCAGCGTGGCAGGAAAAGAAGCTGAGCAAAGGAGCCAGGACAGACACCTCCAGTCACTAGTGGATCATAAATAACACCACAACCACCATTGCACATACTGCAACTGACTTTATAAATGCCCAACATATCAGCAGGTTGTATGTAGCTTACCTACACTACTGCTGTGGTGGATTCTCAAATAACCTCTCGTTTTATGTCCACAAGCCCACTCAGCTAGTGTGAGGATGGCCCACCTGAACCCAGGCAGGTGGGACAAGTCTTCGCCCAGTCTGCAAAGCTGGCGAGGATGGCTCTTGATGAGCCTCCCGGCTTCACCCTGTAGACTGTTTGTTCACCTCTATTATCGTGGGCATCACAAAGTTTTGTAGCAAATTGTGAAGCAGTTTGTTGTTTCCAATAAACGGTGTGCTTCCTGGCAGTGAGCACCAGTGCTCCTGCTCCTCTCTCTCCGGGGCCTGGCACATGGGACCCAGAACCCGGCCGGTAGGCGGATGTGCTGGCCTCAGACATTCTCAGTTTGTGCATGTTCCACTCAGAACTTTTCTGCTTTTCTTCTTCTTATTATTATTTTAAAAATAATCCTTTATTGTTGAAAGTATTACATATATCCCTCTCTTTCCCCCATTGACCCCCTCCAGCCCACTACACCCCCCGCCCATAGCACAGTTCAAAATCACTTAAGTAAAAATCTCAAGAAAAGAATAAAAACCTTTTCAATGATATCTTCTAATAATGTCAAAGACCTGATTTCCATAACATTCTTCCTTTTATATCAAGTTAACAATATATGTAAGAAATAAACCTGTGTTTCATCTTATAGACTAGTGTTGAATATAAAGTACTTTTTCCTTCTAGAGAGTATGACTGTTTGTTCTACCAACCACTTCACGGTTTCATCTGGATTTCTATCGAAGTTTTCTTTCCCTTGAAGTTTGGCCACTTTTGACCATCCACTCAGTGCTCTCCCTCAGCAGCCTTTTGGCTTTGCCTCAGTTATTCCTCACCCGTGCCCCGTGGTATTGTTAATGCCAGTGAGGTGTTCACCCTGACTAACCTGAGCCCTACTGTGCGTGCTTTCTTCAGGGAAAACGCATACATCTCTGCCTCTCCCGCAGCAACGAACACAGCGCCTCACACTCCGGTAGATGCTCAGCAAATACGTGCCCTTCACGTGCACCAGCGGTAAGGTGGTTGGAGCGGGTGTTAGCTCATTAGTGAGGGAGCAGCAGCATACGAGTTCAGAGCTCACGGATTTGAGTGGAACTACCTGAGTTCTAATCGTAGCCCCTTCAGAAAGTACTTTCATGACAGAAATCTAGGCTTCCTTGTGTCTTGACTTCTTCATTTTAAAACGAAGGTAACAGTAGTACTACAGACTAAAGCTGTGGTGGGGGCTAAGTGTGTTAAGACGTGTGCACCTAGCACAGTGCCCAGCCCTTAGCGAGGGCCATCAGCACCAATCATAGGTATTCATGATCGGAAGTTGGGGCTGGAATATAGAAAGTTCCTCCGCGTTCCTTCTTGCCAAGTCTGGACAGGCATGGACCACCTCAGGTTCTCCCCGGAGCACCCTGTGGCCTGCCCTTGTCTACCCAGGGAAGAGGTCTGCTTCATAGATCACCGTGATTAAGAATATATATATATATATTTTTACCCTTAGTCCTTGACCTATTTTCATCTGCTGGTGTGCAGCAGGTATCTTGCTTTTATCAGATCCTCAAAGGGGGAAGTCCATGACCCAAAATAGGTTAAAACCACCGAGGGAGCCATTGATGATGTTCTGTTAAGAAAAATGAGAGGAAACCTTGAGCACACAGCAGAAATGTACACTGGAGACACGTAAGTGTGGCTACCCATTACACTTACCATCTTTCTGTCCCTTAGCATGTGACACTCTAATTCATCTCACTAAGTTTCCACCGGCCCCTGTGGCGTGTCAGGCACTGTGGTAGGTGTGGGGACCAGAAACATGACCGACACGTGCTTCCTGTTGTTGGAGGCATAGGGTGATATCCGTTTCTTTTCGTGTTTTATTCAATACTAATTGAATCGTTTTTGTTACTCACTACTAAGTAAGATGTCTGCCCAGTGAACTTCCTGTGTGCTGTGCACTGTCCTCCACACCATTACAGGCAGCACTGTTGGCCCACCGCCGCGCGATGGAAGGGGAGGGTCAGGGGTGGTGGGGATAAGGGAGGGATTTTGAGGTCAGCGAGGAGGAGGCCCCAGGGATGTGTCCATGTGATGAGAGCCAAGCAGTCCCCGTTCCAGCCCGCTCTGTCTTTATGTCTCCGCTGTGAGTACAGGACTGAAGGCTTTTTTGGTCATAAACCTCCTTAGGCCTAGGCTTGGCCTGTATTCAGCTCTAATAAAAAATAATAGTAAATGTCAGGACTAGAAATAAAAGGAGGCCCAAGTTACCATTAGTACTCTTTCTAGAACCCAGTTCTTTTTTTCTTCAACCAAATACACGTTATATCAGCCTGGAACCCATCACAAAGAGATGACACACTCTGATTAGGATCGTTCAGGAGACTAAAATAATAACAGGGGTATTTTCAGTGGAGTGGACAGGGTGCAGGGAAGCCACGAGGGCTTGTGAGATATTCCAGGGCTGGTAACAGTGGGGCTCCATGAGCTCCCCTAGACCAGAGAGGGCCAGGGGATGGGCTGGGTTCTAGAAACAGGAGATTGGGAGGAGTGCAGGCAGATCTGAGACCTTCTGTCAAGAGGCCCAGGCAACCCCTGGCCAAGGCCCCTCTACCATCTCTAGCCTCCAGGCGGTGCTGCCCAGTGGTCAAACCCAGGAAAGGGTCCTGTTGATGTCCACACGGGTCAGGCTCCCCAGCAGAGAGCAGGGTGGAGAGGGGTGAAGAGTAAGCCTGTAGGACACGCCGTAAGGTACCCACACACACGCTCTCATGTTTGATTTTAGAGGTAAGAGTGTGTGTTTGCATTCTTTTTTTTCCCTTCTGTTTTGACAGGCTAAATTTTTAATAGGTAATAAAATATTTTCCCCACAATTATTAGTCCATCAATTTGATGATCTCAGTTATTTTTCTCCTGTCTTATTAGGTTAGCCCCTTTAAAAAGGGGGAGGTTGCTTATAAATGAGTCTGTTTTCCTCCAAAGCATGCAGGGAATAAAAATGCTATTCTTTGGAGCTCTTCCTTTTTTACAAAGAGAGTTGTTCCATTTTCCCTCTCTTTTTCTCTCCTCTGCTTTTTCCTTCTATGCTTAGGCCAAGATTATATTACGTTTGGAGGCATCTAGCGTGGCGCCTCCCAAACCTTTCCCAACCAAAGACTCCTTTGGGAATTCAACTAAATTTCCTGGTTCTCTTTTGCTTTGAAAAACCAATGCCCATATTAACCAACGAGGTTATTTTTATTACTTACAAATATTTTTATAATTAACTTAAGACTCAACAAGGAACCAAAGATAAACAGACTGTAATTATTTCAAGTTCTAACCACTATGAGTGGATATTAATCTTTGAGGAAGGTATTATTAAAACACAGTATAAAATAGTCATAAATTAAATATCAAGTCATAATTGCAAAGGAATCACTATGATCATAAAAGGCAAAATAAACTAGAATTTAAAAGTTAATCACTGTGCCATAGTAAACACGAGTGTAGCACATTTCAGTGCAGCATTTGTGAGTCTTAGAATTTTGTAATTATTCACAGATATGCATCCATTTTACTGATATTCAGCAAGAAACCCTTTCAATCAATTTCAAAGGGCAGATAATTTTTTAGAACAGCTGTCCTCCCTCTGCCAAGAGCCGTAAGCACTCACTCCTATAAGCTCTTCCTCCCTTCCCATTAGCTACCTAATGCATCTTTATCCAGCCTTCTCTCTGTGGCCACCCTGACTACTTTACTGAGCCACCCGAAAGTCACTTCAAAATTTTGATCCAAACTTCACCGAACCAGGGATCAAAGACATGACTAAGGGAATTCTCATTAAAGGTTTTAAGTATATGCTTCTTAGATCCATGCAAGTGATTTCTCTAATTCTTGGGTTGCCCTCCCTGAAATTATACAGAAAGGGCTGTGTCTTCTCAACTCTTTCCCCTTCGCCCCCCTCCCCACCCCGACCCAGCAAGCATCTTCTCTTGTGCCGCTGTTGTCCTGAGGGGTCTCGGGCCTTGTGCTGATAAAGGGCCAATGATACCAGCAGAGCCAGTGGGTTCATTCTTTAAGCCTTTGCCGATCCCACACTGAGTGTCACGCACTGTGCCTTTCGTGGCTCTTGAAAGCCTTGAGGAGACACTGAAGGGCTATGAATGGGAAAGTCCCATGCTCTCCCCTGCCACGCTCCCCTCCCCGCTTCTTTTGGTAAGAAGATATTCCTTCGGTGAATTACTCCTTCTGAGTCTCCCCGTGTGTGGTTCACACGGGGATGGTGCCACTCTCCAGCTCCAGAGGTTGGCTCTGAACCTAGAGCAGACCAAGCGGAACTTTGGTGAACGGTTTAGGAATAGATACGTGGCCCAGGCTGAGGATGTGGGACTTCAACACGAGAGTTTGGCCCAGCTCCCCGGAAAGGGAGGCCCCTCCGTCTGCTGGACTCACTAAATTGGTAGAATGTAGGCCTTTAGGCACCACTTCGGGGGGGAGCTTGCCTACAAATGCCAACACCGGACAGCAGAGCCAAACACGAGAAAGGTGGATTCTCATCACCATGTGAACACTGGGTCCCGCCCCCTTGGCAATGTGACCCAGAAGTAGACCCTGCCTGCCCTTTTCCCCATTGTGCCCCTTTAAGTTGGCACTCTGTCACTTTCAGCCTGGGCCCCCGAATATAAAACATCCACACATCTGAGAAGCCAACACTTTCCTACTGAGAAGTTGCTCTGGTCGGCTTGAGATGCGAGTCCCAGAGACTGCAGAGAGGATTTTCACGTTTCTTCGATTTCAGAGAGCATGTTGGTGCACATCTGGGATTTGGGCAATCCAGGAGGAGGCGTGGCACTGATAACAAGGCCTACTACCAGCTGTGTGTGGCATCAGTGACTAAATATGTTAGAACCCTGTGAGGTCTGGATTTTGCCTTAGAAAGAAACCATCCTAAATGATTTGAGGATTGTTCACTTTGTTTAAAGTCGATGTTTAAAATATTTTTTTTTGATAATATAGTTAAAGCGATCATAGTAAAGAATCCATTTTACATATGTGTGTATGTTTAGATCTTATGTGTGTATGTGTGTATGTTTAAGCACACTGTAAGATATAACATGATGCTAGGCTGTGCTAGCAGGAGGCTGGCATGGAAGGCGGAGTCACCATACTCAGCACTAATGAGACGCTGAGAGGCCAAGCCCTCGCTCAGCTCCCGCGCCCTGCTCGGGCTTCTGCATTTGGGGAGGATGTGGAAAGCAATTGCAATGATTAAAAGCATGGAAAATCAGATCTCTGCAGGACGATGAAAGTGGGCTATTTAACCTAAAGAAAAGAAGATTGAAGGGAGAAAATAAATGGTATTTAAGTGTAGAAAGGGTTCTTAGAAAGAAATAGGTGGCGGTTGTTTTTCTCCTCCACTCAAGTATACGAAGGGAAAATTGCCTTAGAAATGCCCTTTGTACACAAGAAGGATTTTTCCAGCAGAGAGGATTCTTGTACTGGTTGAGAGATGGGTCTAGGTGTCCTTGAAGATGCCTCTTCACCATGATTCTGTGATGACTCGATTGAGAATTTGCTCATCACAAGAATTGTGAAACCATTTGCTGCATATCTTAAAAGGTCGGATGGACCATCACCGGCTGGTTTGGTTTAGGAGCCGTTCTGTCTGGGAGTTACGTCAGCAGCCGTGACAGGCCTGCAAAGAAGCAAATACTGTGTATCGACAAAAGCACATCAGAAAAGACAGCAACCTCGTGGCAAAATAATGACCAACCCTAGGATTTCTATTTTCTGCTCCTTCATTTTCGCTGTTAGGCAGCAAATCATAATTAATTTCTTTATTAACTACATAGACGAGACAAACCATGGGACAGAGCAGCATTGGTGCTAGTATTTTGGGAGGAGTAGAATGCAGTGTATGTGTTCCGTATTGAGTCAGGAGCATTGCACGTTGGCTCTGGTATGTATCTGGCTTATTTCCTACTGTAACTTGACTAGTCCAACTTGGGATCCAGAGACTTCAAATCAAGACTCAGGAAAATGGATTTTAGCTCAGAGAAACAGTTCTGCTTTTGCATATGGAAAAGCTATCCTAAAGAATAATAGCTTTGGCATTATTGCTGCTCTGATGGATCTAGATTTATTTAAAAGTTAGGATTAAAAAGTAATTAAAGGCCACATGTTGCCCCACTTTCTTCTCTACGACTGGGGCCATTCCATTAAGTTCTGCTACGTGACGGCTCGTGATGCTTCGTGCGAGGACGAGCCCCCCTGTCTGTAGTTTTCATGCATCCACGTTGCTGCTAATTAGCCCCACAATTGTGTTCTGCAATTTCCGTGGCCACATTGCTCAGCCATTGCAGTTTCCGCATATTACACGCCAGCAGTCATTTCCCCCTCGTGGAACCCACATGGCCACTTAAAAGTAATTTACCCAGGAGGCTTTACAGCCTTTAAATGAATCTGCTAATAACCAGAAATTGACAGACTTCACAGTCAGCTCTCTAAATAAATTCAGATGATACTTTCTAGATCTGTATTTTGCAAGTGACAGGCAATATCTAAGAAGAGGGAAGAACAGCAAGCCTGCAAACCTGTTGCTGAAAATATTGGAGGGAGAATTTGCTGGAGATGATGATTTGGGTGGGAAGGGACCTTACCAGAGCCCTTCCTCGTTTGCCAACTGGATTATGCAAGAAAAATCAACCGAGAAACAAAACCCAAAAAAACCAACAATCACAATACCTCCAAATAATAACAGCAGCCAAAGCCTAACTTCCAAAAAAGAGTTCACATTATATGTTTACTTTCTAAAAACTGATTTAGCAACAGGAAGCTGGTTTCTGAGTTTATTTCCACACTTGCCCTCTGAACCCTGTCTTGTTGAATGATTCAGGGTATCAGATTCTCTCCCATAATTTCCTTTCAACAGAACTTACTGTATTACCCACCCATCCCCCCAGACGTAAATGGCTAAAACAGCTGGCTCTTTCACTCTCGGTATATACACACAAACACAAATGAGGCACACACACACATACGTATAATATACATCTCTGCATATATAAACACACACTTTGGTCATTTATTTTTCTAACAGCACAAAGGTCATTAATCAAAATATAATTCATTTGAACAGTCAAGGCTTGACACAAGATCATTATTTCAAGAAAGCCAAAGAGACTAAGCTCCCTTTCATAGCATTGTTTTCTTTCTAAACCTCTGTAGGATGCATGGCTCTTCTCCACGGAGAAAGCCAGGGAAGGCACCGCGAAGCAGCCTCGTGGCCCCCCAGTTAAAAGACCTGCATTCTCTTGGGGAAAGATCAGAGGTCCCATATTCACTCGCCTCACGGAAGAGGACATTTTACATCTGCTGTATTTCTACCTGGAGGCTGTCTCTCGTTAGCCCCAGGGCAAAGAAAACAAAAATATGTCCCCTGTTTCTCAAGAGAAAAACTTCTCTGAGGTGCAGAGAAATTAAGCTAGATATCTCTTTCTGATTTCAGTTTAGTTTCATCTGCACTTCCCTTAAACATTTTATAAGCTGAGAAAAAAGATACTGACATCATCTCATCTATGGGAAACCTTTCTTTAGACGTCTTTTTCCTTCATCCTGTGACGGCAGGCGGGAGAATGAAAAGGCTGGTCCGTGTTTCTCCTTCCTAATGACTAGGAAGTAGAGGGATTGAGGAGCAGAATGATCAGGACAACGGCAAGCAAATCAGAGAACCTAAGAGTTCTGTCTACCACTTACACACCAAGCAGAGGAACCAGTTAGCTGGTTTCTGAGTGGAATGATCTCACTCTTCCTATGGGCGAATCGGGCTCTGCTGCGGAGCCTGCCCACAGATTGGGCGGCCCATTGGCCCAGTCAGGACCAAGTGGGGGCTCCCAAAGGAACCCTTAGCCGACTCTCTGACCTTAAGAAGTCTGCCATATTCATATTCTACAAATAGGTAAGAAAAAGACACTGACCCAATTGAAAAATGGGCAAAGGCTATCAACTGGCAATTTTTAGAAGAAGAATCCTGAGTGTTAAAAAATTTTTACTAGTCATTATGGAAATAAAAGTTAATGCAAAAATGAGACGGCACTCTTTCCATGCCTCCCTCCAAATCCCCACCAAAATAACAAACTTTAAAAGCCCTAAATGTTGGTGATCTTGGAAGGAAAGGAGAACTCACCCTGCTGATGGGAGAGTGGACTGGAAGCCTCACTGCAAAGAATCATCCGGCAGCAGCAACTGAGCCGTGAAAGGGCACCCACACCGCAGCCCAGTAAATACAGTTCTAGGCTTTATTCTGTGCTCCACAGATGAGGTGATGTACAAAAAGGCTACATCTACATCTATATATCTATCTATCTATCTATCTATCTATCTATCTATCTATCTATCTATATATCTATATATCTATATATCTATATATATATCTATATATCTATATATCTATATATCTATATAGCTATATATCTATATATCTATATATCTATATATCTATATATCTATATATCTATATATCTATATATCTATATCTATATCTATATATCTATATCTATATCTATATCTAGCCTAGAAGAATGAATACCAAATTCTTGATATCTGTCAAGACTAGAAGGATAAATACCAAATTCTTAATCATTGCTTTCACCTGGATAAGGTGATGCGATTGTACTTCAACTTGATTTCTTAATACACAAGACACAAACTGAAGAAAATATAGAAACACTGTTCTATTTTCCTCTATACTTTCCCACATTTAACATTTTTTTTTCAAAGCTATAAAGGCAGGTAGCTTTTGACTGGTATGATCAGCACATTTTATTTACCCCTCAGTCATTTTCTGGCTTGTGTCTCTTGGTCCTGAAGCAGTGGGTTTTTCTTTATGATGCTAACAGATGTCACCACAACTCATTTGTCTGCGAGGAGCTGTTGTGAGCTCTGTGAAGGAGGTGCTGATAAGACATTGGGGAGGCGGGGGGAGCTGTGGAAGAGGTCAGGGATTTTCATAGCATTTCAGAGAGTTGGAAAATAGCCTCAGAAGTCATCTAATATAATTATTTTATTTAGATGAGGAAATTGAGGCCTCGAGAGGCTTGTTCAAATTAACCAGGCTAATTAAAGGTGGAGTAGGGACCAGCATTTGTGGCTACTGATTTTCCTGTAACAAAACATTGACATATGGAAATAATGCAAGCTCTGCAGGTCCTTCCTACAGAGCCTCCCATGTGGACAAGCAGGCCTCACCCTGAGTCTGGCGCTGTAGAAATGGCCATTAGGCCAGCAATACTTTAAGAGATGAGAAGAGAGAAGTGGAAATTCTGTATGGTCAGGACAGTCTATGAAGCAGTATAGCATCAAGTGTGTATGTCCTGGCTTGGCCATTCCCAGCTATTTCACCTTGGCTGTTTTCTCTCTCTGCCATGGTAAGCTGAGAATAATAACAGGACCTATTTCAGGGACTATAATGAGTGTTAAAAGAGTTAATAATGTAATATGTGAAAATGGTGTCTGATGTATGTGTTCAACAAATGTTAGCTATTATTATTATTGCATCATATGTATAATAAACTATTAAGGAAACTGAATATTTAATGATAGCTCTGACAACTTTTGCCTTAAATCACATACCAATCTCTCAAAGTTGTCGTTAGTATCTTTGCATTTGACTTGGATGAGTCTCAGTTTTGCAGTTAAGAAAGCAGAACTCACAAAGGTAAGATAATGTGTTTGTCTAGAACAATGTCATAAATGTATGACAATGATTATATTTTCTTATTGTATTTCATTCAACACTCATTCTTCCCCGGTGCACTTGGGCCTACACGAGGGGGATACCAAGCAATGAAACTGACAATTGAAATAGAGGACTCAGTCCTCTGGGATTACTGTCCAGACCCCACTTTGCAATCTCGATGCTCTGCAACCAGTTACCAGCAAGGTCTTGAAGCTTTTCAAGAAAGAAATACCACCCCCACCCAACTCCTATAGTCATTTTGACTATAAACCTTAAACCTTAACATAAGATGATGACAGAGTTCTACCCGCTGCCAACTTTGAGTCGTTATGTTTGCAGTAGGAGGTTTCCAGACCCCAGATCAGCTCCTCTTTCTCTGCATCAGCTTATTGAAACTCCTGCTGCTGTACATTAATCCTGATGTGCTTTTCAGACTCTAACCTATGCACTGGTGCAGAATTCATTCCCAGGGTTTGCAAGACAGCCAACCACGCTTCAGTTTGTTCCCAGTGCCTCTGAACCCGATAGTGTAGTTCTTACAAGATGCATTCCTCTAGCAGTGTTTCCCAAACTTTTGACATATGTGTACCCCTTCTATAATTTTCGTAACGCTGAGTACCCCTCGTCAAAAAAAAAAAAAGGATGTATTTTAATAACAATCAAAATATATATTTTCTTTTTTTTGGTACATACACAAAATAATAAATGAAAAATAAAATTATTTATAATAAAATATAAATAAAAGTTATATTATAAATAACATTTATTTGCACACCGGACCATCTCACGCCTCACGTCTTGACTTGACTCATGAGAACGTAGAATTGGGTGCAGCTAAGCACGGTGCAGTGCATATCCCCACCAAACTCTTCCCATACCCCTGGGGGTATGCGTACTACACTTTGGGAAACACTGCTCTAGAGTATATTATCAACTTCCTTTTTATGGTTGTTGAAAAACATTTTTTTAGTGAATGTTATAGTAATCTTTCTCATCTACCTACAAAATGATCCCCTCTCTAAAGCTGATAAATTCCTTTGTCAAAGTAATAAGAGAGTGATTCCATTTGAAGTTTTACTTACTAATTTATTCCGTAATTTGGGTATTAATCTTGCTGTCAGCTGAATACAATCAATTTTTGGACTCAATTTCTCCCTGCGCAGGGGAGAATTTCTATACCAAATTTCCACTTAATTGCCTCTTTTGCACACACCCACATCTTCTTTTCATTTGTGCTTAGCCTATCACCACAACCTATAATTGTCCAACTAAGAATGTGAATTTTTTTGTGTGTGTGATTTGATGCTTGCAGGTATCAACATGATTTAGATTCAGAGCTGCAGGGGATAGTTTACTGATATGTGAATGAAACCTGAAATAATTCGAACCCTTGGAGCTTTATATCTCTCGCATGATAGCTAGGTGACTGAAGCTGACCGCAGTGTGGTCAGTGTGGAGGCAGACGCTAAGATTAGTCACTTACAGCAGGCAGCTTTGTGGAAGTGGTGGGGAACTCCTGCATCCTCCCGTGATTTCTTCCCTTTTTGCCATTGTTATCTAGGTCCGAAAGGTCCCTTTCCCTTTGGTCCTAGCTTTCTGCTTCAGACTGGTTGCCATTCCATGAGCAATAGTTCTCGGGTTGAATTTAAAATTCCACCTACCTGGGCTCTGTTCCAGACCTGCTGAATCAGAAGCCAGGGCAGGGATATGGGTGTTTGTAACAACCTCTTTCCAGCAATCTTATGCCCAACCAGTACTGAGGACCACTGTCATCTTGCCTCGGTCAGATCTCTTAAGTTTGATATTGGAATTGAAACCCACTCAAACAACCTTAACGGAAAAGAGGAATTTGCCACAAGGGAGCAGGAGACTCTTGCAGAACTCGAGGGTGTGAGGTCTCTCCGGTCTTCGTGAGAGACCAGAGCCTGGACCCACAGCACTGACACGGACCAGCAGCTAGTCTCACTCCCCGGCGGGTCCCTCTGGCTGCCTAACTCCCCATCAGAACCTTGTGGACTCAGAGCCTGTTTCTCTCTGCACATCTGCTTCCTTCTTCTCTCCTGTTCAGCTGGCCACTGTCACTGCTTTGTGAGCACAGGGCCTAGCATGGTGCCCAGTGTATATGTTCTCCCTTCAAGCTGACTAGCATCTCTCAGCCCAGATTCTTGCAGGAAGGTCTGATTGGCCTGGGAGAGAGGAAGTGTCTACCCTTAAGCCATCAGACAACATGGTTTATGTACAGTGGCTGCCAAGGGCCCACCCACACGTGAGTTCAAACCTGAGGCTGTTTGGATATTTCCAGTGATTCTCTACCTTTGCCTTATTCTTATGCATTTATCCCAAATAGCTTTATTTCTGATTTCAGCTTTATGGTGATATTTTTTTACCTTTGAGGAAGGTTAGAAGCAACAATTTCTACACATCAGGGGTGACTTAATCATGCAGATACCACTGAAACATTGCATATACTCTCTCTCTCTCTCTCTCTCTCTCTCTCTCTCTCTCTCTCTCTCTCTCTCTCTCTCTCTCTCCTTCTCCCTCCTATAAATATGACTCCCTTAGAATGCTGTGAAAATAGAGCCTCAGGGAAGCTGCCCCTCGGGAGGAGTAAGACAGCAATGGAGTGGCACAGTCATTGTCTATAATGCATATAATCTTGATCCTAAAACAATGTTTAAGGGATTTGAGGTAGTTTATCACAGACGATGCTGATATGTGACCTTATAAGAACCTCCCACAGAAAAGACCCCTGCATTTTCTTTGTAGTTACAGGGTTCAAAAAGGAGGGAATAGTTTTAGGAGGAATAAGCACAGTGCCTGGTGCAGAGTTCATATTTAATAGAATGTTGCTAATTGCGTTTGCTCAGAAATATTTATTCACAATAACTTTCAGGTGGTTTGAAAGCACTGGAATGAGTTGCCGAGGAAAGGAAATAAGCTTCTATTCTTTCTATTTGTCATCCCAACCACCATCTTGCATTTGTGGGATATCCATGATACTGACCCTCTAAGAAATAAAAATTTGGGCCGAAACTGCTTTGGCTCAGTGGATAGAGCGTCAGCCTGTAGACTGAAGGGTCCCGGGTTCGATTCCCATCAAGGGCATGTACCTTGGTTGCAGGCACACCCCCGGTGGGGTATGTGCAGGAGGCAGCTGGTCGATGTTTCTCTCTCATCGATGTCTCTAACTTTCTATCCCTCTCTCTTCCTCTCTGTAAAAAAAAATCAATAAGATATATTTTTTTTAAAAAAATAAATAAGAATTTGGTCAGGAAAGCAAAATACAGAAGACAAACATCAGCCTCCCGCCTTTGCTCTTCAGAGATCTCTAGGTGCTCTCACCTGTCCTGTCTCTTTCTTAGAGGGGAGAAGAGGAAACCAAGGTTTACTGTCTCTGCTTTATGCTGAGTAGACGGGGATCAGTCATTCCTACGGATATATTCACCTTCAGGGAATGTGAAACGCACCAACCCCCACCTACCGATGGTGACTTAACCTTGCGGATGCCACTAGGTGAACTGGGCAGAGAGAACGTTAAGATAAGGCACAATGCTAACGACTAAATTAGAAATGAAAATGAATTTGGTCCCTAAAGGACAGCAAGAGCAAACATGAATGTCTTTCAGCAAATTGTAATGCCAAATAAAAAGCATGATGAATAAATCAGAGAAATATGAATTAGTGGAAGCTGAGCTATAAGAATGACATAATAGGAAAAATAAAAACTAAAAGTTATAGTGGAGAAATGATACTATATCAGAGTGGCTTTATCGTTACCTAACACTGTGACTTGTAGAATAATTGGCAATTTCTAGTTTTGTGGAAGTCTCAACTTTCTATCACATCAAGGATACAATAGGAACAATCTGTAATAACTATTTCTAAGTGACTTGTAAACTTATGACACCTTCTATACTGTCCGGGGTTTTGGTTATAAGTAGCAGGTTGGATGGGATTTCTAGGCTAATGGCACTGGGAAGTCTGAAGTAGGTGGGGTTTGTCTACTGGCTGTCCCGAGTGTCATCATTGTTTCGGCCACTATTTTCATCTCTTTGATCTGGTTTCCTCCTGTTGGTTTTACCCTCAGTATGTTTTGTCACATGGTGGCAAAATGGCTTCCCTGGCTCTCATCACTTAGGATCCGAAAAGGCATGAGGTCCCTTTTCTTCCTGCCTTTAAGTCGGTACTCCCAAAAGAGACCAGGGGGGCCGGCGGATTGCTTGCTTACCCCTCTGAGGGGGAGACAAGGGCCCCGCAGATGGGGCTGGGACAGTTCTCCAAAGAGAAGGGAGGCTCCTGTGGCCAGAAAAGGGCGAGGAGGTGTTGAGTAGGCAGAAGAGCAGATGTCCACCCATACATTAGGCAACTGCACACCAGGCACTTCCACATCCTGCGGCAAGCGAAAACCCTTCGCTAAGGAAAAGGAAGTGAGTGACAGCTTAAAATATTGTAAGCCGTGAGAGGAAGAAGTCAAGGTGCTTTTCCATGCTCTCTCCCATGCCCAGGGTTACTGTAGTTACTGCCTCCTCTTTGCTTCCAGGTATTTTGCTTCGCCCTCTCCTCTGCCACTTGGTTATCTTCCCTCTACAGATCTGTCCTCCTCAATAGGGTGTGAACATTGGACGACACAATCCCGCCTTTTACCTCTATTTCCAGCCCAAGGGTGGGCAAACTTTTTGACTCGAGGGCCACCATGGGTTCTTAAACTGGACCGGAGGGCCGGAACAAAAGCAGCCTGACCATGCTGGCACTCTCATCTTGGGCTGCTGGTGAAGGAGCGGAGGGGAGAGCAAGAGAACCCTCCGCTCTTTTGGCTCTGCAGGCCAATAGAACAACCGAACGGGCCGGATCCGACCCGTGGGCCGTAGTTTGCCCACGGCTGTTCCAGCCCCTAGCCCATTGCCTGGAACACAGAAGCCACCTGATGTGTATTGAATGGAATTGGATTCTACTCTATGTACTGCTTATGTCGGGAAAATAATAAACTTAAATAGTTTGTTAGACTAGGGCGTTTAGGGGACTGTCCTTACTCTGCATGAGGAAGGAAGGGTTTCCCCTCGCCACTTCCCACCTGTCTCTGCCTCTTCTCCATGCCTCATCAGGGAAAGGAATGGCTCCTCTGGTTGGTGAGTTTGGGATGAGGGAGGAACATCTCACATTCACCGGCCACAGGCAGGGGCCACTGCCGGGGCCAGGCTGGGGGAAGCCCGCTGTTGCCAAGCAGTATCTTCTGCCTCCTCTGTTGTTGTTTTTTCTTTTTTTATGGGTTCAGAATAAAGTGTATAATTTAGTGGTCCCCTCAAACCTCACAAAAGAGTTTAGAGAGATCCTATATTTGTCCTTGGATATGTGTAGAAAATGGCTATCAAAAGCAAACATTGTGGTATTTTCTGTATTATTTATTTACATCCCATCTTTATCCAAAATGGATTTAAGGTGACTTCATCATACATGGTATAGTGTAGTTCATGACACTCAAAAGCCTCGAGGACAGGAAGAAAATTTTTCGAGACAGCCTGAAGCACAGCTCCATTCGATATGGTTTCCTAGCCTAGATGACGATCAGGAAGGCACTGGTTCCTTTCACTGTTATTTTGTAAGCAAAAACGATGCTGTTCCTCCCCCTGTGTCCCCGCTCATGGGGAATAGCTCCACCACTGACCCTGTCACTGAAACACAAACCTGGGATCCACTCAGACTCCCTTTTCTCTGAGCCCAGGCCCCGTGTCTGAGCCCACGCCTGTGTCTGAGCCCACTCCCCATGTCTGAGCCCACTCCCCATGTCTGAGCCCACCCCCCATGTCTGAGCCCACCCCCCGTGTCTGAGCCCACCCCCCCCGTGTCTGAGCCCACCCCCCATGTCTGAGCCCACCCCCTGTGTCTGAGCCCACGCCCCGTGCCTGAGCCCACCCCCCATGTCTGAGCTCACCCCCCATGTCTGAGCCCACCCCCCATGACAAGCCAACTCCCCATGTCTGAGCCCACCCCCTGTGTCTGAGCCCACCCCCCATGTCTGAGCCCAGGCCCCGTGTCTGAGCCCACCCCCTATGTCTGAGCCCACCCCCCGTATCTGAGCCCACCCCCCATGCCTGAGCCCACCCCCCATGTCTGAGCCCATGCTGTGGAGGTTCTCGTGCCTGCCTGTCCGGCAGCCCTCTGCAGGCCTCTTTCCCTGTCCGTGCGGGAGCCAGTGCTCTCTCTGAAGCAGCAGTGTGACTGTGCTGCTCCTGCATTTGAAACCCCCGTGCCCTTTTACTGCTGCGAGGATTCAGTTCCCACGCCTCAGTGTTACACCCGGGACCTCAGGGCCTGGCAGGGTCCGGCCATCTCTCTCTGAGTGCTTCTCTCTGCCTCGTTTCTTCATCACCCCATCCTCTCCCAAAACACATACCCTGGAGCGCTTGTGAGGTCCTCAGTACCTCTTACAGGCTAGGCTATTTCACATTTTTGGGGTTGCATTTGCTGCTCTTTTGTCTGTAATTCACCGCTTCCAGCCTCCAAAAGCGGTTCAGCTTTGAAGACCAAGTGCCACCACCTCTCCGAAGCCTCAAGCAGAGTTAGGCGCTCTCTTCTCTGAAATCTCTGCGAGTTGTGGTCCTCAATGCATTTTTTTTCATGAATTATTTGCAACACTGCTCGCCTCCAGTGGACTGAGAGATGCTGGGGCCTGGGCGTACGTTGTGCTCATCTCACTGTCTGACACATAAGCGCGGAACCTGGCACCTCCGCGATGTTCCCGGAGGTTTCGTCCACCAAGTCCTGTTTATCTACGTGAATTTGCAGCTTAAGGATTTTCATTAACAGTGTTCCTTTGCCCCCTACGACTTGGAGGCTATAAAATTGGCTGCTCCCACAGAATGGTTGGGATGGGGGGGGGGGAGGGAGCTGTGTTGCAAAGATTTGGCTTTGAGAAGCAGGCTTGTGACAGCAGCGGCTCTGCCCACAGCTGTCTCCGCTACTGCTGTTAGCAGCCTTTGTTTCTTGAGGGGTCAGAGGGCTGTGGGTCACTTTGGTCTTCATCTCAGAAACGCCCACGCCCAGAGAGCATGCGTGGGATCCAAGCAGAGGCTGTTTGTTTGGACCGGCTGAGGCCTTTAGAACTTTAGAGCCTCGTTTTTCTGGAGTGGTTTGACTATGCATCTCTCTGGGCCTGGGCGAAGTCTGAGTTTCCTCAATATTGCATCCAGGCTCTGAGAACCAAGTCCCGACGTGGGGAATAGTGGTAAAGTCAGCAAGTTTCTACCAGATGGCCACCGCCCGGCTTGTGCTGTGGGGGTACAGACAGAGTTTAAGTGAAGAGGCCAATCCTCAAAGTTATTTTTAAAAATATATATTTTATTGATTTTTTTACAGAGAGAAAGGGAGAGAGATAGAGAGTTGGAAACATCGATGAGAGAGAGTCATCGATCAGCTGCCTCCTGCACACCTCCCACCGGGGATGTGCCCGCAACCAAGGTACATGCCCTTGACTGGAATCAAACCTGGGACCTTTCAGTCCGCAGTCTATCCACTGAGCCAAACCGGTTTCGGCCAGTCCTCAAAGTTATTAATGTCATAAGAATGAACACACCTTCTGTGACAGGTTCTGAGCATAAATGTAGACTGCGTTGAAAAAATCATCTAAAAATAGGAGATACTCAGCAAAGCACAGGCAGGTTGGTGTGGTTGAAAGGGAAAGTCCAGGGGATGCTCAGGGTCTAAATCAGATCGCAAGCTGGTGCCTGTGGGGCCAGAGTCATACAGTATATTCAAAGTCAGGAAATGTCTAATAAAATATAGATTTCTTACTTACTTGTGGTTTCTGCCTGGCTCTTAAATTCATTTGACTTTGTGATCTCCGGTCTAAATGGTTCATGCATGACTTAATGTTTTGGGGGAAAACTGTATAAAGGCTTTGGACTTTAGATAATAGGTGGGTTCTCATATAAACACAAGGAATATTTAACTCCCTGATGAGTTTCTAGGCATAATACATAGGTTTGTTTAAAAAAAAAAAAAATATATATATATATATATATATATATATATATATATATAACAAAAAAATGGCAATTGAAGATTAACATTGCCTTTGTTTTTATAGTTTAGATTTGAGATCAGGCAACCTTTTCTATAAAGGGCCAGATAATAAATACAGGGTGTCCCAAAAAATGTATACACACTTTGAATAATTATGAATTCCAATGGATTTAATCTGAAAAGAAGGAAAGCATCAATTGAGCTCTCAGTTGTTAGAGTGTGTACATGGTTTTTTGGACACCCTGTCATTTTGTATTGCAGGTCACATGGTCTTTGCTGAAGCCATTCACCTCTGCCATTGCAGTGTGAGAGCAGCCATAGGCAATACATGAACCATAAGCATGGCTGAGTTCCAATAAAACTTAATTTATGAACACTGAATTTGAATTTCACATAATTTTTATGTCACAGAATATTAAATTTCTTTTGTCTTTTTCCCATCTACTTTAAAATCTAAAAACTATTCTTATCTCATGAGCCATACAAAAGCATGAGGCAGACCAGATTTGGCCCATAGGCCTAAAAGACATTGGATGATTGTGCATCGCAGAATCTTTTATTTATTTTAATATTTTTATTGATTTCAGAGAGAAAGGAGAGAGAGAGAGAGAGAGAGAGAGAGAGAGAGAGAGAGAGAGATCTGTTGCCTCCTATACATGCCCGACATGGGATCTGGGATCCAACTCGTACAGCTTTTAGGGTGTAGGATGAAACTCCAACCAACTGAGACACCTGGCCAGGGCACAGAATCTTGGTCTTAGGCTTTTTTAGACCTGGCTACCCCAAAAGGAACAAGCTAGGATGTCTGTTTTTACTTTGTACAAGGGAATTCTCCGTTCCTCACTGTTTCATATGCTGAGGGAGGCCGGTTGATGTCCTTCTTGAACGCGGAAGAGCCAAGTTGCTCACCTTCCATTTTCCAGGGCTCAGAGGCCGGCCTGCATTTCAGACAGCTCAGGTGATGAGTGAGCCCGTGTTTTCCATGAGGAACTTACCCCATGAGCATCTGTATCCCAGTCATACTTAGGCATGGAACAGGCGAAGTAAAATCTATTAATATCCTAGCTAGAAAAGAAAACTATAAAATTACACATATATGCAAGCTTGTGTGTATATTCTGCAGTTCAAAGTGTAGTCAGCAAAAAAAAAAAAAAAAAAAAAAGGAAAAAAAAAGCCTGCATGCTATTGCACTGGGAGGAAATCGGCGTCTTTGAAATCAAATACCCTGCCATTGGCATATCCAGGCTTGAAACCCGGCTGCAGCTTTTAGCTTCCACCACATGTTTACATTGGAAATCTCTCTGTGCGCATATAGAGTTTGTTCTCTTATGAAATCATGTCTCTAGGGGAGGATAATTTAAAGCCATTTCCGTTTGTTATGTCTGAGCTGAACTAGACTATTAGGGCTTGTTAACGCGGGATAAACTTGAGCCCTATAACTGCCTTCATCTGCAGATTATAGAATCTGTCCAACAAATTGCATTCTGATGTTTTCAGATGAAGGCTAAGCAAGCACGGGCCTTTTAATTTATATTCTATCACCGTGGTTGTCTTAGGAATCACAGTTTTGACTTTCCTGCCTGCTTGGTAGAGCGGAGATAATGTGACTCTGGAAAACAGACCCAATCCAGAGGTAACTGAGACACTAGGCTCCATCAGCGGCTGCTGCAGCGGAGCTGGCAAAGGCTGCCCCTCAGGAAACTGCTGGCTCAGCATCTTTCTCCGGGGTCCCTCCCTTCCCCCCCCCCCCCCGCCTTAGCATAAATCAACGTTGGGTCCACCGAAATATCGTGTGTGGTCTGCATTCAGAAATTTCATTCGAAAATTATATTGTGGCAACCATGAGACAGATGGATAAAGTAAAACAAGTTTTCTTTGGGCTCGTGTTAAGTAAATAGAATTAAGTGAAGATAGACGTTTCCCTGATTTAGTGGAGGGGAGGTGATGGCTGCCCCGGGGTATCCTACGCCCTCCACCTCCATCCATCAAACCCGCTGGCCACACTCCCTGTAATGCTTCCATTTAAATATTTGGCTGATCATCATTCTCCATTTTAGATAGTGGGGTATTGGAAGGAAGGAGTTATATTTGTTTGACTTCTTTTTTTTAAAAAAAAATGTCTAGCAGAACTGCCAGGTCAGCATCAGGGTGACTAGACAATGGTGTAACTAGACAACATGGCGACACCGAATTCTAGAAAAGGAATTCTTCCTTTGTGGCTCCAGCCTTATTAACAGTATCACCACTGAATCTAATTCTTTCCGTCTAATTCTTTCCAAACTCATGGAAGGCATTGTCCTAAGCCGGGAGGTTGGTGACAGGGTGACAGTGCAATATAGAGACAAGACCTGGGTCCTCTCAAAAGGTGACTGTGTATAAATCACTCTAATCAAGGCCAGATTCACAGAATGAGGGGCGGACACGGGCCAGCGGCATTGGCTCTGCATGAGAAATTGGGTTTTAGCCAGCAGGAGGAAGAAGAATCTGCTAGACCAGCGGTCGGCAAACTCATTACTCAACAGAGCCAGATACCAACAGTACAAGGATTGAAATTTCTTTTGAGAGCCACATTTTTTAAACCTCAACTTCTTCTAACACCACTTCTTCAAAATAGACTTGCCCTGGGCCATGGTATTTTGTGGAAGAGCCACACTCAAGAGCCGTGTGTGGCTCGAGAGCCGCGGTTTGCCGACCACGGTGCCTCCCAGCCTCAGGCTCGCTCTTGGTTTGAGAATGAAAAAGGAAACGACATGGCGGACTGAGAACTGGATCTGGAACTGGGAGCCCCATTCAGGCCGAGGTCTGAAATGCCCGTGCAAGCCTCCTGGTCGTGCGGTGACTCAGTTTCCCTTTCTGTAAAACGAGAAGATGACCCCAGTGATAGGGTGGTATCTGGTACCTTGAAGCATTTGGGAAGCCTCCCAGGGAAGCAGGCTGTCTGACTGGAGGGTCTCGGGATGCACAGTGAGGGGACCCAACCTCGTCACTGGAGGCCTGCGGGCAGCTGCTCAGGAGCAGTAGGGGTGGCACCCCAACTCCGGTAAGACAAGTGCTGGTGTATTTTTTATCCCAGGTTTAAATTGCCCATTTATGGAGACCCACCTTTTTTTTTTTTAATATTTATTTTATTGATATTTTACAGAGAGGAAGGGAGAGGGACAGAGAGCCAGAAACGTTGACGAGAGAGAAACACCAACCAGCTGCCTCCTGCACACCCCCCACCGGGGATGTGCCCGCAACCAAGATACATGCCCTTGACCGGAATCGAACCGGTGACCTTTCAGTCCGCAGGCCGACGCTCTACCACTGAGCCAAACTGGCTTCGGCGAGACCCAATTTTTTTTCTTTTCCCTCTTCTAGCGCATAAAAACAACAACAACGTTAAGACAAATCTCATTGAATGGTTGGTTAAGTCCAATCATTTCAGTCAGTTGAGCATTTTAAAATTCGCCTTCATGTTATCTGAAACACCACAGTTTGCCTGGAAAGTGTCGCTCCCCGTTTTATTACCAGCTTCACAGCCACCTGATTCTGGGAACAACCAAAAATAAAGTAGAAACTTGGACTTGGCAGTTCCCTGGATTCTCCAGCTAAACCCAC